>JAZKJV010005384.1:0-697500 GCA_037367405.1 Ottelia alismoides | reverse complement strand
AACCAAGTCGATCAGAGTTGGTCTCTTATTTATAGTCATAAATATGGTTAACATCCTTATTTACCAATGTTAGTCTATATTTACATATGGTACTTCATGTGTTTTCTTTTTTTCATTTTCTTCTTTTCCTCTTTTATTGGAATTTTTGTGTAAATAAGAGATTCATAATAATGAGGTTCTTTATACTATAATACTGTATTAAGCATTATTTAGATGTATTTGTTAAGGATTTTCTGCTAGAATATTAGTAAAACATAGGTGAATCTAGGATTTATCAATGAACTACCTCCATATTAAACGAGCCTCCATAAAAATAATTTGTGTCCCTTTTATTGATTAGAGTATAGAAAATTTGAAAGGAAGAGATTTTCTATTCTTGGACAAATATTCAAACTATAATCAAGTGTATATGCATTGAACATCATGAATAAAGAAAGACACCCTCTACTTGTATGTTTAAAATGTTTGCTTTCTTATGAATGCCATTTAGGTTTTAGATTGCCCCTGACAAAGTTTCGTAGATGCATGATTGTAATCTTTGTAGACATGGTAGACAGCTTCATGGAGGTGTTCATGGATAATTTCTTGGACTTCAAGGAATGATTTTTTGGATTAGATCGAGTGTTACAAAAATACATTGAGATAAATAGGATTTAATCCCTGGAGAAGAGTCATAAATGGTGACTCAAGGAATTATACTTAGTCATGTGATTTTTGTTGGAACAATAAAAGTTGACCATCAAAGGTATATGTAATTTCCAAGCTAGACTCTACCAATCCAAAAATTTTTGAGCTCATTATGGTTACATTTCAGCTTCAACTAGTGCTTTATGAAAAAATATCCTAAAGTGACCATCCTTTAACCAATATTATGGCTAAAATTCATGATTTCATTTTTTTCATGTCTTATCACCATTAAACACTTGAAAAACCTTCTAGATGCCTCACCCATCCTACAATCCTCTGTTTAATCTCGATCAATTAAGATCATGATCGATGCCTCTAATTCTGTCGCGGATATATCTTGTGACAGAAAATTAAAGGGAAGCATGTCTATATACACTAGGTTAGTGAACAAGCTAGATAAAAGTAAAGAACTTACTCTCTAGTGCAAAAAGGAAGTTTTTTATCTTATCTCAGTCGATCCAGAATCATTTTGTATATGGATCAAGTTGCTCTAAAGTGTCTCTTGAGGAAGAAAGATACTAACACCTTCCTTATTTAATGGAACCTCCACCTTTACAAGATAGACCTCAAAATCCATGACAAACATGGAGTCAAGAATATTCTTACTTGCCATCTATCTCATATCTCATCATTATATGGCCCAATCTCTTCCTAGATGTGGCATATGCCACCTTCCCACATGAATAACTCCTAGCCATATCTTATATCTAGTATGAAAATTGGTCAACTACCTTACCACCAAGCAATTCCCTAATAATTGACCAATGAAACAAATTGATAAACTTGTATCTAAGGTCAAATCATACAGTTGGAAAGACTTCCTTCTATTCAAAGAAGGGATAGAATTTGGAGGAGGTACAAATTCCTTAAGAAGAGACTTTCCATGACATTGAGATAGGAGCACACTATGTAAGAAACAAGACTTGACCATCAATATATGATGCCCCTTCAACCTATCCATATATCCAAAACTTCCAAAACATTCAAGATTGACTTTATGAGATCCTTCAGAAACTCTCAAGGATATTCATACATTTTTTGGCAATAGACTACTTATAAAGTTATTCAAAAAAATTCCTACACTAGCCACAAATAGCATGATTGTTGTCAAATTTTTAGGTCTTATAGCACAATTTGTGCATTCAAGATCAATTAACGATTGTGGTAGTCACTCCATAAATGTCAACATTACAATATTGACTAAAACAATTATGGCATTACTCAATAAGTTGACCCACCATTTTGCCCTCAAACCAATGGAATGGTAAAATCTTCAAATAGAGAGATTGAGACAATCTTGCAAAATTTGGTCCGGTCAAGGAGAAGAGCTCAGTCAAAATCATCGAATATCATATTGAGATATAATATTTCAACAAATTGATGAAAAGAGGGGCATTTTCTTTGAATTATGTATATTTCTTAGGATTAGGATCCTCACTCAATCCTTGGATTAATACTGGCGTGTATACATCAAAAATTCAGTGTGCGATTTGAATGAAAATAAGACAAATTATTTCCAATTAAATTAGATTGTTTCAAATTAGTAATTGAGAAATATTATATAATAAGGGGTTGTTTAAAAAGTATTTAGTAGAGTTAATTATGTGAAATCCTCATTGATTGTGCATTGTATAATAAACAAAATACATATATTATATAAAATATAATACCGGTCGAAATATAAGTACTCTATTACATTTCATTGATCAAGAGGAATTGAAAAAGCAGTATAGTATGGTATCTCTCAAAATCCCTGACTACTACGATACTGCTTGCGGATTATACCAATCTACATATACCTCTCTCTTTTATCAATCAGTACTAGTGGAATAAAGAGCAATTCCCATATTTATTTGATGCTGATGAGAAATGCGAAAGAAAAAAAATCAAGGTACTTGCTGTGAATTAGATTTTGCTTGTTCCATTCCATCCTTTCATTTTCCCTGAAAAAGGAAAGATGAATTGAGCAATTCATCGGATCCTAGTTCGGGACTGACGGGGCTCGAACCCGCAGCTTCCGCCTTGACAGGGCGGTGCTCTGACCAATTGAACTACAATCCCGGTGAGGTGTACAGCAATACATATTGGTTGGTTTCATTCAAATTGTCCTATTTTTGCCGATTGTAACAGAAATATAAATGATATCATATCCGCATGGATATGGATTCTCGTGAGAGTGACACGGATTACTAGTAATCTTGGAGATATTTTATTGTCATAAACTTGATATTGAATCTTTCAATAAGAAAAAAGAAATCCTTTGTTACCTCTTTAAAGAAATCCTTTGTTACCTCTTTCATGATACTTAGGAATTATGAATCTAGATCCTTAGAAAGATAAGAATGAATGGGAAAAGATGGGATAGAAAAAAATTGACTCTTTATTATTCTAGATGATATTCCATATCAGAGGACAAATTGGTTATATCATATTCATGGAGCGGCGAATTATTGGGCCGAGCTGGATTTGAACCAGCGTAGACATATCGCCAACGAATTTACAGTCCGTCCCCATTAACCGCTCGGGCATCGACCCCGGAATAATCAATTCTAGGATTATTGAGAATTGATTATTCATGATCAACTTCCTTTCGTAGTACCCTACCCCCAGGGGAAGTCGAATCCCCGCTGCCTCCTTGAAAGAGAGATGTCCTAAACCGCTAGACGATGGGGGCATACTTGCCCGACCGCCATCATACTATGATCATAGTATGAGCAGTTTTTTAGAATTGTCAAGTCAATATAAATAATGTAATAGTATGGCTAATAGTATGGCTAAACTCGAAAAATCTTTCCTAATTTCATAGAAGTTTTTTTGATGGTTTATGAATGAACCATACTATTTATTTATATTTATTTATTCCATTTTAGTGGAATTTTTGATATTTGGAATTTCTATTATTTACATTATTATTTATATTATGTAAAGCTTGTAAAACACCATTAGGCATCTCTTAGAAATTGCGGCCACATGTTCATGGAAACATGGCATAAATATCTTTAAGTTGTTTGACAGTGTAATATGAATCTCTCTAAGTTGTTTGACAGAGTAATCTGAATCTTGAGGAATCAAGGAAGGAAGAAGACACTCGTAGACCTAAATGAGGTAGAGGAGATTAGGCAAAGTGCATACAAAATGGCCAAATTTACCAAGATAAGGTGATATTATTCCATTTAAATAAAAAAGTTTGGTTTAATGCATGACTAAAACTTTTTCCCAACTAATAAAATTTAAATTGGAAAGGTCTCTACATTATGAGGATACTACATGGAAATGGATAATTTGACATCTTTTACATAAATTATGACATCTTTCAGGGTTAATGGGCAAAGACTAGGGATGCAAATGGATAGAGATCCGATCTACTACCTTTCCTGTTTTACACAGATTTTGACGTCAATATCTGTATATGTTTTAAAATGGATATAGATAATGATTCCACTTTGATATCCACGAACATCAATATCCGTATATCCATTTTCGTATATAAAAATAGTAGTAGATTTATTTTTAACCATCCATACTATAATTTTATATTGTCTTTTATCAAGTTTTTGTATAATTATTATGATATAAGCACATTTAGAATATTTATAGCATATGTATTCCATCCAATGTGTGTATATTTACATCAAAGGGGTTCCCAATCCTCTCATCTTCAATGCAAAAAAAATCAAAAAAATCACAAGATGAAAATAGCTGACGTCGGTTGACGTCAGCAATTAAAAAATAAAATAAATAAATTGGGTGTGCTGACATCGGCGATGGCGTCCCCCCCCACCCCTCTCTCTCCTTCTCCAAGCAACTGACGTCGCCCTCTCTCCTTCCACGCACAATTGTTGCCCGCGCCTCCTCGCCTCGCCTAGCCAACGGTCGCCGCTCCTTTGCCCCTTCGCCTCCACCATGCACCTCTCCCTCGACCTCTATAAAAGGAGATGGAACACGATGAGGGCAGGGACCCATTGAAGAAGACAACCCTCCCCCCAATGTTAAACTTTGCCTTACCATCGTGCCACCCTCTCCATCGTGACATCGCTCCATCGTTGACCTCCGTCACACCACACCTCCTTTGCATCTTCGCCTCATAGCCGCAAGCTGTGCTGCCCTCTCCGCCGCACACAGCTCTAGGAAGAAGGGGTCGAGACCCCTTCTTAATTTTCATTTTCT
Source organism: Ottelia alismoides (assembly GCA_037367405.1). Lineage (NCBI taxonomy): Eukaryota > Viridiplantae > Streptophyta > Magnoliopsida > Alismatales > Hydrocharitaceae > Ottelia > Ottelia alismoides. The sequence continues at coordinate 692,646 of JAZKJV010005384.1, read as the reverse complement.
TTAAGTCTTTTTTTATAAATTTTGGACCTAAATGTAATTTTATTAAATTTTCATTTATTATCTAAAGTTTTTTCAATTTTGAATATTTTATTCCACAACATTTGCATGTGTTTTGTTTAAGTTCTTAATTACATCTCAGCCCTCCAAGGACTATTTTGCAGTTTTTCTCAAAGCTTATTCTTTTTCCTGCAATTTACCCATTAAGCATTTTTATTGGCAAGTTTTACTTCTGTCCGGCTACTTCTCAATAATTGCATTTATGCCTTTATTTTAAATTTTATTTACATTCAAGCCCTCGATTTCTTAGATAATCACATAAATATCCCTGGTAATTTAAAAAAATCACCAAAAATAACAAAAAAATACGAAATTTCCCATAAAATTCCTTTGTGATCCTTATCATGTCTAGGTTTCAACACATTTTAAGGTTTTAGAAAAAAAGTAAAATAGAATTTAGTTTGGATAAATAACGTCAAAATTACCTTTATAAATAGAATAAAAATTCATGTAAAAATGATCGAGTCTCTGTAGATTGATCCCTATTTGCCTTATGCTTATTTTAATACCTTTTGACTTGTAGTTGAATGAAATTTTATCTGAATATCTCGATTTGTGTGTGTGCACACAACAACGCATAAAAACACACTTTTAGTGCACCGAAAATCGTGTCTTCAATGGCACTACATGGTGCCATCATAAAATTCAAATATTCAAAAATCTTATAACATCATGACTAGATATTAAATGTCCATAAAATAAAAGGCGTATAATGAAATTTTTAGATTTTAAAAGATCTACACTTTTGTTGAAAGTCCTGTTTGTAATTTCGATCATTTCTAGAGAGTATATTTTTTGGATATTTTACAGGTATAAAATACTGTAATTTTGGCTTCTATAGTTTTTGTTTTTTTATTGTCCATACAGACATATTATACTTTGTTATAATTATAAAATATATTAGGAGTGTGAAAAGGTTACTTGATTTTAAATTCTATGATATACCAGCTATACAATTTGTAGCTGAAATGGGAAAAATTGACCTATTGACAAGATTGACATTGTTATGTCCTTTTCTTTTCAATTGTTCTTGTGGTTTTTATATTTTGGTATGAAACTATAACATATATATATATATATAACTAGAATCAAAAGTATTGTTTACAATTTATTGAATTTTTGAATTTAATGTATATTACAATATGGTACTAAAACATATATTCCATGAACGGGCCATGTTTACCCAAAGTATTATTAGGATTTATAGTACTTTATTTATTTGCATGACACGAGTCATGAAATATAGGTATTTTGAAAATTACGATTATGATATCCTTTTTTAAGTTGATGTTTTTTTATTTATTTTTGTATTTTCTATACTTTTTTCAAAAAGTCTATAAAAAAGCTAAAAAAAGAGTTTAACAATATGTAAAAAATATCAAAGTTTGTTCAATTATTTAGTATAGTCGTATAAGGGTCCAAAAATCCGAACTCTCTCCTTTCATCGTTGTATTTTTAAAATATTTTTATAAAGTAATTTTCGTTGTAAAATGAAGGTTAAAGTTGAATTAGGGTCTTTTAGAGTTTCATAAAAAAATTAGTTATGAGCTTGAGAAGTTGCTATTTCTACAATTAGGGTATGGGTTTTCTTCCCAGTATTTGAGGTAGTTTTTTAGAATATTTTATATTTATCTATTGCATGCAAGATGGCAAAAAATTACTCCAAGAAGTTCGAAATTAAATTACTATGTTCATTTAAAGGTTATACATGCCTTCTGTACATAATGAGGAATATTTTTAGGATTTTTTGTACTTGCTTCTTTGTTGACCAAATCGATCAGAGCTGGTCTCTTAGTTAGAGTCATAAATATAGTCAACACCCTTATTTACCAGTGTTAGTATATATATACATATGGTACTTCGTATGTTTTCCTTTTCTTCTTTTCGTCTTTATTGGAATTTTTGTGTTAATAAGAGGTCCATATTTATGAGGTTCTTTATACTATGATATTGTATTAAGAGTTATTTAGATGTATTTGTTAAGGATTTTCTGCCAGAATATTAGTAAATCATAAGTGAATCTAGGATTTATAAATGAATTATCTCCAACGAGCGTCCATAAAAACAATTTGTCTCCCTTTTATTGATTAGAGTATAGAAAAACTTGAAAGGAATAGATGTTTTTTATTCTTGGACAAATATTCAAACTATAATCAACTGTACATGCATTAAGCCTCATGAATAAGAAAAGACACCCTCTACCTCCATGCTTAAAATGTTTGCTTTCAGATGAATGCCCTTTAGGTTTCAGAATGCTCCTGCAAGGTTTCATACATATGCATGATTGTAATCTTTGTAGACATGGTGGAGGACTTCATGGAGGTGTTGATGGATGATTTTTTTAGACCTCAAGGATGATTTTTTGGATTAGATCGAGTGTTTCAAAAATACATTGAGATACGTAGGATTTTATCCTAGGAGAAGAGTCGTAAATGGTGACCCAAGGAATTATACTTGGTCTTCTGATTTTTGTAGAAACAATAAATTAGACCCATCAAAAGTATAGAAAATTTCCAAGCTAGACACACCTACCAATCCAAAAGTTTTGAGCTCATTATGGTTACATTTCATCTTCTACTAGTGTTTTATGAAAGAATATTCTAAAGTGACCAGCCTATAACCAATATTATGGCTAAAAATCATGATTTCGTTTTTTTCACGTCTTGTCGCCATTAATCACTTGAAAAACCTTCTAGATGCCTCACCCATCCTACAGTCCTCTGATTGATCTCGATCTATTAAGATCACGATCGATGCCTATAATTCTATCGTGGATATGTCTTGCTACAGAAACTAAAAGGAAGCATGTCTATATACACTAGGTTAGTGAACATGCTAGATAAAAACAAAGAACTTACTCTCTAGTGCAAAAAGAATTACTTGCAGTAATATTTGCTTAATCAAAGTTTTTTTCTTATCTCAGTGGATCCGGAATCATTTTTTATATGGATCAAGTTGCTCTAAAGTGTCGCTTGAGGAAGAAAGATGCTAAGACCTACCTTATTTAATGGAACCTCCACCTTTACAAGATCGACCTCAAAATCTATGACAAACATGGAGTCAAGAATATTGTTACTTGCCATCTATCTCATACCTCATCATTATATGGCCCAATCTCTTCCTATATATGTCATATGCCACCTTCCCACATGAATAATTCCTAGCCATATCTTATATCTAGTACGAAAATTGGGCAACTACCTTATCACCAAGTAATTCTCTAATGATCAACCCAAGAAATAAATTGACAAATTTGTATCTAATGTCAAATCATACCATTAGAAAGACTTCCTTCTATTTAAAGGGATAGAATTTGGAGGGTGGAACAAATTCCTTAAGAAGAGACTTGCCATGACATTGAGATAGGAGCACACCATGTAACAAACAAGACTTGGCCATCAATATATGATGCCCCTTCAGCCTATCCATGCATATAAAACTTCCAAAACATGCAAGATTGATTTTGTGAGATCCTTTAGAAACTCTCAATAATATTCATGCATTTTGTTGGCAATAGACTACTTATAAAGTTATTCAAAAGTTTTCCCTACACTAGCCACAAATAGCATGATTGTTGTCAAATTCTTAGAAGCCTTATAGCATAATCTATGCACTCAAAATTGATTAGTGATGGTGATAGTCACTCCATAAATGCAATATTAAAAAATTATGGCGTTACTCAATAAGTTGCCACACCATTTCACCCTCAAACCAATGGTATGGTGAAATCTTCAAATAGGAGAAATTCAGATAATCTTGCAAAAGTTGGTCGGGTCAAGGAGAAAAGCTCAGTCAAAATCATTGAATAGCATATTGTAGGCATAATATAAAGCTTGTAAAACACCATTAGGCATCGCTTAGAAATTGCGGCCACCAATCCATGGAAACAAGACATAAATATCTCTAAGTTGTTTGACTGTGTAATCAGAATCTCTCTAAGTTGTTTGATAGTGTAATCTGAATCTTGAGGAATCAAGGAAGGAAGAAGACACTAAAAAATGTACTAAACCTTCTCCCACTATAAGTAGGGTCGGCTACATGGATTCTTGCTCAAATCCATGTTGCAAGATTCGACTATTTTTTTACACTGGTCGTCGACTACCTAACGCAACCCCTGCAAGAGTGGGATTTGAACCCAAATCTTTTGTGTGGTAGACACGTTGTACTACCACTAGACCACTAAGTGGGTTCTGGGAAGGAAGAAGACACTCGTAGACCTAAGTGAGATAGAGGAGATTAGGCAAAGGACAGCAAAAATGGCCAAATTTACAATGATACGATGACTAATCCATTTAAATAAAAAAGTTTGATTTAATGCATGATTAAAACTTTTTCCCAACTAATTAAAATTTAAATTGGAAAGGTCTCTACATTATGAGGATACTATATGGAAATGGGTAATTTGACATCTTTTACATAAATTATGACATATCTTTCAGGGTTAATGGGCAAAGACTAAGGATGCAAATGGATAGAGATCTGATCTACTACCTTTTTCAATTTTACATAGATTTTGACATCAGTATCTATATATGTTTTAAAATGGATATATATAAGGATTCCACTTTGATATCCGTGAATATCTTTATCCATATCTGTGTATCCGTTTTCATATATAAAAATAGTTCTAGATTTATTTTTAATCATGTATAACATAATTTTATACCATAGTTTATCATATTTGGTATAATTATTATGGTATAATGACATTTAGAATATATATATCATATGTATTCCATCCAATACATATATGTTTAAGCTAATCAATGTAGTATTTCTAATATTATCATTTGTGAATATCCATTTTACATGCTTATCCATTTTTCAAGAATATGATAAACATAATTTTCATATTCATCAAGATCCGAATCCGCATTTGTATTTAAAAATAGATAAAGATATAGTAACACATTTATCAGTATCAGTATCCGTCCACTTGCATCCCTAGAAAAAACTCAATGAATTGACGGAGCCCACTCGCTTAATGTCCCAATGTATCGTTCATTCCTTTCAAAGATCCCTAATCTAGAGGACTCCATCTTTTATAGCCTTATTTTAACTCTCTACACAGATTTTATTGGAATTTTTACCCGGTAGACCCTATAATCTTTACCAATTACCTCCACGACCTTTGAAACAACCTAATTCCTCCCTCGGTCCCCGTAAACTTGCTCTGTCTTACCCGACAGACCATGCCGTTAAATTGATACATCTTGAGCTAACTTGGATGGGTTAAAATTGAGTTAATCAAACCACATGAAATCTAACGGTTGAATTTCTTCCTCTCTTCCTCGTTCCTTCTTCTATCCTCTTCTTCATCCTTACCCATCGTTCTCAATCCTCCGCCACCACTGCACCATGGTATCGTGCCGCTCCGTACTCTCGGGACCTTCGCAAGATACCACGTTGCAGATTTACCGGCCGAAATAGACATCTATCATCACCTAGTCCTGGATGTCAATAACGCCACCGGCACTGCCGCCACCTTCCAAAGAGTCGAACATGCTGGAATAGTAATGGAGGGAACTCCGTGAATCTGTCCAGGAAAATGGGCCCATTGTGGTTTGCCTCTTGTTCCATCACCGTCACTATACTCGACTTTAGCGTCTTCATGGTTCCTAGAACCTTCTCTATAGAGCCCACTTGACTCAGTAATCTGTGCAGCTCAAAATCTGAGTTCACAACCACTGCTTCTTCCTTGGTGGAAGAGGAAGACGAAGAAGACGAAGTGGAGGGCGAAGAAGAGCGTCGATCCATATCAAACATATACGGCTCCAGGTCAGCAAGGCTACTCGCCACAAAACCCCTGTACTCAAACTCCACATGTAAGGTCTCCGCGAACTGTGCGAGCTTCAAACCCACCTGCTGCAGCGCATCAGAGCTGCCCGGCTTAGGTGGGCCAATGCCAGTTAGCCTGAAGGAGGGCGCGCCCCGCCTGAATGTATCGCGAGGGCCTGCATGAGAGGGGGGCCATTGCAGGCCCTGCTTCATGCTGAGATCGACGATGTTGGCTCTAGATTTGCCAGAGAAGGCCTCGAGTACCGCCTGGTTAGCGGTGAAGCGTGCAAACTTGAGGTAGGGGCATGCCTCGTAGAAGTGCATCTGGAGCATGTAGGAGAAGGCGGCGTCAAGTGTGGCATCGTGGTGGGGGTAGATCCGGTAGATCCTACGAGCAAGGGCCTCCGTGAAATAGATGGCGACCTTACGCATGGCGTCACCTTGGGGCATAGCCAGAACACCGACCTGCTTCACGAGGGCCTCAACCACATGAAGGTTCTCCTGCTGGACAACCTCCACGCACGCAAGTAGGATGTGGACCCGTCAGATGCTGGCCTCCTGCGAGTCCACTAGCACCATCGACACAGGATCGGAGGATGAGGCAGTGGATCAGATCCTCTTCTTCTCCCTCGTGTCCAGATCGACAAGGCCAACAGGGGTGATGGCTGAGAGGTCGTCGTGGCGGTCGATTGAGGTGATGGAAGACTCGGTTTGATCGGAAGCGGGGAGGGGGCACGTTGAGCTCGGTGAGCTTGGACTCGAGCCACGAGGAGAGATCGAAGGGGTTGTAGTGGATGGCGTCGGTGGAGAGGTGGGAGACATGGCCATCTCGAGGTGCTCCAGCTTCTAGGCGATGTCAGCGATGGAGGAGGTGTGCACCTTATAACACAGAGATGCAGATGCCATTTTGTAAATTTACGAAACAAAGAGGTACACTACAACATGATTCACTTAAGGCTACGAAATAACAGCTACGAAATATTTACACTACGGTTAGTTCGTAGTCACAATAAATACACATTGTGCCATCTAATTCATAGTTTTAAAAGTTCGTTGCCACAAAGATATTAAAAATATAATCCTAATATCAAATGTTTGCAAGAGCATTTCGTATATTTACCCTAATTGGGCATATGTGGCCAAAACCCGTCAGACCTAAACCTAACCCTACATATATATTACTGGGACTTTTTTTAAAATAATTACTAAAAAATTCTTAATTAATTAAATAATCATCAAGTCATAATATTTAAAAATATAGCCATCAATCGGCACTTGAGGTGCCGATTTGGGAAGTAATGTCCAAATCGGCACCTGAGGTGCCGATTTGGAAACACGAGGTATGGACTTGCAAATTGCCCAATGAGTTTGCCCAAATTGGCACCTCAAGTGCCGATTTGGGTATCCTCATGGGAAATTTGCATTTCCATCATTTGGGCTATTTATATTCCCATCCCCTCGTTTGTTATTAGTAGTTTTTTTCTACTAACCTCTTTTGTTATCAAAAGTAGAACATTACCCCACAAGGATATATTTACATTCGAATGGTAAATGCGTATCTTTTCTGTTATTTAAATAATTCTTTTCAAAATTTTAATTTTTTAGTTGTAATTCTTTTCCTTCGTTATATTATATATTAAATCCTTTATTCTAATTAATTATATTTATATGTAATAATTGTCACTTATTCAATTTGATTCTAGAGTGGTCACATCAATGCTAACTAACTATGAAAAAGGATTAGATACATATCAGATATGTCAATTTTCGTATCCATATTCACACCGTCTATATCGAATAGGAATAACAATCTGCGTACGGATATGAGTCAGGATGAAGATTTAGGGAAACATATAATTGGATACGAATTCATATAGAATATTCATTGAATTAAATCTGAATCGAATAAAAAGTGAATAACAATATTGATCGACTAAAGATCGGATACGAGTATGATCAAATAAAAATCAATGTCATTTAGGAATCATATAATTGGAATATGAAGTCTTGAGCCCGAAAAACTAAGGTAGATGTATGTTGAAAACTTCACCTACATTGGTTTCCCGGGATGAAGACTTTGTAATGGTACATGTATTGTATCATTATTCTCTAAATATTATGTGATCAATATTATATTATAAGGGATTTAATTATATATTATATTATAAGTATACATATAATTAATTAGAATAAATGATTTACTATATAATATAACAAAGAAAAAGAATTATAACAAAAAAATTAAAATTTTGAAAAGAATTATTTAAATAACAGAAAAGATATGCATTTACCATTCGAATGTAAATATATCCTTGTGGGGTAATGCTTTACTTTTGATAACAAAAGAGGTTAGTAGAAAAAAACTACTAATAACAAACGAGGGGATGGAAATATAAATAGCCCAAATGATGGAAATGCAAATTTCCCATGAGGATACCCAAATCGGCACTTGAGGTGCCGATTTGGGCAAACTCATTGGGCAATTTGCAAGTCCATACCTCGTGTTTCCAAATCGGCACCTCAGGTGCCGATTTGGACATTACTTCCCAAATCGGCACCTCAGGTGCCGATTGATGGCTATATTTTTAAATATTATGACTTGATGATTATTTAATTAATTAAGAATTTTTTAGTAATTATTTTAAAAAAAGTCCCCGAGTTTTGCCCTAGGAAGAAGGTTCATGATCTATTTTTTATATCTTGTGAAAATTGCATTTGCATCTTTTTAAGTTTTTAAAATTATAAAATTACCCTTAGGCACAGTTGTTTGTTTATTAATTCATTTTCAGTATTGCATTGACACCCCTGGCTTCTCATGAACATTTGGACTTGAAAATAGCATCAATTTTTTATCAAAAAATAGCATTGTGTAGAACAACTAATTCTTTATATAGTAGCTGTTTATTTATATTTTTATGAGCATCCGATTATTTGTTAAAATCAGAGATTGAAATTGAGTGATATTTTATCCATTTATGCTCTGAAATTTGCACAAGTCTATTTCTTGCTCCAAAAATAGTGAAAAAATTGTAAATGATGTATTAAGTGTACTTTGATTACAGTCCAAATTTTGTCCAATTCAGAATTGTCGTTTGCATAAAATAAGATCTAGAACGATTTGTGTAATTGATTTCTAATTAGATCGACAAAAATTATTTTCGAAAAATTTCAACTCTTCTGGTTTCCACATTAAAATATCTATTTGAGATAATTCATTCTCTGGAGAATTTAACTTTGTGGATTCATTAGGAATTAAATACCCGCAGTCGCTATATGTTCAGTAAAAAATTCATAAAAAATCACAAAGTCTCAGAAAATTCTAAAAAAATTAGAGTAGATCTCTTTCATCATGTTTAACTTCCAATAAATTTTTCATAATTTTTGCATATCATTTGCATGAAAAATTGCATAAAAAACCCAAAAAAGTTGTATTTTTCATTTACGCATTTTAAAGCCAAAAATTCCAAAAAAAAACATTTTGCATTCATCATTGGATTAGGTTCTTAGCAAAAATATCACTTGGCTAATTTGAACTAATTTCACATTAAAAGTAAATTTGGCTAAGTTATTGATTTTCTTAATAATCTAGTTCAACCGTATTTGTGCATTGGCATTTTTATCGTATAAAAAAATACCACTTGGTAAACCGTAATCTAATACATCTAATCTGATCCCGAGTTGTTCCTTTGCCTCCTTGAGTCGACCCTGGGGCTTGCCCAGGCTAAATAAACATCAAACCGCGCGTTATATCATTCGACAATTTAATCTAGTTGTGCGGTTATTTTTGATCGATCGCGGATCTATCCGACTGCAACGCACTAGTCAATCAGACAACATTAAAAGGGTAGGTCTGCGGCCCGTCAATGTGAAGCAAGAGTTTCACTAATTGAATAATCCTCAGTAAATTTTGATTTCGAGCGATTGTAGCTAATGGACATATGCATCTAATTTCGAACTTCTATCTAAAAATCTGTTCAGAAGGTATCACTCCCCTAACCTAGTTTACACAAAGTTACAATGGTATAGATAAAAGTGATTACGATTTTACAGGTGGTGGGAATGTGAACTTTCAATAGTGCAGCATAATCATAATTTATGAACAATCAAAATCTAGCACATCATCAACCATTGCTCAAGATGCTTCTTTACCTTAGTTGGTTTCCCTATGTGAAGGGGTGAGATCATGTATTCACCATTCTATCTCGAATTATTACGAGTAATGACTAATCTGATCCCGAATGCAATTCATTGATGTACAATTAACTGTATTGATAAGAAGAATGCTCCTCTAATTGAAGTTAGGTCATAAATGATAAGAAGAATGCTCCTCTAACCTCACGTTCTTTATTTTGAATGTCATTTTTGTTTCCTATCGATGGTTATTTCCTATAGAGCATACACTTGACGGTAAGGTTGATTGGCTTAAAGAGGGGTTTTCAATAGAAATATTCTCTTATACGTATGGAGTTGATTACATCAAAGCATTTTCTCTAGTAACATGTATGGAGTCCAGGTGCACCAAAAGTTAGCTTATTTGTGAGTTTGATATAACCAATACTTTCTTATAAGATAATATCAGTTAGGACGTTTTTATGTCCCAACCCTAGATACCGAGAAAACTTTTGTAATAAAAATTTTATAGGCTAAGTCATGCATGGAAGGCAGCAAGAGGAGGGAGAAAGATTGTACATTTGATCCTCTAAGTTTGGAGGGATTTTGTGGCTTTATCTAACATACAACAATAGCTAAAATACCTGATGGACAACAACATAAAAAAAACTGAATTAGAGACTCCAGCATTAACTTTAATGAAAGTAAAGTGAAGAGAGATATGTACCTTTGAATATCTCCACTTTGGAGATCCAAACTTGCTTGCAACATCCTTTTCTTGACAGGAGCTTCAGTTCATTCGGATCCGGATGTTACAGACATACATACCCACATACACACACATACATACAAACACCCATACATACACACAGACATACACACATACATACGCACATACATACACACATACATATACACATATATACATACAAACATACACACACATACACACACACACACATACATACCCACATACATACGCACATACATACGCACATACATACATACATGCACACACACTTACACACATGCATACACACAGACACACATGCATACACACATACACACACACACATATTCGCACATACATACATACACACATACCCACATACATACACACATATATACGCACATACATACATACACACACACATTCATGCATACATACACCCATACATACACACATACACACACACACACACTCATACACACATATATACACACATACACACATACACACACACACATACATGCACACACAGACACACGCACCCACACATACACACACATACACACATATACACACACACACACATACTACATACACACACACATACAGATACACTTACATACACACACACAAACACACACACACACACATACACACACAGACATAAGAAGAGGTATGATTCCGATAATACATAGAATTCTGATCTGAGTTGTGTACTACATGATCAAAAGTCTGTTTCGAGTAAGCAAGAAAAAAGAGAGCTGACTTAGAAGTTGTTGAGAAAACAATTAGATGATAGGGTCAGACGGTTCCACCTGAGCTTCCAAAACTCAAAGTAGTGCTATTTGCTAGCAACAACATAATGGAGGTAGTCAATCAATATGGATTGATCCGAAATCTGATTCAAATACAATATAGCACCTATGGATACATAAGAAATGTATCGAATCGATTCTTTTTAATGAATAGAATCGACTTTCTTTTCTCTTTGGCTTTATTTGCAACTATTATTCTTTTTGAACTTGTGTGATAATCAAGGTTAAGGAAATAGATTATCAGGGTCTCGTACGCTTTCCAGGCCTAGTAAAGAGCAAGGTGTGTGTCGGATCCAAAGACTCAGTATCATCATTAGGAATCAAATTAATAGTGCTAGCACAGGAGAATTCTATCGCGATTAGAAGTATTAGGTTTTGCCTTTAAGGTTGTTTGAAAGGTGGTGCAATTTCTTGAGAGATTTTCTTCTTAAATTTCTCAAGGGCTATTCAGGACTTCGCTGGTTAGAGCTAAGCGATCAGTGTGGGTCTCAGGATGGTGTCAGGCAAAGGGGCTTGGGGTGGGGGGTCTTCCTTCAATTGTCATTTAGAGGGCGAGAAAGAAATGGGGGGAGTAAACTAGGTGACTTTAATGCCCGACTGGACTGATTGACTCCTTGGCGGCTTTGTGCTTCACTGCGCCTCACTGAATTCTGCTTTTGGGACAAGAAGAGTGGTCAATGCCCTTGGCAGGATGGGAAGGAAGCGAACTATGCTGATAATGATCCATTTCCAACTTGCTTTTCAGCTGAGAGGTCAGCAATGCCCATCTTTGATATATTGAATTGGGATTGGAAAATGGGCGAATGACAAGGATTAAACCCGCACGTGGTGGATTCACAATCCACTGCCTTGATCCACTTGGCTATGAATCGATCCCTAAGGAAACCCCCACTGGGAGTCCGATGGGTACACAAAAGTGACAAAGTTACTTTGACTACTGAACCATGCCTGTCTGTTGGAGCGAATTGGATGATCGGGCGAAGCTTATTCTCTTTCACTAGAGAAGGCAGGCCAGGCACCGGGCCGCCCATGCGAATGCCTTAAGGATAGAGCTGTTAACTAGGTATGTGCATTCGAGGCAGGTTCATTTGTATATAGATTATACTTGAAGAGCAAAAAAAGATGGAAAAGTAGGAATGACTCTGTTGGTGTGAGTGAAACTCCCTATGCAAAAATGCGGTACTCATTTTCTTCTATCCCGGGTGGTGGAGGCCTTTATGGGACCCCTATATTACATTGGAAATGAAGCTCCTCCTAAGACTAAGACAAGTAAGGACTAGATACACACACACACACACAGAGAGAGAGAGACACATACACCCACACACAAACACACACACATACACAGACAAACACACACACATAGACACACACACACACACACAGAGAGACACACACATGCACGCACGCACACACACACACACACACACAGAGAGAGAGAGACGCACACATGTGGCAAAATCTTCGTAGCCATAACTATAAACTGTGGTCAAAGCCTATGCACTTTGGCAGGGTGGTGTTTGCCACATTTTAGTTACCGTGGCATAAAAAGATTTGTCATGCTATTTAACCGTGGCTTGAAAGTTTTTTCATTAGTATAATTACCGTGACCAAAACAATATAGCCACAATAAGTCCTACCGTGGCTAAAGAGTACACTCTTTGGCCATGATAGACTATAAGACACGGTGGTATAAACCACGGTAATATTACCGTGGCCAATTCTATTAGGCCACGATAATATGACATTAAGCCATGATACACAACTGTGGTCTATTCTTTGTCTTTTAGTAGTGACACCCACACACAAACACATACATACACACAGACACACATACACACACACACACACATACATACATACACACAGACACATACACACAAACACACACACATATATACACAGACACACACACACATACTACATACATACACACATACACACACACACACACAACACACACACACACACACACACACACAGAAACACACGCACAGACGTACCTACGTACGTACGTACATACATACATACATACATACATACATACATACCTACATATGTGCGCAGGGCACACAGGCGTGGTGCACAGGGCGATGTAGCGCTGAGGCTGGCTGGCGGTGCGCACAGGGTTGGGGGTTGGCGAGGACGGCGTGTAAGGTAGGTTTAGGGTGGGATGATACAAGAACCCCGATCTAGGACCATTACTCCGATACCATGTTGGAGAAAATCAATTGCTTATTATTCATAAGACCCCATGGCTCTTATATTGGAGAAAAGCTCTTGGGTAAATAGTAAGAAAAGTACATGCAGAAATAAAATAGAAAAATAACACCAAAGCTATATAATAATCTCAACAAGTTTGGATTCAAATTCAAACATACAACTTTTAGGTAAGAAAGAAGTAAAGGAATTTTTGTAGAAACCAACAAATTGTCCCATTCCAAGAATTAAGAAATATCAGCCACTTCCGTCCCGTCCTCAAGCATAACACATGGCATAGAAACAGAAAAGATGATAAGGGCAGCAATATGCATATATAGTTGTACAACTTGTAAGAGAAAAACAAGATGATAAGGGCAGCAATATGCATATATAGTTGTACAACTTGTAAGAGAAAAACATAGGATTGCTTAGTGAATAACATATGGAGATGTCGTACAGATCTAATAAGCACATGTTAGATCACGGTATCAGAGGGTGTAATGAACTGAAGTATCGTTGATCTGGCCTCTGATGGCAGGCGGATAGGACGACCGTTTCCATTTAGCCAAACAGCTGTGGCCGTTGCCTCGAGAATGGGCTGCACCAACAGGAAGGCATTTAGTATATGATGAGAAAGCTGATCATAACAACTACTATTTTTTTTGGAAAAAGTTTTAATTCAAAGGTTAAAAGAAAGACAACTAGAATTTCTGGAAACAGTTCAAAGGTTAGAAGAAAGATCCCAAGCATACCTAATTAATGAGATTTTGCCACAATTAATCTTACCGCTAGTTGCTTTTTAAGTTCTTTATATTCAATAAAATTTTCTATTTTCTACGTGAAAAGATCTTTATGTCCGTACCCAATTTTCCTGGTCGTTAGCAATACAAGATCAGATTGACAGTGATGTGGATGCAGAATTACATACCTCCTCGTTTGGCAGCTTAACAATTAAATGCTCCATGAATACACGAACAACAGAAACTGCTAAGGGCCTCACCTTCACTAAAAACCTGTCACCACTCTGGCAACCCAAGAGATGTTCAATGATTTAAAGTCAGGAAAGCTTATAGTAAACAAGCTACTAACTGCATGAGAAAGAACAACAAGGATAAAAATGACCACATATACATAGATTATCTAGCTGCAAAAAAGGCACAGAGGACATGACCGCACCAATTATTTCTCCTTTACATATGGATAGTTTCCGTCCTTTTGAGAGAAAAAGACCCCCTCAAATCATTATAATTTTGGCAAATAATCACAAATATAGTCTCTTTCTAAAAAAATTAACAATAATAATGTGCAATGCGCACATACCCCTTATGCATCAGCAAGTGGGAATAAAAAATCTACAGCTCCACGAAGGAGCGGGATTCAAAGACCAAAAAAGAGTGGACGGAGAGATCGAAACATATGCATTTGCGGGAAGAAGCAAATACCCAAAATTTCCCATGTGCATTACACAAAGGCATTAAATATTGATACCAATCGATGCTGTTTCCCCCAAGCTTGAAAGGGAAAGGACGGATCATATCGTCACAAATCTAGGAGATGACTACAAAAATCGTTATTCCACGAAATTACGATTTCCAATATTCTTCAATCAATAAATACGATAAAAATACATAGTCGTTTGTTAAAATAGAGGCCTAAATATAAGTTTTGCAGTAGCATTGTCAACGTAATCACTGCACATGCTAATATGCAATACTATATACCTTTTGCAATCGTTTGTTAAAATACACCCAACGTAATTAGTGACGCTTGATAATTTTGCCGGTCTTGGTGACTTTTACACCTGACCGAAGGCGCGGTGACCCTCAACTGGGCTGGAGATAGGAAGCTCAGTTAGGGCAGCTACCACCAAGTGTGCGGGTCTAGGATCCCAATCCTCTTTACGTTTTTTACGCGAGCTCGTAGTGTTTTTTACGCTTCGTTGGGATTCTGACTTTTGACTAGTTCTGCTGACCCTCTGTTTTAGGATACCTAGGCTGGGGGTCCCTCGGTTTTAGTTTTTCGTACGAGATGTTCGCCCGTACCGGTCGGGCCCGCCTAGAGTGACTTTTCCGGAAAGTCTCTCACCCGTCTTAGTGGCGTAGTTTTGGAGTAGACCTATCCCTCTAATGCAACACTTCCACTCAGAGGGCGAGACGGAAAGGTTTCTTAGGAGACTTCCTCACCGCTTGAGTTTTGGTTACTGTTCCGCCAACAGGATTGACGATAGCTACATCCGAATCATCTCAGTTGCAGTTGAATTTGGAGGAATCGCAATTGAACTTAGGATGAAGCATAATTGAGTTTGGTTGGAGTCGATATAAGATACAATTGAATTGACTACAGTTGAAATTGATACGGAATCATCACTTATCATCAATCATCAACAACTAATTGGATCTTAGAATTACTACTACACGTGATAAACAACTTAGCAGACGTGTTGGGAACATAGTTAGAATGCATTATACTTCACCGCATGCCTACGGAGGCACCCCAACCCTAAGGTACTTTTTACGCCTTAGAGTTATAGTGTGAGGTCACATTCTGACCAAGACCATAGACTATCCACTATACTTGAGTAGTTAGTTAGAATCAAGAATCAGATCAGAACCTCATTATCAATAAACATGATCTCTAAATGACAAAAGAAAATAACATACACTTATGGATCATCAACTAATATATGAAAACGTTATAATATTATAAAGTAATGGGGAATCTTGGGACATTCAGACAAAGCAACTTGAAAGCCATTTTCTATGCAAGTAGCTTTGTTAAATTTATATATCATTGCCTGTCTACATGCTTTCTTTTGGACACATTAAATTCTGTTATTTATGATATATACTGTCCGTTGACGTCTTTTCTTCCTTGCATGCTGGGCAGGCAAGAAGCCTGCGACTCAGTAGTTGGTAACTTGGTAGATGATACCAAGCATATGCACATATACCAGATGAGACGATAGCAGACTATCTGCTACTATAGCTCAACAAGTTTGACTTGATTTTGAGCATGGATTTGGTTGTCAACTCATCATATCCTGGTTAATTGCTTTAGGAAGAAGGTTGTCTTAAGAATTCCGAATTTACTTGAGTTTACCTTAGAGGGTACATTACATGACTCCAAAATAGAGTACATTTCAATGTTTAGAGCTCAAAGATTGGTAGATGAGGGATGTTACGCATTCTAGTAATTGTCCTAGGGACATCTGATGGAGAGCCGATAGCTCAGAACATTAGGATAGTGTCATATTATCCTGATGTGTTTTCTGATGATTTGCCAGGTTTACCGCCTGAGAGAGATTGAGTTTGAGATCACATTACTATTAGATCTCGATAGCTCCTTGTCGCATGACACCAGTTGAATTGAGAGAGTTAAGGTGCAGTTGCATGAGTTACTTGATTTGAGTTTCGTGAGGCCGAGCACTTCGCATTAGGGTACTCCAAATCTTTTTGTCAGGAAGAAGGATAGTTTGATAAGATTGTGCATTAATTACAGGCAGTTGAACAAGAAAACGGTGAAGAATCATTATCCTCTGCTACGTATTGATGATGTGTTTGATCCACTACATGAATTTTTAGTATTCTCGAAGATCGACTTTCAATCGGACTACCATCAACTAAGGATTCGAGAATCAAACTCGATATGAATATTATGAGTTTGTTGTGTTAGAAAATAGGAATACGGAAGCGATTTGATAAACATAGCACTAAATCAAGAAATATGAAACATGAATAACAAGATTTTACGTGGAACCCTACTCCCTATGGAGCGGCATAAAACCACGGGAGAATGTCTCAAAGGGCTGATTTATGCATTGCTTTTATCATCTTGATACAATGGGTATGGGGGTCTATATATAGCTCCCACTGAGTCTCCACATCTCCCAACTGGTAGATGTGGGATTAAAGACTTGGATGTGGTAAATGGATCCTGAAGTGATCCATATACCCATCTCTCATATGAATAACACATAACCAAATACTCCAACACTCCCCCTCAAGCTGGAGCATGCAATGCTTAGTTTGGACAAACAGAAAGAAAATTCAACTCACTCTACAAGACACTACAAACAATATCAACTCAACGCGCACAACTGTCGGCTGTTGTCGAGGACGCTGCTTCTCATGCCATGCAGGTGAGGAGGACGAACGAGCTGGAGTGTGAGTCAACTTAATCTCCTAGGCGGAGAGCATGTGCTCTGTACTGCGCCTGTCGGAGTCACTGCAACTGAAATGAGTCTCTACACAGAGAAACCTGGCCCACCACAATAATATGGACAACTGCTCCATCTCTGAAAAAGGGACGAAAATAGCATCGCTAATTATCGATACACCAATCTCTGAAGATGGGTCTCTCTTAAAGGGACCTCGAAGTGGGTCTCTCTTATAGGAACCTCGGAAGGATCTCGTATTGGAGTTCACGATCGCTTGAGAATGGAGTTTGAAAAAGTCTCCTCGTCGGAGAACTAGGTCTCTCCCATCTGGCACAGAGAATGATACTCTACTTTGTAGTCCCTATGAACCACATGAAAACCCTAGCCAACATGGCATAGGGAATGCGACTTTACTCTGGAGTCCCTATGGAACACATAAAAACTCTGGCCGACAAAACAAGAATGATGGGGACCATGATAAAAGATGACAAACATGCGCACATCTGAAAAGACCGCATACATGTGTGTGTCTGAAACTGAAGACTCGGAAAACATCTGAATGTCGAGTCTGAAATGTCCTTGTAGAGCCTGAACAATCCAGCTGGTCTCGAATCTGACATTTGAATTTGGAACAGACATGTGACTCTACAAAGTACTCCCCCTTTCTCGCATACTAGTCGGAATACATGACATCAACTATGTTGGGAGAAGATAAGATAATAGGGAGAACAAAACCAAATAAGTCGATCACAAAAAAAATCGGCTTTTTCGCATTTTTTTTCTGGCTATTTCCTTTTTTTCGCTTTTTTTAATAGCCAACTCTTCTCCCATTTTTTTGTAATGAGCCGTTTCAATTTTTTACGGCTTTTTCCCTTTTTTTGCAAAAAATCTTACGTACGTCTTTTTATTGTACGTGCCTTTTAAAAACATACAATTTTTTCATTTTGACCTACTTGGGCCCAATCTTTGTTAGAGTATTTGGTTGTGCGCCTATTGAATTGTAGAAGGGTAAATGGATACCTCCAGGATCCATATACCCCATCCGGACTTTAGTCCCACAACTACCAGTTTGGAGATGTGGAGACTCCGTGGGTGCTATATATAGAGTCCCACACCCCTGTAGTCCATTGAGAAAAGCAATGAAGCATATGGCCCTTTGGGGCCTTCTCCCGTGGTTTCATCCCGCTCCTTATGGAGTAGGGTTCCACGTAAAATCTTTGTGTTCTTTAATTTCTTTATCTTTATTTCTGATTCCTTTTCCGCTTCCTATTTTCTAACATGGTATAAGAGCGGGTAGATTCTCGAGGTTTTTTAAGTTCTTTGTTGTTATTCGAGATTTGATTTTGAAAATTGTTTATATTATTTCAATATTCGAGAGTTGTGATTCATCAAGGAGGTTCTCCAGTTTATAGTTCGTGGGAAACCTTAATCATGCTTGTTCTTGAAGATCGTCAAGGGGGTTTTGTTGTACACTTTGTTCGTAAAGATCTGGTCCCTGCAGGAGGCGCCCTAGTCGCATGAGGCGGCATCTTCTCTCACTATCACCTGGCAACGTTAGCAGGCTGCGCAACCCTGCGCGACTCCCTTTCATACCTTGGGCATGCCAACAACCCAGGAAGATATCCGATGTCGCCCTCCTCTCCAGATGCCGCTGCACGATTCGCAGCGGCGCGAGATCCAGTTGAACAAGCAACTGTCCTCCAGGCGCCTGATTCCATTGCTACACCAACCCCCAGATCCCAAGCGGAGGCACCGCTATTCCTGGCGCTGCATCAGGCGGAGGTCCTTCCCGATCTCCTGCCTCTTCCTAGCAGCACAACACCACCAGGCGAACCATTCCAGCGCGCCCCAGGCATTGCTTTCTCCTTCCGATCACAAGGCTCCAGACGGAGCACCTCTAACAGGCGTCTCAATGATCCCCATCTGTGCGCATCTACAGGCACCCTATCTGGCAACCGCACAGCAACACACGAATACATGCGAGCCCAGGCGAGCAACAGTCCATCGCCAGCATCGCGATCCTCCTCCACGCAGGCGGCAACTCCCCGCCCATAGCAAGTCACGGCAACTCCTATGAGGAAGCTCGCAAGAAGCGATCAGATCCCAGGTATCGCATGATGATGGTGGCGCTCTAGGCGAGATGCCGTATCTCCTTCGTGATGCCGTCGCTCCCGACCCCGCCGCATCTCCATGCCCTTGAAGTCCAGGCGGCGGTGGCCGATCATCTTCTCGGCGGCGGCAGATGAAGAGCCCCCATTGAGGGGGTGACTGGTTTTTGAAGAACGGGTTCTCTGGAAACCCTAAATGGCACATGTGCCACTTTAAAAAAAATTGCTGGAAGGGCCCAAGTGGGGCCAAATAGTTTGAAAAAAAATGAAAGAAGGAAAATGGGAGATAGGGGCCTGCCGTGAGTTAAAAAAACAAAAAAAGGGGAGGTATTTGTTAAAAAAATGCATACAAAAAAGGGGGGCATACGCAATTCCAAAACAAAAAAGGCACGTACAATTAAAAAGCCATACGCACGTTTGCAAAAAAAGGTTTAAAAAATATTTCGATGGCTTATTAAAAAAATGAATGATGAAGAAAAGCCGCAAGAAATTTTTTGAGAATGCTAATGTTTTCCCCACAATCTTATATTCTCCCAACTTTGTCGATGTTCATTTTCCGACAAGTATGGGAGAAAGGGGGAGTATTACGTAGAGTCACAGGTCTTGTTCAGATTCAGAGGTCAGATTCAGATTTCCAGACCAGTCAGCTTTCAGACTCTACAATTGATGTTCAGACTCGACGTCAGATTCCGAGTCAATTTCAAACACGCACATGTATGCGATCTTTTCAGATGAGCACATGTATGCCATCTTTTGTTTGTGGTCCCCATCTTTTCTTGTTTTGTTGGCCAGAGTTTTCATGTGAGCTATAGGGACTCCAGAGCAGAGGACCATTCCCTATGCCATGTGGGCAAGGGTTTTCATGTGGTATCATAGGTACTCCAGAGTAGAATATCATTCTCTGAGCCAGATGGGAGAGACCCAGTTCTCCGACGAGGAGACTCCAGGCGTAATTTCAGACTCAATGATCGGATTCCGAGTCCTCAGTTGAATCACACTCCAGCCCATTCGTCCTCCTCACCTGCACGACATGAGAAGCAACGTCCTCGACATCAGCTGACAGTTGTGCGCGTTGAGTTGATATTGTCCGTAGTGTTCTGTAGCGTGAGTTGAGTTTCTTTTTATTTATCCAAGCTGAGCATTGCTTGCTCCAGCTTGAGGGGGAGTGTTAGAGTATTCGGTTGTGCGCCTATTGAGTTGTAGATGGGTAAATAGATACCTCCAGGATCCATTTACCCCATCCAATCTTTAGTCCCACATCTACCAGTTTGGAGATGTGGAGACTCCGTGGGTGCTATATATAGAGCCCCACACCCATGTAGTTCATTGAGAAAAGCAATGAAGCATATGGCCCTTTGAGGCCTTCTCCTCTGGTTTCATCCCGCTCCTTAGGGAGTAGGATTCCACGTAAAATCTTTGTGTTCTTCAATTTTTATCTTTATTTCTGATTTTGCTTCCGCTTCCTATTTTTTAACAATCTTCTCTCTCTCTCTCTCTTTTTTCATTTTTGTAATACCGAGTGCACTTTTTCTCTCGGCCCGCCTCCCTTTTTTAATGCATGTCAGGGCTCCTTTTTTTAACACTGGACACCTCTTTTTTGTAAGTGCCTTTTAGAAAAGCATATAATTTTTCATCTCAGCCTCCTTGGGCCCAATCTTCTCTCTCTTTAAAAAAATTTAATACCGGGTGCATGTTAGAAAATAGGAATGAGAAAGCGATTTGAAAAGCAAAGCACTAAATCAAGAAATATGAAACATGAAGAACAAGATTTTACAACCCTACTCCCTAAGGAGCGGGACGAAACCACGGGGGAATACCTCAGAAGGCTGATCTATGCATTGCTTTTCTCATCTGGAGACAATGGCTGTGGGGCTCTATATATAGACCCCACCGAGTCTCCACATCTCCCAACTGCTAGATGTGGGGATAAAGACTTGGATGTGGTAAATGGATCTTAGAGTGATCCATTTACCCATCTCTCATATAAATGATGCATATCCAAATACTCCAACATGTTGTGATGATGTTCGGGCTCACAAAGACACATACAACGTTCATGGACATGATGGACATGATTTTTCGTCCATACTTGGACAAGTTTGTGGTTGTGTTCATAGATCATAATCTGATATATTATTGAAATGAGTAAGATCATGCGAATGATTCTAAAGCTAGTCTTCGACACACTTCAAGGGCATAAGTTGTATGCCAAGCTGAGCAAGTGTGAGTTCTGGTTATCCCAGGTCTCATTCCTTTGATATGTCAATTCTGGAGCAAGTATCGCAGTTGACCGTGCAAAGATTGAGGTAGTCATGTCTTAGGAGCAGCCCAAGACAATTACTCAGATTCGGAGTTTCCTTAGACCAGCGGGCTATTACGAACGCTTAATAGTAGTTTCTTTTTCCAAGTTGTTCCTCCCTTGACACGATTGACATAGAAGAGAGTTCTTTTCATTTAGGATGATTGATGCAAACAAGCCTTCATGACACTAAAGGAAAGATTAACGACTGTGACTATTTTTGCACTTTCTTCAGACACTCAGGATTATGCAGTATATACAAATGCTTCAAGTGAAGGTTTAAGAGCGGTTCTGATGCAACAAGGTTACATGATTGTTTATGCATCACATCAGTTGAGGTTGCATGAACGGAATTACCCCACCCATGACTTGGAGTTGACGATAGTTGTCCTCGCTTTGAAGATCTGGCACCACTATCTCTATGAGATAAATTTCAAGATTTTTACAAATCACAAGAGTTTGAAGTACATCTTTGATCAGAAGGATCTGAACACGAGACAACATAGGTGCCTTGAACTACTAAAGGATTTTGACTGCACAATCTCTTACCATCCTGGTAAGGGAAACAGGGGGGGCAGATGCACTTAGCAGGAAAGCTCATATACATACGACAAACTAGCTATACACATGTGATGTGCTCGCAGCTTTGACAATTGGCATCCTTATGAGAGTGCATCCATATCTACTGTCATGCCTCCACAATTCAACAGCCTTTGGGATCTCATAGTAGAAAGACAGAGTGCAGATCCTTGAATTCAAAACAGATACATGCGTACCATCAAAGATGAAGGTGATGATTTTGTAGTAACTAAGTTCATTTTGTGGAAGGCTGGCCGAGTAGTTGTGCCCTACGATGAGCAGTTATGCAGAGACATCCTTGATGAGGCATACAATTCATGATTATCAATTCATCTTGGTAGCACCAAGATGTATTGTGATTTGTGTCAACATTCCAGTGGGACGAGATGAAGCGAGATGCGATGCATCTTGTTAGCAGATGCCTTGGCTTGTCAGATGGTTAAGGCTGAATACAAGAGACCACCAGGATTAATACAGTTTCTCCCTATTCCCGAGTGGAAGTGGGAGAGTATTTCTATGGATTTTATCACTAGACTGCCGATGACACCAGGTGACCACGATGCTTTTGGATCGTTGTTGATAGATTAATCAAGTCAGCCCATTTCATACATGTCAGCATAACCTATACTCCATCTAGGTTGGCTAGATTGTATGTTTATAAGGCTTCATGATATACCACGTGAGGTAATGTCTAACAGAGGCTCGAGATTTACATCTCACTACTGGCATCAGTTCATGTCAACACTACAAACATAGTTGAAGATAAGTTCTGCATACCATCCATAGACCAATGGACAGAACAAACACACTATTAGACACAAGGAATTACTTCATCCACGCACCCTCGGGTGAAAAGGGTTCTGGAAGGATCACATGTCATTAGTAGAATTCACGTACAACAACCATTATTCCAGTATTGGTATGACACCATTTGAAGTCCTATACGAGAGGAAATGCTTCACACATCTCAATTGGTGCGAGGTAGGTAAACACGCTCTTTACTCCATAGATCTCTTAGAAGATTGTGAGGGTTGTTGACCTTGTGAGGCGAAAGCTTCTAACGATGCAGAGCCGTCAGAAAATCTATACAGATCGTTGGAGAAGAGATTTGGAGTTTCAAATAATCCGAACATCTTCTCTTAATCTATTCAAAATGTGACTTATCAATATTCAACTTAATTTTTCATACTGATGGAAATTCCTGTAAACATATGAAGGAGATTAGGTGTTCCTACGAGTATCTCCCATGAAGGAAGTACATAGATTTGATGTTCAATGCAAGTTGGCGCCATGATATATTGAATCATTTGAGATTTTTGCTCGGATGGGGAAGGTGGCCTACTGAGTAGCCCTTCCTCAACACCTATCAACCATTCTCAACATTTTTCACATATCCAACCTGAGGAAATACGTGCACAACCCCCGACAAGTCACTAGCTACAAGAACCTTAACGTGGAGGCAGATTTGTATGAAGAGAGGTTAGTACAGATACTTGATAGTGATGTAAAGAAGCTTCGCAACAAAGAGGTTCCTCTGGTCAAGGTGTTGTGGCAGCGACATAGAGTCGAAAAAGCGATATGGGAGACCGAAGTAGACATGCAGGCAAGATATATGAGCTCTTTTTAGGTAATGGTCAAAACAAGCCCATTTACTTATATATATTGAAAGAATATGGCTTATTTTTCCTTTGAGATTTTTATGGGATCAAAACCCTTTGAGGTTTTTATGGCACGACGAGACCCATATAAAACACATAGTGACCTTGACCGAGTCTTGAGAACAAAACTCCCTTTGAGGTTTTTATATTTACAACATCCGGATCCGAATAAACCGAACTTGACCTGATAAAAGGTCTACATGACCAATCAATATTCCATTATTCTTGAATAAACTGATATCGACCTGCAGATAGTAATCAAAGCTCGTTCGGTCGCAACTCGCAATCAACTACAAGTTGATCGCATCGTAATGCGTATCATGGAAAAGTCGTGACGCAAAATTGGAAATCGCAAAACAAACCGAGACCACCTAAAAATCCGACTCGATGAAATAAGACCAACGGTCGACTGTTCGTCGATCAAAGGTTGTTTGATAATTTAAAATTGCAAAATTTAGTCGTAAACCAAGACCGTATCTGGAAATTTCGGGAATTCATCTTCGATCCAAATTTAATGAATATTATACCCATTTTGATCGTCATTCAGGGACGGTCAAAAGGAGCTATTGTATGCCAGAATCTGTGACTCGAGGTATGGATGTGGACGATTTCATTATTCCAATTAAAAGAGAAAAATAAAGGTAAAAAATAGAATAAAAATTTTATAAAAATCCATCTGTACAACAAGAGTACATGATAGCAGCTGTTGTCCCCCTCCATTTGGCTCTTCTATTCCTTTTCTATTTGGCCTTTTCTCCTCCTACACTTGTCAAAACCTCCTCTTTCCTTTTTCCTTATAAAAGCAACCCCATCCTCTTCTTCTTCTTCTTCTTCTTCTCTCATTTCTCTCTTTTTCTCCCCTCTTCCAACAACCCACTGCTGCTCCAATTGGAGCTGCTACTGCTCCTTCAAGAGCTACAGTTGCATGACGATTGATCTCCAAAAATTAGAGATCTAAGGTACAATCTTCCCACACTCTTGTTACCTTCCATGTATGTTTTAAATCCAAACAGATCTATAAAAGTTGTTGCTTTCTATTCTAATTTTTTTCTGCTCCAGTAGGGCTGCAAAGAGAACTGTTGCATGCTACTAATAGAAGCCTAAATATGATCTCCAATTCTTGAAGATTTTAAGGTACAATCTTTTTCCCTCTCTTGTTGCCTTACATGCATGTTAAAAACAAATTCAAAACCTATTGTTTGCCTCTTAAATTAGATGAGAATATGAAGTTTTACATGGAGATCATTAAAAGTTTATATCCATTATATATGCTCCAAGTTCTTAAGTTTTTGAGGAAAAAAATTGGTGTTGAGCATGCAAACCAAGTATAAATTCAGATCTACATTGCTACACTTCTCATGCTTAAAAGATAGAAATTTGAGGGAGAATGACCTACATTCTTGAGCAAAAAACAATCCACTTTTTAAACACTAATCTCATGATGAAAATTGTGAAAATTAAGTAGTAAATTGCATGTATTTAGACCTGAAATCAGATCAATATTATTCACAAATTTTGGATTAAAAATGTGAAAGACTTGGAGTGATTAACATGACATAAAATCAAATTAAAATCATTAATGAGCCACAGTTCATGCCTTAGAATTGAGAGAAATTGGGGGATAAAATAGAATGATTTGAGTCTAAAATCAAACTTATAATAGCTACAATTTTAAGATTTGATTTGATGAGAAATTTGAAATATTTTGCATACAATTTAATACCAATTAAAATCCAATTTTAGAACATAAATTAGACATTAGTTCCATGTTAAATTAAGAGAAATTGGTGGGTGATATGATTGAAGTCTAATTTCAAGAACATTGATTAGTTATGCCTTACATGTTGAAAATATGGAATTGGTGATGATTTACATATATTTTGATCCAAATTCAGAATAGTATTATGATCTGATTTAATGAATAAAATGATAAGGATTTGAGATGGAATTGCATGTCATTGGAGTCCAATTTCAGACCATTGAATAGCTACACATTTATGATTGATTTGATGGGAATTTGTGGTATTTTACATGCAATTAGAACTCAAAATCAGACCTATAAATATTCAGATTTGCATGCTTTAATGATGAAAATTGGGAACGGATTGCATGAAACTATATATAATTCTAGACCTTTGATTTCATATTGGTTGAGGAGAAATTAAGGATGATTTGTATGCAATTAAATCAAGTTTTAAGAGCATCAATTAGCTACTAATCTCATGGCACTAAATTAGATGTTTGGGGTTGAATTTGTACACAAGATGAGATAAGTTTTAGATTTAAATAAGTGACACTTAATTTCATGACTAAATATGAAGAACTTGAAATTTAACATTTATCTAAACTTGAATCCAGATCTATGAACAACTCCTAATCTCACACTTCGAAAAATGAGTACATTGGGATATTTCATACATGGGATCTATAAAAGTTAGATCAGTAATCACACCACTAAATTACGAGTTGAATGAGAAAAGAGGAATTTTTGCATCAATCCGAACTTAGATCTAGATTCAAGGAAACCTTTTAATCTCATAACCTTATTGAAGAGATTGAAATACAAATATTAAAATAGTAATGATCTTCTCTTATGAAGTCAACAAATGATCTCCTAAAGATCATTATGAATAGAAATCCTCAATCAATTGATCCTTGGATATAATCTATTATTTATACATATCACCAAAAATAGGCAGTGGCAAAATACCTAGATTCGTAAAGTGAACCATGTAAGAAATTGAGAAAGGATGGGGTAGACAAATAAGTGAAATCAATGGTGAATCAGTTATATCAATAAGATCGTTGATTAAAAGACCTAAATCTATATAATCAACCACAGAAAGTGTTAGAAAATAGGAAGCGGAATGATAAAACATAGCATAAAGAACAAGAAAGATAGACATGGAACACCATGATTTTACGTGGAACCCTACTCCGTGAGGAGCAGGATGAAACCACGGAAGAAGGCCTTAAAGGGCCGTGTTTGTCTATTGACTTTCTCATCTGATACAGGAGGCTTGGGGCTCCTTATATAGCCTCCTCAGGGCCTCCAAGTCCCACCACTGGACGATGTGGGACAAAACTGTTAGATGGGGTAAATGGATCCTGGAGAGATCTATTTACCCATCTCCCTCATAAGTGACGCATACATCAAATACTCCAACACTCCCCCTCAAGCTGGAGCATGTAATGCTCAACTTGGACAAACAGAAAGAAACTCAACTCAACGCTACAGGACACTACGGACAATATCAACCCAACACGCACATTGCTGCAGCACGCACATTGCTGCAGTCGAGGACGTTGCTTCTCATGCCGTGCAGGTGAGGAGGACGAATGAGCTGGAGGTGAGTCTTCTGAATCTCCTCGTCGGAGAGCATGTGCTCTGAAATGCGCATGTCAGAGTCACTGCAACTGAAAAATGAGTCTCCTTGTCGGAGTACTCTGGCCCGTCACATGTGGACAACTGCTCCATCTCTGAAAAGAGCCTAACTGAAAAAGGGTTGTGGCTGTGCAATCCTCGTCGGAGTCCACGGTCACTGGAGAATGGAGTCTGAACATAGTCTCCTCGTCGGAGAACTGGGTCTCTCCCATCTGGCTCAGAGAATGGTGCACTACTCTGGTGTACCTATGATACCACATGAAAACTATGGCCGACATAACAAGAATAATGATGGGGATCTCGAAACTAAAGATGACAAACATGTGCTCATCTGAAAATGACCGTAAACATGTGCGTGTCTGAAAAACTGAAGACTCGGAAATATCTGACGTCGAGTCTGAACATCCGCTGTAGAGTCTGAACAATACTGGCTGGTCTGAGGAATCTGCAATCTAGAGAAGACCTGTGACTCTACATATACTCCCCCTTTCTCCCATACTTGTCGGTAAATGAAATCGACGAAGTTGGGAGAAGACAAGAAATTGGGGGTAAAAAAATCAATAAGCCGTATTATTTTTCCGGCTTTTCTTGGAAAATTTTTCTCGGATATTTCAATCATTTTTTTGTTTTTATAGCCGTCATTCATTTTTTTTACAACTTTTTCTTTTTTTTTCTTCTTCCTTTTTTTTAAGCCGTTCTTTTTTTCCCTTCGGCTTCCATCTCAATTTTTTTAACTTGAGCGTACGCCTTTTTTTCATGTACGCGCCTTTTTTTTAACACATGGCCAAAATCACGGGCTTTCTTTTAAACCGGCCCAACAGGACCTCCCTCTCCTCATTTCTTTTTTTATAAATAATCATTGGGCCAGCCTTAGGGTTCCCACGATTGGGAACCCTCTTCACATCCACGTCGCCCAAGAGATTTCCTTGTTCATTTGTCGCCGCAACAGGAATGGCTCGATTGGGATGAAGGGGGGAGATGCCGCTTGTGTGCGCTGCTGGAGAGGAGGGCGGCGGGAGAAAGTCAGAAATCAAGGGGGTTCCGCCTGCGGCGGGAAGGAGCACCGCCTTGAGGGATATCGCGCGGCCAGGAGAGAATATCGTGGGAGGAGGCCATCGCCGCCCGCGCGGTGCTTGTACGCAAGGGGGGATCGAGAAGATGCTCCGATGCCGATCATGCCTGTAGAAGCGCGCATGGTGGAAGGGAGGCACCATTGGTTCGTGGAGGTGTGGTTAGGGCTCGCCGCTTTTGTCGATGCCGCCACCTGAGAGGAGTTGCGCTGCCGCGCGAGTCCCGCGCGCCTGCGGGAAGAGGATATTGCGACTGTGCGAGGAGAGAAGCTCCAGGCCTGAAGAATGACGCGCGCCATCGCCCCGATTTTAGGGCTCGGGCTTGGGAACTAGATGAAGGGCCCGCGCCACCTGCTTCTATTACGCCTGGGTATCGTCGCTGGATGCGCTGCCGTGAAGCCAGGGGTTGGATGCGATGAAGTTTGGAGGGGCTTTTCTCGTGAAGCCCTATTGTCAAGCTGCAAAATTTTTTATCGTGAAGTATCGCACGCGCCATCAACCTGGAAGGAGAACTGGGTGGGCCAGCCTGGAGCAGCGGTAGGAACAGGGATGAACGCTACAAATTTTTTTAGCGACTGGAAGATGGCGCAAGGCCTGGACAACAGATCTTTACGAACAAATCTAGGGTTTCAGATACCCCAGAACAAGAACTTTTGACCAATAATAATCTTCAATAAAATAATCTTCCGGAATAGACAACAATCGAATCTCGAATAAATAAAGAACACGAAATCCTCGAGAATCGAACCCGATCTGATACCATATTAGAAAATAGGAAGCGGAAGCGGAATGATAAAATAGAGCATAAAGAACAAGAAAGATAGACATGGAATATGATAAAATAGAGCATAAAGAACAAGAAAGATAGACATGGAATACCATTATTTTACGTGGAACCCTACTCCGTGAGGAGCGGGATGAAACCACGGGAGAAGGCCTCAAAGGACCGTGTTTGTCTATTGACTTTCTCATCTGATACAGGAGGCCCGGGGCTCCTTATATAGCCTCCTCTGGGCCTCCAAGTCCCACCACTGGACGATGTGGGACAAAACTGTTAGATGGGGCCCATCTCCCTCATAAGTGACGCATACATCAAATACTCCAACAGAAAGGGTTAAGAAAGGATGAGGAATCAAGTTGGTGATGACTTATATTTAAGAGTGCCAGTCATGGTGACCCTTACACCTGACTGTGCGATGGTTCGGTGACCCTCAGCTAGGAGGGAGATAGGAAGCCCAGTTAGGGCAGCGACCGCTTAGTGCGTGGGTCTTGGATCCCAATCTGTTCTCGGTTTTTCGCGAGTGCTGGTAGTTTTACGCCTCTTTGGGATCCACAGGTTTTCTTTTAAAACCAATTCCGCTGACCCTTGTTCTTTAGGACGCCTAGGTTGGAGGGCCCTCGGTTTTAGTTTTTCAAGCTCATTTGCCCATACCAGTCGAGCCAGGTTTTCTTTTGGAGTGACTCTTCCGGGAGTCTCTCACCTGTCACAGTGGCATAGTTTTGGGTAGACCTATCCCTCTACTGGACCTCACTTCCACTTAGAAGGCGACATGGAAGGGTCTCTTAGGAGACTTCCTCATCGCTTGAGTTTTGGTTACCGTTCCACCAATAGGATTGGCGATGGCTACAGTTGAGTTGGTTACATATTGAGCTTGGTAATAATTGAGTTGATTACGAATTGAGATAGATTATAGTTAAGTTGGTTACAGTTGAGTTGGTTACAGTAGAGCTTGATTACAGTTGTGTTGAATCTAATGGAGCTTGATTACAGTTGAGTTGAAAACAATTGAGCTTGGTTTCAGTTAAGCTAGTTACGGTTCCGCCAGTAGGTTCTCGCAAAGAGAAAAGATCATATTATGAAAATCATCCTTTTCAGACTAAGAGATACTACCACGGATGCCGGAGAAGCTAGTGTATGTGTTGGGAACTTAGTTAGGATACATTTTACCCCCACCGCATGCTTACGGAGGCACCTCGACCCTAAGACTTCACTTACTGTCTTAGAGTCATAGTGTAAGGTCCCACTCAGACCAAGACCATGAACTATCCATTGATCTTGGGAAATTTAATAAGAAAGGAATTAAAACACGAGACTCATCATCTGCACTTACCTATGATCCATCCACATGACTCATAATCATAATTAAGATATCTGGATCACTTTGATCATATTAATCATTACATAATCATAATATTTGAATCACTTGATTATGATAAACATTTAATAAAGACAATGATCAGATCAGAGGCTCATCATCAATATTACCAAGATCCATCAAACATGATTCACAAAAAAAATGATAGTTTAAATACAGATCATATAATCTATGTATAAAAATGATAAATATGGGTAATTAAGGTAGGTGAGTAAGTCAGAGGATTCACATACCAGACAACTTGAAAATCTATTTTAATGCAAGTAGCTCATTAAATTTAATTATCTAGTTACTTGATTTCTTTTAGAGCCACTAAAATTTCTATTATTTTTAATTGATTAGATGTGCTCAACATTGGTTGACGTTCTTTTCTCTCTATTGCATGGATTGCATGCAAAATACCTGCATCGTGGTATTGTGAGAGCTGAACCTCAGCTTCCACAGTTACTATTGTCAGGTTAGCATGCTATGGTTTTTGTCCAGGATATTATAAATGTTTTTCTTTCTCTTCTGCTACAATTTGAGATTCATGTACATAATGCAGTTTCTGTTATTACCTGTTAAATTATATGAAAATTTATGCAAAATAAATTGGTGATACATTGTTAGTTCTGTGGCTTGTTCGTTAAATGTGAATGTCTTTCGAAAATGCGAAAAAATTTTCCCTCATTTTCGGTACCTTAATGCGATCTCTAGCGGACGTGATACTGCGAGTAATGTGTAAACGGGTATCCTGGATCCGCGGCTGACGCCACATTGCATGGGTTATATATATAATTCATAGGATTAAAATTTTGAAGAGGAAGATTATGATCTAATTTTACAAGTTGCAAAAACTTTTATTCTACATAAGATTGGTGAAAGTGTTTTAGCCAAACAAGGTGCCTTTCTGTTATATGTTATTTCTGCAAGAATTTCAATGCGGACGAAGAACATGATGGTATAATAGAACCTCTATACCATTATCATTAAATGGATGAAAGTAGCTTGTGGATGATAAGACACTTTTTGAGTTTTCTTATGGCTATATGCGTTAAGGTGGGAAATATTAGTCGGTTGTGACATTTGATAAAATTGTGAATACTAATATGGGTGTCTAATAACCATTGACCATGGAGGTGGTAGCAAGGTAAAATCCAAGGGTCACTTTAGATTTTTATAACTTCTAGTACTCATACTAGGATCACTTTAGACCTATCAGGAAGTCAACCCAAGATAATGTGAATTTCATATGTAATCAAGTGCATCTATATAGTTGTAAATCAATGACGCTGGATAATTTTGTCGGTCATGGTAACTTTTACACCTGACCGTGCTAGGACGTGGTAACCCTCAACTGGGCGGGAGATAGGAAGCTCAGTTAGGGCAGCGACCGCCAAGTGCGCGAGTCTAGGATCTTAATCCTCTTTACGATTTTTACACGAGCTTACAGTATTTTTTACGCATCGTTGGGATTCCGATTTTTGACCAGTTCTGCTGATCCTATGATTTGGGGTACCTAGGCTGGGGGTCCTTCGATTTTAATTTTTCGTACGAGCTCGTTTGCCTGTACCGGTCGGTCCCGTCTAGAGTGACTTTTGCGGAGAGTCTCTCTCACCCGTCTCAGTGGTGTAGTTTTGGAGTAGACCTATCCCTCTAATGGACGACACTTCCACTTGGAGGGAGAGACGGAAGGGTTTCTTAGGAGACTTCCTCACCGCTTGAGTTTCGGTTACTATTCCGCCAACAGGCTTGGCGATGGCTACATCTGAATCATCTCAGTTGCAGCTGAATTTGAAGGAGTTACAATTGAACTTAAGATGAAGCATAACTAAGTTTGGTTGGAATTAAGATAAGATACAATTGAGTTGACTACAGTTGAAATTGATATGGAATTATCACTTATCATCAATCATCAACAACTAATCAGATCTTAAAACTACTACTACGGGTGATAAACAACTTAGTGGACGTGTTGGGAACATAGTTAGGATGCATTATACTTCACCGCATGCCTACGGAGGCACCCCAACCCTAAGGTACTTTTCACGCCTTAGAGTCATAGTGTGAGGTCACATTCAGACCAAGACCATAGACTATCCACTATACTCGAGTAGTTAGTTAGAATCAAGAATCAGATCAGA
Source organism: Ottelia alismoides (assembly GCA_037367405.1). Classification (NCBI taxonomy): domain Eukaryota; kingdom Viridiplantae; phylum Streptophyta; class Magnoliopsida; order Alismatales; family Hydrocharitaceae; genus Ottelia; species Ottelia alismoides. The sequence continues at coordinate 659,420 of JAZKJV010005384.1, read as the reverse complement.
ACCTCATCATCCTCATTATCAATAAACATGATCTCTAAATGACAAAAGGAAATAACATACGCTTATGGATAATCATTTAATATATGAAAATGTTATAATATTATGGGGTAATGGAGAATCTTGGGACATTCAGACAAAGCAACTTGAAAATCATTTTCTATGCAGGTAGTTTTGTTAAATTTAAATATTATTGCATGTCTACTTTCTTTCTTTTAGACACATTAAATTCTGTTATTTATGATATATACCGGAATGTACACAGCATCTGTTGATGTCTTTTCTTCCTTGCATGCTTGGCAGGCAAGAAGCCTGCGACTCAATAGCTGGTAGATGATACCGAGCATACGCACATATACCAGACGATACAGTTGTAGTTTTTGTTCAGTTTTTAGGTAAATGCTTTCTTTTCTCTTCTGTAGATTTTTGAGATATATGTACACACTGTCAGCCTAGTTTGTTACATGTTGTATATATATGGAAATTAATGAAATGGAAATTTGGTAGAACATCTTATTGTTCTGTGGTTGTTAAATTAGATGTGAATGTCAAACACAAATGCAAAAAAAATCCCCTCAAATTCAAGTAGCTAATGCGATCACTTGTGAATGTTATATTGCGAATGCCGCGTAAACGAGTACCCAAATCTTCGCGGGTTCACAGTTAAGGTTGTTTGGACATGTGCAAAGAACATTTAGTGTTGTAGTTCTAATATGCGCAAAGTTAAGAGTAAAGAAGACTAATAAAATGTTCAAATAAGACTATTAAGAAAAGGATACGACTTTTTTGGATCTAACGTTAGGTATATGATCCATATTTGGAGATCTGTTTTGAAGCAAGGAATCCATGTAACTAATCCCACTTAAAGTGGAAAAAGGCATGTTGGTTGTTGTATTTTTTTTGGAAAATGACTTTTAAACCTCATGTATGGAACTTGTGGAGGGTTGTCTAGTCTTCTATGAAAGCAACTATTTTACATGGGTGTGTTGCAACATAGTATCTTTTCTACTATTTGCATACCAAGGACAATACAATCTTGGGATGAGAGTTAGGATTGATGGCCTCTTTACAATAATGCACACAATACTATAAATTACCTTTTCTTTTTAGGCAAAAAGAGGCGGCCACACATAATGGTGCACACCCTAGCTCTTATATTCACATAAATAAATTTTACGACTTCAAAGACCACGACTCCGAGGGAACCTTGACATGTTCCATCACATTTTCTACATAGAATCTTTCCTAGCACAACACCACAATATTCTGTGTCAACCACCCAACAAACACCAAAGCCAAAACCAATGACCTCACACTCCAAACCATTTTAATTAGATCCCATCGAGGTGCAATGCCAAAATCCCCACCATGTTGATGTGAGACACCACCTCAGTCTCCATAGTTAAACATAAAGCACGTGGTCCACATCCTCTATGTTGCCAGAACAAAGTAAGCAAGTGGCATTCAAACTTTCTTTTGAGTCAAAAAATGGGGAAACACTCTTGTGGTGCCACCTAAGTATATATTTAAATAATTATTGTTGGTGTTAGCTTTATTTTATGTTGTTAAGTTGTAACCCTTCAGGGTCTTTTATGTAATTTCTCTTTTATGAGTGCTATAGGGTTTCAATGTATATAAGAACCCCAAGACCTCTTGAATAAAGTATTTCATTGCATTGTTCTCATCTCTCTCCACATGGTATTAGAGCAGTGGTCCTAGACCGGTGTTCTGACCTAGATCCTGCCGCCGCCACCAGCCCCTCGCCCCTCCCCGTCACCGAAGCCCTTGCACGGGCCCTCCTTTCACTAATTAAGGCCCTGCCCAAGGCCCTACAGGGCTACAACACCACCCTTTGTTGTTGTGGGCGACGCCGCAGCCTACAGGGCACCGTCGTCGGCCAGTAAGAGGTGCAGCTTGTGCCTTCGTTGGCCGTTGTTGGACCTAGAAAGCACCGCCCATGCCACAATGTGTTGACATGCACCTTAATCAAGCATTACGAGCACGTGCCAGCCTTGCCTAGGGCGCCTCCAACAACTCCATCACGTGCATAAGGTGACACTAGCAACTCCATCACACATTGGTGGTGCTTTCTTGCACCACCGTATGCTGCCGCGAGATTTCGAGCCCTCTTGTACAATGCTCCATCACTTGTTGTGGCTTCACAACCACTGTGTGTCGCCCAAGAAGCCCAAAGGAGGCTCAGAAATGGTGACCCAAATCACCCATATGCTTGATTAAAACAATTTCTTCTTCCTCTTGATTACTCTTTGACCACGATGGCATCTCTCCCTGTTGAGACCAAGCCCTTGTACCCTACTTCTTCCGTAATGGTATATGGCACATCTATCAAACTTAAGGGCACAGAAAACTATGTGTTCTGGTCTCGATCATTCAAAGTGCTCATCAACGATCATCGAAAGAAACATATCCTGACTAAAGATCTGGTAAAGGAAGCGCACAAGGATTATGAGATGTGGTATGAAGATAATTACCAGGTCATTACTTGTATAACCAATAGTGTCGAACCAAACATTACTGTTAATCTCCTCTACAAAGATTCTACAAAGGAGATGTTGGAAAACCTAGAACAGACTTACTCCTAGAAGACAACCAAGTCCTGCCTCACAGACAGTTATACGTGTATCTGGACTGCAACTTTGGGGACTCTAATCTCTTTGAGTACTGCAGACATCTGACCAGTCTATTCGAGGAGATTTTGATCTTTTTTTCAACCAGCATATTACGATAAACAGGCGGGAGAGTAATCTGAGTAGCAGGTTATCACTTACTTTCTAGACTACACCCATGATATCAAGCCATGAAGGAGCAGTTTCTGATGATTGATACCGTGTCACCTATTCAGACCATCTTTAGTCATCTTCAGAAACTAAAGACATGCTAGATGTACTTCTACTATGCAACCTGTAGAGAATTCTCCACACTTTGCATCGTCTGGGAACCGAGGATGACAGAGTTTCTGTAGAGGTCGAGGCCATGACTTTGGTTGTGGTCGTGGACATGACTCGAGAAGTAAATAAGATTTGGTCGTGGTCGTGGTCGTGGTCGTGAGTTTACTTCTCCTCAATATCCATTGTGCATTCATTGTGGGTATTGGAACTATCCACCAAAGCGATGTTGGGCGAAGTTTGGCATACAACCCAATGCCAACAACACCTATGAGACAGCCTCCTATGAGACATCTAATGATACTGCAGAGGCCCGCCTGATCAGTATTCTGGTGGAATGCCAGCACCATTCAGTGCTTCAAAATACTTTCGACTGAAGTAACTTCTACAGAGCTCCATTCTCTCTACTAGTGACAACACTACCACTGCTAGCTTGGCTACAACTTCAGGTACAATAGCCAACTCCCCCTCCGCTTATTGCCCCACCTCGATTATTGACTTCGAGACATCTGCATATTTGACAGTAGAAGGTAGTCTTCTGCAGAAGGTGTTTATCAGATCTACTGCAGATCATTCTCTTTTTGTTAGGAGAACCCAGAGTGGTACCGTTTCTATTATGGTTTATGTTGATGACATTATTGTTACAGGCATTGATGAATATGGCATTCATGCAGCTAAGGATTTCCTTGGACAACAGTTTGTGACCAAGGGCCTTAGCAAGCTGCGTTACTTCCTTGGCCTAGAATCTGCAAGAAATCAGCATGGTATGATAACGCAAAGGAAGTATGTCATTGATCTTCTATCTGAGATATGCATGACGTGATGCAGGCCTGCTACTACTCCAATGGATCCCAATGCTAGGCTTTATGATGACTCTGAGAAGGTGGATATGAGACGGTACAAAGAGTTAGTAGGGAAGCTATTGTATGTTACCATTACCAGGCCTGATATATCATTTGATGTTAGCAGAGTCAACCAGTTTATGGAGCAACCCAGGCAGGCTCACATGGACGCAGTTAATATGATCTTGAGGCATCTAAAGTCTTCTCCAGGTGCATGCCTTTTATTCAGAAGAAATACGTCTCTTACATTTACTAGATGTGCAGATGTTGATTATGCTGGGTGCCCCAAGGACAGGAAGTCCATTTCTAGTTTCATTGTGTTTGTTGGTAGCTCACTGGTTTCATGGAAGAGTAAGAAACATACAGTTGTAGCTAGATCTCTTGTGGAATCGGGTATAGGATCATGGCCCAAGGGAGCATGGAAATGATGTGGGACAAGTATATTCTGACTGAACTAACTATTGAGGTGCCTCTTCCTATGCACCGCAAATGTGATAATCAAGTTGCTCTGTCCATAACGAATAATCCAGCCTTCCATGAAAGAACAAAGCATATTGAAGTAGGTTGTCATTACACCCGTGATTTGATTCAGAAGGGGTTTATTCTCACTTCTCATGTTGCTTCAGGTGATCAGATTGTAGACATGTTCACCAAAGCTCTTGCGAGGGGTCTTTTTTTACCGTTTTTGTTCCAAGCTGAGATAGACATATATGCTCCAACTTGAGGGGAAGAGTTGAGATACTTATAGTTCTATGTATTTATTTTATTTTTTTTATTCTTCAGTCTACTTTATGTAATTTTTCTTGTAAGCTTTTCTCCTATATAAGAGAGCTCTAGGCCTATCTGATAAAGGAACGTTCGAAGATCAATAAAATTGTCCAGAATTTATTTCAGTACATCAAAACATTCTTCTCTGCTTATGTTTAATTTTTTCGTACTAATAGTGCTTTAGAATTCACACAACATGACTTGACGACTTTCGTTGCTTCCAAACTTCTTGTCTATATACCTCCCATCAAAATAGGGTAGGGAATTGTTTAGCAAACTTCTTGTCTATATACCTCCGACCAAAATGGGGGTAGCGAAAAGGAAATTTAGACATCTTCTTAACATTTCTCGGTCCCTTCTCACTCGGGTAAAGGTTCTAAAAACCTACTGGGGTGATGTCATTCTTACAACCATCCATCTTATCAACAAGGTCTCATCTTCGGTCCTAAAGGGGGTCACTCCTTCCGCGTTACTCTACCCCAACGAGTCACCCTTCTTGTTACCCCTAAGAATTTTTGGGTGTATTGCCTTTGTCCACAATTTTCATACAGCTGATAAATGGCCACATGGGGGATCAAGTGTGTTTTCTTGGTTATTCACACTTAGAAGGGTTACAGGTGTTAGAACCATGCTAGGCATCGATACTATATTTCTACCGATGTTACTTTCTTTGAACAAACTAGCTTCTTTACCTAGTCTATCACATATATCTTTTTGGATCTTTCTCTACCATCGATTGTACATAAGCGCAAGCATACTTATGTGCATGCTTTCATGCCTTTGCATGTTCCTCTTCTGCATGATAATATGCTATCTTCAAGTGCTCCCACCACTATTGCCCCAGATATGCCTTAGGAGCTTCCAATAGATCTCTATATGACAAAAGTAATGTACTTTCCACTCTATGTCTCATTTCACTTCTACTGATGGTTTATCATGCTGTGATAAGAGATATGCAGATGCTCTCATGACCATTTCTGTTCTCATAGATCATCAAGTTCTTTACAGGATAATGGTTGGCGACAAGCAATGAATGAGGAATGGATGCTCTTACATCCAGGGGTACATGGGACATTGTACCATATCCCATGGGGATTAGACCTATGGCTTGTATATGGGTCTTAAAAACCAAACAGTCGTTTGATGGGTCCACTAACAGATTAAAAGCACAGTTGGTTGCCAAAGAATTTACACAAACTTATGGAGATGACTATTTTGAGACTTTCTCCATAGTGGCAAGGATGGGCTCTATTCCCACTACCCTTTCAATGGCTACCAATAAGGGATAGTCGATCTTTCAGATCGATGTGAAGAATGATGTCCTCTACGGAGATCTCGAGGAGAAAAGTTACATGATGCAACCTTAGGTTATAAAATCAAGAGGGAGTGTATGTGCTGACTTCGCAAGGCTATTTATGGCCTAAAGTGTAGTCCTCAGGCATGGTTTGATAGACTTACTACTAATATCAACACTCTTGTCTTTCAAAGGATAACATTTGATTACTCTGTTGTTGACGGACGATGGTCCACTAGTACTATCATACTTGTAGTTTACATTGATGATACGGTTGTCACAAGTGATGACAAAGAATGCATTTCAGAGACCAAGAGCTTCCCTCAGAAGGTCTTCATCACGAAGGACTTTGGCCAACTCCATTACTTCCGTGGTATAGAAGTGATACGTACTACAGAGGGACTTCATCTCTCACAAAGGAAGCATTACTTTTGACATTCTAACTGAGGCTGGACTACTTGGATGCAAGCCATCTGACATCCCTGCAGACTCGAGGAAGCACTCTACTTCAGTTGATCCTGCATTTGAATACACTACATGATACGGATGCCTAGTTGGAAAACCGCTTTACCTTACTGTCTGTGACACCCTCGGATCCGGGTACCCGTTTACACGGCATTCGCGGTGTTACATTCAATAATGATCGCATTAGACAACATGAATTTGATGGGAAATTTTTCGAGTTTCACATTTGACATTCAAAATCAATGTAGACAACCACAAAACCAACAAGAAGGGCCATCAAGTCGTATGAACGGTCCAGCTGATTTCAGATCAATTACATTTGAAATCTATTGAAAAAAACAAAAAAAACCCAATGACTAGTCAACCAACGAGGTTAAAGGTACTCTAGGTACCAAGGCAGGGCAAGGTCGTAATGACTAGTCAAGACTCAGGCTAGGGTCCTTTGATTCAATAATGAAACATGATTGTCACACAGTGGCTGCATAGGAAGAGGTGTGCCAATAACTAGGTCAATCAGACCAAACGTGACCGATATCATCTCAGTGCTTCCTTATGCCATGGCTTTGTGTTCGGATCCATCACTTGACTTAGCGACAACGGTTTGCTTCTTGTTTTTTCATGAGACTAATGAACTCCCAATAAATACTGCAAGTCCATATGTTGACTTCCTATCTTTAGGACATCCTACATAGGCAACATAAGCATAGGTTGTGATCTCAAGTGATGTCCCTTTAGTGAAGAGTAACATTAGACCTCACGAAGACTTCATGTATCTTAGGATCTTGGTGACTGTGTGCACATGAGCCTGAAGTGGATGCTCCATAAACTGGATGACTTCTCTCTCTACAACGAAGAAATATAACCTGGAGATAGTCACATATAGAAGCTTTCGAATGAGCTCACTATATCTCCTTTTGTCCACCTCATGTTGGAAATGTGAGCCCACAACGAGCTATTATGCAATAAATGTTATTGCGAATATCATTCCCTGATCTGAAATGAAGAATAACCAATTTTCATAATAGGTCCCTTAGTACAATTAGGGTTATGTACCATGGCCATCTTGATGATCATACATATGTTGATTCAGTTATTGAATCATCGAGGCTGGTGCTTGGATGAATATCTAAAGATTTAGATTGAGGACTCATCAAGCACCGTCAAATGATTGTTGAGAGATGATCTCCAGCCTGAGTAGGAGATGGCAATCCTTTCTCATTTAGGCTGATATCTGACCGACCTCTTGATGCATGTCCTTTGTATAGGAATAGAGATTCGAAGGTATCAGATTAGTTAGGTCAAAGAGTTGACTTAACGAGATCGAGATAACCAAAGTCCTATGTCGTATACTGTCATGATATAGGTACGCATCCTCTGACCGGAGACAGATGTGTTACTATATGTACATTTGGTAGACCAATAGGTTGATGACCTAATCAAGGTCTATACACCGGCGTGCTGGTGTGCATATAAGGGCATATGAGTAATACGATCTCTCAAAGGGATCATACAGGTTCAGTTACAGAATCAGAAGACATGAGCTCACTCATGAGATATTGGGGAGAACCAAATTCCGTGCACGGTCGTCTCGCTTTGGAAGCTTGACTGAATTCGTAGGTTTGATATATACTTTTGGAAAGTATATGATCAACACCTAGGTATGATATATGCTTTTAGAAAGCATATGATTGATACCGACTCCCAATGATCGAATGAGAAACTTGATGATAAAACTCTAAAGTAGACAGTGTAAAATTGATCTTATACTTCAACTTTATTCTGAGTCTTCCAGTATGCAGGATGTACAGGTATTGGGAATACCTGAGGGTGATGTGATCATAAACGGTTGTATAACCATGACGCTTCCATTCCTAGGGAGTAATGAAACGGGTCTGGATTTTAGTGACTCCTCTCAGTAGAGAAGTAATCTGATCTTAGTCCAAATGTTGGACATTGATCTGAACGTGATTCAGATGCAATGAGAAGATTAGATTTGCGGTCTTAATTTAATCAAGCATCTATAGGAGGCCCGAGATCTGGATTTGAGATGTGATCTCAATATCCAAGTCGCTATACGTGGAACAATACAATCGCCCTGTCCTTATCTCCAAGTATTCGCGGAGAAAGCGCATTATCCTTGAAAGAGTTCAGGATAATTTCATTGTTGATAGATGTATCCGAGAATTAAGAAAATGGATAATTAAATGTGATTTAATTGTCATGAGTAATATGAGTTTGATTCATATTATAAAGAGAGTTATCTAAGATAATTAAATGTGATTTGATTATCAAAGATGTAATGTGCATGTGATTCACATTATTTGGGCACATGAGAATAAAGATCCAAGATGATTAAATGTGATTTAATTATCATGAATATGAATAATGTGGATAGCACTATTCATATTAATCATATATATATTATAAATATGATTTATATTATTTAATAGAGAGCAATTTGTAATTTACATTTGTTAATTAAATGTTGATGTGAATTGGATTCACATTGGATAATTAATTGAAAAATGTAATTCACATTTTATTTTGGGTTGTGAATGTGATTCATAATTTTCCAATAGTAAGATTGCAATATTCACAAAATGGTTTGGTCCATATTCCCTGAATGATCCACTAGGTGTATGACAATCTCCTAAAGGGTTGCACTTTCACCCTCTAAGGCCTCTTATTATACAAAAACATCGATCATGCCATCAATGGAAACCAATTGTTTAGAATTTATCTACGGCATTCCAGAATCCAGATAATGGGGACAACACGTGAGCAACAAGTCTAGTAGTAGGTATGTGAAAATACATAAGCAAAGTTTGAACCACATGAGGTGTGGTTGGAGCAAGAGGGGAAGGTGGAGGAATGTAAATCTCTTCATCAGACTCAAACGTATCATCATATCACCTGTGGGAGAAAATAAGAAAATGACGGCAACACTGACATAGTACTTTTGTCTAACAGGATGAAAATATTGGTATCTTTTTTAGGGAATAACCAACAACGAAGCACTTGATAAATCCGGGAGAGAGCTTGTCATGGTTAGGAGTCAAATGATGGACGGAGGTCACACAACCAAAGATACAAGGTATTAGAGAGAAGAGGTCCTTTTCGGAAAACAAAATCGAATAAGGAAACTTTTCTTCTAACACAACAGATAGCATATGGTTGATGCGATAGCAAGCAGTGAAGACAAAATCTCCTAAGTCATCTCCAGCTTTTTTTCACTAAGTGGGAGCCCACTGCTTCTACTACTAGACCATTACATGGGGGTTCATCTCCAGCTTAAGGAGTGTTAGAATATGTAATAGAAGGGTAATTGGATCCCTCCAAGAACCAATTACCATATTCTCATGTTTAGTCCCACATCATCTGTAAGTGGGACTCCGATCTGTCCGTGGGTCTATATAAGAAGCACACACACACCCTGTACTCATTGAGAGATTCACAATAGAAGATCCAGCTCTTTGAAGACTTCTCCTATGGTTAAACCCTTTGAGGACTTCTCCTATTGTTTCACTCTCCTCACGGAGTAGGGTTCCACGTAAAATCCTGAGTGTTTATGTTTTATTACTTCTAGATTATCAATTCTGCTTCCGCATTATTTATTTCAAATATAGCCATGATTCATTTTGGATTATAGTAAATTCTAATGTTCATAAAAGTGTTAAAATGCATCCCAAGTCAAAAAAATGGTTAAAATGACAAAAGGTCTAACCTCAAATGAGTTGACATAACTGATCAAATCCAAAAAACTAAAATTCAAAATCCTTAGCAAACATAAAGATAATCATGATGTTTTTGGCATCAATGATCATAGAATTTGAACGGCATATATTTGTATGATAAAAAATTGTATTCTTTGTAAAAGAAATTCAACAGAATATTTTTAGAGCATAATCTGACACATTTCTGTAGAAGATATTAACTTTGCAGGGGCTCCCAAGTAAGTAAGAAGAATATATGTAATATTGGATTCTTACAGGGGTATCTATGTTAACCTGCATAAACTGTATATTTAATCAAAAAGATAAGAGGCGCCTACAAGACATTCTCTTATTCATTTCATTAAATATATAAACTCAGAAATCAGTTTTTGAAAGAAAAAAATTACTTTTAGAGTGAGGAACTTGAGAGACAATTCTGAGAGAGCAAGTGATTCTCCAGTTCGGGCAACAGCATCAGGACTGAAACCAATGCTTTCAAGGAATTCATGCCTACCTGAGAAAATTCCAACTGATTAACAAGATGTACAAAAGAAAAGTGCTCCAGGTAGAAATGTCTAGAGATAACTCAAAAGCGCTTTGGGTAGAAATGGCTAGAGATATTTTTCAGAACATTCCACTAAATTTCAAAACTAAGTGCTAATATTAAGCTACCAAACGACCAACACAACAATAACATTGTTCTTTCATGTTTTGGATATCATAATAATAAAATGAAAATTTGTCTATATTTTTCATGGTTTTAATTTTTTTGATGGAAAAGAGGGCGAGCTCCGGAGGTGGGAGTCACCGCAAATTGTTTTTATTAAACTTTAAAAGGTGTCATGATATTAATGCATGGTATATTTATGCATAGTGTTAGAAGATATTTAAGTTGGGTTAGATTGGTAAGAAATTAATATTCATGAGCATTTAGCACTTTCTATCATGTTCCGTGTTTAGTATGAGCTTGATTTGTTACTTTTTTAAGATAAAATTTTTGGGCACCCAAAGAGGTGCACACCCAACCTTGTAAATTCCCAAATACTAACTAATCATAAAAATCAAGATTAAAAAGATTTATTATAGGAAATAGCATTTATGTATTTCTTATTTTCTTTTAATGTAATTTACCCATTGATTATTTTTCCTCTAGGGTTTCTCCTCTATATAAAGGAGCCCTATGACCACAGAATAAATAAATCATTCATTTCTGTCTGCATGGTATCAAAGTGGTGGTCCTATATCGGAGTCCTGGTATCCGCTAGACACCCAAAACCCTACCCATCAGCCCTCGCGTCTCCGCATCTCCGCCCACACGCTTCTGCACCTCCACTACGACACCAACCCACACATCTGCTCATTGTTCATGCCTCCGCGTGCAGCCTGGAACCACCATGCGGTACTAGCTCGTGCACTGCTTGCACCTTCGCGTGGGCAAGTCCCGTTGCAAGATGCACACACGTGCCTCCTCGTGGATCGCCCGTAGGTGCCCCCTTGCACTGTTCAATAGTGTGAAACCACTTGTAGGTCCTCTGTATGTAGTCTTATGTCTATAGACAACACATACGTGGATTTCTAATGCGCTGATTTTGGTACAATCTAGGATGTACTTAGGTAGAATTTCAAACCATAGAGAAAGCTAGGCTATGGGAAACGGGGCGTTCGTTACCAGTGTTCGAAATATGTACTGGGTGACTCATCGATAGTATCCAGCCCTTGGATAATGCTGATACTCACTATCATGGCATGGACTTCATTCTAGCAAAGGCTTCGGAGGAAAGGCCTAGGTCCCCCCGATGCATCTAAAGAGGCAAATTCCTAGGTAGTGTTTGTGCAAAAAAACGTAACTCCGCGTATATGATTGGATATATGTTAATTCCCTGAGTAATGTTATGATGTTGCATTCCTAAATGTGTTATGTACATCGTATATTAAACATACAACATCCATACAATTTCGAAGTTGTGAGAACTAAAAATATCCTACATCATGTGACTAGAATTCAACATCAAAAGTGTGAACTAGTGATCTCGCATTTTATGAATGTGTTATTGCAAAGACATGCCAACTTGGGAATTTATTGTATAGGTATCGCATTTTAAAATACAATATGTATATCACATTTTGAAAATGTGATATGAGAATACTATCAAGAGATTTAAAATCTTTTGGATCATACACATGGTATTATGCTTTTTTTAGAACACTACTTAGGAATTTACCTCGGACCTTAAACCCCCAATCAAATAAACTACGATGTTGGAGATGGGGGAAAAGTGGGATGTGGAATATATTGATGAAGGACGGTTAATATTAAAATAGTAGAATGAAGGGTGGGGGGCTTTTAGGGGGGGAGTGTACTGGAGAAGGACAGAGGAAATAGTGATGCCAACCTCCAATCAATTAGTTCGTCATCGTAGAGGAGAAAAACGATGAACGGGCCGTACTCGAGCTTTGAATAAACACACCCAGAAGCAAGGAATGCCCGCTATTCTAGTGAAAATCCCAAAAAAGCTAATTCTTTTTTCAGGCATATAAATCCAATCTGCCAACCCTAGCACCTTTGAATTTGATGGAAATGTTGTATTCTAAGTCTGCAAACACAACATATTTCCTACATGATTGTGTAGACAAAATTCAGACCGTTTCATCACCCAATCGTGTCCTTTCCAGTATCCTTCATTCGTTATGGTAGAAGACATGATCGATATGCATTCATCTCCAACATCCGGGCCATTCAAAGGCCCGACATCCATCATCAAATTTGATTGGACAAATTACGAACAATGGGCAATGTAGTTCATAAGCATTATGGAGAGAAACAGTAAAGAATATATCCTAACGCAACCCGAGCCGGCTGACAAGACTGAAGCAAATGCTTCATGGAAGCAAGACAATGCAAAAGCACATGTTTGGCTCTCGACACTCCTACATCAAAGATCTCCAATGATATTTTACATCAAACCATTGCCAGACTAAGTGGAACATACTTGCCACTACATACTCCCATAAGAAGAAGAATGAGATGAAGATCCTCCAGCTCCAATATGGCATCTTCACGACGAAGCAGGATGATTGCCTTCTCTATGCTTTCTAATCCTGGTTGCGAGGCATGTTCAAGAAGCTTCATAGCTACATGCCTCTGAGCGCTAGTTCTGAGTAGCTGATGGCCTTCATGAACACCATAATGGTAAGTGTTCTTCTTGCAGCTCTGAATCCCCTGTATTACGCCACCCGCATCTAGCTTCTAAGAGGTGCCTCAATCCTCCCATGGAGAAGGCTTATAGCCGTCTAAGCATGATTATGGTTCCTTCTGCATCAACTACTCAAACCTTCTCTGTTATGGAAACATCTCATGACAGAGGAGATTCGGTAGAGTTTAGAGGACGTAGTGTATGCGACAAAGGAAGTAGTCACCCATTGCATGCAATGCACATACTGCAGCCGTATAGGTCACTCTGAGGATACATCCTATCAGAAGCATGATGGCCATGCATTTCCTTGTACTACTGAGCAGTTTGAGCCCACTGCCACTTATGTTGATCAGAAGTATGATGATCACATCTCCCTTCTGAGGGAGATCATTTATTTGTTGGTTTTACTAGTGCTCCTCAAGCCTCATCAGACATTGAGAGCACCTCAGGTACAGATTATACCTTTACCACCTATCATAGCATTAATATTTCAAATCCTATAATAAAGTGGATCATGGACTCTAAAGCATATTATCATCTTTGCGATGACAGAGAATAGTTCATATATATAATACCGTTCATCCTAGCTGATCTATAGTCATTGTTGATGAACGATACTCTCCAATTACAAGACAGAGAGAGTTTCAGTTGAGGTCTTCCATGAATCTGAAGGAAGTGCTATATTTTTTTCTAATGAACTTATCCAAAATCCACCAGTCAGATTACAGAGGATCTAAACTGTTGTCATTTTTTACCCTTTTTATCTTGTTTTTCAAGATACTCACGGGCAAAGTGATTGGATGTCTTCGTGAGCAAGGGGTCTCTACATATTGGTCTAGTCTTATTATGTCGACAAATCTTTCGTTCCCACTAGACCGGTTTCTTTGTACATTGTGGCACCTTCGCCGGCCATCTTTTCTGAAGAAGCTGTGTAGGGACGTCCCTCATCTCAATTTTGTTTTCGATGGGAGACTTGCTAACTTGGAAAGCATTATCATAAGTTTGTCCTAGCCATCAGAGTCACATCAGTAATTCTTTATTTGAATTGGTGCACTTTGATATTTGGGGTCCTAGTCGTGTTCCCAATCACTAGAGGCATAGGTTCTATCTTATCGTTGTAGATGATTTTTCCACACTTTCTTGTATTTTTCTGATGAAGATAAGTCTGAGGTTGGTTTTATTATGAAAACACTTATTGTTGGGAAAATAGTAAACATAGTTCTATTCCTTGAACCCTAGGCTCTCTCATATAGAGGAGATACCTATGGGTAAATTACATAATCTAGATAAAAGAATAGAAAAATAAGCAAACAATACAGAGATACAAATATATCTCTACACTCCCCCTCAAGATGGAGCATAGATGTCAATCATGCTCAGCTTGGAAGAACCCTAGGCTCTTGTATATAGAGGAGAGACCTATGGGTAAATTACATAATCCAGACAAAAGAACAGAAAAATAAGCAAACAGTACATAGACACAAATATATCTCTACACTCCCCCTCAAGATGGAGCATAGATGTCAATCATGCTCAGCTTGGAAGAACATTTCTGAAAAGGCTCTCTGAGCAAAGCCTTGGTGAATATATCTGTCGTTTGATCTCCAGAGCTACATGAGAGGTAGAGACAAAACCTTTCTGAATCATGTCCCTTGTATAGTGGCAGTCCACTTCAATATGCTTAGTTTTCTCATGAAATGCAGGATTGTTTACAATGAATAAGGCGGTCTGGTTATCACATTGTAGCTGTATAGGAAGAGGTATATAAATATGTAAATCTGCTAGTACTGCTCGAACCCACATCATTTTTGTACTACATTATGCCATAGCCCTATATTCATACTCAACATTGGACCTGGCGACCACAGTTTGTTTCTTATTCTTCCAAGAGACAAGAGAGCTACCAATAAATATCGCAAAGCCTGAAGTGGACTTTGTGTCCTTTGAACATCCTGCATAGTCTGCATCAGCAGATGCAGAAATAGTAAGTGATGATCCTTTTCTGAATAATAATCCTGCACCTGGAAAAGATTTGAGGGACCTCAATATCATATATACAACATCTATGTGTACCTGTCAGGGTTGCTCCTTGAATTGACTCACCCGACTAATTGCAAATGAGATATCCGACTTGGTTATAATAACATAAAGAAGCTTTCCCACTAATTCTCTGTATCTTCTCATGTCCACCTCATCTATATCATCATCATATAACCTCATACTAGGGTCCATAGGAGTGGTAGCAGGTCAACATCCAATTATTCTCATCTCAACTAGCATATCCGTCACATACGTCCGTTGAGTCATACAAGACCCTACTGATTTCGGACAAATTCTAAACCTAGGAAATATCGTAGGGTGCCAAGATCCTTGGTAACAAATTGTTAGCCCAGAAGTCCCTTTGTCCTTTTTATTCCCCACACATCATCACCTGTGACTAGTATGTCGTCAACATATACCATAATAGCCACCATACCTTTGGGAGTTCTCTGTACAAATAGTGAAAGATCTGCATTTGACCTCTGAAATCCATGCTTCTCAATTAAGTCCGAGAGCTTCTTAAACCATGCCCTTGGACTGTATTTAAGGCCATATATTGCCTTATGAAGTCTGCAAACCTGTGGATATTCCCCCTCAACAGCAAACCCAGGAGGTTGCTACATGTAGACTTCTTCCTGTATATCGCCATACAGAAAGGCATTTTTAACATCAAGCTAAAAGAGAGGCCAATCACGTACCACAACAACATAAAGAATAATACATAGAGTAGAATGACAAGCAACCAACGAGAATGTGTCTAAATAATCCACTCCATATGTCTGAGTAAAGCCACGAGCAACCAGTCTGGCTTTATACCAATCCAGACTCCCATCTTCATGGCATTTAACAGTAAACACCAACTTGCAATTGACAACAGATGCTCCACTAGGGGCAGGAACTAAGCTCTAGGTACCACGCAACTGTAAGGCAACCATATCTTCTTCCATAGCTAGGCACCATCGACTATCCTTCAAAGCCTCTTGATAATTCCGTGGAATTTCCATGGCCGACAATGCAACTGCAAATTTCCTGAATTCTCCAGTCAAGCGATCAAAGGAGACCATAGAGGCAAAAGGATATGATGTACAACTACGCTTCTGCTTCTGTTTGAAAATCGAAAGCGAAAGCGTAACATGAAAAAAGATAAATAACGAGAAGAAACAAGCGGGATTTTTACGTGGAACCCTACTCCGTGAGGAGCGGGATGAAACCACGGGAGAAGCCCTCAACGTGGCATGCTATGCATTACTTTTTCTCAATGGATATTGGAGGTCTGGGACTCTTTATATAGCCTCTCCAGAGCCTCCAAGTCCCACCACTGGACGATGTGGGACTAAACACTGGATGGGGTTAATGGATCTCCTCCAGGATCCATTTACCCTGCTACAACACAATGGGCGCATACAACGAATGCTCCAACACTCCCCCTCAAGCTGGAGCATGCAATGCTCAGCTTGGACAAACAGAAAAATAAACTCAACTCAACGCTACAGGACACTACGGACAATATCAACCCAACGCGCACATTGCTGCATTCGAGGACATTGCTTCTCATGCCGTGCAGGTGAGGAGGACGAACGGGCTGGAGTGTGAGTCAACTGAAGACTCGGAATCTGATCATCGAGTCTGAAACTGCGCCTGAAGTCTCCTCGTCGGAGAACTGGGTCTCTCCCATCTGGCTCAGAGAATGGTGCACTGCTCTGGTGTACCTATGATACCACATGAAAACCCTTGCCTACAATGGAATGGTCCTCTGCTCTGGAGTCCCTATGGCTCACATGAAAACTCTGGCCGAACAACAACAAGAATGATGGGGACCTCGAACTGATGATGGCAACTTATGCTCATCTGAAAATGACCGGCTTTTCCCTCTTTTTTTTTGTAAATGGCCGCAAATTTTTTTTATCATAAGCCGTGAATTTTTTTTAACGGCTTTTGCAAATCTCTCTTTTTTTTAAAAAAAAATTGCGTACGGCTTTTGAGATGTACGCGCCTTTTCTTTCCTTTTTTTTGATTTTTTTTGTTAATGCTACAACTCTTTTTTTTCTTTTAATACATGCCCAACGTTGGGCCCAAAGACAACCGACAACCCACATGGGCATGAGCTGCTTGGGCTTTAATATTTTTTTTAAACCCAAAAGACAGAGCAACCCCCTTTTTTTAAAGGCACTTAGGGTTCCCAGTGGGAACCCCTTCTCATATTCACGCCGCCCACGATTGTAAGGAGGCCATCCGCGTGCCGTGATATGCGCAGGAGCGCGAGAGGAAGGTGCGGATTGGACAGCACAGGGGGCGGCGAGGTCTTCGTGCGCCGCAAGGGGGAGAGCGCCATCTCCGGCTAGGGTTCGCGCCTGGGTGGTTGAAGCAGAGGGCGGCGCCGACTAGGTCTTCCGCGCAAGAGAGGCGGGAGCTCGCCGCCATGCGCGTGGAGGAAGGAGATGCTGCGGCAACGGGGTGCGCCGCTCGAAGATGCGCCGCCAACTGCTGCTTCGCAATGGAGGATGCCTCCGCCTGGAGGTATCGAGCGCAGCAACTGCCTCCTGGAGAAGATCGGCGCCGCCTCTGATGGGACACCAGGAGTCGATGGGTGAGCGCAAGAGGTCCTGCCTGGGTGGGTGACCGCTCGCCGCGAGTGATGGGTGACCGCGCACCGCAGCGAGAGGCCTTGCGCGGGTTCTGGCGCATGTATGTGCGAGTGCGCACAGCAAAGGAGCGCGCGATGGGGCTAGGGTTGCCGCCTGCAGCCCGCACCATCTTAAGAAGAACAATGTTGTTTAGGGTTCGTGAAACCCAAAACTGTTAAACAGATCTTCGACATCATCTTAAGAACAAATCTTGCCTTGATAATCAAATCTCAAACATAATACTCTTCAAGAACGAACCAATAATCATATCTCGAATCAAAATAAAGAACACGATGAAATCATCGAGAAACGAACCCGCTCTGATACCATGTTAGAAAATCGGAAGCGGAAGCGTAACATGGAAAAAGATAAATAACAAGAAGAAACAAGCGGGATTTTTACGTGGAACCCTACTCCGTGAGGAGCGGGATGAAACCACGGGAGAAGCCCTCAACAGAGCATGCTATGCATTACTTTTTCTCAATGGATACTGGAGGTCTGGGGCTCCTTATATAGCCTCTCCAGAGCCTCCAAGTCCCACCACTGGACGATGTGGGACTAAACACTGGATGGGGTAAATGGATCTCCTCCAGGATCCATTTACCCTGCTACAACACAATGGGCGCATACAACGAATGCTCCAACAGCTTCTAAAGCACAATAGGTATGTCCAAATCATCAACCTGCATGTCCGTCCCCTGTAAAGAACCCTCTTAAGTAAAGCATCAGACCCATCATTAGGAATAAGGTATTCAGAAAATACCTGATGCGTGCTAGATGATGATCGGTGACAATGAGCAGAAGCAGGCCAACGTATATAGTAATATGGCAACGGTCGGACCGGGACAATGGGAGCTGAGTATAGGAGGTGGAGGTGGCGATGGTGGTGAAGGTAGTGGTGATGGTGGTGGTGGCATGTAGAATTTCATCATCAAAGTCTGATGAAATCAACTGATCACCTGTAGGAGAAAATACATCACTGATTCGAAAAAGGTGAACCTGTAGGAGAAAATACATCACTGATTCGAAAAAGGTGACATCAAAGCTAACATAATACTTCCTACGCAGTCGATCGTAGCATCTATACTCTTTTGGTGTCCTAGAGTACCCAACAAGGACATACTTGACAGCTCTAGGGAAGGTTCAGAAAGTCGGTATGCGGTATTCGTTCGATCAGGCGGTTGAAAGCGAGTAAGAGGGCAGGCGGAAGTATATACGGAAGTATATGTGGACTATGCGGTTTCTATTATTTAAATTAAAAATAATTAACAATATAATAATAAATTCAAATACTAGATATTTTATATTTAAAATAAATAAAATGTAAGTATTTTAATGTGAAGATTTTCAACCCAAGGTCGAAAGCAGTTACAAAGTTGTCTATTTTGATTTAAAAGTGGATCATAAGATTCATAACAAAATATCTATAAATGACAGCTTAAAAAAGGTTCATAACAACTCAAAAGAGGTTCATAGTTCATACAAAAATAACTTATTCCTAATCTAAATAGTAAAAAATAACAGGAGGAATTTCATCATCGCTGTCAGTGTCTGAATCCGTGATAAATTCTTCTTCCTCCGCCACACTCGATAATGCATCCATGTTCCTTTGGCTCCTCCTATGCTGCACCAATTCATCTGCTCCACTTGCCTCGGCCACCAAGCTCCAAGTTAGTCCTGAGCCTTGAAACACCTCTTCTTCATCTTCCTCTTGTCTGATCCACTCACTTACATACGACCTTTCCTTAGAAACAAATGGGTCTCTTCGCTTCTGAGATTTTTGCTCCCTCAATTTTGAGTTGAATTTCACAAAAACCAAGTCATTCAGTCTCTTGATTTCAAGTTTATTCCTCTTCTTGGTGTGAATCTGCAACGCAATCATTCAATGTTAATTGATTAAACAAACATTAGTCTAATCAATAATTGTAAATCCTAAATATGATAGCCTACCGCTGCAAAAGAGCTCCAGTTCCTCTCACATCCAGAAGAAGAGGATGTGAGCTTCAATATCTTCATTGCCATCGCCTTCATGTATGGCGTCTCACCACCAAATAGGGACCACCAATTAGCTGGAAGGAAAATTAGAGTCAACTTCTTATTCATTTCATGTACTTGAAATACGTATAAAACATATATTAAAAATGACACATGCTACTACCTGGATCGAACACGTCTTCTTTGACAGATCTCAACTTGATAGCAAGGGATTTTCCAAATGCACCTTCTCCATTTTTGTAAAGAACCATTTCTTTTGTTGTGACGACATCTTGAACGTCCAAATCAGGGTAAAATATCTCCAAGCAATACAAAAATCCATTTATAACAAAGCTATCTTCAGAAATAGCTTGATCATCATCCCTATAGAAACAAAAGGGGTTGAGATAATAAACAGCAAGGTGAAGCGAGCTATCTAACCTCCCTCTCGACTTTGAATCAATGGCATCAATGTACACCTTATATGAATGCTCCACGTCTTTAAAAAGAATCTTTATCTCCTTCTTTGCATCTTCAAGCCCTCCATACACAAAACTCAATGATGACCTCCGATCACCATCAACAACACGCAAGAGAAGAACGAGCGGGGAAAAGATCTTCAAGGTTAAGGAAACTTGGCTCCAAAATGTTGTACTAAGGACAATTGATCCAGCAGTTTCATCTCTTTGTCCTGGACCACTTGCACTCTCTCCATTCATCAGAAGAAAACATCAATCTTAACTTCTCTTAATTTTCAAAGACACTTTGTAACGTGAGAAAACAAGTGGCAAATCTTATTTGCCCCGGTCTGACTATCTCACCCTTTTGGGTAAAGTGCCGCATCAAGCTGAGCGTCTTTGCAAGGCTGTAGATGAAAATAGTCAGTGTTCTGGCCTTTGCTATGCAATTTTTGACCTTGGCCTCATTGCCAATTTCTTCAAGCATGAGATCTATACAGTGAGCAGCACAAGATGCCCAAAATATGTTTGGATATTTGGTCTTGAGGAGCTTCCCGGCTGCCATATTAGCAGAGGCATTGTCAGTCACAATTTGCATAACATTGTCTACTCCAACCTCCATGATGCAATCCTCCACCAACGAGGATATATATTCAGCAGTATGTGCATCGGCTGAAGCATCAACGGACTTCAAAAAACATGTGCCCAAGCTGCAGTTAACGCACAAGTTCATTATGCTTCTTCCCCTCATGTCGGTCCATGCATCTGTCATGATGGAACATCCACTTTTCTTCCATGCATCCCTGTGCCATTTCAAAAATTCCTTTGTTTCTTCCACTTAATCCTTCAACAAAGGCTCTGCAATTTCATAATAAGGTGGAGGCTAGTAGCCGCTTCCGTATTGGCCAATTGCTTCGCACATGCGTATGAAGGAGTTCTTGGTCGCCACGTTGAAAGGGATATCACATTCATAGAAGAATTTGGCTACATATTTGTTGACACGCGCAGGTTCCTCTTTGGCTAGTGTTTCCTTGATAACGGATTGGCGCATTGTATTTGTGCCAATTGTGCCAATTTCATCTTTCGATGATCGTGGTCTTTTCCCAGGACATGTTCCTTCACATGGTGTTGTGGAAGAGCCAATTGCTCTAATAACCACCTCCTCTCTTATTTCTTTCAAAGTGATAGCTTTCTCGTACTTCTTCTTCATGATTCCCTCAACGTAATCACGTATCTCCTTCTGCACTTCAGAATCCGCCTTAGGACATGGTTTGCAATTTCCTTTGATGTGACCAAGGTGTTGTTTCATTCGGTTAATTCCGCCTTTCAAGACCTTGCCACACAAGTGACAAGTCAAGGAATTCGAATCCGTCTTCTCCATAAGATAAACATCTTTCCATCCCGGATAGGTAGATCCGGGTGGAGTAAATAACACATGTTCCGCAACATCAACATGAGTTGGTTCCGAATCCATGATAACCTAAATTCATGGTAAAATAGTTAATAAAATAAAATTGCACTTATAATATAAGAAACATAGAGACATAATTGCGCAATGACGAAATCATGATGGAAAAGTTCAATACGTACAAAAGAGGAATGCTGGAAAAAGAGAAAGCAAAATCTATAAATGTGAAGGTTCGAGTTTGATAGCACCCCCCCAGGTTGCGTGCCCTTCGCTTCTTGGATCATATGCTTTTATATAATGACGGATATATAATGATAAAAATAAAAAAGTATAATTACCGATTGGTTAGATTATTTTTACACATTGGTCAGATTTATTAATAAAATTCAGTAGCATCCACTCAAATGTTATGTCCTTTCCGATTGCACTAAAATCAAGTCTAATCCTCCAAATTTTCAATGTATTATCATAAATTTATATATCTAATATTATCAACTTCTAGATTTTGAATCAAATATCCAAATTTACAAACTAAAATCTGATCCTCGAGCTATGCAATTTAACAATCAAATAAACAATTAAACACATCAATAGCTATATAGATACAATTGGGAATCCTATTGCATCAATTTGAAGATAAGGGATGGCTTGAGGATGAAAAAGTAGATGAAATCTAGTCATGATTTAATATGGCTTAAATACGTGGCAAACCAGAACACAAGATGAGAGATATGGGATCTTCATCTTTGCCTTGAGCACACTAATAAAACATCTATAACGAGAAGGTTGCATTGCAATACCTGTGTCGTGCCGGTGGTTCCTTGTGGAGTCCAAGAGCAGCCTGCAGTTCAGGCTCGTGAAGAGAAAGCGGCAGATCACGAGCACCCTGCGGTTTGGGGCCTCGGGCGTCGCGGAGAGAGCGACAGAGGGACAACAGCCTGGCCTGCATCGTCGGTGAGAGGGCGGAGGAGCAGGATCGAAAGTGAGGAAGGGTGGAGGAGCAGAGGAGAATCGCCCTTCACTAGGGCTAGAGCTTTTCTCGCAATGGCGGAAGAGAAAGAGGAGGTGTGTCGGGTTCTGCAAGGGTTTTTCTCGCGATGAAGAGAAAGGGGAGGCGCGAGGGGTTACCGGCTTTAGGTTTTAGAAAAATTAATCCAGAAAGGGGGGGGGTCTATCACGAAATCGGGCGCATATGCGGCCGCATATGCGGCATACTCGGGACGCATATGCGCTGTGAGCGCCTTATGCACGCATACCCATTACTCGGGACGTTGGGTTGCCCGAGTACGCATATGCGACCGCCTAGGCCGCTTTTCTGATCCTTGGCTCTAGGAGAGAGCTTGTCAAGACATGGAGACAACTAGTGAATAGTGGCAATTAAGCCAAAAATATGAGTGAGTTAGAACAATTCTTTCTCAAGAAATGCAAGGGAAAAAAGAATTTTCTCACCCAAGACAGACGAGGGCATGCAATTCACAAGATAGCATGCTATAAGGACAACATCATCCCAAAAAGAATGCGGAGCACAACTCTGAAAGAGGAGAGTCCTGATGATATCAAGCAAATGGCGATGTGTTCTCACTGCAACACCATTTTGCTGGGAAGTATAGGCACACGATGTTTGATGAATAATACCATGAGTTAAAAAGAAATTGGAGAGAGCATGAGTACATAATTCCAAGGTATTGTCAGTTCTCACAAATTTCACAGATGAAGAAAACACATTATGCACTTCATAGATAAAGTTTTTGATAACATCTCATGCTTCATATTTATGCTTTAATAAAAAGACCCATGACAGACGAGTGAAATCATCCACAGGCACAAGATAAAACATGTGTCCCTGATGATCGGGAACACGACTTGGACCCTAAATATCAAATATGAAATAACTTAAAAATGGAGCTACTGCTCCGATTCTGGTGACTAGGGAAGGCAGATCGATGATGCTTCCCCAACTAACACGCCTCACACAGGAAGGACGGGTGAGGAGAAATTTAAGGTAGAACACGACACATTTTCTGGAGCAGAAGATGACTAAAGCGCAGATGCCACGTAAAGGGTGAGACAGATCCAACAGAATGAGAGGAAAGGCATGCATAAGGGGTTTGAACCAAGCGATAGAGGTTGCCCTGCTCATGACACAACCAATCACCTTGCTTGTAAGGATGTCATGAAATGCAAGAGACGATGGGTTAAAAATAGCATGACAATGTAGATCCTTTGTAATCTGACTAATAGATAACATATTCATAGAAAAACCAAGCGCATGTAACACATTCTGTAGACGCATAGAAGGTGTCAAGCTAATCTCCCCCTGTCTTGTGATCGAGGAATGAGTCTCATCTGCTATAACCACACTCCTCCCTGGAGGAACCTGTTTGTCTGATGTAAGTTGATCTCTGTCTCCACACAAGTGATGTGTAGCACTGTAGTTTATAATCCATTCTATAATATCAAATCCACTACGACTAGTAGTGCATAAGTGCTACCTGAGGTACTAGAAGATGCTAAAGCTGCCACGTCTGAGTGACTTCCCGAGGCAGATGAAGGAGCACCGGGACTGACCGGAGGCATAATATCCCTTAGTCGTGCTACAAGTTCATCAAATCTCTGATCTTAAGTGGGAGCATCCGGGGACTCAACCAGCTCAACTACTCGAGCAGATACAAGAAAGTCATGCTTGGAATAACATGTATCCTTTGAATGTCCAGAATAATAACAATAAGTGCAGGGCTGACGAATACGGTCTCCTCTGCCACGAGATCCATGTCCACAAAACTAAGAAGAACCTCCTCGACCTCGGGAGGTATCCATAGTTGAAGATGTCTGACTAGTAGTAATGGATGGGACAGTAATCCTGTTGAGCCTGCAAAAAGCTTCCTCGATGGGAGGGATAGTAGCATCCACCAGAAACTGGGAACGAGCAGCCCCATACTCAAGATCAAGGGCTGCTAGGAAAACACCAATCATGGTGGCATTCCTATATGTCTTCTACTGCTCAAGAGTAGCCGTGAGAGGCACGAATCTGTGGAGCTTCTCAAACATCCTACGCAAGGATGTATATAACGAATGAAGGGGTCGTTTGTTCTGCTTGATAGTAAAGATATCGTGTTGGAGTTGCAGAATTTTAGTCTCATTCCTCGCTTGAGAATAAGTTGTTGCGAGGATATCCCACATCGCCTTGGCAGTGGGTTGATGTAATACATCATTGGTGATTGTAGAGATATTTCCAGTCTTTATGTACTTTTCAGTTATTTTTTATTTCCTTCTTCCGTCTTATGTAATTTACCAATAGGCCATCTCTATATAAGAGAGCCTAGGGTTATTTGGAATAAACAATCATCTCATTTCCTCCAACATGGTATCAGAGCCACCACCCAAACCCTAGCCTCCCCTCCATCTCCCATCGTCGAACCACTGCCGCCTCCCCCTTCTCCTCTCTCCATCGCTAGCGCCACATGCCTCCCCTTCTCCTCTCTCCACCGCGAGCGTCGCCACCGGCCCCTCGTCTTCTCCTCTCCATCGCCGGCACCCCTACACCGTCGGCATCCCATCACCGGCACCACCACCTCCTCCCTCTACCTTCTCGCCGCCGCCGTCATCTCTCTATGGATTGTAGTGCATAAGTCTACATATGCACTCAAATCCTCGGTTGTTTATGTAGACATTCGATTCTTAGTCTACAAAGCCTAGTTCTTCGTCTCCGGAAACCATGTCAGAAAATAAGGTCGACATGCCCTCCATAAGCGCATTTAAAGGTCCAACGCCCATTATCAAGATGGATGTGACAAACTACGAGCTCTGGGCTATGTAGTTCATGAGTCTCATAAAGTCAAATGGGAAGAAGCACGTTCTTACTGAAGATGAGACGGCAGTGAAAACTGGGGTTTATGCCTCATGGGAGGCAGATGATTCGTATGCCAAGGTCTGGCTTTCAAGCACACTGTCGATGGAGATTGCTAATGACGTGCTCCATCAGCCCACTGCTAAGGCAATGTGGGGTATTCTTGCAGCAATATACTTGCAGCAACGTACTCGCAATCGCGAAATAAGCAAAATAGTCGGCCTCTACATTCTCTGTATACATCCTTGAGAGGGATGTTTGAGAAGCATGATATATTTACGGTGAAGCAAAATAGTCGGCCTCTACATTCTCTGTATACATCCTTGAGAGGGATGTTTGAGAAGCACTACGGTATCATTCCCCATACGGCAACTCCCGAGCAACAGAAGACGTTTCAGAATGCTACCATGGTGGGGGTCTTACTAGCGACGCTTGACCCTGAATATGAAGCTGCTCGCTCGCAGATTCTTGCAGATGCTATTATCCCTCCAGTGGAGGAAGTGTACCGTCGGCTCAGTAGAGTTCCAGTCCCATCTTCTGGCAATACTCAACCTCCTTCAGAGATGGAATCATCCAGAGGCAGAGGAGCCTCTTCTTCGTTTCGTGACCGTGGACCTCATGGTCGAGGTACCCGCATTCGTCAGCCCTGCACATTTTGTCATCGCCCAGGACATACAGAGGAGACATGCTATTCTAAGCATGGGTTTCCGACATCGGCACGGGTGGCCGAGCATAGTACATCTTCACAGCCATCTACTTCAGACCAGCGATTTGAGGATCTTGTTGCCAGACTGAGAGATATCATGCCTCCTGCATCTAGAGATTCTCCTGAAGGCTCCTCGGATGTAGCTGCTTTAGCCTCTGCTAGTACACCTGCCACCGCTAGCACCTCAGGTAGTGCTTATGCCCTTACTTCATGTCATGGATCTGATGTTTCAGAATGGATTATTGACTCCGGCGCGACACATCATCTTTGTCGAGACTAAGATAAGCTTACATCCTACAGAGAGGTTCCACCAGGGCGATCAGTAGTCATAGTAGATGGGACTCATTCGCCTATTGTTGGACAGGGGGAGATCAGTCTAACACCCTCTATGCGTCTCCAGAATGTCTTGCATACTCCAGATTTTTCGATTAATTTATTATCTATCAGTCAAATTATGAAGGATTTGCACTGTTGAGCTATTTTTAACCCATCGTCTCTTGTTTTCAGGACATTCTTATGGGCAAGATGATTGGCTGTGGCTGTGAACTCTCTATCGGTTGGTCCGAACTCTGTATGCTGGTGTCTCCTCTCAGTCAAGTGGTCCAGTTTCTCCATTCACATGGCATCTAAGATTTGGTCATCTCCCTATTCAGAAGATCCGTCATATCCTGCCCCAGATTCCACTGTGTTCTTTCCAGTGTGAAGCGTGTCAGTTGGGAAAGCATCACATATCTACTTTCCCTGGTCGTCAGTCTCGGAGCAGTAGCTCCCCTTTTGAATTATTTCATGTTGATATTTGGGGTCCGAGTCGTGTCCCTGATCACCAGGGACACATGTTATATCTAGTTGTGGTTGATGATTTTTCTCATTTGTCTTGGATGTTTTTGTTGAAAAATAAATCTGAAGCAGAAGAGGATGTTATCAAAAATCTTATAAATGAAGTGCATAATGTTTTTTCCTATACTGTGAAATGTTCGAACGGATAATGCTTTGTGTACTCATGCTCTTTCTCATTTTTCTTGTCTAGAGGCATTAACCGATTTGAGCAGGAATTCATGTAACCAACCCTACTTATAGTGGGAGAAGGCTTAGAACATTTATAGAGGCATTAACCATCAAACAACCTGTGCTTACACATCCCAACAAAATGGCATTGCAGAAAGAAAGCATCGCCATCTCCTTGATATCACTCGGACACTTCTTATTCATAGTTGTGCACCCATTTCCTATTGGGGTGATGTTGTACTTATGGCATGTTATCTAGTGAATCGTATGCCATCCTCTGTCTTAGGTGAGAAAGTTCCTCCATCACTTGTCTTTCTTGATAAGGAATTATTCTCGCTTACTCCTCGTGTCTTTGGTTCGGTTGCTTTTGTACATCAGCTCTCTTCAGGACAGGGACACGACTGCTTAATATGTTTATCAAATTTTGATTCATGAAGGCACAATGTTGGTTAATTTCGATTTCAAGTCCTCATGATGAATTATGCAAATTTCAAAGCAAAGCAAAGATGCATGCATTTTTTTATCGATTTTTATGCAAATTATAAAAGTGATGCATGAGCAGATATGCAAGAGAAATTTTGTACAGATTAAATACTACAATTATACCCTAAAATGTGAGCAACACAATATAGAATGAAATCAGAGTCAATTTGAACACATCAATAAAAATCGGTCAACAGATCAAAGCAAGACAAGAAGAGCACGGTCCCATTTTCCACATAAAAATTCACTTTAATTAAAATAGTGTCAAATGAGACAAATAAGCATGCTAAAATGTAGAGGACAAAACAAGGATCAAAACGACACTAAAATCATGCAATTTGGACATACGATGATCAAGTTATGCTAAAAACAGTGCAAGGGCATAATTGTAATAAAAATGCAATGAAAATAAAGGATAAATATTGCATTTAGGTCCCTGAAAGGACCTAAATGCAATTATGAAAAATCTCCTGGGCCTGTATGTAAATTTTCCATAAGCGCCTGGCCTTTTTGTAATTTCAGAAAGTATGAAGGGCCTCCCTGTAAATTACCCAAGGCGTGCACGTGAGACACGCACCTGGAGGACCATTCTGTAATATCTGAAAGTTCTCAGGTCTGGCATGCAAATTACCCAGCACCTCACGTGCAAGGCACGTGAGGGCTAGCCTCAGGTCAGCCCTGCAGGTTTGGGCCACGTGGACAGTTCTGAAGATTCGGCGCGAGGCTCGGATGACCCGAGCCTGTAGGTCGGGGAAGAGGCTCGGGTCCACCACGTGGCGTCATCAGGGCCGTCCGATCCTGATGATCGGACGGTGCCCGAATCCCTCCACCGCGCTCCAGATGGTGTTCTGACGGTCGAGGAAGCGCGCTGGAGGTCGGGCGGAAGTCCTGGAGCCATTGCGAAGCTCCGTGGAGGTCTGGAGCTCCCCGTCGGAGCATGGTTGTCGGAGGAGAAGCTCGAGACCTGCGGGGAGGTACGATCTTCGACCATTGAAGAGAATGGACCTGCAAACGTCAGTATAGCCGAAGCATGGGGTGTGCGAGTGTTTGTGAGGTGAATGGACGGCCGTGGAGGCGACGAGAATGGTGGCCTGAGGCTTCTTTGCCGCCGGAGCGGAAGAAAAAGGGGATCGGAGCGGGGGAGGTCCTGGAGAAGGGAGAGGGGGTCCGCGTGATTGCTGGTGGCGTGGCGAAGCTGGTGAGTCGATCAGACGAGGGTGGCAGTGGCTGAGGGTGGCGTAATAATTCGGAGAAAATTAAAGAAAAGCAAGGATAAAAATCTCCTCGCCGGAGCGAGGAGTTGGCGAGGGAATTGACCTGGGATTGAGCTCCAATGGAGCTCGGGGGTCGTCGCCCAGCACGTCCGGTCTTGACGTGGAGCTCGGCGGACGCTTGCAACGCCCGATATACGGCGGAGGAGCAGCGCGTCAACACCGGACCCAAGCCATCTTTGCCTCGACGCCCCGCCCTCTCCGCTGTCACCGGAGGGGCGGGGGAGACTAGGCTAGGGCCCAAAATGGTGGACGGAGATCTCTGGTGGCGGAGGAACTTAAATAGGTGGAAGTCGGCTGGACGTTATGAGGTCGGCGAGGCGTTTTCGAGGGGGTTTTAATGGCGAAGCTCTGGTGGTGAGGGCGTTATGGAGGTTGCGCGACGGAGGCGGGGGAACGGGCTAAGTGGGAGAGGCGTTAGGAGAGGAGGAAGGAGGCTGGAGCGTCGGCTAGAAATGGAAGGGGGCAGAGGATGTGCGAGGGTTGTAACGCCTGGGAGCGGGGGCTTCGGAGGTAGGAGACGATGGCGAGCAACGGCCAGGATACGGGCGCGGGCGGAGGGCCAAGATCAGATCCAAGGATCTGATCGAACGGTGGCGATTGGAGCGCGAGGGAATGGCTGAGATCGAATGATGGGGGGATCTAGCGGCGAGGGTTAAAGGGATGTCGTGGAGGATGGAGGTCCGTTGGATTCAAGTAGGATCGGGCGGCTATGGAGATAGGGTGACGTGGCGGGAGGATGGTCGTGGGATAGGAAGAAGATCGGAGGGCTGGTGTTTAGGCGCTAGTGTATGGCTCATATTTGATCTGGGGGTTAGATCGGACGGTAGAAGATGGAGCGGGCTTCAACGGGTGAGATGGAGGCGGGCAGAGAGGATCCAACAGTCCAGGAGGCAGCCGGGTGGCAAGAGGGGAGACGGGCCACGTGGGCGCTCCAGAGAGCGCCACGTGGCCCAATGAGAAAATTCAAAGAAAATTACAAATAAAAATAGAAAAGAAATAGTTAGAGGCTGAATTAGAAAAAAGTCAAAACATGAAAGTTGCTCGTCTCGACGAGATCTACAACTTTCATGTTGGTCAAAAAGCCAAAAGAAGCCAACTGTACAAAAAGTATTTTTGGGGGTATTTTTAAAGGGATAAAAATACCGACTTTGTGGTTTTGAGATGTTTTTGTATTTTTTAATGTTTTTAATGGTTAGTGGTGTATTGATAATTATCCTACCTAATTTTTAGGGTTTTTTGAGGATAAAATAATTACAAGAAAAATAGAGAAAATTAAATACAATAAATTAATGGTAATATATACACAATATGATACAAGATAAAAACAAAGATTTAAAGGTGATTTTTATTGGATTGATTAAGCAGGGGGTTTAATTTGTGGCTTTTAGCATGATGAATACGAGATTCATCATACATGAGAAAAGCCCTAAGGGAAAGTTATACAAAATAGACTGGATAAACAGAAAAACATAAATAAAAAACCGTAAAGATATAGATATCTCAACACTCCCCCTCAAGCTGGAGCATATATATCTATCCTACTCAGCTTGGAATAGCAATGGTGAAAGGGACCCCTCGCAAGAGCTTTGGTAAACATGTCTGCAATCTGGTCTCCTGTTCCAACAAGAGAAGTAGAAATAAGCCCCAGGTATATATAATTATCCTGCATAATTATATATATATATATATGTGGTATATATATATACATGTGTGACATGATTTAATCAATGATTAATCCTAGCATAATTATCTCTTAGTTTCCAGGTATATATATATATGTGGTAGAGATTACATATCCTTAATAAGGTTCCATGAAATTAAGCTGGAATCTGGTACTGGAGAGTGCTACTTCATTAGGAAAATAAAGGAAGGTATTGGACACATACTTTATGACCTTGAGATTCTTAAATATCTCATCTCTGAGAATGTGATTTTTAAAGGTTGAGACTCTTGAGAATCAAGATGAAAATGAAGTGTAGGAACTCAGTTAATCTTGAGAAGATAATGAGGCTCCTGAAATTGGAAACTAAAAGGACAATTAAAGATGAAACACTAATACCTCTTCAAATGAGTTTGAGGATGTATTCCATGTGAAAATGATCGGACTTCATGTGATGAGGCTCCTGAGGATCATGAAATGGAAAGATGGATGCTAGCAACAAAAGTCTAATGTAGATTTCATATACAAGTGTTGTATATGGACCCTCGAAGATCTACCTATATGGATAAGACACATCAAGGTGTAAATGAATCTTCAAGAGAAAGAGAGAACCTGATGAGAAGGTAGAGACCTTGAAAGCACGGTTCGTAGCCATGAGCTACACACCAAAGAGAAGACATCGCTAGCGATGAGACTTGCTCTCCGGTGACCTTGCTTTAACCCATCAGAATATTGCTAACTAGAGCTACACAATTTGACTATGATATCTTCATGATATGAGTCAAGATTGCATTCCTCTATGAATACCTCTCTGAGGATATTCATATGAAGTAGCCCCAGGGCTTCATGGTTGAGGAAAACAAGGTGTGTAAGCTAAAGAACTCCATCTTTGGACTCAAATAAGCTTCCTAGTTGGAACATAAGATTTGATGAAATTATAAATGTTATGACTTAAGATAAAATCTTGATGAATCATGTGAAGCTTAGTGGGAGTGCCATTGTGTTCATCGTGCTAAATGTAGATAATATCCTAATCATTTGGAATGATCTAAGGATGATACTAGTAAGTGTTTTATAATTTGGTTGTTCCATACCTTGAGATATGATCTCAAGGATACCTCTTAGATCCTAGTTTTGAAGATGTTCAGAAGCAAAGAGAAGAGGATATTGGGACTGTCACATTTGTAGTACACCTTGGACATATTCTATTCTTAGAAATTCCAAGAAAGGCTTCCATCCCTTAAGATATGGTACTGACCTATTTAAAGGGATAGTACCTCAAAAAGTTGAGGAAGTGAATGCTAGAACTGTTTGCACTTGTGCATCAGTTACGAGAAGCTGAGTGTATGCTGGATGTCTACGAATACCAGATGTCTGCCATGCAGTGGGAGTAGTAAACTGTTACTAATCCTACTGTGGAGATAAAACACTTGATTGCAGTAATAACAAAATCTTCATAGATGATAAGATTTTTTTGATAGTGATCTCAAAGTCTTATCTTCAAATACTTAAGACTTTATAGATAGTGATCTAAAAGGTCTTAACTTTGGAAACCTTTAGAGATAGTGATCTCCAAAGATAAAGGTATTCTGATAAGGATTATGGAAATACTGGTTATAACAAATTATTAAGCTATAGTGTCAAGGACCCTATAATAGCTTTAACAAAATTGAGTATTGGTTGCATGAGATGCAACATTCGCATAGATGCGAGCACTGTTACTGGGGATATGTAAGTGTCGTAAAAGGACTTGGCATAGTCTCGTGGGAACAGAGTGACTGATCAACTTACCTAGCTATTTTCTTAATAAACCTATGATTGTCACATGAGTGTGGGTTTAAATGATTAGCCCATTAATGGCTCTTTGGGCTAGTGGGAGATTGTTGGACATGTGAGTCCACGGCGAGCCATTATGCAATAAATATTGTGAATATCATTCCCTGATCTGAAATGAAGAATGAATAAATTGCATAATAGGTCCCTTAGTACAATTAGGGTTATGTACCATGGCCATCTTAATAATCATACAGCTGTTGATTCAACTCATAGAGGTTGGTGCTTGGATGAATTTCTAAAGGGTTAGATTGAGGACTCATCAAGCACCATCAAATGATTATTAAGAAATGATCTCCAGCCTGAGTAGGAGATGGCAATCCTTATCTCTAAAGGCTGATATCTGACCGACCTCTTGATGCAGGTCCTCTGCATAGGAATAGAGATTCGGAGGTGTCAGATTAGTTATGTCAAAGAGTTGACTTAACGAGATCGAGATAACCAAAGTCCTATATCGTATGCTGTCACGATACAGGCACGCATCCTCTGACCGGAGAGAGATGTGTTACTATATGTTTGAGTATGTACATTTGACAGACCAATAGGTTGATGACCTAATCAAGGTCTATACACCGGCGCGCTGGTGTGCATATAAGGGCATATGAGTAATACGATCTCTCAAAGGGATCATACAGGTTCAGTTACTGAACCGAAAGACATGAGCTCACTCATGAGATATTGGGAAGAATCAAATTCCATGCGCATGGTCGTCTCGCTTTGGAAGCTTGACTGAATTTGTAGGTTTGATATATACTTTTGGAAAGTATATGATCAAGACCTAGGTATGATATATGCTTTTGGAAAGTATATGATCGATACCGACTTCCAATGATCGAATGAGAAACTTACTGATAGAACCCTAAAGTAGACAGTTTAAAGTTGATCTAATACTTCGGGTTTATTCTGTGTCTTCCAGTATGCAGGATGTACATGTATTAGGAATACCTGAGGGTGATGTGATCATAAACGATTGTATAACCATGACGCTTCCATTCCTAGGGAGTGATGAAACGGGTCTGGATTTTAGTGACTCCTCTCAGTAGAGAAGTAATCTGATCTTAGTCCAAATGTTGGACATTGATCTGAATGTGATTCAGATGCAATGAGAAGATTAGATTTGCGGTCTTGATTTAATCAAGCATCTATGGGAGACCCGCAATCTGGATTTGAGATATGATCTCAATATCCATGTCACTATACGTGGAATAATACAATCGCCCTGTCC
Source organism: Ottelia alismoides (assembly GCA_037367405.1). Classification (NCBI taxonomy): domain Eukaryota; kingdom Viridiplantae; phylum Streptophyta; class Magnoliopsida; order Alismatales; family Hydrocharitaceae; genus Ottelia; species Ottelia alismoides. The sequence goes on along the minus strand of JAZKJV010005384.1, from coordinate 625,704 downwards.
TTATCTCCAAGTATTCGCGGAGAAAGCGCATTATCCCTGAAAGAGTTCATGGATAATTCTATTGTTGATATATGTATCCGAGCATTGAGAAAATGGATAATTGAATGTGATTTATTTATCATGAATAATATGAATTTGATTAATATTATAAGGAGAGTTATCTTAAATAATTAAATGTGATTTGATTATCAAAGATGTAAATAATGTGAATGTGATTCATATTATTTGAGCACAAGAGAATAAGTTATCCAATATAATTAAATGCGATTTAATTATTATGGATAAGAATAATGTGGATAGTAATATTGTCACGACCCGTGCCGCTAGCCGGAACGTGCCGCGACAGAGATCTTTCTTCTTCTTTTATATATTTTTTTCCTCAAGTAAATATGTGGCAATCTCAAAAACATAACATCTTTGTATTTCAAGTTCACAACACCAAGAAGTGTATTACACAAGTTCTATCTATTACAACTTCTTACAAAATAACACAGATAGTACAAAAACTACGAAAAGCAAAAGACACCTCCTCCAAGTGTATCAGCGGTCCTTTCCCCTGCTAGTCGTGATTCTGCTGATCTGTACATAATTATTATACAGCGGTCCTCCTCCAAGTGTATCAGCGGTCACTGTCTCCTACAAATAGTTCTCTCCCAACTTCTTTACATGTTCAAATGGTAGCTGGTGTTTAAATTCATGTCTTTTAACTGAGTGGGCAGCCATGCCTCATATTGTTTGAACTATCAAGGTCAATGTGTCATACACGTTGTTGTTGTTATCATTATCCTGACTAGGACCTTGGGTGGCCGCATGTGGCTGCTCTACTGCCTTTGTTTCCTAAATAAAACCTCAATTAGATCCTTCATTAATATAAATCCTCCAATAATGATTCTAGATATCCTCAAGACTTTAATATCAATTTTCTTCTAAGTCCCAATTGTCTTCCAATACTAATAGGTCAACTCTTAATATAATTCTTGCTCAAGGTCGTAAAACCTTTGCTCTGATACCACAAGTTGTCACGACCCGTCCCGCTAACTAGGACGTGCCGCGACAGAGATTCTTTCTTTAATATTTTCTTTAAACAACACTTGATAACATTCAAAGGCACAACGTACAAAACGCGTATTACTAAAACAAAATCATTCAGAACTTGGAAAACTGATCCATAATTCATATTAACCGTACAAAACAAAATTCTTTACATAAAAACTCAAATCTACGTAGTGAAACTTATGCTTTCTATTCCACAACGAGTTTTATGCTTGAAAACATGCTATCAACATAAAGCACTTGAAATGATAATTGAAAATACATTCTAAAGCCTTGATTTCATATCTGGTATACGGTACTTGCAATTCATGTGTAAAAGCTCAAGAAAACGCGATTGCATACTTGTTATCATAAAACATGCATAAAAGCGAAAGACTAATGCTTTAAAATAGCGCTTGAGAATCCCTCACCTGATCGATATCTAACTTGAGTCAAGATCGCCTTCTTTTGTGAAATCTCCCTCTATAGCCGTCCTAGATTTGAGTACTACGGCTCGATGCGGACAGAACTTCGTTACGGCTTTGAAAACGCTCTCGATCACCGACAGGGCTTCACCGTGGCTCCTCTCGTGCTCCTCCCGCAACTTCGGCGGCCTTGCGGCTCTAAGGTGGAGAGATGGGCGTGGGATGAAGTGAGGAGGAGAATGGGGGGTCATGGGTATTTATAGGCCTCCACCCACTTTACATGTGTGATATGTGTCAACATGTAAGGGAGCCTCTAAGCCACATGTTGCCTCTCTTCCATGTATGACGACACATGGCCTGCCACATGTCTTATTCATGAGAACACTTGTTGCCCAAGTAAGGGGCTAGGCTTATCCACGAGATAACTTGTTGCCCAAGCAAGATTTGGCTTATCCACGAGATAACTTGTTGCCCAAGCAAGGTTTGGCTTATCCACGAGATAACTTGTTGCCCAAGCAAGGTTTGGCTTCACCATGACACGTGCTAGTCTTAGGAAGATGACACATGGCACTAATGAGTTTTTGACACTTGTCCTGACTATATAACGACACGTGTCCCATGATTTCCTCTCCATCTGTCCTACTTTTGCTAATGACGCTTAATTATCACTAATGGCAGGTAATTAGCACTAATCATGCTTAATTAGTCTTAATGAGGTGATTATAGCTAATGAGTATAAATCTATGCTAATGATGCTTAATTATCACTAATGACGGTTAATTAGTACTAATCATGCTTAATTAGTCTTAATGATGTGATTATGGCTAATGAGTATAAATCTATGCTAATGACGCTTAATTATCACTAATGACGGGTAATTAGCACTAATCATGCTTAATTAGTCTTAATGATGTGATTATGGCTAATGAGTGTAAATCTATGCTAATGACGCTTAATTATCACTAATGACGGGTAATTAGCACTAATCATGCTTAATTAGTCTTAATGATGTGATTATGGTTAATGAGTATAAATCTATGCCAATGACGCTTAATTGTCACTGATGACGGTAATTAGCACTAATCATGCTTAATTAGTCTTAATGATGTGATTATGTCTAATGAGTATAAATCTATAACATTATGGGCACTTTGCAAGTAGTGGCTTCTACTATATATAAGGTACTACCAAAATTCCATATTACTAGATGTGGTACTATGTTTTGAGGTGCTACACAATTCAGAGAACCTTTTGAAGTCCATTTTTATACAAGATGGTCTCTGATATAAGCACAACAAGTTTCAATGAAATCATTGCATCAAGGCGAATCTATTGACTATGGTATCTGTAAAGTGTGAACACTATCAATCCAATATTTCCTTTAAACAACACTTGATAACATTCAAAGGCACAACGTACAAAACGCGTATTACAATTCTCCCCTACTTGCAATAAATTTCGTCCTCGAAATTTAAGTACCTTTGCTAGCTTGAAAATAAGAGTGGAAATTGAGATCTCATTTCTTCCTCTCGTTCCCATGTGGCTTCTTCTATTGCGTGACTCCTCCATAAAACTTTAACTAAAGGAATCTTCTTTGTACGAAGCTCTTGTACTTTATAATCTAGAATTTCCACAGGAACCTCCTCGTATGATAGATCTTCCTTCAATTGAAAAGCTTGAGGTTGTATCATATGGGTTGGATCTGGAATAAACTTCCGAAGTGTGGAGACATGAAAGACATCATGTATCCTTGCTAGTTCAGATGGAAGTCGAAGACGATATGCTACACTTCCGATTCTCTCTATGATCTCTAAGGGCCAATGTATCTAGGGCTTAGTTTCCCTTTCTTCCCAAATCTGATTAGCCCTTTCCATGGAGATACTTTTAGAAACACATGGTCTCCTACTTGAAATTCTAAGTCTCTCCTTCGCTTATCTGCATAACTTTTCAGTCTGCTTTGCGCTGCCTTTAAGCATCTCTTGATTTCCTCAACTTTTTCTATTGTGCTTTGTATTAGTTCAGGTCGAACCAATTTTCGTTCTCCAACCTCACTCCAACAAATAGGTGTTCTACATGGTCTTCCATACAATACTTCATAAGGTGCCATCCCAATACTAGTATGATAGTTGTTATTGTATGCAAACTCTATAAGTGAGAGATGTTCATCCCAGCTTTCTTTAAAGCTTAGTGCACAAGCTCTAAGCATGTCTTCTAGAGTCTGGATAGTCCGTTCTGATTGACCATCTGTTTGAGGATGAAAGGCAGAACTAAATGCTAATTTTGTTCCCATGGCTATATGTAAGCTTGGCCATAGCTTAGTAGTAAATCGTGGATCTCTATCAGATACAATTGACACAGGAGCCCCATGACGGCTAACTATCTCATTAACAAAGATTTTTCCTAAGCGATCTAGACAGTATGTCATGTTAATGGCTAAGAAATGTGCAGATTTAGTTAATCTGTCCACTATGAACCATATTGCATCATGACCTCGACGAGTCCTTGGAAATCCTGTAACAAAATCCATAGTGGTGTGTTCCCATTTCCATTCTGGTATTGGAAGTGGCTGTAAAGTCCCTGCAGGTTTCAAACGTTCTGGTTTAGTTTGTTGGCATATAGGACATCTAGAAACATACTCTGCAATCTCTCTCTTCATACCAGACCACCAATAGTAACTTTTAAGTGTTCTATACATCTTAGTACTTCCTGTGTGCATAGTATATATAGAGTTATGTGCCTCCTCCAGAATCTCAGTCTTTATATCAGATTTCTTTGGAACACACAATCTTCCTTTAAAGAATAAGACCCCTTGACCATCTATGTTATACCCAGTTTCATCTCCTCCCTTAATCTTCTCAATCATTCTAATCATTTCAGAATCATGGACTTGTGCCTCCTTAATTTTATCATATAATATGGGTCTCACTTGTAAGGATGCTAATAAGTCTCCACCGCTATTCATGGTTAATTTTTGCACGTAACTCTTTCAACTGATAATATTCTCCTTTTAAGTGAGATAGCTGACCATTAGACTTTCTACTAAGAGCATCAGCTACGACATTGGCTTTCCCCGGATGATATTCTATGGAACAATCATAATCTTTGATTAGCTCTAACCATCTTCTTTGCCTTAAATTCAACTCTTTCTGAGAGAAAATATATTTCAAACTCTTGTGATCTGTAAAGATTCGACAAGTTTCTCCATATAGGTAGTCTCTCCAGATCTTTAAGGCAAATACTATAGCAGCTAACTCAAGGTCATGAGTTGGGTAATTTAACTCATGTTGTTTTAGCTGTCTAGAAGCATTAGCAATCACCTTATCGTTCTGCATCAAGACGCATCCCAGCCATTGTCTTGAGGCATCGCTATAGAGTACAAAATTACCCTGTCCTGAAGGAAGGCTAAGTATAGGTGCTGAGGTGAGACGACTCTTGAGTTCCTTAAAACTCTTCTCGCATTCTTCATCCCAACTATACTTCACATTCTTCCTAGTTAACCTTGTCAATGGTGCAGCAATTCTAGAGAAGTTTTCAACAAATCTTCGATAATACCCAGCTAATCCAAGGAAACTTCGGATTTCTAATGCATTTATCGGTCGTTCCCATCTAAGAACCGCTTCTATCTTTGATGGATCCACTGTTATTCCTTCTCCATATATGACACGGCCTAGAAATGCAACATTCCTTAACCAAAACTCACATTTATCAAACTTTGCATATAATCGGTGTTCCTTCAAAGTTTGCAGTACAATTCTCAAGTGTTCTCTATGTTCTTCCTCTGTTTTAGAATATAGTAGAATATCATCAATAAATATGATCAAAAACTTGTCCAGATAGGGACGGAAAACGCTATTCATCAAGTCCATAAAGACAACTGGGGCATTTGTCAATCCAAAAGGCATTATTAAGAATTCGTAATGTCCATAACAAGTTCTAAAGGCAGTCTTAGGTACATCTTCGACTCTATTTTTTTTAGTTGATGATTTTGATGATACCCTGATCTCAAATCTATCTTTGAAAACACAGAAATCCCTTGCAATTAATCAAATAAGTCATCTATTCTGGGCAATGGATATTTATTGTGGACAATCACTCTGTTTAGTCTTCTATTTTCCTTTGGGTCATTGTCTCCTACAAATAGTTCTCTCCCAACTTCTTTACATGTTCAAATGGTAGCTGGTGTTTAAATTCATGTCTTTTAACTGAGTGGGCAGCCATGCCTCATATTGTTTGAGCTATCAAGGTCAATGTGTCATACACGTTGTTGTTGTTATCATTATCCTGACTAGGACCTTGGGTGGCCGCATGTGGCTGCTCTACTGCCTTTGTTTCCTAAATAAAACCTCAATTAGATCCTTCATTAATATAAATCCTCCAATAATGATTCTAGATATCCTCAAGACTTTAATATCAATTTTCTTCTAAGTCCCAATTGTCTTCCAATACTAATAGGTCAACTCTTAATATAATTCTTGCTCAAGGTCGTAAAACCTTTGCTCTGATACCACAAGTTGTCACGACCCGTCCCGCTAACTAGGACGTGCCGCGACAGAGATTCTTTCTTTAATATTTTCTTTAAACAACACTTGATAACATTCAAAGGCACAACGTACAAAACGCGTATTACTAAAACAAAATCATTCAGAACTTGGAAAACTGATCCATAATTCATATTAACCGTACAAAACAAAATTCTTTACATAAAAACTCAAATCTACGTAGTGAAACTTATGCTTTCTATTCCACAACGAGTTTTATGCTTGAAAACATGCTATCAACATAAAGCACTTGAAATGATAATTGAAAATACATTCTAAAGCCTTGATTTCATATCTGGTATACGGTACTTGCAATTCATGTGTAAAAGCTCAAGAAAACGCGATTGCATACTTGTTATCATAAAACATGCATAAAAGCGAAAGACTAATGCTTTAAAATAGCGCTTGAGAATCCCTCACCTGATCGATATCTAACTTGAGTCAAGATCGCCTTCTTTTGTGAAATCTCCCTCTATAGTCGTCCTAGATTTGAGTACTACGGCTCGATGCGGACAGAACTTCGTTACGGCTTTGAAAACGCTCTCGATCACCGACAGGGCTTCGCTGTGGCTCCTCTCGTGCTCCTCCCGCAACTTCGGCGGCCTTGCGGCTCTAAGGTGGAGAGATGGGCGTGGGATGAAGTGAGGAGGAGAATGGGGGGTCATGGGTATTTATAGGCCTCCACCCACTTTACATGTGTGATATGTGTCAACATGTAAGGGAGCCTCTAAGCCACATGTTGCCTCTCTTCCATGTATGACGACACATGGCCTGCCACATGTCTTATTCATGAGAACACTTGTTGCCCAAGTAAGGGGCTAGGCTTATCCACGAGATAACTTGTTGCCCAAGCAAGATTTGGCTTATCCACGAGATAACTTGTTGCCCAAGCAAGGTTTGGCTTATCCACGAGATAACTTGTTGCCCAAGCAAGGTTTGGCTTCACCATGACACGTGCTAGTCTTAGGAAGATGACACATGGCACTAATGAGTTTTTGACACTTGTCCTGACTATATAACGACACGTGTCCCATGATTTCCTCTCCATCTGTCCTACTTTTGCTAATGACGCTTAATTATCACTAATGGCAGGTAATTAGCACTAATCATGCTTAATTAGTCTTAATGAGGTGATTATAGCTAATGAGTATAAATCTATGCTAATGATGCTTAATTATCACTAATGACGGTTAATTAGTACTAATCATGCTTAATTAGTCTTAATGATGTGATTATGGCTAATGAGTATAAATCTATGCTAATGACGCTTAATTATCACTAATGACGGGTAATTAGCACTAATCATGCTTAATTAGTCTTAATGATGTGATTATGGCTAATGAGTGTAAATCTATGCTAATGACGCTTAATTATCACTAATGACGGGTAATTAGCACTAATCATGCTTAATTAGTCTTAATGATGTGATTATGGTTAATGAGTATAAATCTATGCCAATGACGCTTAATTGTCACTGATGACGGTAATTAGCACTAATCATGCTTAATTAGTCTTAATGATGTGATTATGTCTAATGAGTATAAATCTATAACATTATGGGCACTTTGCAAGTAGTGGCTTCTACTATATATAAGGTACTACCAAAATTCCATATTACTAGATGTGGTACTATGTTTTGAGGTGCTACACAATTCAGAGAACCTTTTGAAGTCCATTTTTATACAAGATGGTCTCTGATATAAGCACAACAAGTTTCAATGAAATCATTGCATCAAGGCGAATCTATTGACTATGGTATCTGTAAAGTGTGAACACTATCAATCCAATATTTCCTTTAAACAACACTTGATAACATTCAAAGGCACAACGTACAAAACGCGTATTACAAATATCCAATTATTCATAATATATTATAAATGTGATTTATAATGTATTAGAGAGAGCTAATAATAATTTATATTTGTTAATTAATTATTATGTGTATTGGATACACATTGTGTAATTAATTGATAATGTAAATTATATGTTGTTTTGGGTTGTGAATGTGATTCACAATTTTCCAATGTCAAGATTGCAATATTCTCAAATATAATTGTGAATTATTTTTTATGAATAAAATCCCAACAAAAAGTTGTTGGAAATAAATAATGGAGAAAATCAAGGATGCATGGAATCTCATGGATTTCCATGAGATTGCCCCCTTATGGAAAGAGGTGGGCGGCACCCAATTCCTATATGGAATGGGTGGCCGTCCCCCCCTTGAATGTACATGGAGATGTAATCTCCATGTATATTCTCTCCTTATTTATTGATGTGATTTGGGATTAATTTATATTTGATTTTGTCAAATATATTTTAATCTAAATTAAATCACAAGTTGTTGGCTTTTACCAACAACAATCTTGACCATTGGATTGACATAAATCAATCTCATCCATTGATTTTATATGTCCCATGGATTGAGATCCATGGATCCCAAAACCCTATAAAAAGAGAGGCATACCATGCTCTCTCTTTAACACACAACACATAATGCTTGAGAAGCATATCTCTCTCTTTCTCTCTACACGTCTACTCTCTCTCCCTCTCTCATGGCCGTCCAACATGGATGACCTAGAGAGAAGTCTCCATCGCCGCAGCGTCGTCGTTATGCTGCCCGATCGTCTGCTTGTGGATCTCCGTCTACTTCGGTGCGCCTCGCTCGTGAAGAAGATATCGGATCTCGTGTGTCGAGATCAGGAGATCCGCCGCTTGGATCATCAACATGGATTGCGAGAAGCACGCGGTTCATCCCCGCGCTCGCTAGCGTCTCCTCCGTCGGATCGGACTTGAGACAGGAGGTCTCTTCGTTTAGAGACTCGATCACAACCACGCTTCAATAGGTAATCCTATTACTTGTTTGTGGTTTAGATGAAACGATCCGAGAAGTGTTCTTGGATAATGTGGTTTCTTCGTATGAAAAATTTTTAAAATTCCGCTGCATCGAGCAACTAGTGCGACTAGTCGCTCCTCGTCGTATTCGATACGACGCTCACGCTTCCGTGATGCGCTTAAGGATCTAACCATATCCTTCAGAAACCGTGCAGGGCCTCCTCTACCACGAGATGTTGCCATGGCTGAGGATGTCTGAGACAACTGATAACCACCAGACGATATGGAGAGCTTGCTCAACCTGCGATACGCCTCCATTGGAGGTATGGTGGCGTCAGTAAGAATCTGTGTTCTAGCTGTGTCATACTCAGGGTCTCGAGCCGCTAGGAAAACTCCTGTCATCACTGAATCCCTATATGCATTGAGCTATTCTGTTGTAGTAGTCAAGGGAATGTAACCATGCAACTTCTTAAACATACCCCTTAGAGAAGTGTAAAGGGTATGGAGAGGACGTCCATTCTGCCTAGATTTAAAGATGTCATGCTGAAGTTGCAGAATCTTTGACTCGTTCTTTAATGGAGAGTATGTAGCGGCGAGAATGTCCCACATAAACTTTGTCGTGGGCTGACTCAAAATGTCATTGGCTATCTCCATGTATACTATTCCAGAAAGCCATACACATGCATAAGCATCGTCTGCCTTCCATGAAGCGCTAACCCCAGTCTTGTCAACAGGTTCCTCCTGTGTGAGGCTATGCTTCTTGCCATTACATTGCATTAGACTCATGAACTGCATGGTCCACAGTTCATAATTTGTTCCATCCATCTTCACAATGGATGCGAGACCTTTGAATGCACCCAGGGATGGAATATATGCTTTCTTGTCTGACATAATGACAACAATCTCTAAGACTAGGGTTGCAGATTGTACGAATAATGTCTACACGGACATGTAGGAAGATGGTTGTGGGTGTAGACTCATACCACAACTTCTTCCATTCTTTACTGACTCCTTTGGTTGACTAGGGTGTTTTAGATAGTCAAGCTACACCTTAGAAACCCAAGAGCGAGGAGACCTAGGCCATCGGGAGGAGCCATGATGGCTACATCAATGGAGACAGCAAATAGTTGTGGCTCTCAAGCAGGAGACGTACCCATTGCGGTGCTGCGCAGGCAGTGCAAGCGACGCAGGCCGCACAGGTGGCTGCACAGGCGGTGCTAAGGCTGCACGAGTAGTGCGTGGACGCGTACAACACGGGAGGTGCGCACGGCTCATAGCGCAAGAGGGGCGGCGCGGAAGGCACAGGCACGACGTGTGGATGGCGCAGGCGGCGTGCACGGTGTAAGGGATTTTGGATGGGGGTGAGGTTCTAGGGCATAGGCTCTAGTCTAGGACCGTCGCTCTGATGACATGAGGAAAAACGTGAAGAGAAAAGTTATATTCCTCATAGCCCTAGAGCTCTCTTATATAAGAGAAAAGCCCTTAGGGAAAATTACATAAAATAGATTGGATAAACATAAAAACATAAAAAAACCATAGAGATATAAATATCTCAATAGTATATATATATATATATTGTTAAATGAAAAAGTGAATTGTGATATCATTATTGAGACCCTAAGGCTCTCTTATATGGGAGAAAACCCTTGGGTAAATAACAAGAGAGGTACATGAAAGAAAGAGAAATAAGAAATAAATATAAAGAGATAAATATGTCAACAATCCCCCTCAAGTTGGAGCATATGTGTATATTAAGCTCAGCTTGGAACATCTCTGAAAAAGGACCTTTAGCAATTGCCTTGGTGAAAATATCAGCTGTCTAATCTCTAGTAAAAACATGGGAAGTGGATATGAGACCCTTTTGAATCACGTCTTTGGTATAGTGGCAATCTACCTCTATATGCTTGGTTCGTTCATGAAATGCGGGATTATTGACAAACTTCCTCTAGGTCATCACAAGACCATGCTGGTTCCTGAAGAACTCTAATCCAAGGAATTATCAAAGATTGCCAAGGTCCTTGGTCACAAACTGCTAACTTAAGAACTCCTTGGCGGCCTGAATGCCCTGATCATCATCACCCATGACAATAATATCATCAACATAGACTAGGATAGCAACAATATCTCTTTGTGTCCTCTGACAAAATACAAGTGATCCACCGTGGACCCCACAAACCCCTGTGATCTATCAACTCTGAAAGCTTATGGTACCAAGCTCTCGGACTCTACTTCAGGCTATAAATCAGCTTTTGGAGCTGACACACCTTCTGAGACTTCCCCTCAGCAGCAAACTATGGTGGCTACCGCGTATATACCTCCTCCTATAGATCTCCATATAGAAACGCATTCTTCACATCAAGTTGGTAAAAAGGCCAGTACCGTGAAACAACAACTGATAGAAGAATGCGTAATGTCGAATATCTGGCCACTGGAAAGAATGTATCATGATAGTCCACCCTATAAGTCTGGGTGAACCCACGTGCTAGAAGCCTTGCCTTGTAGCGATCCACACTGCCATATGCTCGTTGCTTCACCGTAAAGCTTTATTTGTACCCTACAACAGAGGCACTTGGAGGAGCAGAAACAACACTCCACGTACCACGAGACTGCAAAGCGGCCATCTCCTCCTCCATGGCAAGTTGTCAACTGCTATCCTGTATGACCTCCTAATATGTTCGCGGGGTAACAACAGATAGTCCTACAACAAACCTCTTGTACTCATCTGAAAGATGGTCCAAGGAAACATGCACAACTAGAGGATAAGTGGCACAGTTTCGACGCGGCTTCCTTAAGGCAATAGGTACATCGAGGTCACTAGCCTCTCTGTTCTCTGGTCTCCGCACCTCTTGTGCAATCTCCTGTGGAACAAGCATATCACTAGTGCCATCAGTAGAAACAATGTGTTCATTACATACCTGAGGCGTGATGGATGAGAGGGAAGGTGCATGAGCAGAGAGGTGACTAGCGGACCTGTAAATGTAAAACTGTGATGGGAATTGTGTCAGGGTAGATGGAGGTGGAGGTAGTAGAGGTGGTGGAGGTAGAGATGACTGAGACTCAACATGGGTGTTGTTGGTGAAGATAACAGGGGTGGTGGAACAAAGACATCCTCGCCAGAGTTAGCATTAAACAACATGTCACCTGTAGGAGAAAAATACATAATAGACTCAAAAAATGTGACATCAGCACTCACATAATATTTTTCTCCATACAGGATCAAAACATCTATACCCTATTTGGATATGAGAATCACAAACGAACACACATTTTACAGCTCTATGAGAGAGCTTGTCACGACTAGGAGTAAAATTGTGGACAAATATTATAGACCCAAAGACCCTGGGAGTAAGGGAGAATAGGTCCTTCTTGGAAAATGTAATCAAGAAAGGAACCTTTTCTCCAAGGATAGTAGAAGATATGTGTTTCACCAAGTAACATGCAGTGAGGACCGCATCACACCCGAACGAGTGAGGAGCTTGACTTTGAATCAAAAGAGTCTTCGTGACATACAAAAGATGACGGTGTTTGCGTTCAGCAACACCATTCTGTTGCGAAGTGTAAGCACAAGAAGGCTGATGAACAATACCAAGAGATCTGAGAAAGTCAGACAGTTGTAAAGTAGAAAACTCCAAGGCATTATCAGTGCGAATAAACTTCACATTAACAGAAAAAATGTTCCTAATCTCAATAAGAAACAATTTAGTGACAGGACCAGCTTCAGATTTATTCTTTAACAAGAAAATCCAAGATAATCTAGATAAATCATCCACAACAACCATATAGAACCGATGTCCCTGATGTTCGGAAACACGACTAGGACCCCGGATATCAAAATGAAATGACTCAAACAACTGATTATTGTGACAACTCTGACAACTTGGAAAAGAAGAACGGTGGTGCTTCCTAAGCTGACATGCCTCACACTCCAAGGTAGTATGAGTAGAGATCTGAGGGAGAACATGACACACCTTCTGTAGAGGAAGGTATCCAAAGCAAAGATACCACATGAAAGGAGAAACATATCCAGACGGTATAGTAGCAACACCAGCACACGAAGGTTGGACTATTCTCTAAAGCCCTCTCTGTTCACGACCACATCCAATCACCCTGCCCATAAGTATGTCTTGAAACACACCAGAAGAAGGATCAAATATGGCACGACAATGTAAATCTTTTGTAATCTGACTAATAGATAAAAGATTCATCTGAAATTTCGGAGCATGTAAGACATTTTGCAGGCGCATCGATGGGGTTAGAACAATCTCCCCTGACCAACAATGGATGGATGAAACCCATTAGCAATAACCACTGATCTACAATGAGGGATAGATCTATAAGAAGTAAATTGAGCATGATCTCCACGCATATGATGAGAAGCTCTAGAGTCCATAATCCAATCAGTCAAATCTGAACTGCTACAACTGGTAAGTGCGTAAGCAATACCTGACGAACTCGTAGAAGCTCTGACAGTTGCTGCAACATTTGAAGATCCTACTGCTGGGGCAGGCGGCAATCATCATCTCTCTCAATCTAGAGACAATATCATCAAGCCTTACATCATGAGAAGGAGTTGAAGTAGTCTCTATTTTCTCAGCTACACGAGCAGACTCTGGATATCCATGCTTCAGATAACATGTCTCCTCTGAATGTCCTAGATAGTGGCAATGTGAGCATGGGTCACAGTACGGGATCCACGCCCGTGAAACTGTGAAGTACCCCCTCAGTTACGAGAAGCTGTCATCGCAGAGGGATTTTGGGCCACAATAGTAAATGAAGTAGTGATAATGCTCAACCTCTTATAAACATCCATCGAAGGTATCGCCTCTCCGGTAAGTAGTTGAGTACGTGTTGCATCGTACTCTGAGTGAAGGGATGACAGAAAGACTCCTGTCATAGTGGCATTCTCGTATGCCCGTTGTTGCTCAGTGTTGGAAGTAATGGGCATAAAGCTATGAAGACGCTCAAACATACCTCGGAGATGCGAGAAGTGGACATGAAGTGGACGACCATTCTGCTTGGTCAAGAAAATGCATATTGCAACTGGAGGATTTTGCTCTCATTCTTCGCTTGCACATACGTATCAGCTAGGATATCCCACATAGCCTTGGTTGTGGGTTGACTGGCGGTGTTATTAGCAATCTCCGTGGTAAGCGTCCCGGAGAGCCAAATCCGTGCATAGGCATCATCTTGCTTCCATGAAGCATTAGCTGCAGTTTTATCCGCCGACTCTGAATCAATCAAAATGAGCTCCATGTTAAGTGTTAGGAGATGTTGGAGTACTTTGTTGTATGAGTCATGCATAAGGGAGATGGGTAAATGGATCCCTCCAGGATCCATTTACCCCATCCAACAATTTTGTCCCGCATCGTCCAGTGGTAGGACTTGGAGTCCCTGTGGAGGCTATATAAGGAGCCCCAGGCCTCCTGCATCCAATGAGAAAGTCAATAGAGAAACACGACCCTTTGAGGCCTTCTCCCGTGGTTTCATCCCGCTCCTCACAGAGTAGGGTTCCACGTAAAATACTGTTGTGTTCTTATTTTCTTTATCTTTTTCCATGTTTTGCTTCCGCTTCCTATTTTCTAACATGGTATCAGAGCGGGTTCGTTTCTCGAGGAGTTTATATTTTTGATTCAAGAATCAAGTCCGTTTTTATATGTTGCTGATGAAGTATTTTGACAAAGTCTATTGTTCAAGTTCATTTCGAAAGTTTTTTTAGGGTTATCTAGAACCCTATATTTGTCCAGTATCTGTTCGGCCGCATGCAATGGCGGCACCTTGGGCTTCGCCATCCTTTGGGCGATCAGACGTGGAGCGCCCTCATCCAGCCGAAGCATCCTCGACAAAGGCGGTCTGATCTCGCGGCTTCCCACCAAGCACGCGGGTCGAGCGACTCCCTGGTGGATCCTACATGTCCAGGCGACGAGCTCCTGGCACCTGCAACAAAGCGCTTCCCCTGTTCGAAGATCTAGGCGGCAGCTAAGGAGCAGCGGCACCCTCTTTCCTGTGCACAGCCCCGCATTCAGGCATTCTTTTCCAGGCGTTCTCCCAAGTTGGCCCACCTCTATCAGGCACAACGCGCCCTCGCGGCCCTCCAGATCACACTCTTGAGGATCAGAGCGGGTCGATTCTTGAGGATTTCAAGTTCCCTGTTTGTATTTTTTTTCGAGAATCGATTATTCAGTTCTTCGATTGTTTGATCAAAGTTTGAGTATTATTAAAATCATCAAGGTGTAAATATGACGTTGTTGTCCCAAGGTTTCAGTTTGAAACCCTAGTTTCTACATTTGTCGAATATCATTATCGAAGGCCTCCAGGCGATCAAGCGCCCTTCCAACCTATTGCTGGCCTTGCGCAGGTGGCGCAAGGCACAACCTCCCTCACGCATCGTGCGCCCAGGGCGCGCACCCCAAGGCAGCACAAACGACTCAGGCAGCAACAACGGATCCTCCTTCATCCTGGCGTCGTGTGCGTGTCCCTGCAACTCCTACGCGGCGACGTTGGGTTCTTCGTGAACCATGGCGGCAGCCCCCTCGTGAATCTAGGGCTCTGCATCGTTTCTGGCAGCGTGAATCCTCAGCGCACAAAGGCCTCCCTATGCGCAACCCTCTTCTCCCGCTCGTACAGGCGCGCCATCACGCTCCCACAGCCCCAGCGCATCTCCTTTGGTGCATCCCAAGCGCACACGGGCTCTACGACCCCTGCTTTGCCTCACGGCCTCCGCAGCGCATCCCAGGCGCGCACGTCAGCCCCAGCTCCTGCTTCGCCTTCAGGCGATTGATGAGAAGCGACGCATCTCCAACATGGCGGTGGCGGCGGAAGCATCCCAGGGGATGAGAAGCGGTGGCGGCGGAAGCATCCCATGGCGGCGGTGGGATGAGAAGCGACGCATCCCAGGGTCCTTTTTTTTTAAATCATTTTTTTAATTGCGTATGGCTTTTTTTTAATGCACGCGCCTTTTCTTTCCTTTTTTTCGCAATTTTTTTAACGTGGCCCACTTGGGCCCAAGACCAATTACAGCATTTTTTTACTTGGTTGGGCCCATACCCCTCACTCTCCCCTTTTTTTAAAAAAAAATCGGCCCAACAGGGCTCTCAACAAAATAGCCCTGATATACTTTTTTTTAATGGCGGGACCCCTATTTAGGGTTCCCTTGAGAACTCTTCGAATCGTTGTAGTCGTGCCGCCGCCAGAGGGTTTCCAGCGGGAAACCCCAATGCGCCGCCGCCAGGGGGAGGGCGATCGGAGGGGAGCCGCCTGCTGAGATTCCCTCCTGCCACAGATCTGGAGGGAGGCTCGCGCACGCGGGGGTCTTCTTCCTGCCAAGTCTGGAGCGCGGAGGACTCACGGGTGCCGCCAGGAGAGGAGGGAACAACCTGGTGGGGTTGAGAACTCGCAGCCATGCTGGGGAGTCCTCGCGCGGGAAGAGGGCTGCGCCTTGAGACTTCGCGGCTAAGAGGAATGTCTTTGTGGTCCTGGAACTGCCGCTTGCGGAGAGATGGTGTCGGGCAAGGTTGCGCCGCTCGCAGGAGAAGATCTCGGGCCGATGTCGCCGCTCGGAGTCGCGCCTGGGCCTGCGCGTCGCGAGTCGCGACCTGTTGTCACGCCTGGTCCTGCGCGTCGCGCCTTACTAGAAGATGGGAGTCGATGGCACGTCGCCTGCGCGGGCCCTGCGTGCTGCTGCCTTTAGGGTTGTTGATGTGGGGTCTGTGGCGCGCCTGTGCGCCGCCTGGGGGCCTATACGTCGCGATTGGATGGTGTGGCAAGGCCTCGCTGCCCACTGGAGATGCCTTCTGTATGCGTTGAAGAAAGGCAGCCGCCTGGAGAACTTAGAGCGATGCGTGCGCCAAAGAGGAGATGTGATCTCCGCCTAGAGATGCACTGTGGGCTGGAATTGCACCCATCGCACATCGATGATGCCAATGCATAAATTTAGGGTTTAAAATAAAACCCTAGAAAACAGAACATAATAATCTTCTCGACCATAAAGAAACTCGAACAAATAATGAACTTGAAATCCTCAAGAATCTAACCCGCTCTGATACCATGTTAGAAAATCGGAAGCGGAAGCGAAACATGGAATAAAGATAAAGAACGAAAATAACCAGCGGGATTTTACGTGGAACCCTACTCCGTGAGGAGCGGGATGAAACCACGGGAGAATCCCTCAAAGGGGCGGATACTTCATTCCTTTTTCTCAATGAGTATAGGAGGTCTGGGGCTCCTTATATAGCCTCTCCAGAGCCTCCAAGTCCCA
Source organism: Ottelia alismoides (assembly GCA_037367405.1). Lineage (NCBI taxonomy): Eukaryota > Viridiplantae > Streptophyta > Magnoliopsida > Alismatales > Hydrocharitaceae > Ottelia > Ottelia alismoides. The sequence continues at coordinate 608,623 of JAZKJV010005384.1, read as the reverse complement.
CCGTTGGACGATAGGTGATTGGCAAGTCCCCTCCACCAGCACCCCAACGCTTCTCCCAACCTCCTAGCCTCCTCTTGTCCCAATCCAATCGGCATGAACATGGACTTGTCTCTATTAATATGGAGCCCATATATATCGCCAAATATCTCCAAAATCTGTGAAGCATGTTTAGCTTGTTGCAAATCATCCTAAGAAATATGACTGCGTCATCCGCATACTGTAAAATCGGTACAGATACGTCGTCCTTGAGGAATCCAGAGCATAATCCATCCTCCTAGGCTAACTTCACCATGACCGCTAAAGCATCAGCCGCAATAAAGAATAGGGGAGCCATGGGGCACCCCTGCCTGACACCACGTTGTGGCTGAAAGAAGCCACCTTCCAAGTGACCATTCACTAATATGGTGAATGAGGCCGTCATAATGCACCTGTTCATCCAAGCGGTCTAAAGTTTCAGAAATCCTCTCTTCACAAGCGAGCTTCAAATGAAGTGTTAGTCCAAACAGTCGTATGCCTTAGAGAAGTCCACCTTCGAAACTTGTTTCGCTGCCACTCATGTATAATTTCAGAGGCCAAAACCCATCCATCCGCCATAAGCCTTCCGGGCTAAAGGCCGATTGTTCCGGAGAGATGACGCCATCCAAAACTCTCTGCATCATGTTTGCAATACATTCACAATGGTGAGGTAGATACCACTTGAGAGTGCAATTGGTCTGAGATCCTCAACTTGTGTTGGGTTGTCCCTTTTCGGCAGCAAGAAAATAAGCCCCTTGTTCAGCCTTTCGAATCCTCAGTTTCCATCCTTGAATTCCTGCAAAACCTCCATGATGTAACCCTTGATCACCTCCCAAAACTCTCTGTAGAATGCAATCGAGAAATCGTCCGCATCGGAAGTGTAGTCTGCATTCAGTGCAAACATCGCCTGCTTGGTCTCCTCCTCCGTGAATGCGGCCACAAGCGTCTCAGCTTGTGTTGCCGAAATGCTGTGAACCCCATTCTCCTTCCAGCCCCACCCATTCTTGGTGGACCTTTTGCTGCATGTAGTAAACCAGCTCTTGAGTGCTCTTTCCAGCTCAACGTCGTCTCTAACCTCCACCCCATCTACCCAAAGGTGGTGAATGAAATTACGTCGTCTTCTGTTACTTGCCAACACATGGAAGTACCTTGTGTTTTCATCGCCCTCCCTAAGCCACTTCTGCCTTGAGCGTTGCCTCCACTCCGCCTCCTGCTTTCTATCCTCAAGTTGGATGTGAATTAAACATTTGTTCCTTTGTTTTGCTTCCTCCATTGATAGGTCTCGTATATCCTCCAATTGATCTAGTCGAACCACCTCCTCTTGGGCTAACTTCCTAGTAGCCCTTCTGGTTTCCCGAGTCTGCCTACTAAACTGCCAGAGATGTCTCCGTAAGGAGGAGAGCTTAGACGCAAAGTGAACTGTCGCCGAGTCGGTAGGGTGTAGTCTCCCCAAAAAGATGTAACCATATCCTTGAATCCGTCCTCCAATAGCCATGCACGCTCAAATCTGAAGAAGTTTCGAGGGACCCCATCCTTACCGGAAGACCAAATAATCGGTGTATGGTCATAGTACGCACGAGGGAGGGCCCATGCACGAGCCAATGGGAACCGCTGCAACATCTCCGTAGAAAGCATGAATCTATCAATATATGATCTGGATCTAGAGACCCTCCAAGTGTATATGCAGCCATCAGCATCAATCACATCGAGGCCATAAACCTCCACAAACTCAGCGAGCATCTGCGACCCGTTATCGATTCGACCCCTCCTCCTAGGGTGGTCCTCAAGAAATAATGTAGTATTAAAGTCCCCCTCCCTCGATGATCTAGCATGCATCAGGGAAGGCGTTGCGAACCTTTCGCAAGTCCTCAACAAACCCTGTCATACCAACCCCATTACACGGCCCATACACATTGGTGAGAAGCAGAGGCAGATCATCCGATCTCTTCAACATCACCGATAGGCACCGTCGATCGCGGATTGCTTCCCCCAAAAGGTTAAAGGCATCACCTTTCCAGCCCGCAGCCAAACCACCGAACACCCCAACTGATGGGAATTCATGAAACTCGGAAATGACCGATCCACCGATTTCGGACCAGTCTATGTCATGATCTGGGTTTAATTTAGTCTCCTAGATAAAAGCAATTTTCGCTCTCGAATCAAAGCACGCCTTCCGTACCGCCGCTCTCTTCTCGGAGCTCCCCAGTCCTCGGATATTCATAGGAAGCGTGTTAACACACGTGGGGGGATCACCAATACAATTTACTAAAGGATCATCCACTTCATACACTGTCTTACCCACCCCTATAATCAACTGGTGAGTTCCAGAGCCCTCTCATCCCCTGATTTCAGCATCTCCTTCAGGAAACTCCTCCTCATCAAGTGCTTTCCAGACAACCATTATAAGCCTCCGGTGCCTTTCTTTTGCCGACATTCTGGAATACTGATGGGCAAAACGCCACCTCTGGATGGAGTGACCATCAGAGGCATCTCCTTCCGAAGTGTCTCGTCGCTCCGATACTTGCTTCAACATGTTCTCCCCCTCATCGGGTATAGTCGTCGCCCCAATCTCACCGGCCACCCCTTCAATCACAGCCATCACGCACACAATCGGGTATTATCAAGTCCCTACCCGCTGTCATAGCCAGTATCGACGGGTGTGGGACAGAAATCACACGGTGCAACTTGCTATCCCAACGCTCCCCGACTAGACACCATATCCACCTCGGGAAAAGATAATGCCAAATTGATCATTGTGTACTTGAAATTATAATCGGTTTTTCAACTGAACTTATACCATATATAATAATAATCAAAACAATTTTGATTAACATTATAAGGAGATTTGCCAAAACAAATCTCCAATCCTATTCCAGCAACTTTGTTTGTTGGAAAGTAGATTGTGTAACCAATTGTGATCAAGATTATATCTAATCAATTATTGGTAAGGGCAATGTCATTTAAGAAAATAATTATCATCAAATATTTAACAAATATTTATCCATAATTATTCCAGAAAATTAAATCATTTAATTTCACTAATTTCTTAAATGACAATCACAAGTTCTTGATTAAGAAAGTAGTTTCCAGCAGTTACTCTCACTTATTAAAATTAACATATCTCAATCAATTTAAATCCAAATTAAGCAAAGTAAGATTCTAAAGTTTACTAATTTGATTTACAACAGAACCTACATGATTTACACGCATTTCTAGGTGTTTCAAAACCGTAATTAACTCATTAATTACGTCACGATTCGCAGTCCCTGAAACAGTAGATACATTTTCACTAATTTGACCATATCTTGAGCAAATGGATTCGAAATCACGCAAACTCAGATCCTACGGTTTCCTTATTTAATGGGAAACAAAATCCAAGTTTTATTTCCGTGTTTAAACAATTTAAACAGGGCCAAAAATAAGCATTAAACAGAGATGCGAAAATGAAATGCGATAAAAATTTCACAAACCCTAACGAACCCAAGTCTTCCTAGGTTTATGGATTGCATCCAAAACCTCCAACCTGGCTCTGATACCACTTGAAGGATATGACTAGATCCTTAAGCGCATCACGGAAACGTGTGGATCGTATCGTATACGATCAAGAACGACTAGTCGCACTAGTTGTTCGAGGCAGCGGAAATTAAAAATTTCATGTGACGAAACCACATGATCCAAGAACACTTCTCGGATCATTTCGTCTAAACTACAAACAAGTAATAGGATTACCTCTTAAAGCGTGGTTGCGATCAAGTCTCTAAACGAAGAGACCTCCTGTCTCAAGTCCGATCCGTCGGAGGAGACGCTTGCGAGCGTGCTGATGAAACACGTGCTCCTCACAATCCATGTTGATGATCCAAGCGGCGAATCTTCTGATCTCGACACACGAGATCCGACGTCTTCTTCACGAGCGAGACGCATCGAAGGAGACGGAGATCCACGAGCAAACGATCGGGCAGCATAACGACAACGCTGCGGCGATGGAGAATCTCTCTAGGACATCCATGGCGGACGACCACATGAGAGAAGGAGAGAGGGTGTGTAGAGAATGAGAGAGAGAGAGAGCCTTATGTTCTCATTAGCATATGAAGAGCAAGGGATGCCCTTCTATTTATAATATTTTGGGATCCATGGGCAACATAAATCCAATGGCTCACATTGATTTGTGTTTCCTTTAATGGCCAAGATTTTGTTGGTAAAAATCCAACAACAATTAATTTAATTTAGACTAAATATATATATTGATAAATCAATATGATTTAATCCCAAATTAAATCAATCAAGCATGGAGATTATGGAATGAAGATTGCCTCCTTCCATAATATGGGATTTGGTGGCAATCTCATGTAATCTCATGATATCTAATGAGATTACATTATTCCATGGAAATCTCCAACATTTACAACAACACTTGTTGTAAGTTATTCAACAAAAATAAATCATAATTATTTTGTGAATATTGCAATCTTGCTATTGGAAAATTGTGAATCGCATTCACAACCCAAAATAAAATGTGAATTACATTTTCAATTAATTTGTTTAATGTGAATCCAATTCACATCAATATTTAATTAACAAATGTAAGTTATAAATTGCTCTCTCTTATATATAATAAATCACATTTATAATATATATGATTAATATGGATAGTGCTATTCACATTATTCATATCCATGATAATTAAATCACATTTAATCATCTTGGATCTCTATTCTCATGTTCCCAAATAATATGAATGACATTCACATTATTCACATCTTTGATAATTAAATCACATTTAATTATCTTAGATAACTTTCTTTATAATATGAATCGAATTCATATTAATCATGATAATTAAATCACGTTTAATATCAATTTACTCAATGCTTGGATATATATATATATATATCAACAATGAAATTATACTGAACTCTTTCAAGGATAATGCGCTTTCTCCGCGAATACTTGGAGATAAGGACAGGGCGATTGTATTGTTCCACGTATAGTGTTGTATTTTGAGATTATATCTCAAATCCAGATCTTGGGCCTCTCATAGATGCTTGATTAAATCAAGACCGTAAATCTAAGCTTCTTATTGCATCTGAATCACATTCAGATCAATGTCCAACATTTGGACCAAATCAGATCACTTCTCTACTGAGAGGAGTCACTAAAATCCAGACCCGTTTCATCACTCCCTAGGAATGGAAGCTTCATGGTTATACAATCGTTTATGATCATGTCACCCTCAGGTATTCCCAATACATGTACATCCTGCATACTGGAAGACCCATAAAAAACCCGAAGTATAAGATCAATTTTACACTGTTTACTTCAGGGATTTATCATTAAGTTTCTCATTCGATCATTGGGAGTTGGTATCGATCATATACTTTCCAAAAGCATATATCATACCCAGGTGTTGATCATATACTTTCCAAAAGTATATATCAAACCTACCAATTCAGTCAAGCTTCTAAAGCGAGACGACCATGAACGGAATTTCATTCTTCCCAATATCTCATGAGTGAGCTCATGTCTTCCGATTCAGTAAATGAGCCAGTATGATCCCTTTGAGAGATCGTATTACTCATATGCCATTATATGCACACCAACGCACCGGTGTATAGACCTTGATTAGGTCATCAACCTATTGGTCTGCCAAATGTACATACTCAGACATATAGTAACACATCTGTCTCTGGTCAGAGGATGTGTGCCTATATCGTGACAGTATACGTCATTGGACTTTGGTTATCTCAATCTCGTTAAGTCAACTCTTTGACCTAACTAATCCGACACCTCCGAATCTCTATTCCCATGCAGAGGACATGCATCAAGAGGTCGGTCAGATATCAGCCTAAATGAGAAAGGATTGCCATCTCCTACTCAGGCTGGAGATCATCTCTTAACAATCATTTGACGGTGCTTGATGGGTCCTCAATCTAACTCTTTAGATATTCATCCAAGCACCAGCCTCTATGATTCAATAACTGAATCAACAGCTGCATGATCATCAAGATGCCATGGTACATAACCCTAATTGTACTAAGGGACCTATTATGCAAATTGGTTATTCTTCATTTCAGATCGGGGAATGATATTCGCAATAACATTTATTGCACAATGGCTCGCAGTGGGCTCGCATGTCCAACAGAAAGATCCCGCTAGACTGCCCTTTTCCCCAATAGGCCTCCACTCCATGGAGGGTGATCTCGTTGTGTCTGTAATCTATGTTCCTCCGCTCCAGTCGCCAGACCTCCCAGTCGCACCCTTCGCTCATTGCGTTCAACCCTACCCATGATGACACATTTACCATGGGGTATAGATTTGTAAAAACTAAACCGTGTTATGTCTCCACATAGATTGTGAGAAGCACCAGATTCCATGATTCACTATGTCATATATGCCTTGCTACAACTGGTAAAAGCATAGGCTATACATAAGAAGCTAGAAGAGGCTCTAGCAGCGGCAGCAACATTTGAGGAACCTGTAGTGGTGCCAGCAACAGGAGACATTATCTCCCTTGGACGGGAGACAATATCATCAAGGCGTGAATCTGTTTGTGAAGCCAAACTGTTTGGAGGCTTAATCTGCTCGGCCACACGAACAGATGCGGGGTATACATGCTTCTGATAGCATGTGCCCTTAGAGTGACTTGGACGATGACAGTCGGTGCAGGGGCCACGTTGACGTCCACCTCTTCTGCCACAGGGATCATGCCCTCTGAACTGTGTAGAACATCCCATGTCGCGAGATGCATCCATCGTTGAGGAGGTCTATATGGTGGCAGGTGGTGAGATAAGAAGCATGTTGAGGTGGTTGTAGGCTTACTCCATGGGAGTATGGTCGTGCATATAAGAAGTTGTACGCGAGTTGTCTCGTACTTTGGAACCATGGCTACCAAGAAAACTCCAACCATTGTGGAGTTCTTGTATGCCATATGATACTCCGTAGAAGTGGAAATGGGCATGAAACTGTGAAGCTTCTCAAACATACCTCAAAGTAAAAAGTAAAATATATGTAGAGGACGGTTATTCTGCTAGATCGTGTATATATCAAACTATAGCTAAAGAATCTTAGCCTCGTTCTTCACTTGGGCATACATGGTTGCCAGAATATCCCATATCATCTTGGTGGTGGGTTGTTCACAATGTCATTGACAATCTCTATGGTGAGAATCTCAGATAGCCGAACACACGTGTATGCATCATCTTGCTTCTACGAAGCATTGTCCCAGTCTTATCTGTCGGTTTGGGCTTTAGCAGAATGTGCTCCTTGTTATTACACTACATAAGGGTCAAAAACTCCATGGACCACAACTCATAGTTGGTCCCATCCGTCTCCACAAAGGGAGTTGTGCTCTTGAAGACACCGGACGAATAGAAGACGTCACCCTTATTCTCTGACATGATGAAAACAAAGGGTAAAATTGAACCCGACTAGGGAAGTAGACCGATTCGAGCGAGTCTACATGACCATATAGAGGATTGGTTATACATGTAGACCCACCCAACCATCCTTGTCAATCCTTGATCCGCGTTAGGGCCAAAAAAAGTGATTTATAGGTCTGGAATCATCTTTTCGTCAAATCAGACTATTTCAGACTGCGGTTCAGCAACGGAGAGAAAAGAAGTCGGCTACAGGGGTCAATGGTGGTGCCTGTGGTGCTGGGTAATGTGTTTGGTGGCCCAACGGCAGTAGGCTGCAGTTGTGTTGCGCGAAGGTGCGTGGAAGCGCGTAGAGGGCTGGCAGCACTGCGCGGAGGTGCGTAGAGGCACGCAGAGGGCTGGCAGCATTGCGCGGAGGTGCATGTAGGGTTGGTAACGCTGGGGTGTTGTCGGCGGTGGCACGTGGCATGTGAGAGGGTGGTAGGTGGGGGAGAGGGCACAAGTGGGCACGAGAACTCCAGTCAAGGACCATCACTCTGATATCATGTTGAGAGGAAACAATGAGTTCTTATTTATGAGGCCCTAGGGTTCTCTTATATAGAAGAGAAACATGTTGGGCAAATTATGTTAGTGGAAAGAGTTATTCTAAAATTCCATAGAACCCTAGGCTCTCTTATATAGAGTAAACCCATGGGTAAATTACATAAGAAGCTATCAAGAAAATAAAAATAGCATAAACGATACACCGACTACATAATTATCTCTACATTCTCCCTCAAGATGGAGCATAGATATCAACCATGCTCAGCTTGGAAGAACACTTCTGGAATGGTCCTCTGAGCAATGGCTTGGTGAAGATGTCGGCAGTCTGCTCCCTTAAACTAACATGTGAAGTAGAAATCAAGCCCTTCTGGATCAAATCTCTAGTATAGTGGCAGTCTACCTCAATATGTTTTGTTCTTTCATGAAAGGCGGGATTATTGGTAATGAACAATGTGGCTTGATTATCACATTGTAGCTGCATGGGTAGAGGTACATCTATATGCAAGTCTTCTAGTACAGCTCGAACCCACATCATCTCCGTACTTGCTTTGTGCCATGGCCCTATATTCAAATTCAACACTAGATCTAGACACGACAGTTTGTTTCTTGCTTTTCCAAGAAACCAGAGAGCTGCCCACAAAAACTGCAAAGCCCGAAGTAGACTTTCGATCCTTAAAGCATCCTGCATAATCCGCATCCGCACATGTCGAAATAGATATATTTGTTTCCTTTCTAAACAGCAATCCTGTGCCTGGAGACGACTTTAGATACATTAGTATCACATATATGGCATCCATATGTATCTGTCTTGGTTGTTCCAAGAATTGGCTCACTCGATTGACTGCAAAGGCAATATCAGGTCGAGTTATAGTAATGTAAAGAAGCTTACCCACCATTTCTCTATACCTTCTCCTGTCAACTTCCTCAGTATCATTATCATATAATTTCATGCTTGGATCCATAGGAGTACTCGTGGGTCTACACCCAACCACACCCGTTTCAACAAACAAATCTGTAATATATTTCCTTTAGGTTATTACAAGGCCATGTGCATTCCTGGCAAACTTCAACCCCAGAAAGTATCATAGAGTACCAATATCCTTCGTAACAAACTGACGGCCCAAAATGCTTTTGCCATCTTTATCCCCTGAGCATCGTCTCATGTAACCAAAATATCATCAACATACACCATGATGACAACCGTACGTCTAGGAGTCTTCTGGATGAACGAGTGATCCGCATTTGATCTTTTGAATCCTTGTTGTTCAATTAGATGGAAAGCTTCTGAAACCATGCCCTTGGGCCCTGTTTAAGGCCATATATTGCCTTATGAAGTCTACACACCATATGATTCTCCCCCTCAGTAGCGAGCCTGGGGGTTGCTGCATGTAGACTTCTTCCTGCAGATCGCCATACAAGAATGCATTCTTAATATCAAGTTGAAACAAGGGCCAGTCGCGTACCACAGCAACAGGCAGAAGAATACGAAGAGTGGAATGACGAGCAACTGGAGAGAAGTTATCCATATAATCCACGTCATATGTCTGAGTGAAGCCTCGCGCCACTAGCCTTGCCTTGTAACGGTCAAGACTACCATCTGCGTGGTACTTAACTGTGAATACCCATTTGCAGCTAACGACAGTTTCTCCTGAGGGAGCAGAAACCAAGCACTATGTACCTCGTGACTGTAGGGCAGCCATTTCCTCCTCCATAGCAGAACACCAGCAGTTAATCTTCAAGGCATCCTGATAATTCCGTGGTTTGATGAATAATACCTCTTGACGAAAAGAAATGTGAGAGAGAACGAGGGCAAAATTCCAAATCATTGTCCGTACGAATTGATGGGAGAAACTAATAGAATGCATTAGACGTACCCGAGGGCTCTCTTATATAGGAGAAAAGCCCTTGGGTTAATTACATGATAAGTACTAGAGAAACTGAAATTACATAAAAAGATAACAACTATATTTATCTTAACACTTCCCCTCAAGCTGGAGCATATATATCCAGTGTTCACGAATGCGCCCTGAGCGGCCGCATATGCGCGCGCGGACCCAAAGACGTGCCGCATACGTGAATCGGGGCACTATGCGCCCCAAGCGCATGAGCGGACCGCATATGCGGGCTATGCGGTCGCATAGGCGGTCCGTTCGGCCGCTCAGGAATTGGGTCTTCATTGTCGGATCCCGTAGGTCCGATTAGGCCTACGCCCCTCATCCCGAGTCCCGATTTAGGTTTTTTCGGTCAGGGATTAGGGCTTCGATCCTCCTGACTCCTCAAGTTCTCGAGAGCCTCCGCCCCTAACCATCCCTCGACTCGCGAGCGCCAGCGCCTCCACCGGACTCCTCCGCCTCCTCCGCCCCTAACCAGCCCTCGACTCGCGAGCGCCAGCGCCTCCACCAGACTCCTCTACCTCCTCCGCCCCTAACCAACCCTTGAGTCGCGAACGCCAGCGCCTCCACCGGACTCCTCCGCCTCCTCCGGCTCCTCCCATCTCTTCCGCCTCCTCACAGATACTCCTCTTCACAGCTCCTCCGCCCTATCGATTATAATACCAAATAACGCTGCTGGATTTCTTCATCCCAACGGTGAAAACAACACAACGCGTAATGTCCATGGTCAATAACCCCAAGGTCGTCCCTCCTTTGTGCTCCACTATTTTATGCTCTAATCTATATATATGCTCATGTTGTCTGTGATAGAAAAGACTATATGTAGTTGTCACATCAACGTAGAGTTCATCCAAAGAAAATTTTGCTTGAGGTCGTTTTCAGTTGGTCGTCTCCATGCACGTCGTTTTCTGGCATTTCCATTTCCCAATTCCAGTTCATGTATAAGTTCTGTAATTAAGGAGGAAATGGCACTAAAATTTACGCAGAGACATTTCAACCCAAGCAGTTTTATTGCCAAACCACAATAACGTAGGGAATAGACGTATAAATAGTTTATTTTACACATTAAATGATATCATCAATGAATAAATTATATTAACATGGACCCATAGAAGCTAGTGCAACCCCACATAGTTGTTAGCCATTTTCTTCCCCTCCACCATTTGTATTTTATTTGTATCTTATTAATATATGCATATTAAACTTTTTGTTTATATTTTTATCTTATAATTATGATTGAATGCCAGGAAACTATGGCATCTAGACTACCATCTGACAGCGATTCTTCTCCTACGCCTGGAACTGAAAGTGAGCCTCTTATTCAAAGAAGCGATACTTCGTAGTTTTTTGTTCCTCCTGGTTCTAATGATCCGGGATGGAAGTATGCTTTTCTAGATAATCCGAGTAGCCCGAGCATGGTCACTTGTTGATTGTGTCGGAAGGTTGTGAAAGGAGGGATCAATCGCATGAAGCAACATTTGGCTCACATTAAAGGCAATACATCATCTTGTCCCAAGGTGTCTCCTGAGGTGAAAAAAGAAATTATGGACAACATGGAAGGAATTAAAGTGAAAAGGAATGAGAAGACACAGAGGATGAAAGACATTCAAGGGCAAGTCTCCATCAAGATGAATCAACCCTTGGTTGATGAAGAGAGGGATAGGAAAAGGCTCCGAACTTCAGCAGAAGATGTGCATGCAGAGAATCTCCGCCAATCCACCATCAAAGATACCTTTGCCAACGAGGAGCGTGCACGTGTGAATTCTTTCGTGGCAAAGTATTTCTATGACAATGACATTCCTTTCAATGTTGTCAAAAGTGACTCCTTTCATCGAATGTGTGAAGCAATTGGGCCGTATGGAAGGTCATATAAGCCTCCAACGTATTATGAGCTTTCATAAACTCTTTTGAAGGAACAGGTTAAGGAAATAACAGATTTCTTACAAGCGCATCGTGATACATGGAAGACTTCTGGATGTTCCATTATGACAGATGCATGGACTGATAGGAGAGGAAGGAGCATAATGAATATTTGCATCAACTGTGAACTGGGAACTAGTTTTCTGAATTCAATTGACTCGTATGCAGATTCTCATACCGCGGAGTACATTGCTTCCTTAGTGGATAAGTCCATTGAGGAAGTTGGGCCCGAGAATGTAGTCCAAGTGGTGACAGACAATGCATCTGCCAATATGGCTACAGGCAGAATCTTGAGAACCAAGTACCCACGGATATTCTGGAGTTCTTGTGCAGCACATTGCATCGACCTTATGCTATAAGAGATTGGCAAAGAATCGAAGGTGAAAACTGCCATCACAAAGGCAAGGACATTGACTGTATTCATATACAGTCATGCCAAAACATTGAGCCTAATGAGACAATTTACACAAAAGGGCGAGATATTGAGGTCGGGAACAACAAGATTTGCCACCACATATCTCACATTGCAATCTGTGATGGAGAAGAAAGATAAGTTGAGACTTATGTTTTCTTCTGATGAATGGAGAGCTTGTAAATGGTATAAAACCAAGAAAGGGGAAATGGCTTCAGCCATAGTTTTGAGTCCTTCATTTTGGACTCAAGTGTCTTTGACATTGAAGGTCTTTTCTCCGTTGGTACATGTTCTGCGGATTGTTGATGGAGATAGGAGGCCGGCTATGGGGTTTATATATAATGAGTTGCAAGATGCTAGAAAAGAGGTCATGAGCATTTTCAAAGATGTCGAAGCGTCTTACAAACATTTTGTTGATGCCATTGACTCAAAGTCAAAAGGAAGACTGGATAGCCCCCTCCACCTAGCTGCGCACTTTTTGAATCCCTATCTCTTTTATAAGGATAATGCTCAAATCCAAAGGGAAGGTCTCGCTTTGAAGGGATTCTTGGATTGTATGGATATTTTTTATCATGATTTAGAGATCCGATATATCATCACCAGGAAGGAGTTGCCTTTGTATGAAGGGGCAGAGGGATCATTTGGCAAACCTTTGGCTATCAGACAGAGGTCAATCACTGATGATGATTTCAATCCAGGTATAATTTCTCATTAGAATTAATAGAATTATATGTTTAATGATTATTAACTATTTTTTCGAAAATAGCCCATTGGTGGGGATTGCATGGCATGGAAACGCCACATTTAAAGGAAATAGCAATGAAAGTTTTGAAGTTGACAGCTTCTTTCTCGGGTTGTGAAAGGAATTGGAGCACTTTTGAGGCGGTAAACTTAAAAATTGGTGCCACATGTTATATGTTGTGTCTCATTAGTGATGTGGTAGATGATATATTTATGGTTATTTTGTAGATCCATACGAAGAAAAGGAATAGACTTGAATTCAAGCGACTAAATGACTTGGTGTATGTCAGATTCAATGCCAAATTGAGAGATCGTCATCTTAAAAAACGAAATGATCCATTTACCACAAGTGATAGAACTCATTTGAGAGATTGGATTGGTGAAGAAAATGAAGGAGATGATGAAGTTTTCCAAGGATCGGGGCTGACGTGGAACTTAGTGGCTGATGCAGCGGGTGCAGAAGATCTCGTGCAACATAGAAGAAGCCAAAGGCATGCTACTGGCTCAACCTCATTGTCGAATTTGAACGAGGAAGAACTCCTATCCGAGGAAGAAAGTGAAGATGAAGATGAAGATAATATCTCAATCGAATTTGATGATGACTAGATTAGAATTGCTTTGTACTTTGTACCTCATTATCGTTTGAACATTTCACTTTTCTTATGCTATCTTAGTCATTACTTTTGCTAATGTTATTTGTTTTGAATTTCAGTTTTCTTTCATATTGTTACATATTTTGGTGATTGTTGTTAATTATTATGTTTGCTAATTGCTCTATCGAAGTATTGATATTTGATTGATGGAAAGTCATCTTTTTTATATCGTATGTTGTCCACAATTATTCATAAGTTTAGTTCAGTTGTAGTCAAATTTGTATATATTTATTTATTTTTAAATAAAAAATTAGGAAACCGCGTAGAACCGCATATACCCGCATATGCCCCCGCATACCGCTTAAGCGCTATTCAGTGACCTGTCCGAACGCATACGCATACCGCTTTCCTGAACCTTGTATATATCTATCATGCTCAACTTGGAACAACATTTCTGAAATGGGCTTCGAGATAGAGCCTTGGTGAAGATATCTACTGTCTGATCTCCTGTAGACACATGAGATGTAGATATGAGACCTTTCTGTATCAGGTCTCGAGTGTAATGGCAGTCCACCTCGATATGTTTTGTACGTTCATGGAATGCAGGATTATTCGCAATGAATAATGTAGCTTGATTATTACATAGGAGCTGCATAGGAAGAGGAACTTCTATGGTGAGATCAGTTAATACCAATCTGACCCACATCATCTCTGCACTACCTTGGGCCATAGCTCTATACTCAGATTCTGCACTTGATCTAGCCACCACAGTTTACTTTTTGCTTTTCCATGAGACAAGTGAGCATCCAACAAATACTGCAAACCCCGAGGTAGACTTCCTGTCTGTAGGACATCCTGCATAGTCAGCATCTGCGCAAGCTGTTACATCCAAGGTAGCATCCCTACTAAATAAGAGTCCCGAACCAGGTGAGTTCTTCAGATATCTCAAAATCATAAAGATAGCATCCATATGTGCCTTTCTGGACTGCTCCATGAATTGACAAACCTTGCTTACAGCAAACATAATATATGGCCTGGTGATAGTAATGTATAGAAGCTTCCAATTTCCAAACTAGTTCCATGTATCTCCTACTATCAACTTCTTCAGTATCCTCATCATACAACTTCATACTTGGGTCCATGGGAGTCGTAGCAGGTTTACACCCGGTCATACCTGTCTCAGAAAGGAGATCCCTGACAAACTTTCTCTGAGTCATTACTAGACCACGATGATTCCTGGCAAACTCCAATCCCAAAAAGTAGCGAAGGGTACCAAGATCCTTGGTCACAAACTCTTTACCAAGGAACTTCTTGGTTATCTGAATGCCCTGAGTATCATCTCCTGTGACAATAATATCATCTACATACACAAGAATGGCAACCGTACCTTTATGTGTCTTCTGGACAAAAAGCGAGTGGTCTGCAGTGGACCTCTTTAACCCTTGTTGCTCAATCAATTCTGACGGCTTTTGGTACCAAGCTCTAGGGCTTTGCTTCAAGCCATAAATTGCCTTGTGCAATCTGCATACCTTCTGGGACTGCCCCTCAGCAGTAAATCGTGGTGGATGCTGCATGTAAACTTCCTCCTGAAGGTCGCCATAGAGGAATGCATTCTTTACATCAAGCTGAAATAACGGCCAATCACGTGAAACGGCCACTGCTAGTAAGACCCGAAGCGTTGAGTGTCTCGCTACTAGGGAAAAGGTATCCCGGTAGTCTACCCCATATGTCTGGGTAAAACCACGGGCCACCAACCTAGCTTTGTATCGATCCACACTCCCATCTGCGTTTTGTTTGATGGAAAATATCCATTTGCAGCTGACCACTGATGCACCTCGCGGAGGCGACACAATTGTCCATGCCCCTCTTGACGTTAATACTGCCATTTCTTCTTCCATGGCTTGACGCCACTTGCTGTCCTGAAAAGCCTCCATATATGTTCGGGGTATGGTGACCGCAGACAGTCCTACAACAAACTTCTTGTATTCATCCGAGATAATCCAAAGAAACATGGGCAGCCAGTGGGTATGTTGCACATTTGCGCCGAGGCTTCCTTAGCGCAATAGGAACGTCCAAATCTGCATCCTCTCTGTCTTCAGTAGCAGAATCATCCTGTGTATGCTGTAAATCTCCAGTGCCATCAGTAGAAATACTGTTATCAAGACATACCTGAGGCGTATTGGATGATGCGGGCGGCCCATGAGCAGAGGAGCTAGTAGAAGACCTGCGATTGTACACAATAGGTAAAAATTTGGGCACAGGTGGTGGTGGTGGTGGTGATGTTGGAGGTAATGGTTGTCCAGGTTCAGATGCAGGATGGTATGGAGGTGGAGGAACAACAATGTCATCCGCATTATTATTAGACAGCCTGTCACTTGTAGGAGAGAAGTACATGATTGACTCAAAGAAAGTAACATCAGCACTTACATAATATCGTCGAGACACCGGATCGTAACAACGATACCCTTTTTGAGTGCGAGAGTACCCAACAAACACACATTTGATAGCTCTTGGTGAGAGCTTATCACGACCAGGAGCAGAAATATGCACAAACGCTACAGACCCAAAGACTCGAGGTGTCATGGAGAATAGGTCTTTCTCAGGAAACGCAATCAAGAAGGTAACCTTTTCTCCAAGAACGGTAGACGGCATACGGTTCACAAGGTAGCATGCAGTAAGAACAGCATCCCCCCAAAAAGAATGAGGGGCACGACTGTGAATCAGTAGTGTTCGAGTGACATCAAGAAGGTGACGGTATTTGCGTTCTGCCATACCATTCTGTTGCGAAGTGTAACTACATGAAGTTTGGTGAACAATGCCCTGTGAACTGAGAAAATCTGATAAATGTAATGTAGAAAACTCCAAAGCATTGTCTGTGCGAATTACTTTGACATTGGTAGAGAAGATATTATGAGCTTCAAGAATAAACTTTCTAATTATAGTACCAGCTTCAGACTTTTGTTTTAACAAAAACACCCAAGATAGTCGAGAATAATCATCCACAGCAACCATATAATAGCGGTGACCCTGAAGATCTGGGATACGACTTGGACCCCAAATATCAAAGTGAAACAACTCAAAAGACCGACTACTATGACGACTCGGACGACCAGGAAACGAAGACTGATGGTGCTTCCCAAGCTGACAGCTTCACAATCCAATGCAGTGCGGGTGGATATCTGTGGTAAGACATGACACATCTTTTGTAGAGGAAGATGGCCAAATCGAAGATGACATAGAAATGGAGAGACAGATCCAGAGGGAATAGTCGCAAGTCCAGCACATGTTGATAGAGCAAGCTTATACAATCCTCTCTGCTCACGGCCACTTCCATTCATCCTGCCAGTCAGTAGGTCCTGAAACACGAAAGTAGAAGGGTCAAAGATAGCACGGCAATGTAAATCTTTAGTAAGCTGGCTAACAGACAACAAGTTCATCTTAAAGTCAGGTGCATGTAAGACATTCTGAAGACTCAAGGAGTGCGTTAGAGTAATCTCCCCCTGACCAATAATGGGTAGCCGAACCCCATTGGCAATAACCACAGACCAACCTGGCGTAATTGCTCTGTAGGTAGTAAACTGCATTCTGTCCACACACATATGATGGGAAGCCCCAGAATCTATAATCCAATCTGTCAAGTCTGAGCACGTAGTATTAGTGAGCGCATATTGGATACCTAAAGAGCTAGATGATGCTCTGGCAGGGGCTGCAGCTTCTGTAGAAGCTGGAGAGGGAGCCGAAGGTGTAGCCATCATCCCACGAAATCTGGAGACAAAGTCATCAAAACGAGCATCTGGGATAGGTACTGTTGCAGCCTCTGTCTGCTCCGCAACATGTGCAGTAGCTGGATATCCATACTTATGAAAGCATGTGTCCTCCAAGTGGCCTGGACGGTGACAATGAGTACCGGGACCACGATGTCGGTCTCCTCCTCTACCACGAGGGCCACGACCTCGAAAGTGTGACGATCCTCCTCGGCCACGGGTGGCAGCCATCGCTGAAGAAGTAGGATGTGCCGGAGATGCTGATGCACTAGTAATTCTGCTCAATCTCTTATACACCTCCTCCATAGGTGGAATAGTCTCACCAGTCATGAGTTGAGTGCGGGCTGTTTCGTATTCAGGATCTAAGGAGGACAGGAAAACCCCCGTCATCGTGACATTCCGATATGACTGTTGTTGTTCCGTACTCGTTGTGATCGGCATAAAGCTATGCAATCTCTTAAACATGCCCCGCAAATGAGAGAAGTGTGCATGGAGAGGTTTTCCATTCTGTTTGGTAGAAAAGATGTCAAATTGTAACTGGAGAATTTTGCTCTCATTCTTCGACTGTCCATATGTAGATGCCAGTATGTCCTACATAGACTTCGATGTGGGTTGATTCACAATGTCATTAGCAATCTCTGTAGTTAGCGTCCCAGAAAGCCATATACGCGCATACGCATCGTCTTGCTTCCACGTCGCATACGCTCATGTCTTGTCTTCCGGCTCGGGTTCTGTCAGTATGTGCTCCTTATTGTGGCACTGCATCAGGGTTCGAAACTGCATGAACCATAGTTAATAGTTGGTCCCGTCCATCTTCACTATAGGGGCCGGGCCTTTGAAGGCACCCGAAGATGTAAACACATCACCCTTGTTCTCTGACACGATTGAAGAAGAGTCGTAGACCGACGGAGGTAAACAACTGGGCGGTCTACAGTATCATAAGAGGAATGGGCTGTATGTGTAGACTCATACACCCATCCCAAATCTCCGTTGAGTCGCGTAGGCTATCAACCGAACTTCACCGCTGAACCTCTGTTTGTGGGAATCCGCTGGAGAGTCTTGGCAGCCGTGCACACGTGCGATGGTGCAGAACAGCCACTAGGGATGCCCCCTACGTCAGAAGGGGCACTGTCACGGCGTTAGGGTGCCACAGAGGAGGCCGCCAAGCACCGCTGAGACCGGTGTGATGGCGTTGAGAGCGCCGCAGAGGGCACCAGATCCACGTCGGCACGTCGTGCGGACCAGGCGACGCCTGGGAGAGGCGATACGAACCCCCTGGACAGCGGCGGCGCCTGTTACGGGCTTAGAGCTGCGGGCGACCCGTGTACGCAGAGGGCGACGCGCCTGCACAGGCACAGGCGGCGAACGGGAGGCGCGCCTGGGGACCCCCTAGCGATCAGGAGCGGCGATCAGGAGGCGTTGAGCCCCAGGCGACATTGGCGATGCGCCGGGAGGTGCGCAGGAGCGCAGGCGGCGCGTGGAAGTCGCCGACAGAGCGTCGAGAGAGAGGGGGGGCGGCAGGTGGGGAGATTAGGGTTAGGGTTTGGGTGGGATACCGAGACCCCGATCTAGGACCGTTGCTCCGATACCATGATGGGAGAAACTAATAGAATGCATTAGACGTACCCGAGGGCTCTCTTATATAGGAGAAAAGCCCTTGGGCTAATTACATGATAAGTACTAGAGAAAATGAAATTACATAAAAAGATAACAACTATATTTATCTTAACACGAATATATTTGACATGAGAGGAAAAAACATTTTGCACTTCAATTATAAGATTTCTAATAACATGAGCTTCAAAAAAAAAGATTTCTAATAACATCCCCTGCTTCAGATTTGTTCTTTAATAGAAATACCTACGATAAACGAGAGAAATCATCAACGACTACAAGATAAAACATGTGTCCCTGGTGATCAGGAACACGACTCGAACCCCAAATATCGACATGAAATAATTCAAATAGGGAGTTACTGCTCCGACACTGACGACTAAGGAAGCTAGCTCGATGGTGCTTTCCCAACTGACAAACTCCACACCGAAAGGAAGGAATCAGAGGAATCTGAGGCAAGAGATAACGCATCTTCTGAAGCGGGATGTGACTAAAACGTAGATGCCATGTATACGGAGAGATTGATCCGGCTGAATGAGAGGAGACGCCAGCATATGAAGTTCGGACTAAACGATAAAGACCATCCTGCTCAGAGCCACAGCCAATCACCCTGCCTGTTAGGATGTGCTGAAATATAAGAGAAGATTGGTCAAATATAACGCGACAGTGCAAATCCTTTGTAATCTGACTAATAGAAAGTAAGTTCATCGAAAAATCTGGGACATGTAAAACATTCTGTAGATGCATGAAAGGCAACAAAGTAATCTCCCTCTGTCCAATAATGGGTGAATGAGTCCCATCAGCTTTTTTTTGAAGTCTAAAAGGAAGGGGGAAACACTCAGTGGTGTCCACCCCAAAATATATTAAAAGGGAAAGGGGGAAAAGCAAAAAGTAACAAGTGATCCCAAAGGGTCGCGCCCCACCCATTACAGGTTCCAATCATCCAGCAGACGATTAACTAACGCACACACATTTTCCTTGTAAAAGCGTTGTCCCGAAAATAGAAGGTTGTTCTTCCCCTCCAAACCGCCCAAAGAATGGCCATAGGTAGGACCCACTCCCTCCGCGTTCTCTGGATGTTGGCATGGACCGAATCCCAAAATGAGAGGAAATCGCCGCTGTTGCACCAAGCCGAACCCAGATCCAGCCAAACTTGAGCAACCACGGAGCAGGTGAAGAAAAGGTGCTCGATCGATTCTATTGTCGCGTTACAAAGAGGGCACATATCAGATATTACCCCAAGCAGCCTCATGCACCTATCCCTCGTCATCAAGCGCTTACGCCTAAGGAGCCACAAAAAAATCCTATCCGCTCCGGGAGCTTCAACGCCCATATCATCGAACAGTCCCTGTATAGCAACTCCGAGCCAGCCGGGGGGTCTAGAAATTGCACCATATGCTCCTCTCACCGAGAAGGAACCCTCCCTACACGCCCAGTGGTCCCTGCCGTGAACAGGCGAACGCACCTCCCGGAGGGACTCCAGTAAAGCCAGGAAGTCGTCGAATCTCTGATCGGAAAGGGATGCCGCGAAAGTGGGGCACCAGAGGCCATCGCTCCAGCAAGACGCGACCGAGCAAGTCTTGTCACCTGCAATTGCAAATAACCGAGGAAACCAAGAGCGCAGCGAGTTTATGTCATCACTCCATCAGCTATTACCACCGACCGTCCTAGTGGAATCTCCCTGTATGACGCGAGTTTATCTCTGTCGTGGCAAAGATGATGTGTTGCACCAGAGTCCATAATCCAATCTGAGACATCTGAACTATGACATGATGGAAAAGCACAAGCACTACCTGAGGTGCTAGCAGAGGCAGAAGTACTGGTAGACGCAGAAGCAGCAATATCCGAAGGACCGCCTGCAGAATCTGTAGATACGGGATGCATAATATCTCGCAATCTCGTAACCAGCTCCTCGAACCTCTGATCCGAAGTAAGATGTCGACGGAGATGCATCATGCTCGGCTACTCACGCCAAGGCTGGAAACCCATGCTTAGAATAGCGTGTATCCTCAGCATGGCATGTGCGATGACAAAAGGTGCATGGCTGACGAAAACAACCGCCCCGACCACGAGGTCCACGGCCACGGAATGAAGACGGACCACCTCTCCCTTTGGAAGCAGCCATCGCTGGTGGTGGTGGAGCAGAAGCACTGGACGAGACAGAGATGTGGCTAAGCCTCCGGTAGACCTCCTCCATAGGAAAAATGGTAGCATCTGCAAGTATCTGTGATCGTGCAGCATCATATTCAGGATCAAGGGCTGCAAGCAGGACCCCCACCAATGTAGCATTCCTAAATGTCTTCTGTTGTTCGGGGGTGGCCGTGAGAGGAATAGTACTGTAGAGTTTCTCAAACATCCTTCGTAAGGATGTATACAAGGAGTGAAATGGTTGCCCATTCTGCTTCATTGTAAATATGTCGTGCTAGAGCTAAAACATCTTGGTTTCATTGCGCACCTGCAAATATGTTGCCGCCAATATGTCCCACATCGCCTTAGCGGTGGGCTGATGGAGAACATTATTGGCAATCTCCATCGACAATGTGCCAGAAAGACAGACCTTGGCATACGAATCATTAGCCTCCCAGGAGGCATAAATCCCAGTCTTTTTTGTCGGCTCTTCCTCGGTAAGAATGTGCTTTTTACCGTTCGACTTCATGAGGCTCATGAACTGCATCGCCCAGAGCTCATAGTTCGTCCCATCCATCTTGACTATTGGCGCGGGACCTTTGAACGCGCCTATAGAGGGCATATCGACCTTGTTTTCTGACATATTGCCGGAGATGAAGAACTAGGATTTGTAGACCAAAAGACAAGTGTCTACATAAACTTCATAGGATTTGAGTGCATATGTAGACTTTACGCATTCAAATCCATTTAGATGGTGGAGGTGGCGGAGGTGGCGGGGGGGCCGGCTGGGGTAGGCCGGCTGGGGAAGATCGGCGGCTGGGGAGGGGGCAGGAAGGCGGCGCTGGGGAGGGGGCAGGAAGGCGGTGCTCGGAGGGGGCGGCGCCGGGGAGGGGGCGGGAAGGCGGCAAGGTTGGCGGGGAGGGGGCTGCAAGGTGGTTGCACCGGAGAGAAGAGGGGGCGGGAAGGGGTTTAGGGTTTTAGGGTTTTAGCTCTGATACCATGTTGGTGGAAAGAGTTATTCTATTATTCCATAGAACCCTATGCTCTCTTATATAGAGAGAACCCATGGGCAAATTACATAAGAAGCTACCAAGAAAATAAAAATAGCATAAACGATACACCGACTACATAATTATCTCTACAAATTACATAAAGAAGACGAGTAAGAAAAGAGAATATATAAAAGAAACAAAAGATAACTAATATCTCAATAGCAATATTCATATACTCGTGTGAAGCAGTGCAAAAATAAATTTGTTTGCGTTACAACCGAAAAATCTATAATTGTTATATTGCTCATAAAAAAAATTAATTTGGATAAAATCCATTCTTTAGACGTTTCCATGATGTGTGACATAAAATCTCTATTTAAATGGTATCAGAGCATGGGTCAAAGGATTCTGATTCGCTAAAGAACAAAGGACGATATTATCCCCTGTATGGGTATGCTTTGTTTCGAATATCTAACATATGATGTTGTTCGCATGTTGTTATGGGTCGGGTGGTCAGACCTCGTACATCATGGAAACACAGAAAAACAAATCAAATTCACAGAGAAATGTGTTCATCGTGTGAACACCGATACAATCCTATAACAAAAAACTCGTTAAAACTGCATAGCACCGCAGATACCCCGCATGTACATGGCATACCACTTAATCACTATTCGATGACTTGTTCAAATGCATACCCATACCCTTTCCTGAACCTTGACTGCATGTGGATGATATCTTAATTATAGAAGATGACGTCAAGGGCAAAAACTCCTTATGAAACAATTCAACACACCAAGGATGTTAGGGAGTGTGGTACTTCCTTAGCCTAGAGTTTGCTAAAAATCAGAGGGCTCAAGATAAGTCAAAGAAAATATGCAATTCATCTCCTTTCAGAAAGTGGAATGGTGGATTGCAGACCTGCTACTGTTCCTATGGACCCCCAATATCAAATTTTATGATGGTGATGCAGAGGAAGTTGATAAGAGGAGGTATAAGGCCCTTGTTGGGAATCTCCTCCATGTGTCAATCACCAGACCTGGTATCTCCTTTGGCGTAAGCAAAGTCAACCAGTTAATGAAGAATCCATGACAAGCCCATAGTGGATGCAGACATAATGATTCTTAGGTACATGAAGTCATCACCGGTTACAAAAGTACTCTTCAGTAAGGGGGCATCCCTTTCATATTAGGTTGTGTTGGTACATATTACACTATTGTCCATAGAACCAAAAGTCCACAAGATTTGTTGTTTGCATTGGTGGTTCTCTACTCACATGGAAAAGCAAGAAACATAAAATAATTGCCATATAGAGTGCATAATTTGAGTATAGAGCCATGGATTGAGTCAGCACTGAGATGATGTGGGTCAAGTTAGTCTTCATTGACCTAAATATGAGGGTGCCTCTATGCATCTCATATGTGACAACCACACAGCCTTATTCATTGTCAGCAATCCAACGTTCAATTAGTGAACTAAACGTATTGAGGTAGAGTGATATTAGACTAAGGAAATGATCTAAAAAAGCTTCATATCTACTTCCCATGTCAGCTGACATTTTTATTAAAGTAGTCATCATGGGACCATTCCGTAAGTGTTCATCTAAGTTGAGCATGATAAACATATATGCTCCAGCTTGAGGGAGAGTGTCATAGTAATATTGTATTCATAGTATGATGTCCTTTTCGTTTTTATGTGTAAGCCTAATAGGCCATTGTTAAGGGAACATACTCGGATGCATTATGAGAGGCCCAAGGGTTCCCTTATATAGGAGAAGAACCCATTGGGCAAATTACAGAAAGAAGAAAGGAAAAATAGAAAATTACAAAAGATAATACTAAAAATAGTAAATATCTCAACACTCCCCCTCAAGCTGGAGCGTAGATATCAATAAGACTCAACTTGAACAACATCTCTGATAAGGTCCTCTTGCTAGAGCCTTTGTAAGTATATATGTTGTCTGGTCTCCAGAGCTGACATGTGTAATAGTGATAATAACATTTTGTATCATGTCACGAGTATAGTGACAATCCACCTCTATGTGTTTCGTCCTCTCATGAAAGGCTGGGTTATTTGCAATGAAGAGAGCAGCTTGATTATCACATTGGAGGTGCATGGGAAGAGGCACTTCTATAGTCGGGTCAGTAAAAACGGATGTGACTCATATCATCTCTGTACTAGCCTGTGTCATGGCCCTGTATTCCGCTTCAGCACTTGATCTAGTAACCACAGTCTGCTTCTTACTCTTCCATGAAACAAGAGAATTCCCTGTGAACACAACAAAGACAGGTGTAGACTTTCTATCCTTTGGACACCCAGTGTCACGACCCGTCCCGCTAACCGGAACGTGCCGCGACAGATATCTTTCTTCTTCTCTTTTTTTTTCCTCAAGTAAACATGTGGCAATCTCAAAAACATAACATCTTTGTATTTCAAGTTCACAACACCAAGAAGTGCATTACACAAGTTCTATCTATTACAACTTCTCACAAAATAACACAGACAGTACAAAAACTACGAAAAGTAAAAGACACCTCCTCCAAGTGTATTTGCGGTCCTTTCCCTTGCCAGTCGTGATTCTGCTGATATGTACATAATTATAATATAAAGGGATGAGTCTAAACCCATTTATGAGCTTAGACCCAGTGAAAGGATCTCAAGCTTTTTACATATAGCTAAAAACTGAAATATGAGCATCATGACAAGAATTTATGCTGAATACTATGAAATAGCTTGAAAGAGACTTTATGAAAGAAATTACATATAACAACATGCTAGTTTTGCAATTGAAAACTGAAATCACTTCAAAAGCAGATAAACTGAAACATAATCATCACTATCAAGCTGTTTGTACTAATCACCACTGTGGCTAATTTATTGACTCATGAACGCTGAAACAAAGCTAAGTCATATGCGCAGACGGTCCCAAAGACCAAAAACACCCTGCATACGGCCCAAAGCCTATATGTATACAGAATGCGGACCCAAAGTCCTCTTGATACCATATCTAATGGTTTGCCATATATAATGGCGGTTTCAGGGTCATATCTAATGACATCACCATATCTAATGGCTAGTTCATGATTTGTATAAAAGAGCTACTGTGGTGCTTATTTTCTGATTCTGATTCATTTCTTGCCACTAATAATCTGTAGTCTTGCTAATTCAAGCTCATAACAGCTAATTCATGAACTTAAAACATTCTTGACATAACATACATATTATGACAACTAGAACTTATTAAGAACTTGAAAATCCGATCCAAAATGCATAGTAACCGTGCAAAACATAATTCTTCACATAAAAACTCATATCTAAGTAGTGAAACTTATGTCTCGTGTTCCATCAATAACAAAATACATAAAAACGTGTTATCATGATAAAACACCTGAAACGACGTCTAAAATACGTTCTAAAGCCCTGATTTCATATCAACTTTATGGTACTTGTAATTCATGCGTAAAAGCTTTAGAAAACACGATTTCATACTTGCTATTCAAAACCATGCATAAAAGCTAAAGACTAATGCTTTAAAATAGCGCTTGAGAATCCCTCACCTGAACGCTATCTAGCTTGAGTCCGAATCACCTTTTTTAGTGAAATCCCCCCCTATAGCCATCCTAGATTTGCGTACTACGGCTCGATGCGGACAGAACTTCGTTACGGCTTTTAAAAACGCTCTCGATCACCGACAGGGCTTCGCCGTGCTCCTCCCGTGCTCCTCCCGCAAACTCGGCGGCCTTGCGGCTCTAAGGTGGAGTGATGGGCGTGAATAAAGTGGGGAGGACTATGGGGGGGTCATGGTATTTATAGGCCTCCACCCCCTTTACATGTGTGACATGTGTCAACATGTAAGGGAGGTTCATGTGTCCCTTATCCATGTATGAAGACACATGGCATGGCACATGGCATAATCATAAGGAAACTTGTTGTCTAAGTAATAGGCTTGGCTTATCCACGAGTTTACTTGTTGCCCAAGCAAAAGACTACACCATGACATGTGTTAGTCTCAGGACAATGACACATGGCACTACTGAGGTTTTGACACTTGTCCTGACTATAAAACGATACATGTCCCATGATTTCCACTCCATGTGTCCTACTTTTGCTAATGACGCTTAATTAACACTAATGGCGGGTAATTAGCACTAATCATGATTAATTAGTCTTAATGATGTAATTATAGCTAATGAGTATAAATATATGCTAATGATGCTTAATTATCACTAATGACGGGTAATTAGCACTAATCATACTTAATTAATCTTAATGATGTGATTATAGCTAATGAGTATAAATATATGCTAATGATGCTTAATTATCACTAATGACGGGTAATTAGCACTAATCATGCTTAATTAGTCTTAATGATGTGATTATAGCTAATGAGTATAAATATATGCTAATGATGCTTAATTATCGCTAATGACGGGTAATTAGCACTAATCATACTTAATTAGTCTTAATGATGTGATTACGGCTAATTGAGTATAAATCTATAACATTATGGGCACTTTGGAAGTAGTGGCTTCTACTACTTATAAGGTACTACCAAAAATCCAGATTACTAAATGTGGTATTATGTACACAATTCAGAGAACCTTTTGGAGTCCATTTTTTTATACAAGATGGTCTCTGATTAAAACAAGTTTCAATAAAAACATTGCATTAAGGCGAATCTGTTGACTATGGTGTCCGTAACGTGTGAACACTATCAATCAATATATCCTTGAAATAACACTTGATAACATTCAACGGCATAGTGTACAAAACGCGTATTACAATTCTCCCCTACTTGAAATAAATTTTGTCCTCGAAATTTAAGTACCTTTGCTAGCTCGAAAATAAGTGGGGATATTGAGATCTCATTTCTTCCTCTCGTTCCCATGTGGCTTCTTCTATTGCATGACTCCTCCATAAAAATTTAACTAAAGGAATCTTCTTTGTACGAAGCTCTTGTACTTTATAATCTAGAATTTCCACATGAACCTCCTCGTATGAAAGATCTTCCCTCAATTGAATATCTTGAGGTTGTATCATATGGGTTGGATCTGGAATAAACTTTCGAAGTGTGGAGACATGAAAAACATCATGTATCCTTGCTAGTTCAGCTGGAAGTCGAAGACGATATGCCACACTACCGATTCTCTCTGTGATCCCATAAGGGCCAATGTATCTAGGGCTTAGTTTCCCTTTCTTCCCAAATCTGATTAGGCCTTTCCATGGAGATACTTTTAGAAACACATGGTCTCCCACTTGAAATTCTAAGTCTCTCCTTCGCTTATCTGCATAACTTTTCTGTCTGCTTTGCGCTGCCTTTAAGCATCTCTTGATTTCCTCAACTTTTTCTATTGTGCTTTGTATTAGTTCAGGTTGAACCAATTTTCGTTCTCCAACCTCACTCCAACAGATAGGTGTTCTACATGGTCTTCCATACAATGCTTCATAAGGTGTCATCCCAATACTAGTATGATAGCTGTTATTGTATGCAAACTCTATAAGTGAGAGATGTTCATCCCAGCTTTCTTTAAAGCTCAGTGCACAAGCTCTAAGCATGTCTTCTAGAGTCTGGATAGTCCGTTCTGATTGGCCATCTGTTTGAGGATGAAAGGCAGTACTAAATGCTAACTTTGTTCCCATAGCTTTATGTAAGCTTGGCCAAAGCTTGGAAGTAAATCGTGGATCTCTATCAGAAACAATTGACACAGGAGTCCCATGACGGCTAACTATCTCATTAACAAAGATCTTTCCCAAGCGGTCTAGACTGTATGTCATGTTAATGGCTAAGAAATGTGCAGACTTAGTTAGTCTGTCTACTATGACCCATATTGCATCGTGACCTTGACGAGTCCTTGGAAATCCTGTAACAAAATCCATAGTGATGTGTTCCCATTTCCATTCTGGTATTGAAAGTGGCTGTAAAGTCCCTGCAGGTCTCAAACGTTCTGGTTTAGTTTGTTGGCATATAGGACATCTAGAGACATACTTTGCAATCTCTCTCTTCATGCCAGACCACCAATAGTAATTCTTAAGTGTTCTATACATCTCAGTACTTCCTGGGTGCATGGTATACATGGAGTTATGTGCCTCTTCCAAAATCTCAGTCTTTATATCAGATTTCTTTGGAACACACAATCTACCTTTAAAGAATAAGACCCCTTGGTCATCTATTGTATACCCGGCTTCATCTCCTCCCTTAATCTTTTCAATCATTCTAATGATTTCAGAATCATGAATTTGTGCCTCCTTAATTTTATCATATAATATGGGTCTCACTTGTAAGGATGCTAATATGGCTCCAGAGCTATTTATGGTTAACTTTGTATGTAACTCTTTCAACTTATAATATTTTGCTTTTAAGTGAGATAGCTGACCCTTAGACTTTCGACTGAGAGCATCAGCTACGACATTGGCTTTCCCCGGGTGATATTCTTTGGAATAATCATAATCTTTGATTAGCTCTAACCATCTTCTTTGCCTTAAATTCAACTCTTTCTGAGTGAAAATATATTTCAAACTCTTGTGATCCGTAAAGATTCGACAAGTTTCTCGATATAGGTAGTGTCTCTAGATCTTTAAGGCAAATACTATAGCAGCTAACTCAAAGTCATGAGTTCGGTAATTTAACTCATTTTGTTTTAGCTGTCTAGAAGCATAAGCAATCACCTTATCATTCTGCATCAAGACGCATCCCAGCCCTTGTCTTGAGGCATCGCTATAGATTACAAAATTACCCTGTCCTGAAGGAAGGCTAAGTATAAGTGCTGAGGTGAGACGACTCTTGAGTTCCTTAAAACTCTTCTCGCATTCTTCGTCCCAACTATACTTCACATTCTTCCTAGTTAACCTTGTCAATGGTGCAGCAATTCTAGAGAAGTTTTCTACAAATCGTCGATAATACCCAGCTAATCCAAGGAAACTTCGGATTTCTGATGCATTTATCGGTCGTTCCCAGAACAGCTTCTATCTTTGATGGATCTACTGTTATTCCTTCTCCAGATATGACGTGGCCTAGAAATGCAACCTTCTTCAACCAAAACTAACATTTATCAAACTTTGCATATAATCGGTGTTCCTTCAGAGTTTGAAGTACAATTCTCAAGTGTTCTCTATGTTCTTTCACTGTTTTATGATATACTAGAATATCATCAATAAATACGATCACGAACTTGTCCAGATATGGACGGAAAAACCCTATTCATCAAGTCCATAAAAGCAACTCGGGCATTTGTCAATCCAAAAGGCTTTACTAGGAATTCATAATGTCCATAACGAATCTCAAAAGCCAGTATTAGGTACATCTTCGACTCTAAATTTTTTTAGTTGATGATACTCTGATCTCAAATCTATCTTTGAAAACACAGAAGCCCCTTACAATTGATCAAAAAAGTCATATATTCTTGGCAGAGGATAGTTATTGCGGACAATCACTCTGTAGTCTTCTATTTTCCTTTGGGTCACTGTCTCCTATAAATAGTTCTCTCCCAACTTCTTTACATGTTCAACTGGTAACTGGTGCTCAAATTCATGTCTTTTAACTGAGTGGGCAGCCATACATCCTAGTGTTTGTGCTATCAAGGTCAACGTGTCGTACACGTTGTTATTGTTATCATTCTCGTGACCAGGGCCTTGTGTGGTCCCATGTGGCTGCTCTACTGTCATTGTTTCCTAAAATAAGAGCTCAGCTAGATAATTCATCAACATAAATCTTCCAATAATAATTCTAGATATCCTCAAGACTATAATATCAATTTTCTTCTAAGTCCTAATTATCTTTCAATACTTATAGGTCAACTCCTAATATAATTCTTGCTCAAGGTCCTAAAACCATTGCTCTGATACCACAAGTTGTCACGACCCGTCCCGCTAACCAGGACGTGCCGCGACAGAGATCTTTCTTTACCTTTAATTTTTTTTCTTTTTCCTCAACTTAACATGTGGCAATCTCAAAAACATAACATCTTTGTATTTCAAGTTCACAACACCAAGAAGTGCATTACAAAAGTTCTATCTATTACAACTTCTCACAAAATAACACAGACAGTACAAAAACTACGAAAAGCAAAAGACACCTCCTCCAAGTGTATTTGCGGTCCTTTCCCCTGCTAGTCGTGATTCTGCTGATCTGTACATAATTATAATATAAAGGGATGAGTCTAAACTCATTTATGAGCTTAGACCCAGTGAAAGGATCTCAAGCTTTTTACATATAGCTAAAAACTGAAATATGAGCATCATGACAAGAATTTATGCTGAATACTATGAAATAGCTTGAAAGAGACTTTATGAAAGAAATTACATATAACAACATGCTAGTTTTGCAATTGAAAACTGAAATCACTTCAAAAGCAGATAAACTGAAACATAATCATCACTATCAAGCTGTTTGTACTAATCACCACTGTGGCTAATTTATTGACTCATGAACGCTGAAACAAATCTAAGTCATACGCGCAGACGGTCCCAAAGACCAAAAACACCCTGCATACGGCCCAAAGCCTATATGTATACAGAATGCGGACCCAAAGTCCTCTTGATACCATATCTAATGGTTTGCCATATATAATGGCGGTTTCAGGGTCATATCTAATGACATCACCATATATAATGGCTAGTTCATGATTTGTGTAAAAGAGCTACTGTGGTGCTTACTTTCTGATTCTGATTCATTTCTTGCCACTAATAATCTGTAGTCTTGCTAATTCAAGCTCATAACAGCTAATTCATGAACTTAAAACATTCTTGACATAACATACATATTATGACAACTAGAACTTATTAAGAACTTGAAAATCCGATCCAAAATGCATAGTAACCGTGCAAAACATAATTCTTCACATAAAAACTCATATCTAAGTAGTGAAACTTGTCTCGTCTTCCATCAAGAACAAAATGCATAAAAACGTGTTATCATGATAAAACACCTGAAACGACGTCTAAAATACGTTCTAAAGCCCTGATTTCATATCAACTTTATGGTACTTGTAATTCATGCGTAAAATCTTTAGAAAACACGATTTCATACTTGCTATTCAAAACCATGCATAAAAGCTAAAGACTAATGCTTTCAAATAGCGCTTGAGAATCCCTCACCTGAACGTTATCTAGCTTGAGTCCGAATCACCTTTTTTAGTGAAATCCCCCCTATAGCCGTCCTAGATTTGCGTACTACGGCTCGATGCGGACAGAACTTCGTTACGGCATTTAAAAACGCTCTCGATCACCGACAGGGCTTCGCCGTGCTCCTCTCGTGCTCCTCCCGCAAACTCGGCGGCCTTGCGGCTCTAAGGTGGAGTGATGGGCGTGAATAAAGTGGGGAGGACTATGGGGGGGTCATGGTATTTATAGGCCTCCACCCCCTTTACATGTGTGACATGTGTCAACATGTAAGGGAGGTTCATGTGTCCCTTATCCATGTATGAAGACACATGGCATGGCACATGGCATAATCATAAGGAAACTTGTTGTCTAAGTAATAGGCTTGGCTTATCCACGAGTTTACTTGTTGCCCAAGCAAAAGACTACACCATGGCATGTGTTAGTCTCAAGACAATGACACATGGCACTACTGAGGTTTTGACACTTGTCCTGACTATAAAACGACACATGTCCCATGATTTCCACTCCATGTGTCCTACTTTTGCTAATGACGCTTAATTAACACTAATGGCGGGTAATTAGCACTAATCATGATTAATTAGTCTTAATGATGTGATTATAGCTAATGAGTATAAATATATGCTAATGATGCTTAATTATCACTAATGACGGGTAATTAGCACTAATCATACTTAATTAGTCTTAATGATGTGATTATAGCTAATGAGTATAAATATATGCTAATGATGCTTAATTATCACTAATGACGGGTAATTAGCACTAATCATGCTTAATTAGTCTTAATGATGTGATTATAGCTAATGAGTATAAATATATGCTAATGATGCTTAATTATCGCTAATGACGGGTAATTAGCACTAATCATACTTAATTAGTCTTAATGATGTGATTACGGCTAATTGAGTATAAATCTATAACATTATGGGCACTTTGGAAGTAGTGGCTTCTACTACTTATAAGGTACTACCAAAAATCCAGATTACTAAATGTGGTATTATGTACACAATTCAGAGAACCTTTTGGAGTCCATTTTTTTATACAAGATGGTCTCTGATTAAAACAAGTTTCAATAAAAACATTGCATTAAGGCGAATCTGTTGACTATGGTGTCCGTAACGTGTGAACACTATCAATCAATATATCCTTGAAATAACACTTGATAACATTCAACGGCATAGTGTACAAAACGCGTATTACAATTCTCCCCTACTTGAAATAAATTTTGTCCTCGAAATTTAAGTACCTTTGCTAGCTCGAAAATAAGTGGGGATATTGAGATCTCATTTCTTCCTCTCGTTCCCATGTGGCTTCTTCTATTGCATGACTCCTCCATAAAAATTTAACTAAAGGAATCTTCTTTGTACGAAGCTCTTGTACTTTATAATCTAGAATTTCCACATGAACCTCCTCGTATGAAAGATCTTCCCTCAATTGAATATCTTGAGGTTGTATCATATGGGTTGGATCTGGAATAAACTTTCGAAGTGTGGAGACATGAAAAACATCATGTATCCTTGCTAGTTCAGCTGGAAGTCGAAGACGATATGCCACACTACCGATTCTCTCTGTGATCCCATAAGGGCCAATGTATCTAGGGCTTAGTTTCCCTTTCTTCCCAAATCTGATTAGGCCTTTCCATGGAGATACTTTTAGAAACACATGGTCTCCCACTTGAAATTCTAAGTCTCTCCTTCGCTTATCTGCATAACTTTTCTGTCTGCTTTGCGCTGCCTTTAAGCATCTCTTGATTTCCTCAACTTTTTCTATTGTGCTTTGTATTAGTTCAGGTTGAACCAATTTTCGTTCTCCAACCTCACTCCAACAGGTAGGTGTTCTACATGGTCTTCCATACAATGCTTCATAAGGTGTCATCCCAATACTAGTATGATAGCTGTTATTGTATGCAAACTCTATAAGTGAGAGATGTTCATCCCAGCTTTCTTTAAAGCTCAGTGCACAAGCTCTAAGCATGTCTTCTAGAGTCTGGATAGTCCGTTCTGATTGGCCATCTGTTTGAGGATGAAAGGCAGTACTAAATGCTAACTTTGTTCCCATAGCTTTATGTAAGCTTGGCCAAAGCTTGGAAGTAAATCGTGGATCTCTATCAGAAACAATTGACACAGGAGTCCCATGACGGCTAACTATCTCATTAACAAAGATCTTTCCCAAGCGGTCTAGACTGTATGTCATGTTAATGGCTAAGAAATGTGCAGACTTAGTTAGTCTGTCTACTATGACCCATATTGCATCGTGACCTTGACGAGTCCTTGGAAATCCTGTAACAAAATCCATAGTGATGTGTTCCCATTTCCATTCTGGTATTGGAAGTGGCTGTAAAGTCCCTGCAGGTCTCAAACGTTCTGGTTTAGTTTGTTGGCATATAGGACATCTAGAAACATACTCTGCAATCTCTCTCTTCATGCCAGACCACCAATAGTAATTCTTAAGTGTTCTATACATCTCAGTACTTCCTGGGTGCATGGTATACATGGAGTTATGTGCCTCTTCCAAAATCTCAGTCTTTATATCAGATTTCTTTGGAACACACAATCTACCTTTAAAGAATAAGACCCCTTGGTCATCTATTGTATACCCGGCTTCATCTCCTCCCTTAATCTTTTCAATCATTCTAATGATTTCAGAATCATGAATTTGTGCCTCCTTAATTTTATCATATAATATGGGTCTCACTTGTAAGGATGCTAATATGGCTCCAGAGCTATTTATGGTTAACTTTGTATGTAACTCTTTCAACTTATAATATTTTGCTTTTAAGTGAGATAGCTGACCCTTAGACTTTCGACTGAGAGCATCAGCTACGACATTGGCTTTCCCCGGGTGATATTCTTTAGAATAATCATAATCTTTGATTAGCTCTAACCATCTTCTTTGCCTTAAATTCAACTCTTTCTGAGAGAAAATATATTTCAAACTCTTGTGATCCGTAAAGATTCGACAAGTTTCTCGATATAGGTAGTGTCTCCAGATCTTTAAGGCAAATACTATAGCAGCTAACTCAAAGTCATGAGTTGGGTAATTTAACTCATGTTGTTTTAGCTGTCTAGAAGCATAAGAAATCACCTTATCATTCTGCATCAAGACGCATCCCAGCCCTTGTCTTGAGGCATCGCTATAGATTACAAAATTACCCTGTCCTGAAGGAAGGCTAAGTATAAGTGCTGAGGTGAGACGACTCTTGAGTTCCTTAAAACTCTTCTCGCATTCTTCGTCCCAACTATACTTCGCATTCTTCCTAGTTAACCTTGTCAATGGTGCAGCAATTCTAGAGAAGTTTTCCACAAATCGTCGATAATACCCAGCTAATCCAAGGAAACTTCGGATTTCTGATGCATTTATCGGTCGTTCCCAGAACAGCTTCTATCTTTGATGGATCTACTGTTATTCCTTCTCCAGATATGACGTGGCCTAGAAATGCAACCTTCTTCAACCAAAACTAACATTTATCAAACTTTGCATATAATCGGTGTTCCTTCAGAGTTTGAAGTACAATTCTCAAGTGTTCTCTATGTTCTTTCACTGTTTTATGATATACTAGAATATCATCAATAAATACGATCACGAACTTGTCCAGATATGGACGGAAAAACCCTATTCATCAAGTCCATAAAAGCAGCTCGGGCATTTGTCAATCCAAAAGGCTTTACTAGGAATTCATAATGTCCATAACGAATCTCAAAAGCCAGTATTAGGTACATCTTCGACTCTAATTTTTTATAGTTGATGATACTCTGATCTCAAATCTATCTTTGAAAACACAGAAGCCCCTTACAATTGATCAAAAAAGTCATATATTCTTGGTAGAGGATAGTTATTGCGGACAATCACTCTGTAGTCTTCTATTTTCCTTTGGGTCACTGTCTCCTATAAATAGTTCTCTCCCAACTTCTTTACATGTTCAACTAGTAACTGGTGCTCAAATTCATGTCTTTTAACTGAGTGGGCAGCCATACATCCTAGTGTTTGTGCTATCAAGGTCAACGTGTCGTACACGTTGTTATTGTTATCATTCTCGTGACTAGGGCCTTGTGTGGTCCCATGTGGCTGCTCTACTGTCATTGTTTCCTAAAATAAGAGCTCAGTTAGATAATTCATCAACATAAATCTTCCAATAATAATTCTAGATATCCTCAAGACTATAATATCAATTTTCTTCTAAGTCCTAATTATCTTCCAATACTTATAGGTCAACTCCTAATATAATTCTTGCTTAAGGTCCTAAAACCATTGCTCTGATACCACAAGTTGTCACGACCCGTCCCGCTAACCAGGACGTGCCGCGACAGAGATCTTTCTTTACCTTTAATTTTTTTTTCTTTTTCCTCAACTTAACATGTGGCAATCTCAAAAACATAACATCTTTGTATTTCAAGTTCACAACACCAAGAAGTGCATTACACAAGTTCTATCTATTACAACTTCTCACAAAATAACACAGACAGTACAAAAACTACGAAAAGCAAAAGACACCTCCTCCAAGTGTATTTGCGGTCCTTTCCCCTGCTAGTCGTGATTCTGCTGATCTGTACATAATTATAATATAAAGGGATGAGTCTAAACCCATTTATGAGCTTAGACCCAGTGAAAGGATCTCAAGCTTTTTACATATAGCTAAAAACTGAAATATGAGCATCATGACAAGAATTTATGCTGAATACTATGAAATAGCTTGAAAGAGACTTTATGAAAGAAATTACATATAACAACATGCTAGTTTTGCAATTGAAAACTGAAATCACTTCAAAAGCAGATAAACTGAAACATAATCATCACTATCAAGCTGTTTGTACTAATCACCACTGTGGCTAATTTATTGACTCATGAACGCTGAAACAAAGCTAAGTCATACGCGCAGACGGTCCCAAAGACCAAAAACACCCTGCATACGGCCCAAAGCCTATATGTATACAGAATGCGGACCCAAAGTCCTCTTGATACCATATCTAATGGTTTGCCATATCTAATGGCGGTTTCAGGGTCATATCTAATGACATCACCATATCTAATGGCTAGTTCATGATTTGTATAAAAGAGCTACTGTGGTGCTTATTTTCTGATTCTGATTCATTTCTTGCCACTAATAATCTGTAGTCTTGCTAATTCAAGCTCATAACAGCTAATTCATGAACTTAAAACATTCTTGACATAACATACATATTATGACAACTAGAACTTATTAAGAACTTGAAAATCCGATCCAAAATGCATAGTAACCGTGCAAAACATAATTCTTCACATAAAAACTCATATCTAAGTAGTGAAACTTATGTCTCGTGTTCCATCAATAACAAAATACATAAAAACGTGTTATCACGATAAAACACCTGAAACGACGTCTAAAATACGTTCTAAAGCCCTGATTTCATATCAACTTTATGGTACTTGTAATTCATGCGTAAAAGCTTTAGAAAACACGATTTCATACTTGCTATTCAAAACCATGCATAAAAGCTAAAGACTAATGCTTTAAAATAGCGCTTGAGAATCCCTCACCTGAACGCTATCTAGCTTGAGTCCGAATCACCTTTTTTAGTGAAATCCCCCCTATAGTCGTCCTAGATTTGCGTACTACAGCTCGATGCGGACAGAACTTCGTTACGGCTTTTAAAAACGCTCTCGATCACCGACAGGGCTTCGCCGTGCTCCTCTCGTGCTCCTCCCGCAAACTCGGCGGCCTTGCGGCTCTAAGGTGGAGTGATGGACGTGAATAAAGTGGGGAGGACTATGGGGGGGTCATGGTATTTATAGGCCTCCACCCCCTTTACATGTGTGACATGTGTCAACATGTAAGGGAGGTTCATGTGTCCCTTATCCATGTATGAAGACACATGGCATGGCACATGGCATAATCATAAGGAAACTTGTTGTCTAAGTAATAGGCTTGGCTTATCCACGAGTTTACTTGTTGCCCAAGCAAAAGACTACACCATGACATGTGTTAGTCTCAGGAAAATGACACATGGCACTACTGAGGTTTTGACACTTGTCCTGACTATAAAACGACACATGTCCCATGATTTCCACTCCATGTGTCCTACTTTTGCTAATGACGCTTAATTAACACTAATGGCGGGTAATTAGCACTAATCATGCTTAATTAGTCTTAATGATGTGATTATAGCTAATGAGTATAAATATATGCTAATGATGCTTAATTATCACTAATGACGGGTAATTAGCACTAATCATGCTTAATTAGTCTTAATGATGTGATTATAGCTAATGAGTATAAATATATGCTAATGATGCTTAATTATCACTAATGACGGGTAATTAGCACTAATCATGCTTAATTAGTCTTAATGATGTGATTATAGCTAATGAGTATAAATATATGCTAATGATGCTTAATTATCACTAATGACGGGTAATTAGCACTAATCATACTTAATTAGTCTTAATGATGTGATTACGGCTAATTGAGTATAAATCTATAACATTATGGGCACTTTGGAAGTAGTGGCTTCTACTACTTATAAGGTACTACCAAAAATCCAGATTACTAGATGTGGTATTATGTACACAATTCAGAGAACCTTTTGGAGTCCATTTTTTTATACAAGATGGTCTCTGATTAAAACAAGTTTCAATAAAAACATTGCATTAAGGCGAATCTGTTGACTATGGTGTCCGTAACGTGTGAACACTATCAATCAATATATCCTTGAAATAACACTTGATAACATTCAATGGCATAGTGTACAAAACGCGTATTACACCCAGCATAATCTGCATCTGCGCATGCTGTCACTGAGAGAGATGTGCCTCTGCTGAAAAGAAGTCCAGTACCAGGTGAAGTCTTCAAGTATCTCAGAATCATTTGGACTGCATCCATGTGTGTCTGTCTGGGTTGCTCCATAAACCGAATCACTTTGCTCGTGGCAAATGATATGTCGAGCCTGGTAGTAGTTACATATAGTAGCTTGCCAACAAGCTCTCTGTACCTCCTCTTGTCGACCTCCCCAGTATCATCATTATAGAACTTCATGCTTGGGTCAAGCGGAGTAGTGGCAGATCTGCAATCTGCGATGCCTGTCTCTGAAAGAAGATCTATAACATACTTCCTCTGGGTCATCACAAAACCCCGTTGGTTCTTGACAAACTCTATTCCAAGGAAGTAACGTAAATGTCCAAGTTCCTTGGTCACAAACTGCTAACCTAGGAAGTCATTGGCACCCTGAATACCCTGCTCATCATCCCCTATAATAATAATGTCATCAACATAAACAAGAATGATTGTAGTACCTCTCCGGGTCTTCTGTATGAACAAGGAGTGATCAACAGTTGATCTCACAAACCCCTGCTGCTCTATCAAATCCAAGAACTTTTGGAACCATGCTCTTGGGCTCTGCTTGAGGCCATAGATAGCCTTGTGTAACCTGTAAACCTTCCGACACTCCCCCTCAACAGCAAACCCAGGTGGTTGCTGCATGCAGACCTCCTCCTATAGATCACCATAGAGGAATGCATTCTTCACATCAAGCTGATCAAGAAGCCAATCTCGTGTCACAGCAACAGCAAGGAGAATACGTAGAGTAGAATGTCTGGCAACTGGAGAGAAATTATCCTGATAGTCCACCCCATATGTCTGGGTGAACCCTCGTGCCACAAGTCTCACCTTATAGCGATCCACACTTCCGTCCGCACGGTGTTTCACTGTGAACATCCATTTGCATTCCACAACTGATGTATCAACAGGAGCATAAACAAGACTCCACGTACCACGTGACTGTAGCGCAGCCACCTCCTCCTCCATGGCTAACCTCCACTGACTATCTTTGAGAGCCTCTTGATACGTCTGTGGTATCTGCATGGTTGATGTGCTAACATAAATATCCTGAAATCCTCTGACAACCTGCTCAAAGAAATTTGGGTTGCAATAGGGAAAGTAGTGCACGCCCATTTCTGCTTTCGCGGAACAATCGGCACGTCAAGATCATCCGCCAAGTCATGGGCTTGTAAATTTTCCTCTTGAGATGGTACCTTCTCCTCCTGTCTAGAATCGTGTTGTACAGTCAATTCAGTAGTGCCATCAGTAGAAACAATATGCTCATTACATACCTGAGGGTGCGGGATGATGGGTGAGGTTTGTGAGCATGGCGAACAGAGCAAGATCTGCGAGGAAAAACACGAGGCAAGAACTGAACCAATGGAGGAGGTGAAGGAGGTGGTGGAAGAAGAGTACGTCAAGGTGAAGGACCAACTGTGGGAGGTGGTGGCGTGTATATCTCATCATCAGAGTCAGATGGAGTAAGTCTATCACCTGTAGGAAAGGCCCTAAATGTCGGTTTCATCCGCCATTTCGGTGACCGACCGAAACAGAATTTCGGTGGAATTTCGATCGAATTTCGACCGAAATTTCGGTCATTCGGTCATTTTTGTACTAGGGCCCCCATATTTCGGTCATTTCGGCTGTTTCGGTCGGATTTCGATTTCGACTGGATATCGATATTCGACAAAAATTCGACGGAATTTCGTGGAAATTTGAGGTCATGCCTGTAGGAGAAAAATACATGACCGACTCAAAGAAAGTAATAACAGCACTAACAAAATATTTCTGGCTTAGTGGATCAAAGCAGCGATACCCTTTTTGGGTACGAGAGTAGCCGACAAACACACACTTGACAGCTCTAGGAGAGAGCTTGTCACGCACTGGAGAGACATCATGAACAAAGGCAATAGATCCAAACACACGAGGTGTAAGAGAGAAGAGATCCTTCTCGGAAAACGCAATCGAGTAAGGAATCTTCTCTCCTAACACGGGCGAGGGCATACGGTTTACCAAATAACAAGCAGTAAGGACAGCATCACCCCAGTAAGCATGAGAAACACAGCTCTGTATCAACAATATTCTGGTCACATCAAGTAAGTGACGGTGTTTGCGCTCCGCAACACCGTTCTGCTGGGAAGTGTAGACACATGAGGTCTGGTGAACAATGCCATGGGATCTAAGGAACTCAGAAAAATGTAAGGTGCAAAATTCCAAGGAATTATCAGAACGGAGATACTTGACATTGGCAGAAAAATATTCTTTATTTCATTAATAAAATACTTGATAACGGATCCAGACCCAGGAAAGTCTAGAAAAATCATCGACGGCTACAAGATAAAAACAGTATCCTTGGAGATCAGGAACACGACTAGGACCCCAAATGTCGAAATGAAGGAGCTCAAATAGCTGAGAACTACTCTGACTCTGATGGGATGGAAAAGAGGAACGGTGATGCTTCCCAAGTTGACATGCCTCACACTGAAAGGAGGATCTCGTAGAAATCTGAGGGAGAACATGACATAGCTTCTGCAAAGAAAGATGTCTAAACCTAAGGTGCCACATATAAGGAGAGACAGGTCCAGTAGGTATAATAGAAACACTAGCATGAGGAGGTTGGACCAGTCTGTAGAGTCCCCGCTGCTCACTGCCACACCCAATCACCCTACCCGTGAGTATGTCCTGAAACATAAGAGATGAAGGGTCAAAGATGACATGACAATACATATCCTTAGTGATCTGACTAATAGAAAGTAAATTCATCTGAAAAGTAGAAGCATATAAAACATTCTTCAGGCGCATGGACGGTGTCAACTGCACCTCCCCCTGTCCTGTAACGGGTAAGTGGTCGCCATTAGCAATGACAACCCATCTGCCAGGTGGTATAGCCCTGTAGAACTTCAGTTGCATTCTGTCTCCACACAAGTGTTGAGAAGCACCAGAGTCCATAATCCAC
Organism: Ottelia alismoides; assembly: GCA_037367405.1. Lineage (NCBI taxonomy): Eukaryota > Viridiplantae > Streptophyta > Magnoliopsida > Alismatales > Hydrocharitaceae > Ottelia > Ottelia alismoides. The sequence goes on along the minus strand of JAZKJV010005384.1, from coordinate 567,774 downwards.
TCTGTCATGTATGTATTCGTACTACCAGTAAAGGCATATGTGATATCTGAGGATCTCGAAGAGGCTATGGTTGCTGCAGCGGTATCTGTGGTGGTGTCAGCATTAGGAGTCATGATCTCTCGAATACGACAGACAATATCATCCACGCGAGGATCGGTCTGGGGAGCTGAAGTCTCTGAAGATACAATATGCTCTTTTGCTCGACCAGAAACAGAATATCCATACTTCCGATAGCATGTATCCTCTGCATGTCCAAGCTTGCGGCAGTAGGTACAGGGACCATGTTGGCGTCCACCGCCTCTTCCTCGAGGTGTGCGTCCTCTAGACTGGATTGCCCCACCTCGACCACGAGAAGCGGCCATCGCTGAGGAGTGTGAAGATGTGGCTTTCGAAGGGATGATGAGCCTACTGAGACGGCTATAGGCCACCTCCATAGGGGGAATGGTTGCTCCAGTAAGAAGATGAGTACGTGCAGTATCATATTTTGTATCAAGTCCAGCCATGAAAACTCCAACCATCGTGGAGTTCCTATACGTCTTCTGTTGCTCGATAGACATCGTAATGGGCATGTAGCTATGAAGCTTTTCAAACATGCCACGCAACGAAGAGAAGTAAACATGCAGAGGGTGACCATTCCGCTTGGTGTTGTAGATATCAAACTATAGTTGAAGGATCTTGGCCTCATTCTTTGCTTGTGCATAGGTGGATGCCAAAGTGTCCCACATTGCCTTGGAAGTGGGTTGAGTTAGAATATCATTGGTTATCTCCGTCGTAAGAGTCCCACGAAGCCAAACACGCGCGTATGCATCAGCTTGCTTCCAAGAAGCATTTGCCCCAGTCTTATCTGTTGGATCTGGATTTGTCAGGATGTGCTCCTTGTTATTGCACTGCATGAGGATAAGAAACTGCATGGACCACAACTCATAGTTGGTCCCATCCATCTTAGAGATGGGAGTCGAGTCCTTTGAAGGCTCCGGACGAGAAGATGCCACCCTTGTTGTCTGACATGATTATAGACAGCCAAGTAACGGAATTCAACCGGAGAGTAGACCGATATAAACGAGTCTACATAATTATACGAAGGATTGGTTGTATGTGTAGACTCGTACAACCATCCTTGCTAATCCTCGTCACTTGCTAGGGCTGGAAAATATGAGTTAAAAGTTCGAAATCACGCTTCTCGGCAAAAATCATATCGCAGAACTACCTGTCGATGTTCTCGAAGGTGCAGGGGAGGAATGATGTCGATCTTGGAGATCACCGTCCAGGGCCATGAGTTGCAGCTTCAGGAGGTCGGGACGCGGGTGCCAGGACGCGCGCAGGGGGCTTGAGTCGCAGCTTCAGGAGGCCTGGGCACGTGCATGCCTGGACACGCGCAGGGCCTGGATTCGCGCAGAGTTCTGGACTCGCACAGAGTTCTGGACGCGCGCAGGGACCTGGGGGCACGCGGATGGGAGGGCCAGGGGCGCGGGGTGGCCTAGGCGTGCGAGGCGCATGGGCGTGTGGGGCGGCCTGGGGCGCGGTACGCAGAACGTGGGGGCACGTGCGAGGGGCGGAGGGGAGCATGTGGCGAGTAGGGAGGGGTTAGGGTTAGGGATGGATACGGTAATTCCGGTCTAGGACCGTTGCTCCGATACCATGTTAAGAGAATATACTAGGATGCATTACGAGAGGCCTAAGGGTTCCCTTATCTAGGAGAATAACCCATTGGGCAAATCACAGAAAGAAGAAAGGAAAAATAGAAAATTACAAAAAATAATACTAAAAATAGTAGATATCTTAGCATGCATCGATGTAGTCCAACTAGGCAACCTCTTTTCACCTCAAGGTTTCCTCTCTATAAAAAAACCCTAAAATTCCATAATATTCATTCACTTATTTTCTTTCCGCGCTTCTTTTCTTCCTCCTGCTTCCTATCTTTCATTTTTCTTTCCCCATTCTTTTCCCCAGCACCATAATACAACTTCACACCATCCCTCGTATTCCCTTCTCCAAGAAAGTTTTCACAAAGACACATATGTAAAAAAAATTTACATAAACGAACTACCAAAGCATTAATAACAACTTTATCTAAACAAAGAGAGAAGAAAGAACACATTCCCATGAAAATTTGCGGAATTATCATCACATAGCCCAACTATCTATTTAAGAATTATTTTTCTTTTAGTTTTTGACTTCAAGCTGATACATCTGCATAAGCAAGTCTTTCTCACCACAAACGCGAGATAACATATTGGAGTTCGTTTTCCCTTTTTAGCGATATTTTAGCATTTCCTGTTCTCAGAAGGTAGCAAACCTGATTCCAACAGCTAAGCCATCAGTAATGTTTTCTATTTGAACCCCAACTCTACTTAACCAGTAAATAATTTATGTGGGCATCCTTCTTCTCATTAGTAAATCTGAATCATCCGTTCTGTATCACCGTCCCATTCTCTAGGTTCAACCACTTAGATACGCGACTATTACGATAACTGCATTGGCAGCGTTGTCAAGAAAAGAAGTACGAGCATACCCTCTGCCGTCCGGGAGATGACGATTCATTGGCAAAACGTTTCCTGAAGCGGAGGCAGCATCGGCGTGGACGGCAAGGAGCCTGTTGGGCCTCGGGAGGGGGCAGTTCCAGCAACCGGCAGACCTGAGAGGCGAGAACAATGAAGGAGGTCGTCTCCATGTGTTCGAACGTACAGGAGACACGGCCACCAGTAGACCGCCTACAAGCGACTCCATGTCCAACAAGATTGATACTGTGCAGGTTCAAGGCAGCTCCTTCCCGAGAGCAAACAAGAATAGAACGTGGACAGGGGTTTGAGTCAGGAATGGAGGGTGAGTTACCGAGGGTCCGTAATTTATTGAGTAAATTATAGGGTAAATTACAATTTGGGTCCTTATCTATGGATTCGATCTCAGAATGGGTCCCGATCTTTGAATTGTAACAATTCAGGTCTCAGGACCATTAATGTAAGGAACTTTTTGAGGCTGATGATGAGTATGCCCTTGTTTAAAAGTTGGAATCCAACCCCCATTTCCTTCCCAACAAGGGCATATTCGTCATGAACCCCAAAATTTTCATTTCCAAAATGGTCATGGGACCCGAATCGTTACAATTTAAAGATCGGGACCTATTATGGGATCGAACGCATAGATGAGAACTCAAATTGTAATTTACCCTAAATTATACAATGGTTCCTGAACTATAATCACAATTTCAATGTTATACTATAACATGAACTTTAAAATGTAACAATATGATATCTACTCTTTAATATTTTGTCTCAATATTATTTTGAACTATTGTAATTTAAGGTTAGAAAGATAAAATGATAAACTAAATTTCAGTAGTTAAGGATTACATTGAGACAAATATTAAAGATTGAGTACCTCATTATTAATTTTAAAGTTCAAGTAGGGTATCAATATTAAGTTAATAGTTCAGGGGTTTTTTGTATAATTTACTCTAATTTATTTATTTCATACTTGGACCTAGTCTCACCCAACCTGAGCCCATACTTGTAATATAGGGCCTTCGGGTCAAAACTAGACCAAAAAAACAAGTAGGTGTGAACTATATGCTCAATCAGGGCCTGAATCTCAGGGGTTCTGATGAATCTATGATTCATCACTCTAATTAGCTAAAAATATAACTTCATCCTGAGAAATTAGATTCATTCCTATGTTTATATCTCAGAATTAACATTCATGCACTTGTAAATAATTTGCATAAATTAGCACTGCAGTATGCATTCATATACATATGTAACTTTTCACCTAACTTCACTCATTTTTTATTAATTCATCGGAAAATCTAGTTGACCTAAAACTAACTCTATTGTGTAAATATCACTAATATTAACCAATATTCCAAAAAATACTAACATGTATATATTTGAAATAAATCCGAACCTTAATTTCATGACAACAAGTTGTAAACATTGACATCTCTCTCATACAATGTCCAATCTCACTCTACTCGGTTTTGAGTTAATGTACATTCAATTATCTATAAATCAAAATCAAATTCAAAAGAATCGAAATTCATTTGTGAAATGTGGATTTTGGGACATAACTTTGTATTGTATATATTTACTGATCTTTGACTTATTATTTCATGTGTGTATTTGCCTCTTCTTGATTTATTTATTTTTCATTTCTTTATTTCACTCGTATTTCAACAAATTATATAAAAATAAGATTCCAAAAAAATCAGAAAAGCAAAGAAAAAGATACATTCTGACTTGAGCACGCTGACCAATTCCTTTGCAAATAACTAACTTCGCAAATTTATTCTAAATTTTTGCTAACTTATAAAAATCCAAGAAAGAAATTTTAGTTCATTGCATTATTTTACATCTTGCTTGATTTTTGCATGCATTTATTCATCTACATATCAAAAAAATACAAAATAAAAAATTGATATTTCATATACATAAAATATCACCAAAAATGCATATCTTGCACAAATGAGTTCATTTGAATTTGAATCCTTCATGAACATTGTAGGATGCATATAGATCTACATTTTTCATTTTAATCGTTTTTGCATTTGAGGTCATTTATTATTTTATATTTAATTTTCTTTCATTTACTTGCATTGGTCATACCTTCTGGTCAACATCATTCCACGTGTCCTCACCTGACTGGTCCACCTAAAATGTCTGGTCAAACTCGCATTCACCCCAGGTCAATCCACTTTGTCCCCTAGAACACTTAACCCAGGATGTTGGATCGACTCTAACTTAACGATCATCATCAAACTTGCCACCTTCTCTTTCCCATCCACGTGAGGTGCACGTGACTCTCCCCCTCACCATTGGATCCAACGCGATCCAATAGCAGATGTTGATCATCCCCTTCCTTTTTCCCACCGACTGCTTTCTCTCTGCTTTTCCTTGCCACGATTGAACCTCACCCAACCCGCGACCGCCAACTCTGACTCCGACCAACAGTCATCTCCTCCCTCCAGCCAGCGCTGCCCGACCCTCCCCTTCTCCGCTGACCCCCACATACTCCATCCTCACCTGAAAACCACCTCGACCAACTTAGCTAACCTTATCCCCTTCCTCTCTATCTCCTCCATCGCTAGTCGTTAGAGACCCACCACCATATACCTTACTAGAAGAAACTCAACCATCAAGACCCCTGATCCTATTGCCTCTACCTTCCTTATCCTCTCCCTGGAAATCACTTCTATCGCCAACCAAACCAAACAACCCAATCCCCTCTGGCTTCCTAGGAACCCAATCTGCCACCCCCTATGTCTCTACGCATTCTTCCCCAATCTATCCCTTATTTCTAGAACCCATCAGCCCGTCCTAATCCCCTCTCTCCCCTTACCCTATTTAAGGTCGTCGCCGAACACCGTTATCATCCATATGCCATTATCAACAATAAGATATAAGGAGAGAGCCATAGCTCCAAGCTAGTGACAGCAACCTGGCTTGAGGCGACGACCCCCTCCCCCCCTACATGTGCGATCCACGGCTCCAAAGTTCGTGTTGCTCCTCCTTCAAGAGGAGCCCATCTTCGAGATTGCTCTGTCCAACCTCTGAGGTGAAGAAGATGATTGGTTACGCTACTCCACCCATTGGCAAAACTTTAGGTAGCTCTATTTCTATTCTTCTTTTTTGTTCTTCTTTTGTTCTCTCCGTCACCAACATTCTTTGTTTTCTTCATCCCCAAAATCACACCATGATCAAGATATGATCATCTCCCTTAAGCATCTTCATCTTCTTCGATGTTCACACGCAAACCATCTACGACAACTTGACCAAATCACCTCACCTTATGAACCTTGAATGCTTCTCCTTCTATTCCCGCTCATCCTATCATTGATTTATGCTCCAGATCCTTCACATACGATGGAGCATTGCCCGATCTTCTTCTTTACGCATAACCTCTGGCCAAGTCTTCTACTTGAGCCTCTCTACACCCTAGCAAGTACCCATCGGAGCACATAACACGAGCAAGCTCGCAACATCGGGCCATCAAAGCATTGTGCTTCTCTTTGTCATGTGCCGACAAGAGAAGTATCTCCAGCTGCACGAACTGGCACGAAGAGAAGGGGATCCATGCCCCTGCAGTTGTTGTTAATTCCCCGCTCTAGATCGAATATCTATCGTCCGTGACTGCATGGTCTCCAGCTGTCGATCATCTCCATCGAGCACACATCAGGATGAACATGTGGTTGATCCTTGGCAACTCAATCAAACGCATGAGGGTAAGTCTCCACCGCACGATTAAAGAGCCTAGTCACGTGCCTCTTAACACGTGAACAAGACCAAATTACATGGATGCCAAACGATTCAGCATAATTTCGAAAAGACACAATCACGTGCCCCATATACGTGACCTGGGTAACTCTTGCCCGCATCGTCTGCTCTATGGAAATCACACATACATCCCCACATGTGGATAATTTATACAGAAGCCCCTCCTTGTTACAAAATTACAAGAAAGTCCTCAAAAGGTCGAAACTGCAACATTTCTATACATTTTTATTTATGCCCCTAGACTTCTGTTATTATTTTTCTGAGCATATATGATCGGATTTTTGTGTTCTTCGTATCGTTTCGAACCTTATTTAATTACCTATCATTTAGAACAATGATCTAATTATTTAGAGGCAGTTCTTATTTGAGGAAACTATTCAATTACATTAAGCACATTTATTCTCTGATAGTGATCTTCATTGTTATAATAATTGCGAAAATTTGGAGGACTTATTTTGGAGATTAATTGACACTTTATTGATCATATTTTTTCAAATTAATCATTGGGGATGGATCATTGCAAATAAAATAGGCTCTTGGATTTAATTGACTTGTCTCCTGTTGCATTTGTCATTACATCATTTTATTCATCATTTAAAACACATAAAAATTGCATTTATTCATTTTATTTGCACACATTACATGGCATTATTTCATAACATAATTGTTAAAATTATGCATCATAATTTCTTTAATTAATTACATCTCTTACTTTAAAATCCATAGAAAGTTGTAAAAACCAAAACCACAAAAACTCTTTTTTGAAAATCTAAATCGTGAATTGTTTGAAAGTTAATTATAAACCCACATATTACGTCCCTGAGTTCGACCTTGAGACTTGTCTAAGTAAAACAAACAATCGATCGCATCAAAGATTGATTTTCATATTAATTTTTGGTGTGGTTATTTTTGATCATGTACTCTCTATAGCAAGCTATAACCGTGTCAATTTCATGTAATTAAGAGTAGTGGGGAGCTTGCTTATCCTATTAAATCACAACATAATATTCAATGTGTGCTGTTGAACTATGCTCTTTGGCAGCCCTAACTTGCAAGTTGTCTTTTTTAGGATAAGAAAAGGCGTAATTGATGCTTTTAATATCCATGATATGAATTATACTAACCGCTGCATTGCTTGGCACGAACTTGTTTGAGAGTCATACCTTATGTTACGCTTAGAAGGCTAATAATGAATTAATGATCTTAAATATCATGTCCATTTTTTAGGTCCATGGCATTTCCCTTTTGATTGAGATTATTAAATGGGCTTTTCAGTCAAGGTAATCTCATAATGTTAGGATGTCATGAAGGTCCTTAAGGCTTAAGCCATCTCAGCTCCTCCTCCAACCATCTTAGTATGCTTCCAATCTCCATAATTCTTTAGAAGATTCCTCAAAGTGAGACCATTTTTCAAAACTGTGGAGATGAATCGATATTCAAATTGGACAAGCCGCATTTCATTGTATAGTACTCGTCAAAATTCGAGTTTGAGGGCTCGTGATATGGGCATTATAAGTTCGTGGTTCGATATTCAAACGAGATCCTTTTAACATGGCCCTCCGAGCTCCTATCCTTCATGAGAGAATTGGTCAGAGCCCTCACGGGAGCTCCACTTCAGGAGAACATTCGACCCCCTTTCTTGTTGTTGGGGTTCACACAACATTCCACACCACATGCATGAGTTTTGTAGATCCAAACATGTATTTTTCATTACATCTGAGATCGTTTTCAAAACTTATTGCATTTGTATTTTATTGCTTTTGAGAGTGCCTCTCATTGGAATTTTACAAAATATATATCATTACAACAAGGGCAAAGAGAGGAACACACGTATATGCTCCAATTTGAAATTTGGAACCTTTTTTTGGACCAACAAGTTTGATCGATTACTCCAACTGATTGATTGATCAATCCAAAAAGTTGATAAATTAATTGCTAACCAGTCCAGTGGTCGATCGATCAACTATAAACATGTCGATCGATTAAATATACAAGGTTAATTAATCAAGCATGATCTGATGGACCTAAATTGATGATTAAAAACATATTTTTAAAAATGAATAGTGATAGGCATGCATATCAGTTTATAAGATGCAATAAAATAATGTAGCTATATGATTATTGATCAAATATAAAGGGAAAATAGTCCATGCGACCTGATTGACTTAAATAAAACCTTGCGGTGAATCTCATGAGTGCACCATAATATCTACGTGTATGATCGCCAGATCTCACTACAAGGAAATCAAGTTGTGACCAGATGATCTATTGACATTATCTGTTGCTAGTTGTTAGGTTGTTATTCATGCCTTGTGGACGACTTTTTCCCACATGGTTTCGCATTGCACATTAATGTATTTCTCGTAGTGAGGGTAGACGGAGATAGATGTTGCAAGGGACGGGGCATGCATTCTTGGGTCTCGGGTAGAAACTTAATTGGTAGCATCCCAAACAGACGAGTTAGATGACACATAGTTGTTAGTGCCCAATGTACCATTCCGGTGTCTTCTCGGCCGAGTTTGATGCCTATTTACGTCATTGGTATTTTATGTTTTGCTTTCATGCATAAAGTTATTAGTGTTTGACCACACTAATTAGTGTCCTGAGTCTTAGAGATATGAGAGGAGTTCCGTGATGTGGTTATTGAATTCTTGAACGACGAACAACCAGAGCCTATGACTCACTATATCAAACAATTTCCATTAATGAAACCATGTAAATCCAGCTGTCAGCGAGGGAAGCACAACGGCAGCTTTCGCCTCTGTCTTCTCGCCACCTCTTGCCTTTGCTCTCTTCCCTTCCCCTCCTCCCGCTAGGGGAGCAGGGGAAAGGGGGAGGAAAGGGAGCCCAGACAGTGGAAGAGCCAGGGACGCCGGAAATAGAATGATTATCGATCTCGTGTATCGGAGAAAAACAAATATAGTTTCGATGACTTAGTCATGATAATTCGAGATGGGATTATTGAAGGAGTAGAATGATTACCAAATTCTTATATTTTGAAAAAAAAATAGAGATAATTTCGATGACTCTCTTTGAGGAAGAATAGTGGTTGCTCGGGGACTCTTAGTCGATGGCATTGTATATGGATTTGATTGGCTTACTATTTTGTGCGATGACTTGTGCCCTACATAATTATGGACCTTCACCAATGGGTAGCATACTTCGACAATTTGTGAGATATGCTTTGTAGAGGCCCTCTATATACAGTGAGTGAGTCCGTTCATTTGAGAGTACAAAAACACCCTTTTCTTACTTTTTGCACCAGTGGTTACTGTTAGCATTATTATTGGGTAATTATTCATGTAGAGGTTTATGTTATGTCTTGATGTACTATTACATATTTCTTATTTATCTCATGTACGTCTATGTAATTTACCCAAGGGTTTTCTCTCTATATAAGAGACCCTAGGGCTCTATGGAATAACACACAAGAGTATCATTGACTCTGACATGGTATCAGAGCCAAAACCCTAATCTAGGGTTTTTGGTTTCCGTCGCTCCCCTCTTCTTCGGCCGCCGCCTCTCCACCCGAGGCCCCCAACCGCCGCCTCTCCACCCGAGGGGACCTCCCAGCCATCGCAGCACGCCCCTCCAGATGCGGTACTGATGAATACCCATTCATCACTCTTTATTCTTTTATTTTAGCTACAAAACCTTTGCCAAACACATGTAGATATATGTAAAAATTAATAATTAGCAAATTGCATGCATTATGTAAAAATGAATAATTAGCATGTTTTTGTGCATAAATAAAAAAATAAAGAAATAAAAGAAAAAGAGGGAGATATTTAGAATAAATATTGAGCGACCTAATCCCAAGGGAGGGCTCAGCATGGGCCTGACCGCATAAATACCCAAGTAGAGAGAGATAAGGAAGCTCATGTGTGTGTAAATATACATGTATATAAATATAAATATTTTCCTCTAAATAAAAATAAAAATGGTTTGTATTTATTTGTATATATTTTAAATATTAAATCAAAATAAAAATGAAAAAATAAAAATAAAAAAATCCTTTCATCATTGTCTATATCCACCATGTACAGAAGACCACATACCTATTTATTTCTCCTTATAAATAAAGAAATAAAATTTTTCCATAAAAATGTGTACATATTCCATATTCCATTATGTAAATGAATAAAAAAAATCACAAAAACAAAAATAAAATAAAAAGAAATAAAATAAAAATCAAAATAAATATTGTATATATATCATGTACATAGATGTATATAAGTAATTATTTTACCCTTGTACATAAATAATAAAAATAAAATAAAAATATACTTTTATTCCAAATTTTATTCTATATAAAACTGGAATAAAAATGTACAAAAATAAATAATTAAAAATCAAAATAAAAAATACAATATTGTATATACCTATGTATATAATACTATATTGTAAATACTTAATTTTTATTTCAAAAAAATAAATAAAAATCACAAAAAATAGTTTATAAATAAATAAACATTTTTTATGTTTTAACTGTTTCCAAAATAGGCCATTTGCTATTTTATATTGAATTTCCAATTCTTTATGACGTGGCCGACTCCCATTGGTCCACGGGGGATGTTGACCCCCCGGTCAACTCCCCCCTGGACCACGGACCCGCGGATCCTGTGCCCCGACCCGATTTCTCCAAATTTTCGCCACTCGATCCTAGCTCCAAATCCGCAAACCCCGGGTCCTAATCCATCCTTGATCTTCCCTGATGCACGCCCGGGGTGGGTTATGGGGATCCGTGCTCCGAATTCCATGCCCGACCATCTTCTAGCTAGACCCCTAGGAGTATTTAGTCCCAACTCTGCCGCGCATTTTACCCTATCTCTAGTCCTCCCCCTCGACGCCAAGGAACTCCTCCACCTTGCCTGAGTGACAGCCGAGCGAGACGGAGTGGAAGTGAGGCTCGGGCAGCCGGGAAACCTTTGATCCATCGTTTCCACTGCCGTACGCCGTCGCGAGCGCGCTCAGCCTCGGGACGCGACGTCCCCTTGAGGCAATGACCCCCGGAGCTCCCCGAACTCCAGCACAGTCGGATTCCTTCATCAGGTATGTAGTTTAGCCATTAGTTTAGTGTAGAATGTAGATTTTAGTTTACTGTGCCCGTAGCTCCGCCGCCTTCGCCGGCTGTCTCCGTCCAGTCATTTGCCACTCCGACCACGCCTCCACCTTCGCCACACTTCTCTCCACCTTCTTCACCCATCCACCCCCCTGACTCGCCCCGGAGTAGGGACTTCAGTCCTCCTCCGCCGCCGCTCGCCGGAGGATCATGCCCCGACCCATCTAGCCATCTATTTCACCTCTGACCGGGTCGAGGCAATTTGCCCTCGACCCGAATTGCGTTTGTGCCCTTGTGCAGGTAGACGGACCCCATTTGGGAGGTCAAATCAGTTGGGCACCTGAGCTCCGAGCCTTCTCGTCGCCGGAGCATCACCGACGTCTCCAGCCTCATCGGAGACCAGGAGCAGCTGCGGGACATCACGACGGAGCTCCTCCGCATCTTAGCAGCAGCCGGGGAGGTCCATCACGCGAGTTCTGGGCCGACAAAGTTCGCCGGCCACCTGTTCTTCCAGGAGCCTTCCCAGCCGTCCATTCAGCCTCTAGCTCTAGATGTGATCCATGTCGTTCATTTGAGGAGCAGCCATCATCGTCAGATCCATTGGAGGTTTGATCTGGACCGTCAGATCAGCGAGGGTAAGACACATCACACAGTAGACGTCCGATCCTCCACGTGGCGAGCCCTCCACCGTCTGATCATGCTGATGTCCTTCGTTGAGGAGCAGGCCCCTTGCAGTCGTTGGATACACCACGTGGCCTCTCCTCAGCCGTTCGATTCGTCCCGCGTTCCTTCGTTGAGGTGCCAGCGAGTCACAGCCGTCAGATCAGATATGTGGCGCCGCCTCAGCCGTCGATAATAATAATAGGGGTAAATTGTTCTTAGGCCCCTATGTTTATTGCTTTTATTATATAGTCATGTAAATATTTTATCTCGTTCTTTTTATTTTGGTCATTTTGCACATTGGACCCTCTTGTTCTGGATATTTGCATTATAGTCCTTGTTTATATTGGCCACGTGCTTCGACACATGCTTTAGTGGTGTTTTTGCATTTTCTACCTGTAGTTCTAGCGTGTTAATCTTTACACTTTTATAAATAGGAATGACAAAAACAGCCCTCCGTGTCTGAACCACGTGCGCGACGCGTGTTTTATTGGGCTTTTTGCAAGTTTGGTCCTAATATTTTCTGCCGTGTTATCTATTGGCCCCAGGACTATGTTTTTCTTGCAACAAGGTCCCCGTGCACTTGTTGTTGGCTTTTGATTTTAATAAAATATCAAACTTAGTCCAAATTGAGTGAAAATTGGATACGTGGCTCCTGCCAGTGTGTAAAATTTTCACAAAAGTTTGGATACATTTTTGACCCTTTTTAGTATTTTTAAAAATTCAAAAACCTCCAATTTTCTCTCTGTTGAGATTATAAAATCCAAAAAATTACAAAAACCCTTTTAAAAATTATAAAAAATTTAGGTTTTGTCTATTTTTGTGTTTTTGATTTTCTATCAATTTTTGGTTATTTTTGGATTCATGTAAAATATAAAAATCGAAAAACCTTGAAAAACTTATAAAAATTCCAATAAATCATAGAAACTTCAGAAAATCAAAATTCCTTTTTCTGAATTTTTCTTCTTATATCTATTTTCCAAGAAAATTACCTCTAGGTTCTGTTGAGACCATTTTATATTTTATTTTGGTCTTAGAAGCCTGGCTGGACAGTGTTCTTGCATTTCAACCTTTTTTATAAAATTCTATAAAAATCAGAAAATTATCAAAAATTCACCAAAAATAGTAAAAAATACAAAAATCATAAAAATATTGTTGTTTGATTTTTTGGAGCTTTTTAGAGTAGTTAAATAATTGTTGAAAGTTGTTTGTTTTATTGTTTTATTATTTTTCTTCATAATTAAAAATTCCAAAAAAATATAAAAATATTAAAAATCCACCAAAAATAATTTGCTTTTATTTTTATTTGTTTTCGACTACTTCGTAGGCTGCAAGGTCAATCCGTGCTCCTTGAGTTTGACCCTGGGTGCTATACCAGGTTAATATCATAGCGAGACCGCTATTTTCGCTTTTATTGGTTTTTATCTCTTATTGGTGGTCTAATAATCTTTCTTGTTGAGCTCTGTGTCCCGAGTGATTGAGGTCACAACGACCTTAGTGATCCATACTTTTCTTTTATTTTTGTTTTTGTTTGTTTTGCTTGTTTATTTTATTTCCTTTTTTGCATATATATACTCTGTCTTGCGCTACTCGCTTTATTTGCTTTATTCTGGTTTGTGACACTTTGCTATTTTCTTGCGAGGGCCCGAGGACCGAGGCGACGACTTTCAAGCAAGGTTCGAAATTTCGATTTCGATCTCGTTTCGGTAAGGTTCAATACCGAAATTTCGGGAAATTTCGACGATTTCGGTGGAAACGTCGGAAAAGGCTAAAAAATCCGATTTTTTCCAATTTTATTGAAAATTTCGATATTCCAAGTTATTAGAACAATAAATAACATACAAATACACAATTATTTCACACATATTGGTCATCTATACCCTATATGTAGACATATCGGTCATATTGACCATATCGGTCATATCGGTGGTCATATTGTTGGAACCCAAGCAACATGTCTCAGTCGATATGGGGTCGAAATGACCCATATTTTATCCATATCATTGCAATTGAGGATCTCCACCCCTCTATACAACCTATCTCGACCGAAATCTCATAAGACAGTTAATATATAAAAGTTGAAATCATGGTTATAACATTGTTAATACGTAATAAAAAAGAGTAATAGTCTAGTCTTACTAATACAATACAACTTACAACAAGTTAAAATTATTAAGAACATGCATATTTCTAATAAATGCAATAAAAGAGTAAAGATTAAAATATAGTACCTGCCCTGGTGACATGTTTTGTTCAAAACCAGGAGTTTCGTGGTGGATCTGAATGCCCCCCCTTCCTTGCTGTCTCTCATAGCGCATCGCAGATTCTATGAACTCGCAGTAGTTCTCCCATGTCATGTACGAGTACATGTCCTTGTAATCCATGACATACTGCATGTATTGGTGGTCATCGATGCCTATGAGCATCCCGAGTCGAGGATAAGCAGCACTGGATCCGGTATCACGAGTGGCACGACGAGGCTGCTGCGAACTACTGCCCTGAGATCATCGGGACGACGACGACAGAGTAGGAGAAGATCTCTGCGGAGGAGGAGGAACTGTCGTGTAGTACTCAGGGAAGAAACCGTAGCTGTCACCCCCAAAGAAACTGCCCTGGCTCTGCTCAGGTTGGCTACTTTGGTAGTTGTCTCCGCTACTGTATCCCCCATATCCACTGTAACCATATGAATATGCTGGAGGTGCATACTGAGGAGGAGGAGGAGGAGGTCCTGGAGGAGGAGCTTGAAAGTATTCCGGGAAGACGCCAAATGATCTCTTATCGTGCGACGATCCATATTCGCCTAAAGGACTTTGTGCTCCTCCGCGATATGGGCTGTCAAGATCCATGAAGCTCAAAGAACCTACAGATGATGTCAAATCTTCCATGTAGCTGTCGGTCTCGGTTGGACGATGGCCTCGACTGTAGTCGTAATCCGTAGGCCCTGGACTCGGACTTGGAACAAATTGTCCGTGTGTGTTCCGTTGTCTCTCCATATATTCACGTCCTGCTTGTAGGCCTTCCTCAAGTCTGGTAGCTTGTGGTCCATGACTACTCCCTCCTGACCCACCTGAGTTGACTCCCCACCACCACCAGGTCCAGCACGACCAACATCGTCATCATCATCATCTCCACTGTCATCCTTTGACTGGGACTTCGATTTGGAGCTACTGGAGAGAATTTCATCAACAGCTGCATCAATGTCGCCCTCCAACCCTCCAACAGGGTCTGTAATCCGCCCGGATCTGGCCAAAAAGTCACCAACGTCTGCTCCCATTTGCTGGCTTATGTTCTCATTCGGTCTTCCACCTGGCTGATCGAGAACTGGGGCACCATTGGAATTCATCCACCTCTGGAGAACGTCCTCATAAGCATCATCATCGTGCATCTTGAAAATGTATGCAAGGTCAATAGGGTCCGTATAGTCATCTTTGTCATGTCCCTCCGTTGCATGCTTCAATTTCAGCCTCAAGTTGTAATGCATGAAGACAAGGTCATTGAGCTTCTTTTCTCCCAACTTGTTCCTTCTCTTCAAATGTATCAAATTGAACGTGCTCCAGTTCCTCTCACAACCGCCAGCAGATGCGGTTTGAGACAACACTTTCACTGCCATACTTCGAAGGTTGGGAGCTTCCATCCCGTATAACATCCACCATTCGGCTGCAAAAAAAGGAAAAGACAGAAATCATAAGTACAAATAAATGTACACAAAATCAACACAAGTAATGGGTTTATTTGCCTCCATCCCTACCAGGAAGAGTATTGCCACAACCGTTGATCGCAGTAATCCGACCAAAGGAACCCAATGCATCTCGGTAATACTTAACCTGCACAACGCATGAAATAGGTTCAACCCAAATATCTTTTGACTCAAAAGTCAAAATATAGGTAGAATTTGAGGATAGTACCTCATTCATGCACATGATCTGTAACTTCTCGTCCTTGACGAGCTTCTCCACAACAATCTGTACGGCTGAGAGAAGGTCACCATTTGTACCAAGTCCATTCTTGTAGTGGTACTTAGGATTGAAGTAATAAGCTGCACAGAAAGTCACGAACAAGCTCATTTATGATGTCCAACTATAAAAATTTAAATGATTGAAAAAAAAAACCTTTTTTACATAATACATACCGGCCTTGTGAAAAGGATGTGAGAGCATCTTAGACCATCGCTCGTCTATGATGTCCTACCATGCTTTTGATCCCTTCCCAACCGCTTCTCAGACCTCCTCTCTCATGCAGCGCATTGCCTCGTAGATGACTCCCATGGTGGGCTTCTTGTCGCCATCCACGATCCGCAATGCAGATACCACTGGATCCATGATCCTCGTGACCCGAGTCACGTCATCCCAAAAGGAGATATCATTGATCAATATCTCCACCTTCCGTCCTCCTTCAGTCCGAGCTTCAGGTATCTCGAACCACTCACCCTGGCAACACATGGTTTTCAAACCCGTCTTATGTTGCTTGAGGCTTTGCAACGCTATAAAATTGGTTGCAAAGCGTGTGATGCCAGGCCTCACCAACTCCCCATTGCACATCCGCCTCATTAGTGCCAACACTTTGCTGTGGTTGTAGATGAATGTGGTGATCATTCGTGCTTTCTCCACCACCCTTGAGACGAGCTTCCTCTTGCTGAAATCCTTAAGGATCAAGTCAATGCAATGTGCAACACACGGTGTCCAGAAAATTCCGTAGCTGCTGGACTTCATAATTGTTTCACCAGCCTTCTTGAAGTTGCTGCCGTTATCTGTCACAATTTGCACAATGTGCTCTTTCCCAACCTCCTTTATAACGTCCTTCATCAACTTCAGAAGGTAGCTGTGGTCCTTCACATGCTCAGATGCATCAACAGATTTCAAGAAAATTGTTTTCCCATCGCAGTAAACAAGGAAGTTGATGATCTGCTTCCTTGTGTAGCTCGTCCACCCATCGCACATCAATGTCACCCCATACTCTGGCCATCTCCTCCTCAACTCGGCGATGTACTCATTCATCTCCTCTTTCTCCATCCCATGATATTTGTTCATGATCTCGTAGGATGTAGGAGCCTTCACTCCCGTTCCCGCTGCAGCGATCTCATCAACGACATGCTGCAAGAATGGCCCGCTTGCAATGTTGGCAGGAATGCTCTCCCCAAAGAAGAGCTTGCTGATGGCTTTTCCCACCCTTTCTCGTGCATTGATGAACATTCCCTTCACTGTTTTCTGCCTCGGATCCTTGCTTGCCTTGTATTGCATGGATCCGCTCCTCGTCAAGAAGGGCTCAATTCCCTTCCCCTTGTGTTTCTTGGTGGGTGGTGGAACTGGTGCGCCTCCAGAACCACTCCCACTCCCACCTGCACCATAGAAGCCCCCCCCGTGCACCACCGAGTTCTCTCCTCTCGAACTCGCTCCTTAATGATTCTTGTGTAGCCCTTCTGTATGCCCTCCTCTCTGATGCAGTCTGAATGTCGGTGGGGTACACAAAATCATCGTCATCTAAATCAGAAATGACGTTGAATTCTTTCTCGAACATGAACTCCTTCATTTGTTCTTCCCTTCTTACTCTCTCCGTCTCCTTTTCCTTCTTTCCGTCCAAGCTCGCCTTGACCTTGTCCCTCACATCTTTGGGACAACGCATGCACTTGGCAACATTCTTGTTGTTGCCAACAAGATGTTGCTTCATCCTTGTGATCCCGCCTCCTCCCAACTTCTTCCCACAGAAATTGCATTGCGGCTTCGCCTTATTTCCATCTGGAGCGGACGCATACCTCCAGCCAATGTCCCCACTGAATTCTTCCATCTGATCATCAGAACTGTCAGATCCAGAACCAGAAGCAGAATGTGCCATGGTGAATATCCAAATGAAGAACCGGAACCGAAACCAGAATGTCGCAGAATGTGCCATGTATGAACGTCGAAATCTGCGAGGAAAATCAATAACAAACATTAAGTTGGCATACAATGCAACTGCTTATGAATATGCAAATTATTTTATTTTTTAATTTCGGAATTATTATATATTTAAATTTTCCAACACCTACTTTTCTTATTTACAGAAAAAAACCTTGGATCTATACATTAGGATCTTAGATCTACAAATTAGGGGACCCTTTTCATGAAAGACTACATAATTGACACAAAATATGAACATAAACGTAAATATTTAACAAATCATTTAGGGATTTTCTATATTTTTAATTTTTATTAATCCAAAAAATTTCCAGACTATGATTTATACTTCCAAAACTCAAGATCCGAATATATAATACCACAACTCATTATCGTTCCACATTAAACTTCAAAAGCCCTAATTTCTTCTAACATAGATCCAAGAAAATAATCTCCAACAATGTTTTAGTTCATGTTAAATTCAGATCTGTGATACAACAATCATAGCTAGCACTATTGTGCAAAAAAAACACAAAAGCCCCAAATTTCTACTCCAAATTTATACCTAAATTAGGGGAAATCTATCAAATTAAACACCATGCCAAGCTATATCAACAACCTAACAGTGAAATCCCTAAAAAAAATATTGAATTTGAAGAAGATTTATCATAATTTGGCTTACCTTAAAGGAAGAAGGTCTTGGAAGATGAAGAGAGCAGCCTCTGCACGAAGTCGGTCGAAATGGGGAGCTTTCGACCGATATTTCGCTATATTTCGACAGTGGCCTGATTTTTCTATTCAAAGATTCCTAATGTCGGGCAAGATATCGAGATGTGCCGAGATATCGGCGATATCTCGCGATATTTCGACCGAAACCGGGGAAATCGATATACAGTATACTTTCGATACCCGATACCCATCGAAACCGAAATTTCGTCGAAATTTCAGCGAAACTTCGCGAGATTTCAGTCCATGCTTTCAAGGAGCCGGCGCAACCGCGGTGATCGGAGGCAGCTCCCTTCTGCACGGAGCCGTAGGAGAGCGCGAGGAAGCAACCGAGTGTGGGAGGAGTAGATTAGAGTAGATTAGGTTTATTTCCTGCATTATTTGGTAATTGTAACAGTACAGGGACAACATGACACTTGGACTCTTTTGAGACTCTCGGGGTCTGTTTCGCCGAGCACCGGTGTGCTCGGGGGACCCCTCGGTTTTTATGCAGCTTTTCGCGGTTTTGATTTCTTTTCTGCCTATTCGGTTTCTCGCGGAGTTTCGAGCCCCTAGCCTTAGGATTTTCTGCTTGATTGTGACGTAATTATTAGGATCCAAACACCCTAATATATTTGCATGTACCTATAGAGCGATAATTGGACCAATAATAAAAAGATTAATAAAATAGTCGATTCACTACCTTCAAGCCTACGTGCTGCAACCCACCCTGCCAAGCGCTGCTCCTGAACTCGATTTGTCGAGAGGAGGAGGGGTGGACCGAGACCGGACTCTTGGATTGGAGGCTGGTGGTCGACTAGACGTTCTTTCGAGTAGAACTGTTGTTTAGGGACTCAGTTTTCCGCCTGCACCATTTAGGTAGTTTATTTCCAGTCTTTAAATTCTGTGTGGATCATTTTGCATGTATACTGCTGGAGTCAGGTACGCATCTCTTACTCTGCATGCATCATTGATTTCATCGCGCATCGGCTTTTTCGACTTCTCCCCCCCTGATTTTTGGACTTAATAACTAGGAGAACCGAAAAATTCGTTAGGAGATTTTGCTTTTTATTAAAAAATACCTAAAAAGAGAAATCATAAATTTGGGACTGGTTAACTCTATTGACCCTAAAAGACGCTCACCGAAAAATTTGTCTTGGGGAGAGCAACCCCCTCCTTGTCTGGTTTGCTTGCGCGAGAGAGTGACCCGCACACTAGGATAGAGCCATATCCGATATTTTTCTCGACTGATTACCGGCTCTTTCTGTACGGGACAGTCGGTTGAGAAAATATCGGATTACCCAACAGGTCACTTTAATCACTCTGCTATCATGACTGATCACCTAATAAAATTGACAAGATAATTGACCGAGCCTTTACGGTCTTCAGCTCGCGTTGCGTTGGTGAATCAGGGGTTTGCTTGTGATCATTGTTGTTACCAGATCTCATCCGCCCGACTCGCTACATCAAGATGATGGGCAGAAGGTCTCTTAGGCAGCCTTTGGCTGCACCGCTTCCCAGCACTTCTTCCCGCTCATCTAGGTTGGTTCGTAAGAGCCGAGACCCGCTCTCCGAACCCGAGTTCTTCTCCACCCTGTTCCCCCTCGATCCCCCTTCTTTCAGTTCCGAGATACCAGTGCCAGAGGAGAGACCATCAGATGATTTATCGGCACCTGAGTTTGGATCCTTTGATTTTGCAGAGACTATGGCCGGCAGTAGTGATGATCACACCAGAGGTCCACAACCTGAGCATACATTCATTCTGGACCAGGGTGCGATCAACTCCACCCTGATTGCCTCCCTCGAGATAGTTCAACAACAGTTGAGGGATCAGGGAGCGTTTATGATAGAGATGAGGTGAGAGATGGAGCAGTTGAGAGCCGCTCGTGACCAGCGCGAGCCCGAAGATGGGCCGAGGAGACTCGATGAGGCAGCAACAACCGCAGCAGCTGTGGCCGCAGCCGCAGCAGCAGCCACAACAACAGGAGTAGTCACGGACCAGCCGAGACCGATGCGGGAGTTACACAACCCTGGATCGACACTTACGCACCATTGGGTCGTGCTTCCAGCCATCGTGGAGGACTTCAAGTTTCCCCCAAACACTTTGCAACTTCTCCCCCGGTTCCACGGGCTCGCCACTGAGGAGCCCCATCTCCACCTTCAGGAGTTCTTGATGATCTGCAGCACCGTCCAAGATAGACAAGTGGACGAGGATACCATATGGATGATTGCCTTCCCCTTCTCCTTAGCAGACAGAGCAGCCACCTGGCTGAAGCATCTGGGGAAGTTCGTTTACACCTGGGAGCAGCTCCGCATCGAGTACTTGAACAAGTACTATCCACTCGGGCAAACGAACGCCGCTAGAGCCCTGATCAGTAACTTCTCCATGCTCCCTAACGAGCAGTTCCAGGAGGCATGGGAGAGGTTCCGTGAGCTGATTGACAGATGCCCGTACCATGAGATATCCAAGCCGAACCTAGTTCAGAGTTTTTTTTGCGGGCTGACACCAGAGCTTCAGGGCTTGGTGAACGCTTCTTGTGGCGGGTCCTATTTCGCCAAGGATGAGGACCAGGTCTGGGCCATCTACGAGGAGATGGCAGAAAACTACACGGTGATGTCCCAGACCCGCCTCTACACACAGGGACGCCCTCAGCCACAGACCGTGCAGTACCAGAGGATAGTACGGGTCGACGTCGGTCCATCGAGTTTGTCAGCGGCAGCAGCACCGACCAAGAGTTCAGCCGCAGACATGGGGATCATCAGCGAGAAGCTGGACCGGATGGAGATTATTGAGAAGAAGCAGTGCCAGGGCATCACGTAGATGGAGTAGATGGCACAGACTCTGAGTGACCTGAAGACACAGCTCATGTGTCTCCAGGAGGCACAGACGGCTTCCCAGTCCCGTCTTCAGGCACGAGGCGATCCGAGTAGCAGCAGCAGCTCGTCCTAGCGCTCCAGCCACCAGCAGCCTAGACAGGTTCACCTTGTACAGGACGAGCCGTACCAGCATCCACAGCTCACCTACCAGGCACCACCATCCACGGACATGCAGATGGTGGTATACCAGCCGGATCAGCCTCTGGCAGTGCTCCTGCCACCCCCGTACGAGTCAGAGCCGTTGATGGATGTCAACGGGATTTGGTACGACCGCCCCCAGCATGGTATCCGACGAGACCATCCTGGATTCCGTTGGGTGGCCGGAGGTTCCAGCTCCCAGCAGCAGCCGTGAGGACAGGGTGGCCAGTACAACCATCAGAGGGATCACCAGCAACAGCCCCCAGTGTACCCACAGAAGCAGCCACAGCAGCCACAGCAGTATGGTCCTCGTCCCTATCAGCAGGGGCAGTCTTGGAGGCGTGATCAACCTCATCAGCCGCAGCATCATCCACAATCCTACCCCTCTCAGCCACAACACCAACCCCAGCAGCCTCACTACCAGAGAGGCTACCCGTCAGGTTCTCACGGGCCATCCTATGAGAACCCCACCTTGGATGACATAGCCCGCCTCCATACAGATCAGCAGGCTACATTTCGACGGGAGATGGATGTGTTCTGCCAGGAGATGCAGGACATAGTGAGAGGGAAGGCCGCCATCCCTGCCCAGATAGAGCCCAATCCGAACAACCTCAAGAGGAAATCTGAGCAGGTAGTTTGCACTGAGTATGCCACTCCTAGTGATACATTTGGAGATATGTTTGCATATTTGTTTGATATTGATTTTGTCACACTTAGGAGCGGTAGGATGCCAGCAGGCGGCGCCTCGTCTGAGCGACACCCAGAGGCTACTTCCAGAGCGCCCGATGAGGAGGAGAGCGGTACTGAGGCCGCTAGAGATGATGACGGTGGTACGGATGCCACCACGGATGCTGATACCACCGGCGGTACTGAGGTCGCCGTTTCACCAGTTGGAGGAGGTGGTACTGAGGCCACCCATGTTGCCGAGCCAGAGCACGGTAATGAGGCCGCGAGTCTTCCAGCCGAGGGTGGTGCTGATGCCACCAGTTCTTCTGAGAGTCCTGTAGTTTTTCCTTTTGCTGATATATCTCGGGACATTTCTGGAAATAAAGGAAAGGGTTTATTTTCTTCTGGTCCACCTGTGGTGCTTGATGTATGTGTGGATCCTGCCGTCGAGCAGTCTATACCCTATCCTAGTCCATCTGAGAAGGACCCTGTGATCCCCTTCCCTAGAGCTCTTCAGACGGGGAAGGGGAAGAAAATAGAAAATCAAAAAAAGAGGTAGCAGGAAGAGTTCAGCCTGCAGATGATAGACCGTTTTCACATTCAATTGACTCTTCAGGAGGCTTTGCAGCACATCCCTATACTCCAGCGTTCACTCAGAGACAGGACCACAGTTAGGAGGAAGAGGAGGAACCACCATTCAGAGATCCATGTGCTGACCTGAGCTACTTGTTTCGCGATCCAGAACCGTCTGCCGGCCAAGAGGCCAGACTCAGGAGCCCCGTATGTCAGAGGCCATATCAGAGAGCAGAGGTTCGACCGTACTCTATTAGATAGCGGATCGTCGATCAACCTACTTCCGGCAGCCCTTCTCGACTGCTTCGAGTTGGGCACTCTTCGACAGAGCAGGACAGTCCTTCAGTTTGCTGATCGATCTGTCAAGAGGCCGAAGGGGTTGCTGAGGGACGTTGTCGTCACGATTCAGGGCCTGCAGTTCCCCGTGGACTTCGTAGTGTTGGACATGAAGATCCCTGAGTCAGTGACCGATACCCCCATCATTCTCGGTCGCCCATTCTTGGCCACAGCCAAGGCAGTGACCGACCATGATAGTGGGAAGGTATACTTTCGCGTCGAGAACGAAAGTGTACAAATAGAGACGGTCGAGGACATCAGAGCTAGAGACAGAACATGCTCAGAGATTACTTCCGATACAGAGCAGATGACAGATGCCAGGCCAGACATCCACCAGGACTGCGACTTTGTGATCACAGATGACGAGGCAGTTTGGGCAGACCCAGATGCACATGCCATCCTCTTACCTTCAGAGTCCATTGATGCAGAGACGCCAGTAGAGGAGAGCTTGGAGAGCGCATTCCTGGTCCATGATACTTTTGAGGCAGCGGAGCCGGTTCTCGACCGCGAGACTGATTTGTTTGGTGATGACGGTGGTACTAAGGTCACCTTGGATGATACAGATCCCTCAGAGTCAGATTTTGACTGGGCAGAGTTTGATGATTACATACCAGATCTGACTTCCACTGAGCCTGCAGCTAGGGAGGAGGTAGATGCCGAGCAGAGCATAGACAGTCCATCAGAGCAGCCTTCTCCAGTTTCAGAGTGTGATAGAGAGTTTCAGTTCTCCCATGCGGATTTGGCAGCCTTCACGTAGAGTTTTTAGAGGCCAGATCCACCAGCACCCAGTTGTCCAGAGCTGAAGCCACTTCCTGCGTCGCTGATGTATAGGTTCCTTGCGGGTGAGCATGAGATGTACCCAGTCATTATCTCCGCCGATTTGACTGGAGAGCAGGAATCCCGTCTGATGGGGGTTCTTGAAAAGAACCGCAAGGCGATAGGATGGAGCGTAGCAGATCTTCAGGGGATAAGTCCGGCCCTGTGCTCCCACCATATCTATCTCGAGGATGAGTCGAAGCCGTCACGTGAGTTCCAGCGGTGGCTGAACCCGAATTTGAGAGAGGTTGTCATGAAGGAGATATCGAAATGGTAGAGCGACGGTTTTATCTACCCCATCTCCGACTCCAAGTGGGTCAGCCCTTTGCATGTGGTGCCCAAGAAGATGGGCATCACTACAGTAGTCAGTGAGTCTGGAGAGGAGATTGCTACCCGGGTACCCACTTCTTGGCGAGTCTGCGTAGATTACAGATGACTCAACCAGGCCACCAAGAAGGATCATTTACCCCTGCCCTTTATAGATCAGATCATTGAGAGACTGGCATGGAAGAGCCATTATTGTTTTCTAGATGGGTACTCCGGCTACAACCAGGTGGCCATCGCTCCTGAGGACCAGGACAAGACCACCTTCACCTGTCCCTTCGGCACATACGCTTTCTGACGCATGCCATTTGGGCTATGCAATGCCCCTGCGACTTTTCAGAGATGCATACTGTCGATCTTTTCGGACATGGTGGGGGAGTGCTTGGAGGCCTTCATGGATGATTTCTCGATTTACGGTGACGGATTTGACTCTTGTCTTGACTGCCTAGACCAAGTCCTTCAGTGATGTATAGAGGTTCACTTGATGCTGTCTTGGGAGAAGAGTCACTTCATGGTGACTCAAGGGATGGTGATTGGCCACATCATCTCCAACAGGGGCATGGAGGTTGATCCGACCAAGGTAGATGTCATTAGAAAACTCGCACCACCGTCCAACTTGCGGCAGTTACGATCTTTTCTAGGGCACATCGGTTTCTACCGGCGATTTCAGTAGGATTGCCCGACCGTTGACTGACCTGCTGACGAAAGATACCGAGTTCCTTGTCGATGACAATTGTCTTTCGTCGTTTGAGACTCTCAAGCGATGTGTTGTTGAGGCTCCTGTTCTCCAGCCACCTGATTGGTCTCTCCCATTCGAGATCATGACGGATGCCTCCGATTTTGCCGTGGGGGCCGTGCTGGGACAGAAGAGGGATGGAGTTCCATTTGCTATTCACTACGCTAGCCGCACATTGGATTCCGTGCAGTGGAACTATACAACCACTGAGAAGGAGATGCTAGTTGTAGTGTTCGCCCTAGATAAGTTCAGATCATACATTATTGGATCTAGAGTGACCTTGTACACTGATCATACCGCCATCAAGTACCTCATGGCAAAGAAGGATGCCAAGGCCAGATTGACTAGATGGATCCTTCTACTACAGGAATTCGCTTAGAGATTAAGGATAAGCCTGGAGTCAAGAATGTGGTGGCGGATCATCTCTCCCGATTAGAGCATCGTGAGGATTCTGAGCAGACTGAGCCCATTTGTGAGACCTTCCCAGATGAGGCAATCCTTGCTATCGCCTCTCTCCCGTGGTATGCCGATATTGTGAACTTTCTTGTTGCTAAGAAAGTTCCACAAGATTGGCCCAGGCAGAGGCTTGAGACCTTCCTCGCGAAGGCCAAGTCCTACCACTGGGAGGATCCCATCCTTTACCATGAAGGAGGGGATAGTGTCTAGCGTAGGTGCATTCCTCGGGAGGAGCACCATAGCGTCCTCACTTACTGCCACAAGCTTGATGCAGAAGGACATCACTCTGGGAGGAGAACGGCACAGAAAGTGCTCCAATCCGGCCTATGGTGGCCTACCCTCTTCAAGGACTCTGATGAGTTCGTGAAGAGGTGTACTGACTGTCAGAGGATGGGCACTTGTGGACAGCGTGATATGATGCCGATGCAGCCCATTCACTTCTGTGAGGTTTTTGACGCATGGGGCATCGATTTCATGGGTCATTCCCTAAGAGTCAGGGATTTGAGTACATTCTGTTGGCTGTTGATTATGTGAGTCATTGGGTTGAGGCCATCCCCGCCCGAACGCAGATGCTAGGACTGTTTGCATATTTTTGAGGAAGCACATCATTACACAGTTCGGGGTACCTCGAGTGTTGATATCTGACGGGGGGTCTCATTTCATCAACGACCAGGTGAAGGCCCTTGCTAGCGAGTTCGTCATAGACCATCGAGTTGATACTCCATACCACCCTCAGATGAATGGTCTAGCCGAAGTGTCGAACAAGGAGATCAAGACTATATTGCATAAAGTCGTCCGCCCTGACCGAAAGGATTGGTCACAACTTTTGGACTCGGTCTTGTGGGCATATAGGATGTCTTTCAAGACACCTTTGGGCACATCTCCCTTTCGCCTTGTTTATGGCAAGCCATGCCATTTACTTGTTGAGTTGAGACACAGGTTACTTTGGGCAGTCACAGAGATACTTTTGGATCCAGCTAGTGTAGGAGACCAGAGGAGGGCAGAGTTAGCAGCCTTGGAGGAGCTTCGTGATACCACCTTCTCAAACAGCCTACAGTACAAGGAGAGAGTGAAGGAGTGGCATGATTCTCATATCAGCCACAAGCATTTTGAGCCTGGACAGAGAGTATGGCTGTTTGATGCTAGGCTTCGTCTATTTCCAGGGAAGCTACAGAGCAAATGGAAGGGACCTTATCTAGTGAGAAAGGTACACGACAATGGAAGTATTGATATATCTGAGTTGTCTTCTAAGAGTACCTTTCGAGTGAACGGCCAACGGCTCAAGCCATTTCTAGATCATGAGCCGCAGGTCGTTGATGTTGCCCCTATTCACTTTGCGTGAGATGTGGTCTCTTGACTCACATCTATTGCATCTCACGCCTAATTATCACTGTTCTCCCGACTTGTATAGATCCAGTTGTCCATATCATTACATTCTTTAGTCCAACATCCCTTTGCTCATCTTTTGATTATGCTATACTTAGGGTGTACTTTACCCTAAGTATAGGGGGGATTTAGGACTCTTGGGTATTTCTTTTGATCCTTTCTACCCCTATTTTTGCTGCCTATACTTAGGGATATTTTACCCTAAGTATGGGGGGGTAGACCCTGTACATTCACCACTCGGTTTTCCCTTTGTGTACAACCTACTATACTTAGGATTATTTGATCCTAAGTTTAGGGGAAAAAGCCGAGATCCTCTTGATTTTCTATTATTTCATTCGTCTTTGTATATAGCCTTCCTTTTCACTTCCCTATACTAAGCACGAGTTATGTCTTCTTCATCGCTCTTGACTCTGAGGACATCGTTCGAGCTAAGTATGAGGGGGTGTGTATATATTTCATATATACTTTAGCCATAACTCGTACTTTGGTGCGGATTCGATGCTTCTTACGAGAGGTCGTACCTTCCTCGATTCAGTGAGGCCTCTCGTCCACGAAGTGGTGGCTCGTGTCCTCTCTGCTCGCAAATCTTCTTCTACCGCGCTCGATTCACTTAATGACAGTCGGAAGTTCCCTGGGAACATACAGATTTATACGACCCGCTTCTTCCACGAGCTGAAGAGGCTTTTTCGAATTTCCAATCTCTTAGTCCTGAGACGACTTTTCCCGAGCGGGAAATCTGTAATAGTTGTTCTCACCTCGACCGTAATTTCGAAGTTGCCTGGTATATATCCTAGTTGTCTGAGATGCTAGACTAGGGGCAGGCAATAGACGAAGGTCTGGGCCCTCAGCGTCCCGGCCACTTTTCCTTAGCTCATCTCAACGACCTTACTTGACGCAAGTGACTCGGGAAGAGAAGGTGGTGCCGATTCCACGGACGGTGAGTATGTAAATAAATAAAAATGGCCAAATACCCAAAATCCATAAAAAATAAAAAATTTTCCTTGTAAATAATCATTCTTTTATTTGCACATACATAGATATTGTACAAATTATTTTTGTAAAAATGTTTTCAAAAACTTTTTGTGTAAAGTTTGTGTAAATATGTGCATATCAAAACTATGTATATAGTACAAAATTTTTCTAAAATGTTTGAAAATCAAAAGTTTGCAAAAACCTTGTGTAAATGTGTATAAGTATTTTGCAAAACTTGCATTCATGCATTCATCCATGATTTCAAAACATTTTTCAAAAATTTTGCATTTGTGTAAATATTGTGTAAATAGCATCCTTGTATATATGTATATAGTTTTTTCCTGGATTATAGTTGACATTTAAACTAGCCTAGAATTAAATTGGGAAATGGAGCTTGATTAAGATCTTAATCCACCTAATTCTAAGAGGAACCTTATAGGGCTTAGGGTTAAGGCCTTTCAGGTCCATGGTGACTTAATTCTTTGAGTCCACTAGGCTATGATCACATGTCATCTCAATGAGCCTAAGTAGAGCACTTAACAACACACACATGAATCATATAGACAATGGCTTTACTTGGACCCGCACTTTGCACCAGCTCTCTACGGATGAGGTGGTGAGGAGGCAGTCTTCCTTGGCTTGGGGTAGCATATGAGGGTAGTACTTCTAGGCGGAACCTCTCTTCTTCTTTGAGTGAAGGAAGTGCGTCTCAACTTGGTCTGGTTGCCATGAGGTCTAACGACAGGAGTTGTGGGTTGCAATAATGCTTCAAAAGAGGGATAGTCTACTGTCTCAAGAGGAAAAACTCCTGATGTACATATGCTGCACATGTATATGTTGTATAGATGCACTTGAAAAAAATGCAAAAAATAACTCCAAAAAAAGTGGTGCGTCTGATAGAAAATGATAATCCCACCGGAGTAGGTATATAGTGCAAATAAGCAAAGCTTAAGACTCATGGATTCACCTTATGTAGCTTGCAGCAGGGAGACTTAGCTACACTGGTTGAGCTCCCAAGGATACATGGCTACACTGGCCATGGTCCATTCTCTTCTTCCCCCTCTTCTTGAGCCGGTTGAACTTGAACTTAGAAGGGAATACCCCTCTTCTCGAGGAAAGAGTGGCCAGACTAGGGTCATAGAGTTACCTTGTTGGGGAGGATTGTCAAGTTACTCTTTTGAGGTGGAGAGCTATATTTCACATTCACAGTACAAGGAAAGATTCATGGTCTTCAGGGTTTGTGTATGTAGACTTGTTCTGATCTGGATTGTTGAGGAGTCTTGATTATAGAATAGTGGAACTTAGAGGCTGTTAAGTTTTAAACTTAAGTCCAAATAAGGTTCCGACACACCAATAATCCAGAGATCTGATCGAGCTCCATATTTCAATGTAATAAAGGCAAGTTTAATAATCAACCTTGATCCATGCATTTTCTCCTCTTTTTCTTTTTCTTTTTCTTTTTCACTTCTTTTTCAAATAAGTGCTTGCTAAGGGACTAGCAAAGTTAAGTATAGGGGGGTGATGAATACCCATTCATCACTCTTTATTCTTTTATTTTAGCTACAAAACCTTTGCCAAACACATGTAGATATATGTAAATAGTAATAATTAGCAAATTGCATGCATTGTGTAAAAATGAATAATTAGCATGTTTTTGTGCATAAATAAAAGAATAAAGAAATAAAAGAAAAAGAGGGAGATATTTAGAATAAATATTGAGCGACCTAATCCCAAGGGAGGGCTCAGCATGGGCCTGACCGCATAAATACCCAAGTAGAGAGAGATAAGGAAGCTCATGTGTGTGTAAATATACCTGTATATAAATATAAATATTTTCCTCTAAATAAAATAAAAATGGTTTGTATTTATTTGTATATATTTGTAAATATTAAATCAAAATAAAAATGGAAAAATAATAATAAAAAATCCTTTCATCATTGTCTATATCCACCATGTACATAAGACCACATACCTATTTATTTCTCCTTACAAATAAATAAATAAAATTCCATAAAAATGTGTACATATTCCATATTCCACTATGTAAATGAATAAAATAAAAATCACAAAAAGAAAAATAAAATTAAAAGAAATAAAATAAAAATCAAAATAAATATTGTATATATATATCATGTACATAGATGTATATAAGTAATTATTTTACCCTTGTACATAAATAATAAAAATAAAATAAAAATATACTTTTATTCCAAATTTTATTCTATTAATAAATAAATTATAAATCTGGAATAAAAATGTACAAAAATAAATAATTAAAAATCAAAATCAAAAATACAATATTGTATATACCTATGTATATAATACTATATTATAAATACTTAATTTTTATTTCAAAAAAATAAATAAAAATCACAAAAAATAGTTTATAAATAAATAAACATTTTTTATGTTTTAACTTTTTCCAAAATAGGCCATTTGCTATTTTATATTGAATTTCCAATTCTTTTTGACGTGACCGACTCCCATTGGTCCACGGGGGATGTTGACCCCCCGGTCAACTCCCCCCTGGACAACAGACCCGCGGATCCTGTGCCCCGACCCGATTTCTCCAATTTGTTTCCACTCGATCCGAGCTCCAAATCCGCAAACCCCAGGTCCTAATCCATCCTTGATCTTCCCTGATCCACGCCCAGGGTGGGTTATGGGGATCCGTGCTCCGAATTCCATGCCCGACCATCTTCTACCCGGACCCCTAGGAGTATTTAGTCCCAGCTCTGCCGCGCATTTTACCCTATCTCTGGTCCTCCCCCTCGATGCCAAGGAACTCCTCCACCTTGCCTGAGTGACAGCCGAGCGAGACGGAGTGGAAGTGAGGCTCGGGCAGCCGGGAAACCTTTGATCCGGCGTTTCCACCGCCGTGCACCGCCGCGAGCGCGCTCAGCCTAGGGACACGACGCCCCCTTGAGGCAATGACCCCTTGAGCTCCCCGAGCTCCAGCACAGTCGGATTCCTTCATCAGGTAGGTAGTTTAGCCATTAGTTTAGCGTAGAATGTAGATTTTAGTTTACTGTGCCCGTAGCTCCGCCGCCTTCGCCAGCCATCTCCGTCCAGCCATTTGCCACTCCAACCACGCCACCACCTTCGCCACACTTCTCTCCACCTTCTTCACCCATCCACCACCCCTGACTCGCCCCAGAGCAGAGACTTCGGTCCTCCTCCTCCGCCGCTCGCCGGAGGACCACGCCCTGATCCATCTAGCCATCTATTTCACCTCTGACCGGGTCGAGGCAATTTGCCCTCGACCCGAGATTGCGTTTGTGCCCTTGTGCAGGTAGACGGACCCCATCTGGGAGGTCAAATCAGTTGGGCACCTGAGCTCCGAGCCTTCTCGTCGCTGGAGCATCACCGACGTCTCCAGCCTCATCGGAGACCAGCAGCAGCTGCGGGACATCACGGCGGAGCTCCTCCGCATCTTAGCAGCAGCCGGGGAGGTCCATCACGCGAGTTCTGGGCCGACGAAGTTCGCCGGCCACCTGTTCTTCCAGGAGCCTTCCCAGCCGTCCATTCAGACTCTAGCTCCAGATGTGATCCATGCCGTTCATTTGAGGAGCAGCCATCATCGTCAGATCTGTTGGAGGTTCGATCTGGACCGTCAGATCAACGAGAGTAAGCCACAACACACAGTAGACGTCCGATCCTCTACGTGGCGAGCCCTCCACCGTCCAATCACGCGGAGGTCCTTCGTTGAGGAGCAGGTCCCTTGCAGCTGTTGGATACACCACGTGGCCTCTCCTCAGCCATTCGATCCATCTCGCGTTCCTTCGTTGAGGCGCCAGCGAGTCACAACCGTCAGACCAGATACGTGGCGCCGCCTCAGCCGACAATAATAACAATATGGGTATATTGTTATTAGGCCCCTCTGTTTATTGCTTTTATTATATAGTCCTGTAAATATTTTATCTCGTTCTTTTTATTTTGGTCATTTTGCACATTGGACCCTCTTGTTCTGGATATTTGTATTATAGTCCCTGTTTATATTGGCCACATGCTTCGACACGTGCTTTAGTGGTGTTTTTGCATTTTCTACCCTGTAGTTCTAGCGTGTTAATCTTTACACTTTTATAAATAGGAATGACAAAAATAGCCCTCCGTGTCTGAACCACGTGCGCGACGCGTGTTTTATTGGGCTTTTTGCAAGTTTGTCCTAATCTTTTTCTGCCGTGTTATCTATTGGCCCCAGGACTATGTTTTTCTTGCAACAAGGTCCCTGTGCACTGGTTGTTGGCTTTTGATTTTAATAAAATATCAAACTTAGTCCAAATTGAGTGAAAATTGGATACGTGGCTCCTGCCACTGTGTAAAATTTTCACAAAATTTTGGATAACATTTTTGACCCTTTTTAGTATTTTTAAAAATTCAAAAACCTCCAATTTTCTCTCTGTCCAGATTATAAAATCCAAAAAATTACAAAAACCCTTTTAAAAATTATAAAAAATTTACGTTTTGTGTATTTTTGTGTTTTTGATTTTCTGTCAATTTTTGGTTTGTTTTGGGTTCATATAAAATATAAAAATTGAAAAACCTTGAAAACTTATAAAAATTCCAATAAATCATAAAAAATTCAAAAAATCAAAATTCCTTTTTCTGAATTTTTCTTCTTGTTCTATTTTCCAAGAAAATTACCTCCAGGCTCTGTTGAGACCATTTTATAGAAGCCTGGCTGGACAATGTTCTTGCATTTCAGCCTTCTTTTATTTTTATAAAATTCTATAAAAATCAGAAAATTATCAAAAATTCACCAAAAACAGTAAAAATACAAAAATCATAAAAATATTTTTGTTTGATTTTTTGGAGCTTTTTAGAGTAGTTAAATAATTGTTGAAAGTTGCTTGTTTTATTGTTTTATAATTTTTCTTCATAATTAAAAATTCCAAAAAAATATACAAATATTAAAAATCCACCAAAAATAATTTGCTTTTATTTTTATTTGTTTTCGACTACTTCGTAGGCTGCAAGGCCAATCCGTGCTCCTTGAGTTCGACCCTGGGTGCTATACCAGGTTAATATCATACCGAGACAGCTATTTTCGCTTTTATTTGTTTTTATGTCTTATTGGTGGTCTAATAAATTTTCTTGATTGAGCTCTGAGTCCCGAGTGACTGAGGTCACAACGACCTTAGTGATTCATACTTTACCTGAGTTGCTCGGAAATTGGCTCATCAGGTACCCCCTCCAGTCGCCGCTCGCCCCACTCGAGGGGACTTCCCTACCGCCGCCCACCAGAGAGCACCTCCCTGCTGCGAGGTCCTCTCCCGTTGAGGTCCTCTCCCATTAGGGTTGTCGTAACTCTTCCTTGCGCTTCTCTTTCTCGGTCGGCACTTCTTCTCCTATGGGTTCAAGTGCATAACGTCTACATATGCGCTTGAATCCGATCCAGTCTTTGTAGACAAACGTTCATTTGTCTATCATCCCAAGGTCTTCTTCTCCGGCATCATGTCAGATCAAAAGATTGATATGCCCTCCATAGGTGCCTGTAAAGGTTCGGTACCAATCGTCAAAATGGATGGGACGAACTACGAACTTTGGGCTATGCAGTTCCTGAGTCTTATGAAGTCATGTGGTAAGAAGCATATTCTTACCGAGGATGAGCCGGCAGAAAAGACGGGGATTTATGCCTCATGGGAGGCTGATGATGCCTATGCCAAGGTCTGGCTGTCAGGGAAGCTCACGATGGAGATCGCCAACGACGTCCTACATCAACCCACCGCCAAGGTGATGTGGGATATTCTGGCTACGACATACTCTCAAGTGAGGAATGAGACGAAGATGCTGCAATTGCAGCATGATATTTTTACCACGAAGCAAAATGGTCAGCCTCTTCATTCTCTGTATACGTCCCTACGTGGGATGTTCGAGAAATTTTATAGCACCATTCCGCTCACAGCCACCCCCGAGCAGTAGAAGACATTTCGCAATGCCACTATGGTAGGAGTTCTACTTGCTGCCCTTGATCCGGAGTACGAGGCAGCCCGCTCTCAGATCCTCACCGATGCTACTATTCCTCCAATGGAGGAAGACTACAAGAGGCTCAATCGGATCTCTGTTCCATCTAGTTCAGTAACTCTGTCTCCGTCAGCAATGGCGATCTCCAGAGGACGAGGCAGTTCGTCTTCCTTTCGTGGCTGAGGAGGTAGCGGGCGTGGCCGAGGAGGTCGTGTGCGTTCAACGTGCTCATTTTGTCGTCGCACTGGTCATTCCGAGGATACATGCTATACCAAGCATGGATTTCCTCCTTCTGCACGTGTCGTTGATCATGTTCAGGCCCCGTCTGCGTCTACTTCAGATCACCAGTTCGAGGAGCCAGTGGCACGGCTTCGAGACATTATGCCACAAACATCATTAGAGGGTGCCGATACATTTGACGTTGCAGCTTCTGTGTCAGCTAGTACGTCTGCTACTGCCAGTACTTCAGGTAGTACTTCTACCTCCTATTATACCCATGATCTCTCAGGTTGAATTGTTGACTCTGGAGCCACCCATCATCTTTGGCGTGATAGAGACAACCTGCAGTCCTACAGAGCTATTCAGTCTGGTCGCTCTGTACTCATAGCCGATGGCACTCATTCCCCTTTTGTCGGTCAGGGGGAGACTGTTTTGTTGCCCTCCATGCACTTACAGAATGTTCTACATGCATCAGAGTTCTCTATGAATTTATTATCAATTAGTCAGATTACAAAAGATTTGCACTGTCGTGCTATATTTGACCCATCTTCTGTCATTTTTCAGGACATACTAACGGGCAGGGTGATTGGCTGTGGTTCTGAGCACAATGGCCTATATCGTCTGGTACGGAACTCCTACGCTGGCGTATCACTACACTCTCAGGGATCTATTTCTCCATATACATGGCACCTTCGCTTTGGTCACCTGCCGCTCCAGATAATGCGTCACCTCTTGCCTCAGATATCTCTGAATTTGTTGTTTCGTTGTGAAGCATGTCAGTTAGGGAAGCACCATCGTTCTAGCTTTCCTAGTCGTCAGCATCGGAGCAGTCGCTCCCCGTTTGAGTTATTTCATATAGATATTTGTGGTCCGAGTCGTGTCCCAGATCATCATGGGAACATGTTTTATCTTGTTGTAGTTGACGATTTCTCTCGAGTGTCTTGGACTTTTCTTCTTAAAAATAAATCTGAAGCAGGAAGTGTTATCCAAAATCTTATCAATGAAGTGCAGAATGTTTTTTCATCTACTGTTAAGTATGTGCGCACGGATAATGCATTGGAGTTCTGCACCCGTTCTCTTGCTCGATTTCTTTCCTCTAAGGGCATTCTCCATCAAACAACATGTGCGTACACATCTCAACAAAATGGTGTTGCGGAACGGAAACACCGACACTTTTTTGATATGGCTCGCACATTACTTATTCAAAGTTGTGCACCATTAGCCTTTTGGGGGGATGCTATACTTACAACATGCTATCTGATCAATTGCATGCCTTCTACAGTTCTTGGGGAAAAGGCCCCTATCTCTGTTCTATTTCCTGACAAGGACTTGTTTTCACTTACTCCTCGTGTTTTTGGGACTGTTGCTTTTGTCCATCGCCTGTCTCCAGGACTTGACAAGCTCTCTCCTAGAGCTGTTAAGTGTGTTTTTGTGGGCTACTCCAGGACACAGAAAGGATATCGTTGCTACGACCCCATTCATGACAAAAACTATGTGAGTGCTGATGTTACATTTTTTGAACCAGTTATGTACTTCTCCCCTGCAGGTGACAGATTGGTTTCCTCCACATCCACGGATACTAATGTCTATGTGCCCCTACCTCCAAGTCTGGGTCAATCTGAGTCTACACCACCACCTCCCATTCCACCGTTCCCTAAGTTCTACACAAGGCGGTCAGGGCCTGCTCAAGCTACACGTCAACCATCCAGCATGCCTCAGGTATGTTCTAATGTTAACACTAATGATGGGTTAGATGATGCACCGGTGCAGGAAACTTTGCTACAGGAGGAGGATCTGCCAGTCAGCACAGTGATAGATGATCTTGATCGTCTGATTGCTCATAGGAAGCAGAAAAGGCAATGTGCATCCTATCCTCTTGCATCTCAAGTGTCCTTTCATCATCTCACTGGTGATTTCAAGAGGTTTGCAGCAGCTGTCTCGTCGGTTGAGATCCCACGGACTTATCAAGAAGCCATGAAGATTGATTGCTGGCGTCTAACTATGGAGGAGGAGATGTGTGCCTTACATTCTAGAGGGACTTGGTCTCTAGTTCCCATTCCTCCAGGTGCCTCTGTGGTGAGTAGCAAGTGGGTTTTTACAGTTAAATATCATGCAGATGGGCGTCTCGACAGATACAAGGCCAGACTTGTCGCACGGGGATTCACCCAAAACTATGGGGTGGATTATTTGGATACATTTTCACCAGTGGCTCGACACTCGACTCTTCGCATTCTCCTATCTGTTGTTGTAGTACGTGACTGGACCATTTTCCAACTTGATGTCAAGAATGAATTCTTATATGGTGATCTACAGGAGGAAGTCTACATGCAGCAGCCACCGGGGTTTGCTGCTGAGGGGGATTCTCGGATGGTGTGCAGACTTCATAAGGCTATCTATGGCCTTAAACAGAGTCCACAGGCATGGTTTCAGAAGCCTTCCCAGCTGATTGAACGATACAAGACTCCTAGAGGTACGATCGTCGTCATGGTTTATGTTGATGATATTCTGGTTACAAGAGATGATGCTCAGGGAATTGAGATGACCAAATCTCTTTTGGGAAGTCAGTTTATTATGAAGGATCTAGGCACGATACGATATTTTCTGGGGATAGAGTTTGCAAGAAATACACAAGGAATGGTAATGACCCAAAGAAAATATGTCACTGACTTGCTTGTGGAAACAGGAATGGTTGGATGCAGGCCGTCGAACATGCCTATGGACCCAAGTATGAGGCTTTACGACAACGATACCGAAGAGGTGGACAAAAGAAGATACAGAGAGATGGTGGGTAAGCTTCTATACATTACCATAACTCGACCGGATATTGCCTTCGCAGTAAACCGGGTGAGTCAATATATAGAGCAACCTAGGCAAGTTCATATGGAAGCCTTGTATATGATATTGAGATATCTGAAGTCTTCCCCAGGCGCAGGTTTGTTATTTAGAAAAGACACAGATCTGTCTATTTCAGCTTGTGCAAATGCAGACTATGCAGGATGTCCAAAGGATCGTAAATCTACTTCCGGATTTGCTATCTTCATAGGAAGTTCTTTGGTTTTTTGGAAAAGCAAGAAATAGACAGTTGTGGCGAGATCCAGTGCTGAATCCGAATATAGAGCCATGGCACAAGCAAGCACAGAAATAATGTGGGTTCGAGCGGTCTTAGAAGATTTGAATGTAAATGTCTCCTACCCATGAATCTTCAATGTGACAATCAGGCATCATTGTTCATTGCCAATAACCCAGCCTTTCATGAAAGAACAAAGCACATCGAGGTAGATTGTCACTATACTAGAGACATGATCCAAAAGGGCTTGATTTCCACTTCACATGTCAGTTTAGAGGACCAGACTGCTGATATATTTACCAAGCCATTGCTCAGAGGACCTTTCCAGAGATGTTCTTCCAAGCTGAGCATGATTGATATCTATGCTCCATCTTGAGGGGGAGTGTAGAGGTTTACGTTATGTCTTGATGTACTGTTACGTATTTCTTATTTATCTCATGTACGTCTACGTAATTTACCCAAGGGTTTTCTCTCTATATAAGAGACCCTAGGGCTCTATGGAATAACACACAAGAGTATCATTGACTCTGACAATTCATAACAATACCCTTTGTATGAATCCATGTGTTTCGAAGCAACCACAATAGTAGCAACCGAGTCAGTTCGAGCTTCACAAACAGTGATTTGATTCAGACGAGGCACACAGTTTGTTTAGTTCACTCTCGCTTCTAATGTACTTTTGAGAGACTGTTGTTTGAGAAACATATGTATATTCTATGCATACTTTCACAAGCTTGGTTATGCATGAGTATCTACGTGGACATGTATATGTTTATGTTGTAGACGTGATAATGAAAATGAATGCAATACTTCTTTACATCACATTTCTTTCTTTTTTACTTATTGCCGTGGTTGCATGTTTCTAACGTGAACCTAATGTGCATGAGACATGTTGTCGGGTGCGGGGATCCTCAGGATCGACACCCCCGCATAGGGTCGGAGCACCACACTCAAGGCCTTATGAATACAGGTGTGCCCTGCTAAAGTACGTGCATCTTAGCATGGTTAGCCCCCATCGGGAAAAGGTAGGGGTGTTCAATACATTAGGGTCAAATGGGTACCCATCCCAACCAGATGATTTTGACCATGATTTTACGGGTACCCCTGAAAAGAAATCTGGGTCAGCTACTCCTAAGTTCATGACCCGCTCAACTTAAATGATCCGTTGGAAAACCCGTGGGTAGAATTGGGTACCCTATTAGATAGCAGGCATCATTTTCCCCACCCAGCTTCTCGTAGTCTTGGGAAATGGATCGCCTGCTGCAATGGGAAGCCCAACAGACTCTGCAGTACCCATTTGAGCCGCTCGATCTTGATCGAGCGATTCACGAGATTTTGCACTTTTTGTAGGCACGTACCGTACAAAATCACATGAACCGCTCGATCAAGATCTAATGGCTCAAATGGGTACTGCCGAGTCTGCCGGATCCCCATTGCAACAGACATCCATTCCCTAGTCTTGTGCTCCTGGTTTCCCAAACACCGTGTTTCCAGGCGACCCTCTCTAATGCCCCTTGCTGCAACCTCCTCCGCTCTCGCAGGAACCTCTCCCCCGCCTTCATGCAGAAAGCACCACCGTCCCTCATTCTCATATCCAGCGAGGCTGCTTCTTTAGCGATGCGATGACCTCCACAAGCTACCTATTGCCAAAACCTCAGGGTCACGCCCTTCCTCCTATGCAAAGTTGTAGGACCACCGCCCTGAGTAGGTCACACTAGCTTGCTGTCTGCCCTCAACCACCCCACCTGAAGCGACGCCGCTGACACGAACGACAATGGAGAGTGTCGGGTGGTAGAGGGAGGGGATGCTGAGGTCAGTATCGAACTTGGATAGTACATCATTGGCTTTAGAGTCACCCAAGAGGAGGAAGTCAAAGAGGTTAGTGGCTATATGCCTGTCAGTGCCTTCAACGTCACCACGCTCTGCATGCATGGTCGATCTGCCAAGATCGCCCTTAACCTCCCCCTTGAAGCTTAAATTCCTCCCCGACTCGACCTCATGACACCTGCCAAGATCCAAGATGTTGCAACCAAGTTTGCTTGCTAACATGGGAAGGAATAGGTGGACGTTGACGTTGGCCTCTGGGGGGAAATGTGTTGATCATTCTTGGAGTTGCTGTGGATGTGTGGTGGTGAGGCACTTGTTTGAGATGATGGAGGAGTTGTTGTCATCGCCCCTAGTGGAAGGGAAAGTGGGATTCTACTTTTGGGATTTTGAGGTCATCGGGAGTTTTTGGAATCAATTATATGTTTTTTGTTAAGCGTATATAGACAGTGGAGCAGAACGCAAGATAAGCGTCAGACTAAATCATTGAGCTTGTTCTCTTGGGATAGTATTGCAATACACGAGTAAAATAACATTCACTGTAAATCTATTTTTTTGTTGCAGCAACATTACAAAATTGTAAAAAAAATAAAGTATTCTGATAAATTTATTTAGTATTTTAGTGAATATATCATCTTTGAGATACGTGATTCCATGCACACTACAATGTAAGTGGTCAGTTTACTTTGCAGTAATGCCAATGTAAACAGTGACAAGAATCAAAATGATGATGAAGAGCTTCCAGAATGATGACAGATTGACAATAACGGGGAATAGCCGGGGCATCCCAATGCTCCCATCGATGTTCTTGATAATTGTAATCCCCGCTTTGATGACAACAAACAAGTGCAAGTGGTGTTACAGAGAGAGTAGAAGTGTAGCTTAGATAATATGCCATCACAGCATGTGCGAATATAGAATTCTGACCGTTAAACAATAATTTTTACGGGTACCCGTTACCCATTCGATTCATCCAGATATCCATTAGAATCGGGTATCCGTTGGAACGAGTTGGATCGACCTCTTGACTCAACTATAATGGATCACGTCGGGTCATGAATGAACGAGGTGGATACCCACCTCATGGACACCCCTAAGAAAAAGGCAACACATGTGATATCAAGGTCGGTAACCCTTATTATCGTTATCACCTAAAGGGACATTAGGTATGCCTTCTAAAGTTTAATGTTCTATCAACCGTGGTTTGCAACATGTTGACGTGGTATTAGTCTTCTTCATTTTTTGAGAACATCAAGAAAATAGGCATAGTCTGATACATGCTTTTCCAATAAGGGGGGATGAGTTTCTGATCATCTACATAACATATCAAAATGGAACAAAATATAGTCCTAAATCTCGTGCAATTAGCTGCATCCAAGCATTAATTTTGACACACAACTACAAGATGCATAGCACTAAGACGTAATATGTGGACAATAAGTTAAAGTTATGCAAAAAGAGAAAAGGGAGCTACTTCATGAAGTAGGTAACATTACCTACTAATGCTCAATTTTGATCAATTTTTTATATATTTTTGGAAAATAACACCATGAATTTTCATCACTATATCCCCCTAATATGTCATTACGTTGTCAGAAACAAAGACTCCTATGACATCCATCTAGAATATGTGATTTTAACTGTCTTAGAATTGCTCTAATCGACTTGTTTTGGATGAAAGGCATGGGAGTATCTATTTCTGACTAAATTGGAATGACATATTAGAGAGACATAGTTATGAAAATCCATTATGATATTTTCTAAAAAAATAAAAAATTGACCAAAAATGAACATTAAGTAGGTAAGGAATCTGATTCCTTGATATCCAAAAAAAACTTTCGATCAACCTTCATCTAAACCAAATATATACTTCGTATGCATTAAAACCTTGAAAAAATCAATCTAACTAAACCAAAAATCGATCTAACTTAAGTTTTGAACAACCATAGCAAAGAAAGCCTTATAATGACTTAATCCTAGTTTACGAATTCAACAAATCCTTAATTTTTAAACCACACTCTAACATAAAACTAAGTCAAAAAATGTAAAATAATGATCAAGATAAAGGTAAACTCAGGGACCTGTAATGAGACTCTTCCTTATCATTGTATTTATAATAAAATCTATAATTTATTGTGCTCAATGCACAAGAGATTCCCTAAGCAAGCTTCATGAGCAACTAAAGTGCATAATTGTAGGATCGAGATGCCCTAAATAAGCTTCATGAGCAACTAGAGTGGGACTGGATAACAGATATCAAATAATGGCCCGATAAAAATATACCAAACAACAAGCACACATATCAAATCAGATAAGCAACCACTT
Organism: Ottelia alismoides; assembly: GCA_037367405.1. Classification (NCBI taxonomy): domain Eukaryota; kingdom Viridiplantae; phylum Streptophyta; class Magnoliopsida; order Alismatales; family Hydrocharitaceae; genus Ottelia; species Ottelia alismoides. The sequence goes on along the minus strand of JAZKJV010005384.1, from coordinate 526,532 downwards.
ATACAGAGTTGTTAGCGTGAAAACCCAACTAAGAGAAAACCACATATTAGGTCCTCACCTATAGATTCCCGATCAGTCGTGTGAAACAACATATCACTATACTGAGATATTTCCCAAGGAAAACATAATAGTGTTTACAAATAATTTGGATCATAGACTAAAATATTACACAATTGGATATTACACCAAAGTTTCGTAAAACAATTTACTGCTCTAGATCAAATACTAAACGCTTCAACTTTGCATCAAACTCCAAAGTTCATGCACCCTTGAATCAAACACCAAAGGTATTTACAACACTTGGATCAAGCACCAAGTCAGTTGCAAAACATGGATCAAACACCAAGTTCTTGCGAACATATGTTAAGAGAGAAATAAATACATATATCTTTTCTTTTCATCAAGCTACAGATTTTTTTATGCTATGTGTGTGTATAGGGACCCCTTCAAATGAGATTGAGGCTCACCTTGTCCATGGTGAGCCATCAACAAGATCTATAAGATCTCGATCAAATCGGTGCTTCTAAAACGTTATCCAAAAGTGTAGTTTCATCTTTTCGATGTATTTAATTCGAATTTCATTTAGTAGATTCAATTGACCTTTTTAAACTTGTCTAGATTTGATAGTTTTTGTTAGTATCTTTATTTAGTTAATTCACAATTCATTTATCAACGAGTTGGGTCTAACCATATATTTATAAACTCCAATGATTTTTTAGAATTCAAATATAGTTTTGTAAATTTGACAGTACATTCATTATTAACATTCCCAACCAATAGTTTTTAATAAGTGCACCTGCTTTTGTAAAAACAAGGCCTCGATTCAATCAGTAGAAAGTTCCTAGTAATAGAGAAATCACCATGCATTCAATGTTGGATCGATACGATGAGTGAATATAACTTGAGACTTTCCTATATAATATATAGTGACATGTCTTTCTTATATATTCTCACTTATATAATTAGAAAGTCAGAAGATCTCAATGCTCAGTTATTAGTTGAGTTCATCCTAGTACTTCCCGAGAAAGAATGAGTAAAGAAGTATCATCCGACCAGTTGGAAGGAGACCCACCTTAGGAGGCTCGACGTGCAAGATCAGATAAAGATGAAGGTCATGTAAAGAAGTGGGGCCTGAGGAGATATGAAAGTATTCACGAGGGGGCTTGCATTTTGAGTCAAGCGTTAAAGTGAGAACCCAATCTATACTATAGTTTCGAAGACAAGAATGTTTCTGTTCATAGCACAGATTTTATTGTCCTTGTAAAATGAATTATATAATTGCAATATTTATATTCGATTTTGTAAATTTGACAATACATTTTTTTACATTCACATCCAATGGTTTTTAGTAGAGATGCATCTTCCTTTTGTAAATATTGTATATATATATTTATATTTTTTTCGTGTCCTTTTGTATTTTTTTCACGTTAATTTGTAAAATTTATGCACCCATAAGTATTTTATGAAACATTTGATAATTTCAATATTCACGTTTTTTAAGTTCTTGTTCACTTTGTAGTATTTGTATATTGTTCAACAATAAAATATGTAATGTTAATTTATCAATTATTATTTAGAAAAAATATATTAAAAAATAATATGACATTTGTAAAATTAGACAATCATTATGTAAATTACAATGTAATTATGTAAAAAAATCAAACTCCTTTTATTAATGAAAAGAAGGGCCAAGGGGCAACATCCCTGTATCTTTAGCACGACTAGGGTTCCTGGAGCCCAATGCCGCCGCCGCTACCATGCTTGAAGTCTGTCACCTCTAGCAGTGATACGGCTAGAGTCGTGCATGAATGTGTGTCGCCTCATGTCATACATTCATTGATTGTAGAATGGAATATTAACCATTTTTTATGCACACACTCAATCAAAGCTCCATCGAGTAATCTAAAATCCAAACTTGAACAAACCCTCCTATAAAAGAAACTCAACAAATGCCACAGAGTATCCGAGATTTAATCCACTCGTAGATCAAATAAAACTTGTCCAAGCCAAATCTCCTTAAATTTACACCACACATTAAGAATCACAATATGAAAATTTGATTCGAACTAAGGAATTAAAAATTAGGAAAGTGGAAGCATATTTAGGAGAAATGAAATCTGGAGATATTGATTCAAAAATGAAACAAAGGGGAAACAAGATCTTTGATTGAGGATGATCGGAGATTGGATTTGGGATGGAATGAAAATAGAAAACTAGAAAACTAAAATGATATTAGGAAAAAAAATAAAGCAAATCTAAACTAACATGAAAATTTATCAATCGATGAATACAACGAACGACATCCACGCCAGCTTGAAGCCTATCATTACCGTATGCCACTTGAAGCGCCCGCCTCCTCCGCACACAACCTCAGTCTCCATATCTCTAGATTGTGTCACTATGCTTAGACCTCCATGATTCCGTCGTCTAGAGATAAAGAGAGAGAGAGGATATAAATTAGGTCATATAATTATCACATTTTGTATTTGGAATGTGATGAAATGACAAAAATGGTTTTTCAAGCACTAAAATGCTACAATTAATATGCCATTTAATTCAATCGTATGATTAAAAATAGAGGAATGAGATTTAGGGCTTTCCATGGAAATGGCAAGCCCCAATTTCATTTTAGTTTCTCGTATGTGTGTGTATCTATGTATGTATGTATGACAAGCATAGTATAGATAAGATCGAAACACAAGCAATGATAGAACTTACTAAGGAACTGATCACAATTGCAGTTGAATGACATGTGAATGATTTCTTTAATGAGTCATAGAGAGACTAATGCTCATATTACAACCTAAGCTTAAGCAGAGCTACAATGTACATATACAAAAGTAATAGGCTACTCTCAACGAATAGAATTCAAAAACAGTCTTCACAAAAGTAAAACATGAAATATGAATGGTGTGTGATATTTATCTTTCAAAGAGTGTGCGGATCCTTACATACATATATATCAGTATGTGTTTGTGTGTGTTACATAGACGTTGGAGGTCCATATAACAATTGAGGTCTCAAAATAACGTTTAGAGTTCAACCGAGAATAAGATCATGTAAAAGACCAAGAGCTACAATTGCCTTCGCAACTTATATGTATAGATTAAACAAAAACTTTCAAACAAATGAGACTTATTCTACTAGATTTGGAAACTTTCGTTAAAGGAATCAGAGCAGCTATAACTATGGAAGAAATAAGTGACAAGAGGGTGATAAACCCAACATTTACCTGGTAAAGAGGCCAGTCCACACGAGGTGGGTGTGGGGGGGTGGATGGATGGGATGAATAGGGGAATCGCGCGATTCCCTGCCACTGGGTTAAGCAAAGCAAGAGCTCACTACTATGCTAGACCTTGGGGTGCAAAGCAGTCTATGTCAACTATCTACTCTTTTCGGATAAGGATAGAACATAGAAAGCTATGACCTAGACCATTCCATAAACCAAGCTAATATATAATTGTATTCAACTTATAGAATATTGTACTGGTAGGGGTAGCAATTAGATATCTAACCTTTTTTTCTTTTTATTATAAGCAAATCGATAATGCTTTAATGTTGAAAAATATTCCTAATGATAGAGTTGATCAATCAGTCACAACAAAGTGGTGGGCCATCACAGTGTTTAATCATTCACGGGGTCAAGGGTGATCTATCGGTTTCGACAATTGGAGGATCATTGTAGGAGTAATCATTCACGTTGGCCTCTGGGGGGAAATGTGTTGATCATTCTTGGAGCTGCTGGGGATGTGTGGTGGTGAGGCACTTGTTTGAGATGATGGAGGAGTTGTTGCCATCGCCCGTAGAGGAAGGGAAAGTGGGCTTCTACTTTTGGGATTTTGAGGTCATCGGGAGTTTTTGGAATCGATGATATGTTTTTTGTTAAGCATATATAGACAGTGGAGCAGAGCGCCAGATAAGCGTCAGACTAAATCATTGAGCTTGTTCTCTTGGGATAGTATTGCAATACACGAGTAAAATAACATTCACTGTAAATCTATTTTATTGTTGCAGCAACATTACAAAATTGTAAAAAAATAAAGTATTATGATAAATTTCTTTAGGATTTTAGTGAATATATCATCCTTGAGATACGTGATTCCATGCGCACTATAATGTAAGTGGTCAGCTTACTTTGCAGTAATGCCAATGTAAACAATGACAAGAATCAAAATGATGATGAAGAGCTTCCAGAATGATGACAGATTGACAACAATGGGGAATAGTCGGGGCATCCCAATGCTCCCATCGATGATCTTGATAATTGTAATCCTCGCTTTGATGACAACGAACAAGTGCAACCGGTGTTACGGAGAGAGTAGAAGTGTAGCTTAGATAATATGCCATCACATCATGTGCGAATATAGAATTCTGACCGTTAAACAATGATTTTTACGGGTACCCGTTACCCATTCGATTTATCCAGATATCCATTAGAATCGGGTATCCGTTGGAACGAGTTGGATCGACCTATTGACTCAACTATAATGGATCACGTCGGGTCATGAATGAACGAGGCGGATACCCACCTCATGGACACCCCTAAGAAAAAGGCAACACATGTGATATCAAGGTCGGTAACCCTTATTATCGTTATCACCTCGAGGGATATTAGGTATGCCTTCTAAAGTTTAATGTTCTATCAACCGTGGTTTGCAACATGTTGACGTGGTATTAGTCTTCGTCATTTTTTGAGAATATCAAGAAAATAGGCATAGTAAGATACATACTTTTCCAATAGGGGTGATGAGTTTCTGATCATATACATAACATATCAAAATGGAACAAGATATAGTCCTAAATCTCGTGCAATTAGCTGCATCCAAGCATTAATTTGGACACACAACTACAAGATGCATAGCACTAAGACGTAATATGTGGACAATAAGTTAAAGTTATGCAAAAAGAGAAAAGGGAGCTACTTCATGAAGTATGTAACATTACCTACTAATGCTCAATTTTGATCAATTTTGTTTATATTTTTGGAAAATAACACCATGGATTTTCATCACTATATCCCCCTAATATGTCATTACGTTGTCAGAAAGAAAGACTCCTATGACATCCATCTAGAATATGTAATTTTAACTGTCTTAGAATTCCTCTAATCGACTTGTTTTGGATGAAAGGCATGGGAGTATCTAGTCTGACTAAATTGGAATGACATATTAGAGAGACACAGTAATGAAAATCCATTATGATTTTTTCTAAAAAAAATAAAAAAATTGACCAAAAATGAACATTAAGTAGGTAAGGAATATGATTCCTTGATATCCAAAAAAAAACATTCGATCAATTTTCATCTAAACCAAATATATACTTCGTATGCATTAAAACCTTGAAAAAATCAATCTAACTAAACCAAAAATCGATCTAACTTAAGTTTTGAACAACCATAGTTAGTTGTAAACTTTACTAGCGAAGAAAGCCTTATAATGACTTAATCCTAGTTTACGAATTCAACAAACCCTTAATTTTTAAACCACACTCTAACATAAAACTAAGTCAAAAAAAGTAAAATAATGATCAAGATAAAGGTAAACTCAGGGACCTGTAATGAGACTCTTCCTTATCATTGTATTTATAATAAAATCTATAATTTATTGTGCTCAATGCACAAGAGATTCCCTAAACAAGCTTCATGAGCAACTAAAGTGCATAACTGTAGGATCGAGATTCCCTAAATAAGCTTCATGAGCAACTAGAGTGGGACTGAATAACAGATATCAAATAATGGCCCAATAAAAATATACCAAACAATAAGCACACATATCAAATCAGATAAGCAACCACTTATACAGAGTTGTTAGCGTGAAAACCCAACTAAAAGAAAACCACATACTAGGTCCTCACCTATAGATTCCCGGTCAGTCGTGTGAAACAACATATCACTATACTGAGATATTTCCCAAGGAAAACATAATAGTGTTTACAAATAATTTGGATCATAGACTAAAATATTACACAATTGGATATCACACCAAAGTTTCGTAAAACAATTTATTGTTCTAGATCAAATACTAAAGGCTTCAACTTTGCATCAAACTCCAAAGTTCATGCACCCTTGAATCAAACACCAAAGGTATTTACAGCACTTGGATCAAGCACCAAGTCAGTTGCAAAACATGGATCAAACACCAAGTTCTTGCGAACATATGTTAAGAGAGAAATAAATACATATATCTTTTCTTTTCATCAAGCTACAGTTTTTTTATGCTATGTGTGTGTATAGGGACCCCTTCAAATGAGATTGAGGCTCACCTTGTCCATGGTGAGCCATCAATAAGATCTTGATCAAATTGGTGCTTCTAAAACGTTATCTAAAAGTGTAGTTTCATCTTTTCGATGTATTTAATTCGAATTTCATTTAGTAGATTCGATTTACCATTTTAAACTTGTCTAGATTTGATTGTTTTTGTTAGTATGTTTATTTAGTTAATTCGCAATTCATTTATCAACGAGTTGGGTTTAACCATATATTTATAAACTCCAACGATTTTTTAGAATTCAAATATAGTTTTGTAAATTTGACAGTACATTCGTTGTTAACATTCCCAACCAATAGTTTTTAATAAGTGCACCCGCTTTTGTAAAAACAAGGCCTCGATTCAATCAGTAGAAAGTTCCTAGTAATAGAGAAATCACCATACATTCAATGTTGGATCGTATGATTAAAAATAGAGGAATGAGATTTAGGGCTTCCCATGGAAATGGCAAGCCCTAATTTCATTTTAGTTTCTCGTATGTGTGTGTATCTATGTATGTATGTATGACAAGCATAGTATAAATAAGATCAAAACACAAAATGATAGAACTTACTAAGGAACTGATCACAATTGCAGTTGAATGACATGTGAATAATTTCTCTAATGAGTCATAGAGAGACTAATGTTCATAATACAACCTAAGCTTAAGGAGAGCTACAATGTACATATACAAAAGTAATAGGCTACTCTCAACGAATAGAATTCAAAAACAGCCTTCACAAAAGTAAAACATGAAATATGAATGGTGTGTGATATTTATCTTTCAAAGAGTGTGCGGATCCTTACATACATATATATCAGTATGTGTTTGTGTGTGCTACATAGACGTTGGAGGTCCATATAACAATTGAGGTCTCAAAATAACGTTTAGAGTTCAACCGAGAATAAGATCATGTAAAAGACCAAGAGCTACAATTGCCTTTGCAACTTATATGTATATATATTAAACAAAAACTTTCAAACAAATGGGACTTATTCTACTAGATTTTGAAACTTTCGTTAAAGGAATCAGAGCAGCTATAACTATGAAAGAAAAAAGTGACAAGAGGGTGATAAACCCAGCATTTACCTGGTAAAGAGGCCAGTCCACACGAGGTGGGTGTGGGGGGGGGGGGTGGATGGATGGGATGAATAGGGGAATCACGGGATTCCCTGCCACTGGGTTAAGCAAAGCAAGAGCTCACTACTATGCTAGACCTTGGGGTGCAAAGCAGTCTATGTCAACTATCTACTCTTTTCGGATAAGGATAGAACATAGAAAGCTATGACCTAGACCATTCCATAAACCAAGCTAATATATAATTGTATTCAACTTATAGAATATTGTACTGGTAGGGGTAGCAATAAGATATCTAACCTTTTTTCTCTTTTTATTATAAGCAAATCGATAATGCTTTAATGTTGAAAAATATTCCTAACTACAGAGTTGATCAATCAGTCACAACAAAGTGGTGGGTCATCGTAGTGTTTAATCGTTCACGGGGTCAAGGGTGATCTATTGGTTTCGACAATTGGAGGATCATTGTAGGATTTATTTGAAGAGTGATCAATCAAATTAACTTACTTGATCTATCAATGAATAACTACTCACAAAAGTTGATCAATTAGTGAATAAAGTCGATCGCCCGAATAGTGAAGGATTAGTGTTCGGAAGTTGATCGGTGCATAAACAACATCCAAAGTTAATAGATTAGATGTCCCGAGGTGATGAATTAGTTCTTGGAATTTACTATTTACATGAATTGATTTTGCTGACACATGTACACTGAAATAAGAGGATTTTATGTCCATGCATGCATGCTGATGAATCTCAGATTAATCATGCTAAAATCCACTATTTATCCTCAAGCTTAAACAAGTCAATAAAAACCACTAATAATTCATTATTAATAATTTGTATTATATTGTATATAAACTGTGTATAATTAACCTATAAATAACTCTAATTAACTAACTCTATTTATTGTATTTTATTAACTAACTTTTTCCTTGTTTTTCTATTTTTTTAAATCCCATAAAAATTAAATTAATTATTATTTTTATCTGTTTTGGCATATAAAAGAGATAATACAAAAAATCTCAAAATCAAAAGCAGTGTTTTTATCACATTAAAAATGCCCCCAAAAATATACTTTTGTACAAATGACCTCTTTTGACTTTTTATCCAACATGAAACTTGTAGATCTCATCGAGATCTACAACTTTCATGCTTTGACCTTTTCCTAGTTTTGCATATAACTATTTCTTTTAGATTTATCTTTGTTTTACTATTTTCTGAATTTTCTGGAGCGGCCACGTGGTGCCTTCTGGGCCGCCCACGTGGCCCGCTCCTCCTCTCGCCACATTACATCTCTCTTAGTTGTTAGATCTTCTTCCCCCACCTCCATCTGGCCGTCCACTACCGCTTCTCTCTCCACTGTTGGATCAGACCTCTGATCGTATCCAAACCACTCCCTCACGTCCGCATCTCCCCCGTCAGATGACTTCCCATCTAGTGGCTCTCCTTTGGCCACGTCGCCCCTTCCTCCTAACCCTCAGATCATCCCCATTTCACCACAACCGTCCACTTGTGCTCCTCTTCCCACCGTATGATCCGAACCCGGAGCAGATCCAACCGCTCCCTCGCGCATCCCCCCTGCTTCTTGATCAGATCCTTGATCACATCCCCCCCGTCGCTTCACGCCCCAATCGTAGCCATTAGATCTTATGATCCAACAGCCACCATCTCGACACCCTCGTATGCCACGTGTCCTTTCCTCGACCGCATGATCTCCCTCTCATCCTATGGCCCACCCTCTCTCCACGTCACCCGGCTTCTCTATTAGCCATTGGATGCCCCTTTTCTCGCCTCAATCTTGACCGTCCACGCCCACTTCACTACATCCATCAGATCTTCTCTGAGATTTGATCTCAGCCATTGCTTCCCACCTCGTCCTGAGCCATTGGATGCCCTAGCATCCAACACCATCTCCACTTCCACATCAGCCAACCCATAGTCACCGTTGGATGAGATAACTATATCTCATCCAAGCCGTTCGCCCACATCTTACTCTCCGCCACTCGATTAGATCAAAGGATCTGATCCATACCCCTCAACCACACCCCAACCTTAGCTGTTGGATCGTGAGATCCAACGGCTAGGACTTCGTCCCCTACCTCAAGCGTCCCCTTCACCTGGCGTTACGCCACGCGACTCCACCGCCCCTTTCCATTTTAGCTCCGCCACCACCACATCTCTCCGCACCCTAATGAGCGGCCCTTGTAGCAGTTACCTCCGTCTTCTTCGCGTAACCCATAGCACGCTTTCCATCACTCCACGCACGCTTCATTCATTGTTCAAAACCTCTGCTCCACCATCTTAAACCGTCGGCTTCTCCTCCTATAAAAACTTCTCCTCTGACTCCGTTAAACCCCGTCCACCAATCCTAGGGCATAGGCCCAGCTACCCTTGACCTTTCTGTGACAGAGAGAGGTCGGAGCTTGGAGGCGAAGACGACCTCATCCCTTGGTGTTGACCCATGGTCTTTTGATCATGTCACGGTTGCCCTTGGCGTCGCTGAGACCCATGCTTAGGCCAAGCATGTTGAGCGACATCCAGAGGACCTTAGGGACCTTAGCTTTGGCCACTACCTTGGCGGATCATAAATCGCCCTAGGTAAAATGTATGTCATGGATGTTGCGGATCAGATTGATTATCGTTCGCTTAAAATGATGTGTTGTTTACTTGTAGGCGGGCAATCAAAATTGATCAAGAAATAACCACAATTGTTTAGTCAATTTTTAATCACGTGGTTTTATGTTTATTTTACTTGAGCAAGTTCCAAGGTCAAACACAAGGAGGCAAACGAACAACCTAGAATTTTGTCTATCAAAGTTCATGCATGGTTTTCGAGGCAGTCTTTTTTTTGTGATTTTTTTATGCAATTAGGGATGTAAAATGCAACTTTGGTCTATTTTAGGGACTAAAATGCAAAGATAAATTAAATGATGTCTGAAAAATATGAAACTTGGCCACGATGATAATTACGATGACATGACTGTACTGTAATTGTTTTGGAATTTTTGGATGCAAGATGAATTTTATATGAATTTTTAAATGTAAATAAAGTGAATTTCAATATTTAATTATAATAAATATTAAACCTAATTATTTTCAAGTTATAAAATTATCCAAAATCTATCACTAGGTGATTGACCTCAGAAAAATCCTAAACTTCGAAAATATGAGATTTAATACTTATTAAAAATCAAATATTAAAATATGCAAATTAATTTTTACAATGCAAACCATGCATGTAAATGCAATTCTTTTTGGGCATTTATTAAACACAATTAATTCTACAATCCATGATTTTTTTGGCAATTTTTAGAGCAATGGTTAATCCATTATAAATTTCAGAGCACAAAATGGGAAAAGTATGCAACTTTCCACAAAACAATTAATGATTAATCAACCACAAGTCACAAAAATGTCAACCATATACCATAATGTAGAGAATTAATTGACGAACAAAATGCCTATTTTTGATAAATAAAAACATGCAACATAGAGGTCAAAAAATGAGGGGGAAAAGAGGGGTCTTTATGCAATATATAAATATATAAAATAAAATGCAAAAGGACCAAGATGTAATTACTATAAGTATGGGGGGTATCTTATGAAATTAACTCAGCAGGTCACGTGTTGTGCACGTGACCTCTGGAGCTACTTGCAGATCTTGGAAGTCACGAGGTGTCCTTGCAAGAAGTCCCCTCTCTCACGTGCGCAGCACGCGAGGAGGGTCTCGGGCTGGAGCCCGACCGTTGGCCGATGGTGGCATGGTCTTCCGATGGAGGAGAGGTAGAGGTCGACCAACAACATTGCTGGTGCTTCTGCTACGTCGATGGAGGTGGAGCCCGAGCCTTTGGTAACTGTGCCCCGACGGAGAGGCAGCGGAGGGTTGTCGAGAATGATGCCAGGGCTGGGCGGAGGTTGATGTTGGCGCAAAAGACGTGAAGGGCTGGCAGAGCTTCTAGCGGTCGTTGAGATCTCGGCCAAGGCGGAGAAGCATTTCTCTGTTGGTAGCTCCGATGGCGAGTCTCTCGTGGTGGGGCTGAGGTCGAGGACACAGTTGTCGGAGACGAAGCTGGAGCGCCTGGAGGTTGTCGTTGGAATGTCGTCACGTAAAGAAGAGGTTGGCGTTGGATCAGAGCTTCGATGGGGATGATGCCGATGGCGGTCGTTGAAGCTCCTGGAAGTAGAGCTCCTGGGACTGCCGGAGACGAAGGTGGAGTGCGACGGGGTGTGCGATCGAGGAGAGGAGAATGGGTGGAGCGAAGGAGCGAACTGATTGAGGACGATGTCGGGGGAAGATTGCGATGTATAGTAGCAGAGTGTATACCTGGAGGAGGGGTGCTCGACGGCATGGTCGGAGCGGAGCAGCGGAGTGAAGGCGGGGCTGCAACGAGGTTCTGGAACCTCAGATCATACCCTAGAGGAGCTTCATCGGGCTGTCACTTCCGATGAAGGGTGGCTCTTGTCTGTGAACGGCGGATGGGCGTCAACGGTGGTGCCGACGAGGCTTTTATAGGGTGCGAAGTGCAGTTGGTTAAGGAAGATGGTCGGAGAGGATCTTTGATGCGATTTGATTTGGGATGAGGGGGGATATCACGAGGCGGCGATCTGATTGGGAGAGATTGGGCGAGATGTAAGGGCGGCGCTGCGGAGGATCCACGGGAGGAGGGAATCACGACAGAGATTTCGTGAGGTGAGGGGCGGCGCAGATTGGGAAGGTGATGGGAGGAAGACGATGATGCTGGGGCCATCCGATCGACCGAGATCGGACGTCCCAGTTGTCTCCCACTCCCTCCACCTCCGCTGGACCTCCACTCCACCCTACAAACCACATGCAAGCTCCCTGCTTCGGCTACCACTAACAATTGCATGTACATATCTTTAATGGCCGCAGTTCCAGCACCATATCTGACCAAGAGCGCCGCCTCCGGTGTCGCGTCGTGGTCCGACCTCTACAACAACCCTCGTCGCTCCCTTGACCATCCACCATCTTCGCCAAGGGTCACAGAGGTCCCTGGACCTCTTTTGCGCACGAGAGAGCTCGGAGGAGCTTAGGTGGACTCGCTTGAGTTCCAACTACATCGCCGCTCCTCTAGCATAGACGAAGAGCAGGTGCCTTTGGATGCAACCTCTGTGACGACCATCCAACAACCCTGATAGAGCTACGTAAGCCACGCCAGACCTGCAGGCTCGGGAGACACGAGACATATCGCAAAGCTCCCCAGACACGCCATGTGCCATCCGAGCCCAAGCCGCCTCCCGATCCTAGTCCCTCGCTTGAGGGCCTGGGTATTTTGTAGTAAAGACCTGAGGTTTTATAATATTACATTTTAGTCCCCAGGCGTGTGCCTCACGTGCATCCCTGGGTATTTTATAGGGAGACCCTCGCAACTTTTGGAAATTACAACGTCCCATGTACGCAAATGGAGAAATTACAGAAGGGCCCCACTAGGTTTTGCTAATTACATATGGGTTCCTTCAGGGACCTATTTGCAATACTTATCTTTCTTTTCCTCGCATTTTTATTACATTTATGCCCTTACACTATTTTTAGCATATCTTGAGCATCTTGAGTCAGATTTACATGATTTCAGTGCCATTTTGAAGCTGATTGATTCTCTATCTAATGTCATGTTTAAATTCTTAATTTGATACTAAATTGAATATGATGAAATTTTGATGACATACAGTGTCTCATGCTTTATAAATCCTTGCCTTTAATAGATATTTGTTCTTGATTTTCATGCTTGATTTGACTCTGAATTCGAACCATAATCTATGCTCATTGAGATATATTTGGTAGGCCATTTTGTCTTGCATTACATAAATCATGCATGATGTCCATGCATCATCATATAATTGCATTGAAAAAACAAATAAAAATTGCATCTCTTTCATACATCATTTTACTATTATTTTGTATGCATATTTTATTTGTATCGCATCTGCATGAAGGCCTAAAATTAGAGGATACACAGTAATCTAACAATAAGTTTCGATAGATAGACGAAGATGCTCGTATCCTTGTGTTTGAACTTGGTATACTTTCCAAGTAAAATAATTTCCACATATTCGAAGGTGTGGTTCTTAGCATGACCAAATCTGCCTCCTGTGCTACGATAATTCCCTAGTATTAAAGAGGCAGATTTCACGTTCATCGCATGCATGTATGGATGTGTGTGTATGTATGTATAACCGATATATATTGGTTTTTATCGTACAAATTACAATAATAAATGAAAAACTAAATGGGTTTCACCTTGTCTTGACATGCTTGAATTTGATTTTTAGACATCAGCAAAGATACAAAACCAGAAGGGCTTTATAGAGTTGTGAATGTGTGTGTCATTATTAAATAAATGTGTGTCTCGTTATCAAATAAGATCTTTGTGATGTAAAATTTCCAACATTCTTCCTCTTTTTTATTGATGGCGAAATAATTCAATAACGCGTTTAAAATGAATGTGATATCTTATATTTAATACTATTTAGTGATGACAAAATAGTTCAATAATGAGATTTTTAAATGAATTTGAGTGTTTGCTTTCTCTACGCATTCCTTGCATTGTTTTTGGTGAGCTAAAAAATATAATGCAGAGTGATAATCAGTTCAAGCATGATAAATCATGAAAAATACATAGATTTTACTTGGAACCCTACTCCCTAAGGAGTGTGATGAAACTATGAGAGAACACCACAACATATTCTTCTATTGTATTTCTCTCAATAAGTACATGAGTGTGTGGCTCTTTATATATCCCCATGGACTTTCCAGAGTTCCACTAGTAGATGATGTAGGATTGATCATCATGGTGTGGTAATGGGATCCTTGAGAGGTTTAATTAATCCATCTAGGTCATTCTCCAACACCCCCATCAAGCTAGAGCATGCAATGCTCAACTTGGATAGACAAGGAAAAGACATGTACTCACACATTCAATACATGATACTGCGGACCATAATGACTCAATGCATACTTTGTTAGTTGCTGCGAAGGATAGTGCTTTGCATGTCATGATGGTGAGGATGAATTGGATGCATGGCCTTGTAATGAGTCTCTATGTTGTCAAATCCTGTGGGGGCTATGGTAGCAAAACACATGGGGGATGTTCGTCAAATGCATGTTTCTTCTTGTAGTGAATATATCAACACACACACGCACACACATATAGGGGTTAAATGAGTATGCTCCCCTGGAGCATATACGAGTATGCTCCCACCTTTCTGTCTGTATTTTTTTTTTGTTTTTTTGAAATGAAATCTGAGGGATTTACTTAGAATAATAAGTGGAATATGCATTTCAAATTTCATGTAAAGCAGACGTTCCTAACACTTCCATCTGAAAGAGGTCAGTTTCAGCAATTCTGATACCATTAAAATTTGACAATCTTAATGGAGGGGATAGAAGTCTCGAGTTAATTCGAATTTTGAATGACATCATAGTGACATATTGTGATATAAATTCCACTAGATTTTACTTCAGAAAAATAAAAACATTCGGAGAAAAAAAAGGGTGGGAGCATGTAAGTTACATGCTCCCAGGGAGCATACTCCTTTCCCACCTCATATATATATATATATATGTTTGTTTGTATGTATGTATGTATATGATATCTTTCATATGAGACATGGTCCTTCCATCCATTCGGAAGGCCATCAGTCTTAGCCACTCGTAATTGATCTTGTGGTCAGAATTAATGACATATTAATTCTATTTATAAATTAAATAAAAACCCATTTTGGTCTATACATTATCAAAATATAGAATGTAACCACCTCAATTATCTCCTCCATTAATGTCAACTTAATTGCTTACTCAAAATTCGAAACCCTAAATATTTTGATGTGATGAGGCACCATTCTCGGGTGTTGACAGCGACATGGGGAAGAGGACGACGAGCACAACGGCAGTGCGTGACTCTTCAAAGATGTTTGTGATTGGTGAGTAATGTTTTTAATGTTTGTGACCTTTTTAATGTTTTTAATGTTTTGATATCCTAAATATCTTTGTTTATGGTGAATCATGGTGAATCATGAATGAATAAAAAGTTGCCAGAGAATGATGCATGACCTCTTCCACTTAGTGCTAATTGTCATGTTTATGTATTTTTAGCATCACGCATGACCTTATCGGCAAGGAAGTGGTCGATGGCACGTGTAGTTGCCAGGGAATGATGCTGCGGCTCTCCGAGAAGACCTTCATGCAAACAACGATGACAACACGTAGCCCAGATGGTGATGCGTGCACACAGTGCTGCAACCAGTCCTGGATGAAGAATGATTCATAGTTTGATACAATATTGATGTGTATTTTACAATATTAATGTGTATTATACATTTTTGATATGTATTATATATTTATTATGTATTTTTACAAATCAATTGGCTGCGAATGAAAATTGAATTTTTCATATATCTTGTATATTTGATGTGCATTACACATTTTGGATGTGTTTTATACAAATTCAGTTTGTATATTCACATCAGTTAAGCGTGAATGACTACCCCAATTTTTTTTAAAAACTATACAAATATTATTACCTCTCACACACTATTGGGACGATATAGTGCCTCTTGAGAAGCATTGGATGACATATAATAGATCTTAGGAAGCGTAATCTCATGCAAGCAAAACTGATTGGTGAATAGAATCTAAACGAGAAAAGCCTAAGCCATTACGACCTCGCTATGTGCATTAAAATTTGAGTTTGGATTGGTTTTGATTGGTTAGTTTAGAAGGTAGATATGTGGACTCCCTCTTACTACTCCTTTGGTTCGGGTTTGATTGGTTAGTTTAGAATGCATATATGTGGATTTGGTTTAATTGTTTAGTTTATAAGGCATATCTGAGTTTTTTTACCTTTTCTCTTTATAAGGGGAACACAAGCTTAAGTATAGGGGATTTTGTATGTAATGTGCATACTTTACCTATAACTCGTGCATTCACGTACTTGTGTATATGATACTCAATAAAATTCGAGTAATGGGTAAATTGGATAAACCTTCTAAAATAGTTCTTTAAACTTGTGAATAAAAACATTTGTTGTAGAAATAGCAATAAAGTAGGGCTATTACCAAAACTCATAAAAATACACAATAAATTGGAACATCCACTAAAGTGGATATTATTCTAATACACCACATATAAAGTTCAAAACTTGTTGAACATCTAGCTGCCCGATTTGAAGTTTACTTTGAATTTAAGATTTGTTATTCTTATCTAATAGGGTCTTAAGACTTAAACCGTTCAAAATCCAAAGAAATTGAAGATATGCACTTTATATTGCATGTATAATCTCTAAGTTTAATTTCAAAATGACCTACTGTTCACATTGCGCAATTGCAAGAGATCATTGATGAGCCAAAGTTCCATCTAAGGACCAAGGATGTGAGGGTACAACCTGATATATGATCTTATGATTCTCGAGAATGTGAAAGAGAAATAATTGTCTCATGAAACTTGAGTGTCAACAAGCAGCTCTATAGTGACAAGATTCCTTGCACTATCTTGTCTTATCATATGTGTCATGTATGAGCTTTAAACCTTTATAAAATTACATGTATCAACGTGTGCTGACTTGGTAAGAGCTAAGGAGCTAATCATTGAATGTTCTACTACCAAAAATGCACAAAAAGCTCAAAATTTCAAGTTTGAAATAATACCTTTGAAAAGTGCTCTCAACCATTCCTATGTCAACTTGGACCATAAAAAGAGAGCCATAATATCGATTCTTTTGCTTCCAAGACAATACACTACTTAAGGATTGTGCTAGCACTTATAAATTTCTGATTTATCATGCTATTTGTTTATTCTTATCTCTTTAGCTTCAACTCTTTCATCCAATTAATAATCAATTTCTCTATAATTAATTAACATTAATTATTGCCTTCTTAATAATTTGTCTCTATGTTGTATGTTCATTCCTATATTGTGCATATATTTTCATGTATTTCTTTATTTATTAAAAATCCAATAAAAATTACTGTAATATTTTCTCTAATTAATTTAATATTAAATATAAAAATCCAAAAAATAAGAAAAGAAAATAAAATAAGTATTTTTTGATACATTTAGAAATACTTGTAAAATTTTTACTATGTATATTTGATGTATTTTCTCCTTGAATTCTACATGAAAGTTGTAGATCTCAGTGAGATTTGCAACTTTCCCGGTGAACAATTTTTTTAAATTATTGCTCTAATCATTTAGTTTATATTTAATACTAATTTATTCTTTTCTTTAAATTCTCATTGGACCACGTGGCACTACCTGGGTCGCCCATGTGACCCACCCATTCCTCTCCATGTAGCCTACTTCCCTATCGCTCATCAGATCCTGATGGATCTGACTAGAGTCATCCCTTGGTGCCTCTATTGGGACCGTTGGATCAAATGATCCAACAGGTGATCCTTCTCCTTCAACCTCCTGTCCTACTCCTTCGAAGCAATGTGAGTTGCCAACCGTCGACTTTTCCAATTTCCATCAGTCTCAGCACGTGCTGCAACAACTCAATTCCAACACAATCC
Source organism: Ottelia alismoides (assembly GCA_037367405.1). Classification (NCBI taxonomy): domain Eukaryota; kingdom Viridiplantae; phylum Streptophyta; class Magnoliopsida; order Alismatales; family Hydrocharitaceae; genus Ottelia; species Ottelia alismoides. The sequence goes on along the minus strand of JAZKJV010005384.1, from coordinate 508,685 downwards.
TCCTCCTCATTCATCCTCATTCTCCGCATGTCCTTCAGTTGCTTCTTCCTCTCTCACGTGAGGTCGGGAGAGGTGGTTGAAACCACCTTTATCAACCTCATGTAACCTAACTTCCTCTTCCTCAAAACCCAATCCGTATCGTATGAAACCATTATCTGCCATTTTTGCGAGTGCCTCCTATCCATCTCATACACTTCTGTGACAAAAAGCATCAATGAGATTGAACGATGATGGAGGTTTAACTCCAGCGAGATCCACGTTTTCCATCACCATGTTGCAGCCATTGTTTGCTACTCGAGCTTCCTCAACCAGGCCTTGAGGTCAAGCGATGACTGGAGCATTGAATCCCCACCTCCAGGCCGAGATTCGTCTCCGATTTTGTCGTTTTCTTCCTTTACTTTCTAGGTAATTGTTCGATCTTCATTTCCTTCTCTATTTTATCTTTGTTAATTCCTTCATTTATTCATGCATAAAATCACTCGAAAACTTTCACCATAACCTCTTCATTCATGCGCATTCATATTCTCCATCTGATTGCTTCTCCATCGACCAATCCATCTCGATCCTTAACCCACTTTGCAAAGGTCAGTGACCAAACTAGGGCTCCATTACTCCGCTTGCTCTAACCCTTCATTTTTCCCTCATCCACTTTCCAATAGAGTATGTGAAGCTTCGGTTGTTTCACTAACTCTTACAGGTGATCGATTCCTTGAATGGTCGGAAATACTTACTGAGCACTGATCTCGAGCATCGACTCCGATGATCCTTCACCGCCATGAAGTTCCATGCAGTGGTAGCTCTCCAACACACCTTCAACACCCTCACGGGAGCCTAGAGAAGCTTCCCCAACCTTCAGGATTTGTAGATGGTCACGAAGGAGGAAGTATAGGACCACCGGAGCTTCGCTTTTCTACCGTCGTCAGAGGCGAAGAGTAGGGGCGTAAACGAGCCGAACACAAACAAACCAAGCCAGGCTCGATTTGGTTCGTTTAGCATACTTTCAAGCTCGGGTTCGGTTTGGCTCGATAAAATGAAAATCGTATCCAGGTTCAGTTCGGCTTGAGTAAGGTTTGTAAAGGCTCGGTTCGGATCGTTAAAGGTTCGTTTTAGAATAAACAATGGATAATGGCAAGTATATATGTATTTTTACTTTGATTAATGCTTTTTTAATCAGAAAACTTCGACAATGTATGTTATATACCATTTCCTTTAGATTTTCTTATAGTTTAGTTGGCACACCAGCAAACATGGTCAAAATCATTTTATCTTGCATATATGTAGAAATTACAAATTTATCCAGGGATGCATGTTTTACGAAGATATAAGGTGTTAATTCCTTTGGGGGAAAAATTGCAAATTACTTTGTTTTGGAATCGAAAGAACCGTGGTCTATTTCTCATCTACAACCAAAGAGAGAGCGACATGACCACAACATCCACTATAAACATGTATTGGATTTACAAAGATAATTTAATGAAGATAAATAGATTTTTTTTATAAAAGCTAAAGAAGGAACAAAGCAAGATGGGTTACCATAACTGTTGTGCAAAAAGGAGAGAATTGGGAGGTGAGAAGTGTGTGTGGTGCGGCTATTTGGGGAACCATGAGGCTGTGACGAGGAAGGAGATGGGGGATGAGAGTCACGCAACCAGGCAAGAGCGTACCTATGCGGGGGAGATGCGACGAGGGAGGGCGGGTTGAGGCTGTCGTACGAGGGAGTGCGAAGGGGCGACCGGGAGTCGTGTGGCGTGCAGGCGAAAGGGGAGGAGGGTCCAGACTTGAACAGGGAGAGGCAATGGGGAGGGTCGAGATTCGACTAGGGTTTCATTAGGTGGGATAAAATAGGGCAGCGACAACGCAAGGGGGACTCAGGCCTCGAGGAATGGAAAGTGGAGGGATTCAATTTCAGGGGATGAGAGAAGGTATTTGGGTTGGGGTTTGGGAAATTATGAGTTGGAACTTTGGTTTGTAAAATAAGGGAACTTTGATAAAAACATTTTATTTTTCCTTACATATAATATGTATGTATGTATATTTTTATGTATGCGTGTATATATATATATATCGAACTTTTAACGGACCGAACCTGAGTGAACCTATGTTTTTAAGGTACGGTTCATTTATTTAATCGAGACCAAACTCGTGTTCAAGTTCGGTTTGTTTATTTTCGAACCAAATCTGAATCGAACTTTTAGCGAGCTGAATCTGAGCGAATGTCAAACCTGAGAATTTTCTGACAACCTTAGCGGAGAGGGAAGAACTCAAGAAGTAGCAGCCCTCTAATCCGTCTTTGTTGTTGTGATCTAATTGTTAAAGCTTCCACTTCACGCACATGAAGCAAAGCTTCGAAACCTTAGCCTTGGAGCGGTCCGAACAGGTGTCGAGGCACAGCGTGCCGCTACGCGTCTTGAGCCTCCCAATTCTCTCGAGCCTAGATGTCACAAGCGTTAGGTATGTGGGGTGAGCAGATTGCAGGAAAGCCTTCCTAAATTTCAAAAATTGCAGATAAGTCATCGCCTAAGGTTAAATTGCAAACATATCCGAGCGTTTTTTCTATTTGCATTGGAGTTCCTTTGAGGACATTTTTGTAAATAAATAAAGTACGTTTTATTACAATTGTACCCATGTATTATTTATAGATTAACTTGTGGATCCTTTTATCCAAATTGAATGAAACAACTTTCATTTTAAAGGTTGTTTTATGCTCTTTGAATTGGCGCACCATTCATTGATTTGATCTATTACACCCGTACCAAAATTATGAGTGCATAATTGTCTTTTCAACCTTGAAATTGAATAAAAAATGATTCTTTAATCGTGTATTGAACTATTAACACCATGTATTGCATTACATCAATCTAATTCTGATAGGACCTTAAATAAAATCATTTATCACTAATTCTCGGTTAGTTAGTTGATTAAGGTTTATTTATTAGGTGTTAAAAATAATTCACATATTAATGAGGTTGATCCTTTGCATTTAATTATACCATTTATTTAATTTATAATTCAGGGACTTGTATGTGAATTTGTGCATTATAAGTTGTGTCATATTTGCATTATGTATTTACTTAATGTATTGTGGCATAAAATGTTTTGAAAAAATCATGCATTTCATCTCTTGTGTTGCAACTTGACCTAGACCATCATTAAATTGCTATATTAAATATTTAAGTTCTTGGTTAAATTAATTAATTGCTGATGTCCTTGTATTCGACCCTGGACTTGCCTAAGTATAAATTAAAACTGAGTCCTCTTCATAGAGACATTCGATTCGGTTCTGATCTATTGCTAATTGGCCATACTACAATAGTAATTAATTAACACTGTCGATTAGCAATTAATTAGATGATGTCATTGTCAGGGACATGACATTTTAGTTGTTTTATTTAGGTTTAGATACTTATTTTTAGTGATTTTTAGTGTGTTCAAAGTTAAGTGATTGTGTTGTTTTTATTGATTGCAGTGTTTTGTGTGATCGTCTATTTAATTAGCTACACATTTCTCTTAAGAATTGTCTCAACATATTATTGTTTTGTGGCAAGACCCGTATAGCTGATGAAGACCGAAGGAACGTGGAGGCGAGGGGCTTGGAGGTCTTGCTGAAGAGTCCGCCTTACAATTACATTAGGAGAAATTTTAGATTAATTGAGTAATGATTTTTGTGTTGTAATATTTTTATATTATTATTTGTAATAATTAGGTAAATTACCTTATTTACAACGGTTCTCACTTAAGATCTTGTGTTTGTAAACAAAGGCCTCTATTATTATTTTATTTGTGTGGTTAGTGATTCTCGACTTAAGTGTTGTGAATTAAGAACATGCACTTCGATTCAAATAGTAAAAATTAGGTCATGTTGCCGTGTGCCCTCTTCGTAGTTTAAGCCACACATTTTTTATCTCATAAGATTCCCTTACAATCTTAAGAGATTCATCTAGACGCATCGTAAGCTACGTTCTATTTAGTCAAACTTAATTGATACTCTTCACCGCTAATAGAACTCCTGCTTAGGTGCGGCTTTTTCTTGACTTGCATCATTTAGATTAGATTTTATAAATTCAGTCTAGCATCTACATGAAGAGTGCTGGGAATCACTGTGAGTATCTCTAAATGACCGCATGCATCATTGATTTCTGCCCACATTCCGTTTTCCATTTCCTTCCCATGTTTTACAACTTAAAATCTAAAGGAAAAGGGACTGAACGTTAGGCGATATTTATTGCGGTCACATTAAATCAAGTGATAACCAATATTAAAAATCGGGACTGAATTATGCAAGTTGATTCAAGTGAACTTGGAATTAAACTAATCATGTATTATGGGCAGTAGCACCCTCATTATATGCAGGTACTTACCTCCTGACAGAGTGGGTGAGGATAGATCCCAAAGGTTATAGCCAAAATCCATGGACTTCCACCCTAAGTCTCGAAGTCCGACTCTCGGAGATTTTGGGAGCTGCAAATGGTTACCTTCGACCTTAGAAATACGTTTTGGTTGTCTGCACTTGTAAGTTTATTTTGGGGTGTGATATTGAACCCGTCAGCCCGAGAAGATCACTCCATTGATTGAGAGATTACAATACTTCAACCGGGCGTAGTAGGAGACTCCCTGTGTATAATGGTTGTAAATATTGTTTGAATCATTAACTTAAAACCGGAAAGATAATTTGATCGAAGTCTTACAACCTTTACGAGTTAAGTTGGTGAAATTATCAAAGGGATTTGTATTGCATCTGAATTGTGTGAGTTGATTCCATACTTTTAAGTTCACCGTAGTACTAGTTCTTTTTGAATTAACCGTACTCATTTTCTCGCATCCTCTTGAAATTGAAGATGGATAGTTGGTCGGAAATTTGTTCAGATTTTGTGAACTTGTCGTTGAATTGTACAAACATCACATCCTCTAAGGTCCAACCACCTTCTTCTCCAGGACCTTCCTAGATTAGAAATAACCATTGTTTCGATATATGATTTCATGATTCCCTCTTAAGGAGTGGTTGCATCCCAACCGATCTCTTTCTCTCTTCAACTCTCAACGAGGAAGACCATTTCCTTGGTGAGATCAACATGATTTCAACTACCTCATCACAAAACCCTCAGTTTGATGAAGGTATAGAAGATTCACGATGCCTCCAAAAAGATTGAATGAGGAGAATTATGAGCATGAAGACCTTATGCAGATGGTCTTATCTAGGTTAGCAGCCTCTGAGCAGAATGCAACACTATTGAGAGCACAAATAGGCCATCTTAACATGGGGGTTTATGCACTGATGGATTCAGTGTACAATCCTAGGATGTGTAGAATGAGAAATTGGTTGAGCCTAGTTGACCCTGAGGTTTAATATGAATTAAAGCCATAGTTTCTAAATCTTTTGCCTCAGTTTAACATGAATGCACATAAGGAACCCTATGCATTCCAGAGGAACTTTGACTTAGTTTGTGACAACCTTAAACATCCTAGGGTAAGTCAAGACTATATATGCTCAAAGCCTTACATTTTGCCTTAGGAGATAAGGTGGAATATTGGATGAAGAGCTTAGGGGTAGTTGTAACTACCTATAACCACTTCAAGGACCTCTTTTTGAAGAAGTTCTAGACTTTGAGTAGAACCAATTTTATGCGATCTCTCAACACGAGTTTCTCCCAACTACCGAACGATCATTTTATGATAGTTGGGAGAGGTTCAAAGATTTATTGCAAAAGTGTCCTTGTCATGGACTTCAGCCTACCATCCTAGTTCAGTCAGTTTACAACCATCTTAACCTTGAGGTGCATGGTTTGGTCAGTTCTGCCTGTGGAGGCAGTCATGAGTCATGTGGTGCGGATACCATCTGAAAGTTATTCGAGAAAATGACCGAGACAAGTCATGCATAGACCGCTAGCAAGCCATATACAGAATCCCCCATATCTTTCTTATCAAAGGGGGGAATGAAGGCTACAATTGACCTCTTAGAGGACCTGATTCTCAACATAGGAATCATCACACATAAGTTGACAGTTGTGGATAGATTGACAAGAGAATGAAGGAGCTGGATAACAACTTATCTCAACTTCCATACCATATGGCAGAGTTGACAAAGAAGGTATCTAGGATAAAGGTACCTGCCTTGACTACATCTACTCATCATGTTTATCGCGTACATCATGTATTGGAGTAGAAGATGTCAGGGCCACCCCATTTATGGGTAGAGGACCAGCCTCTAACCCATTCCTATCAGCAACAACCTCCATCAGTCGAGAAAACTATAGATGAGACTTCTGAGGTTTGGTAAGTGAATGGTGTACTGTAGACACAAGACCCTACCATGCATGGAAGTGTGAGGGATCATCCACCTTACTATCGCCCCCTACTTATTACAACATTACGTTCACTCATGCACTCTTCCTTCACAATAGAGCCATGGATCCTACCACTCCCAATACCCGAGGCAACAATAGTTGTATGACCAATAGTCGATGTACCTTTCGGGCCATTAGGGCCCTACTTTTCAGCAACATCCCTCACAACATCAATACAAGGGCCATCAGAGCCGGTCTTCATGTTTTCTTTCTTCTTCTTCTTCCCATCAGCAACTGTCTTCTTCATCTAGAGCCACAGATTTTCAGAGGCAGATACTCAAGGAGATCTTTGTTCATACATGAACAAAATACAGGATATATGGTGTGACATCAACCATTTATCACGTTGGAAGGATGAGTAATCAACACCTTCGACATCCATTCCCTCCCAAGTTCAGGCTAACCCCCATATCCTGAAAAATACGCAACAACAACAACAATATGGCCAGGTATATTACTCATACTCATCTAAGATTGAGCGTGAGATCTTTCTGTTTGATTGTAATCATATGTCACTCAGGAGTAGAAGTACCATGGTCGTACCTGATCGGGCGAGGGTCATGGACGGGGCCATTTCTAAAGCTCTACCTGAGGGGTCTTCAGAAGATGGAGAGCAATGGCATCATTAATGGTAAAAATATGAGGAGTACGAGAACATGTCAACAACGTTGAGCAAATCCAGAGTCTATAGAGGACTGTGCACCTTTGGTTGAAGCGGATGTATCACCAGTTTACATTCTCCAGCCTTTAGTAGACAATTCTATTTTAAATTCCAACTTAAATGCAAAATATTTATGTATGAAGGACCCTGAATTAAGGAATAAAAGGATCATGTTTTTGTTTATGATTTAGAATCTTCATAAACTTTTTCTGCTTGTTTAATCCCTTTCCCCATGCTCTAACGATAAGAAAGTACGTTGTTAAGAAGATTCAAAAAGATGATCCAGATATGTCACAATTCTATAAAGATAATATCGTGGTTAAGGTGTCATTTGATGAGTATGTGGTCAGTAATCCTGCATTTCAGAAATACCTTAAGGTGCAATGCACACCTACTAGGGTAAGCAGGAAGAATCCGAATAGTTATGTAAAGACACACATACTTCGGTGCATACTATGTGGTGAGTCACATAGATGATATAGCATTTGCACACATTCTCTTAGATATCGGTTCTTCGACCAGTCTTTTACCTTTTTCCTTATATGAGAAGCTGGAGTTGGGACCACTTCACAGATCTAGAGCATTACTCCAGTTCCCTGATAAGTCCATGAATAAGGCTAAGGGTGAGGTCAAGAATGTTATAATATCGATTGAGGGACAAGAGTACAAAGTGGACTTTACAGTCCTTGAGATGGATATCCCAATCATTGGAGAGATTCACATATCATCTTTGGATGGCCTTTCCTTAGGATTGCTGGAGATTCCTTAGATTACCAGGCAGGGATGATGGTGTTCCATTCTCCAAGTGGAGAAGTGGAGTTTTAAATGAAGCAGGCGAAATGGCAACGACCTGACACCGAATCTAGTATAGATTTCTCTTCATCATATGGGGCAGATTGCAGAGTTATTAGCACAGTTGGGATATGGAAAGAGAACCCATCAGTACTGAGCGAGACCCTCTCATCTGGAGAGGACCGTGTACACTTTGCAGTTTGTGAGACGCTGCCTGAGTTCATTTGCTATGCATCCTCCTATTCCCTAGAAGACATAGATATCCGTTCGGATCGTTGGTTCCACTTCTTTAAGGGCATCCAAGGGATATAGATAATGAGTCAGATGCAGCTTAGGCTGAGTTACTGTGTTTCTTTGGCGATTCGACTTCTTTTACAACATAGTTGGTGGATAATACCACAGAGATAGCAACACCTTCATGCAACATAGAACCAGAGTCAGAGATGGTTCAACCCAATTTGAATGATTATGCAACTTTGCTAGAACTGAAGCTCCTACCTGAAATAATGCTGGAGTGATGTGTCGAACATCCGATCTTGGAGGGCATGCAATGTCCGACAAATCAGATCCGACAATCGTTGTATCAATGCCTCTTTCGTCTCCTTACAAACAACTCAAGTATTGTCTCAACAAATAACCCACAACAATGATTAACCAATAAATATAGGAGAGCTAAAAATTATTATACCCTACAAAGAATGTATATAATACGCAAGCAATAGTGGTCGAACCACAAAAGAGCACGAGGTAGAGCAACTAAAATGAATAGACAACTTTAGGGGTTTTAGGGTATTTTTGGGTGTAAATGGTTTTGTGAGTTTTTCTATTTATATATATTTTTATTTTAATTTTTTGGTTTTGATATAACAGAAATATCAATATATATGTATGCAAAAAAAAATTAAAGAAAGATGACAAAAGATGTTCTTGGATTTTTAAATATAGGAAATAAAGCTAAAATTTTAGCAATAAATCTTTTCAGGCATTATAAAATTTTCTCTATTTTGGTAATTTTTTAATTTTTTTGAGAGTTTTATGTATTTTTAAATAAGGAAATACTTAAAATAAACAAAATATTAAATCAGGAAGTTTGAAATGGGCTTAATAAATATCTATTTAATCAGATGGAGACCAATTTCATTTTTTCTGAATACTATATAATCTAAAGAAAAATCTAGAAACTTAAATATATTTTTGTGATTTTTCTATTAATTGTTAGAATTTTTATAAGTTTTTATTTGTTCTTTAATTTTTAAGATTTTCTTATAATATTTTGCAAAAATAAATGGTCAGAAAACCAAATATACTTAAATAAAAACACATGAATTTTTGGGAATTTTTCAAAGCATTTAATAATTTTTATGGATTTTTAATGCAAAATAGAGTAAAATGCGATGTTTTTTGTATTTTTACAAATAAGAAAATGATTTAATTACCTTAAGAAAAATATATGTGATATAAAATAGTTTCAACCACTTAAGATAATTTTCCTATATTTTTTAGATGTAAAGTGCTATTTTTAATATTAAAATATACAAGAAAAATTCTTATGCAATACAGGGAACTATATGCAATTTCGTGAAGTTTCAGAGCATTTGTTAATAATTTAAATAAGTCTAGGGGTACAGATGAAATTTTTTTCCAAATATAATTACACTATCCGCACTGGTATGGGTATACAAGAAATTATCCAAAATGTTGGGCCCCATTACGCAAATTTACCTGAAAATATTACATAAATGTTTAAAATTAATGGACCAAATAATAATACAAACTTAGAGGGGTGTCCGCGCAAAATTATCTAGTCTCCTCACACGTACAAGCACATGAGGTGACGTGGATTGGACTACAGTACTAATATGAAAAGCTTGGTGTCCTTAATGTAATTACTAGACAAATATTTAAACTACAATTGAAAGTTCAAGGACTAAGAAGTAAATACAAAAAGGAAGGACATATTCTGCAAAATACCCAAAGAGCACACGGTCCAAAGGTGGATCGTACGCCACTATCCACGTGGCGTGCAGGGGATAGGCGATACCCCTTCGACGATGAGCAGCGTGGATCAGATCTAGAGATTCATCTGACGGATGATACGCAGGATGATCCAACAGTTGCGATCAAAACTGGAATGAAGAGGCGATCTGACGGCTATTGCTGCTATGGAAGAACAAGGAAGAAGGCCTCCGATCGAGGTTAGCTCCATCATTTGGCAACCCGAGAGGCTCCTAACAGGCTCAAATCAAAGCAAAGGCTCCTCTGCACCTGATGGCAGGCTCAAATCGATCTGGGACCCATCGATGGGGTCCTGGAGAGCTGGTGATGTCAGAGCTTGTCACGACCCCGATTCTCAGGCCGTCGGATCCTCCCATATCCGGATCTGGTTATTCAGCAATAATTTATTCAGCAATCACAACTAACATTCAGAAACAAACTGTAATTAAAAATACTCAGAAAGAGGTATTTAATACTTTTCCATTCATAACATAAAGTTTACACGATCCATTGGTTGACTACAACCCTTTACATGTACATCAGCTGGAAGGAAATACACAGAAATATTACTAACTACCTTAGAGAGTAAAGCTACTGTAGCTGACTAGATGGCTAAAGTTCTTGCGATGGCTCACCGATACCTGTTGGATTTTCCAATAAATCATGGGATAATAATTAACGAGTGCTAAGTAATGAAGAAGAGAAAAGTAAACAAATTGTGTAATTTTGCAAAACTTGTTATCATTAAAAGTTACAATTCTTCATTAATTTAAGTCCTATTCCTTTCGGTTCCACGTCAGGGATTAGTCCAGGAGAACCCCACCATTCTTGGACTCCGAAGCCGTGGATACTTCAGGATTGGAGATTGCATTGATCTGGTGATCTTATGCTACCGCACGCCGCCTCAACCAATCCTCCAATACTACCCTGACAATTTTCCTTTTCTTTTATTAATTAGGGTTTCAAACCCTCATCCTGGAACACAAAGGAGAACACCGTCCTCGAGGACCCGGTTGCTTAAAACCTCAGGCTAACCTTTAATCACCTAACTTAGCGGCTTTAAATACATGTTATCGTGACCCAGCCGCTATTGAACCACCCATGCCTCCACATGGCACGACCACATCTTCCGTTGTTCAACCTGAATATATTGGCACCCGGTACCACGCGTTACAAATCATTCGTTTCATGCGTACTTATCAAAACAAGGCAACTGTGTACCACCTAAGTAGAGTCACACCAATACAGGTTCCTTCCAACAAACCTACTGGTTGCATGCCCGACCTGTAGTTCTACTCCTAGTCATTTCTTAACGTAACACATGATCTTTTTCACGATCCAAACCAACAAATATCAATTCATATGATGTAATTCGTCAATTTAGCATTATATTTGCATTACCATAAAACACTGAGTATAGACTTACACGTATATTAATTCATAAATTTATATACTCATAATTATGCTCATTTTAACTTCCAATCCCCAACTTTCCAAGCCACTACATAAATTCGATGCTTAAACCTTATTTTAGTTGAAATCACATAGCAACTTTTCATATTTTCTCAAAAGCAGCCAAATTAGGATTTTTCGTAGCAAAGAACATAAAATCAGAAATTTCAACGATCTCATATGAAAACCCAACCACAGAAGGAAGGATTTCGTTACGTAATCGAGCTCTCTCTCTTGTATATAGTTCTTTATCGTGATTCTCTTTCAAAAGGATGATTTATGGATCCTGAAACGATCAAATTTCATTTTCATATCAAAAACGCTATGAACGTACCAAGAACGCGAAGAACGAATGTAGAAAACGAAGAACGTGAATAACACACGAAGAACACGAAGAATATATTTTCTCTTGAAATTTCGACAGAGCTTCCCCTTATATCGGGACATATTTCTAAGAAAATTTTGGCAGAGTTTCCCCTTATATCGGGAATATTTCTAAGAACATTTTGACAGAGTTTCCCCTTATATCGGGATATATTTCTAAGAAAATTTCAGCAGAGTTTCCCCTTATATGGGGACATATTTCTAAGAAAATTTTGGTAGAATTTCCCCTTATAAAGTCATCGAAAGGAAAACAGAAAGGGAACTAAACATGAATCAAAAACCTAAATCACGAGGCAAACTAAGAGAGGATCGTACCTTCCTCCTCCTCGTTCTCCCGGTAACGCTTCGCTAGCGCTCCTTCCTCGCTTCCTACTCCTCCTCCCGACCTCTCGACCCTAGCCTTTGGGGTGGTGGTGGTAGTGGAAATCGTAGAGAATGAATGGGTAGGAGGGCTATTTATAGGCTCTAGAAAACTACTAACCATGGTTAGAAAACCATGGTTTAGACCTTAACCGCAGTTAGCAGCCCATGGTTTTGGCCCATGCTTTTGGTCAAAACTTATCCGAAACTTTGGGCTTAAGTTAGAACATTCCAGAGGATTCTTGATTCGCTAATGATGCTTAATTAACACTAATCGTGATTAATTTTACTAATCCCGATTTAATGACGCTTAATATACACTATCCGTGATTAATTTTTACTAATTCCCATTTAACTTTCACGGCTTAAGCTTATCTTTTTGCTAACTATTGATTAGTGTTTCCTAATGATCATTAGCGGTTTTCAATCTGTCGTTAGTTTCTTTAATCATGCTTAATTAGCCTTAATGATAGTCATTACAAGTTAATGACATCTTAATCCTCCTCTTTTTCCTAAAATCATAACAAATCGAAATGAAGTCCGATTCACACGAAACAAATTCCGTTGGTTTTTTCTCGATGAGACGGATCTTATGATATAGGATCTGAGAGATGCGAAGTTTAAGGCTTTACAATTATAACAACCTTAAAGGAAGTCTCGTCCTCAAGACTAGAAATGCTGGCATAACAACCTTAAAGAGGATTGAAACCATAACAACCTTAAAGAGAATGAACGTCATTTCATTTATAATGAATATATACAGAATACATAGTTTTATCATCCAAACAAGTACGAATAATTTTCTTTCATTTCTACCTCAGGTTCCCATGTTGCTTCTTCAAACTCTTGGTTGCGCCATAACACTTTAATTAGAGGTTCCTCTTTGTTTCTCAACTTCTTGATATCCCTGTCTAGTGTTTGCACATGTATTTCTTGGTATGTCAAGTCTGGTTCAACATGTAGATCATCATAGCTTATCTTATGCTTATGATCCTTGATATACTTTCTCAGATTTGATACATGAAAAACATCATGTATTGCCGAAAGATGTGGATGAAGCGCAAGTCTATATGCAACTTTTCCATTCCATTGAATGATTTCAAAGGGACCCACGAACCTGGGTGCCAACTTTCCACGCAAGCCAAACTTCTGAACTCCCTTCATAGGTGATACTTTAAGAAATACAAAGTTGCCTACTTCAAACTCAAGGTCTCTTCTCTTGGTATCACTATAGCTTTTCTGACGACTCTGGGCAGTTATTAATCTTTTTCGAGCAAGCTCTACAGCTTCCCGTAACTCCTGGAGTCTATCTGAAATGTAAAGGTTCTTTATCCCATCCTCTTGCCAACGTAAAGGAGTAGTACACCTACGTCCATATAATTCTTCAAATGGTGCCATGCCAATACTTGTATGGTAACTATTGTTGTAGGTGAATTCTACAAGAGATAACATATCCTCTAGTATCGGAATTGTACGTTCTGACTGACCGTCTGTTTGTGGATGATATGTTGTGCTCAAGCATAGTTGTGTACCTAAGGCTTTCATGAAGTTCTCCCAGTAATGAGAGGTGAATCGTGAATCTCGATCGGAAACTACTTCCTTTGGAATGCCATGGAGATGGATCACATGTGTAATATATAACACAACTAGCTGGTCTGGAGTGAAAGATAAGCTAATTGGAATGAAGTGTGCTACCTTGGTCAGACGTTCTATTATTACCCAGATTCTATCTTTACCACCAGTCATCTGAGGTAAGACAATAACGAAGTCCATGGAAATGCTTTCCCATTTCATTCAGGTATAGGAAGGGGTTGCAATAATCCTGGTGGCTTTTGGTGTGAAGCCTTTACCTGCTGGCATGTAAAACATGAATTCACGAACTCAGCAACATCTTTCTTCATTCCCGGCCACCAAAAGTTTGAACGAAGATCCTTATACATCTTCATAATTCCTGGATTAATAGATAATCTTGAGCAGTGCGCTCCATGTAAGATATCTTTCCTCAATTTAGGTGTGTTTGGTACACAAACTCTGTGATGGTTATATAGTAACCCATCTTGTATCTGGAATCCCTCTATCTCATTCTTCTCAAGTTGTTGTCTCAAGTCTTTAAGGACTGGATCATCCTCCTCTCCTTGCATTATTCTATCCCAGATCTCTGGTTTGTATCGGTAAGGAATAGTTATATTATCGACACTACTATCAAATGGTTTCCATTCACTTAACGTTGACAGTAAACCCCAGAAGTGGATGGTACTCACCAACCTAGGTGAATATGTTCTTCTGCTAAGGGAATCTGCTATGACGTTCCCCTTACTAGGGTGGTAGGAGATAGTGCAATCATAATTTTTCAACAACTCTAGCCACCGTCTCTATCTCATATTGAGCTCCTTTTGATCAAATAGATATTTCAAGCTTTTATGATCGGTGAAAATTTCAAAAGTAATACCATACAGGTAGTGTCTCCATATCTTTAAAGCAAAAACTACGACAGCTAATTCAAGGTCATGTGTTGGGTAGTTCTTCTCATGTGTCCTGAGCCGTCGTGATGCATACACAACTACCTTACCATGTTGCATAAGAATCACCCCAAGTCCTTCTTTAGATGCATCAGTGTACACTGTAAATCATTCGATTCTGGAGGGTAGAGTAAGGATAGGTGCAGATGTTAGGCATTCTTTCAGTGTTTGAAAACAAGTTTCACATGCATCAGACCATATGAATGGGGCTTCCTTCTGAGTCAACCTAGTCATTGGCAACTCTATTTGTGAAAAGTCCTTCATAAATCCTCTATAATATCCAGCTAATCCCAGAAAAGATCGTATTTTTGTGACAGTCTTCGGGCATTCCCAACTCATCACCGCACTAACCATTATAGGATCAACTGATGTACCTTCCCCAGAAATAACATGGCGTAAGAACGATACTTCAGATAGGCAGAAGTCACATTTGCTATATTTAGCATACACTTTGTTCTTCCTTAGAGTTTCAAGTGCCTGCCTGAGATGGTGTTCATGCATATACTTATCCTTGGAGTAAATAAGCACATCATCAATAAAGACTACTACAAAGTAATCTAAGAACTCCTTGAATACTCTATTCATGATATCTATAAAGGCTGCTGGGGCATTTGTCAGTCCAAAAGGCATTACTAAGAATTCATAATGCCCGTATCTAGTTCGAAAAGGTGTCTTGGGAATATCTGTATCTTTAATTTTCAACTGATGGTATCCAGATCTTAAATCAATCTTGGAATACACAGTTGAACCCTGTAACTGATCAAAGAGATCATCTATTCTTGGCAGAGGATACTTGTTCTTTATGGTCTTCTTGTTTAGTTGTCTATAGTCAATGCACAATCGCATTGACCCATCCTTTTTCCTGACAAATAAGACAGGTGCACCCCATGGTGAAGTACTAGGATGAATGAATCCTTTATCTAATAGTTCTTGCAACTATACCTTTAACTCACGTAACTCCACCGGTGCCATCCTATATGGAGGAATAGAGATAGGCTGAGTATCAGGTGTAAGAGAGATTTCAAATTCAATCTCTCGCTCAAGTGGTAATCTAGGTAATTCTTCTGGAAATGCATTAGGAAACTCACACACTATTGTCACATCTTCTATCATTCTATCTAACCTTGATGTAGTGGTTACATAAGCTAAATAACCTTGGCACCCTTTCTCTAACAACTGTTGTGCCTTCAAAGTAGATATATATTTGACGTTATCATTGGATGTCTTTCCAATGAACTGGAACTCTATCGAGTTAGGAAGGTGAAACGTTAGCGTCTTCTGAAAACAATCAAGACATGCATGATGCCTTTCTAGCCAATCCATCCTTAGGATAAGATCAAAGTCCTCCATTTCGATTAGTAGTAGTGAAACACGTAACTGATGTCTCACTATCAGTACTATACAATTATCCAGGATTTCTCGGACTATAAATACTTGTCTTCCTGGTCCCTTGATCAGATAGGACTGTTGTACCTCTACTGGTATCTTACCCAAAGTGGGTACTAACCGTCGAATAATAAATAAATGTGAAGCACCGGAATCAAATAACACATGTACTAAAAAGCCATGAATAGTAACAGTACCTCATGCGACTGTACCTGAATTATAGGCTTGTTCTTCAGTAATTGCATTGAGTTGGCCATTAGGAATAGGCAAGTTAGAACCCGTAACACTTTATGGTGGTTGATGTGTAGGAGACGCTCCTTGTGAGCCACGACCTCTATCCTGTTTTCCTCCATGCATTGATCCATTGCTCGAGGTGGATGTTATACTGTTAATTGGGGTTGGTTTAAACTCCGACCCTCTCAACTTCAGACAATCTTTCTTGATGTGGCCTTCTTGATGACAATAAATGTACACAAGTGCTATTGTTTGAGCTGAAGACCCACCCACATAGGTACTAGCTCTTGTTGTTGAGTCGTGAGGATATAGTGGAGGTCTAGAGAAACCCTTCCTTCCGGATAATTCCTGGCCCAAAATCTGTGGCGAGCTTATATTAGACTCGACTGGATTTGACCTTACGTTTGGATGGTCCACCAGTAAAGTGAAAGCTTCTTCTTTGGCGGTTTTCATCCCTCTCCATCTCAATATGAGAGTCGATGTCCATGGATCGTCTACAATGGTGGATCTAAAGCTTGCAAGCTTCTTTCTCAAATCTCCCTGAAGACTGCTAATAAATTTGGTAAGACACTCTTGTGGTGAAGCTTCTAGAGCTGGGGAGTAACGTAGCAGCTCCGTAAAGTGAATATGATAATCTCGTACATTCATGGATCCTTGGGTCAAAGAAACCAACTCCCTCTTCAATTCTTCCCAATGGGAGGGACAGAAGTGAGCTCGGAACCTCTCTTCAAAAACATCCCATGGAACATGATCTACTAATTTCTTGGAAATGGCTCTCCACCATCTTCTTGCATAGTCTGCTAGGGAGTAATCAGCAAAGTGCACCCAAGTGTCTGCTGGTGTGTGTATTATTCTCAACATCCTGCAGACGTCATCAAGCCATAGTTCTGCCTCAACAGATGTCTCTATGCCTTTAAATAGAGGAATCTTTCCCTTTCGATAATTGTCTAGTAATGTTTGGTGTTTATGAAGGGACTTCTCCATTTCTCCTTCAGCTAGGATAGGAGCAGATTCAGTTGAAGGATAGTAACGAGATTCTTTCTTAGAAAGATGGACATAACCTTCAATCCTATCATCCATAGGTATGGATGCCTCAGGTCTCTCAGCTTATGCATTGAGCCTCTCCTTTAACGCTTGCTACTTTTGCCCCATTTCTTGCAACATTGTCATCATAACTGCTAATTGCCTAGACACATCTTGGTCTACCATGATCCTGGGATGAGTCAAGGTCAAAGGTTAGGTCATATACATTTTAACATGATGTACCTACGGGACAATGACTTGTGAATGGTACTGCAGTCAATTAATAAGATCAAAGTATCTTCATACAACCATAGTTTCTGAATACCGCTCGTAGTTGTCAATTACTAAATAAATTACTGGAGTAACCGAGCTCTGATACCAAACTGTC
Source organism: Ottelia alismoides (assembly GCA_037367405.1). Taxonomy (NCBI): domain Eukaryota; kingdom Viridiplantae; phylum Streptophyta; class Magnoliopsida; order Alismatales; family Hydrocharitaceae; genus Ottelia; species Ottelia alismoides. The sequence goes on along the minus strand of JAZKJV010005384.1, from coordinate 491,150 downwards.
ACGACCTCGATTCTTGGACCGTCGGATCCTCCCATATCCGGATCTGGTTACTCAACAATAATTTATTCAACAATCAAACCTAATATTCAGGAAGATGCTGCAATTAAAAATACTCAGAAAGGAGTATTTAATACTTTTCCATTCACAATATAAAGTTTACACGATCCATTGTCCGACTACAACCCTTTACATGTACATCAGATGGAAGGAAATACACAGAAATATTACTAACCACCTTAGAGAGTAAAGCTACTGTGGCTTTCTGGATGGCTAAAGTCCTTGCGATGACTCACCGACACCTGTTGGGTTTTCCAATAAATCATAGGGTAACAATTAGCGAGTGCTAAGTAATGAAGAAGTGAAAAGTAAACGAATTGTGTAATTTTGCAAAATTTGTTGTCATTAAAAGTTATAATCCTTTCATTAATTTAAGTCATATTCCTTTCAATTCCACATTAGAGATTAGTCTAGGGGAACCCCACCATTCTTGGACTCCGAAGTTGTGGATACTTCAGGATTGGAGATTGCGTTGATCTGGTGAGCTTATGCTGCCGCACGTCGCCTCAACTAATCCTCCAATACTACCCTGACAATTTTCATTGTCTTTTATTAGTCAGGGTTTCAAACCCTCAGCCTGAAACACAAAGGAGCACACCATCCTCGAGGAACCGGTTGCTTAAAACCTCAGGCTAACCTTTAATCACATAACCTAGCGGCTTTAAATACATGTTATCGTGACCCAGCCGCTATTGAACCACCCGTGCCTCCACATGGCACGACCACATCTTCCGTCGTTCAACCCAAATATATTGGTACCCAGTACCATTCATTGAAAATCATTCATTTTGTAGGCACTTATCAAAACAAGGCAACCGTGTACCACCTTGGTAGGGTCACACCAATGCGGGTTCCTTCCGACAAACCTACAGGTTGCATGCCCGACCTGTAGTTCTACTCCCAGTCATTTCTTAATGTAACACATGATCTTTTTCACGATCCAAACTAACAAATATCTCTTCCCTTGATGTAATTCCTCAATTCAGCCTTATATTTACATAACCATAAAGTACTGAGCATAGACTTACACATATATTAATTCATATATTTATATACTCATAATTATGCTCATTTTAACTTCCAAATCCTAACTTTCCAAGCCACTGCATCAATTTGATGCTTAAACCTTATTTTAGTTGAAATCACAAAGCAACCTTTCATATTTTCTCAAAAATAGCCAAATTAGGATTCTTCGTAGCAAAGAACATAAAATCAGAAATTTCAACGATCTCATGTGAATACCTAACAACAAAAGGAAGGATTTCGTTACCTAATCGAGCTCTCTCTCTTGTATATAGTTCTTTATCGTGATTCTCTTTCAAAAGAATGATTTATTGCTCCTGAAATGATCGGATTTCATTTTAATATCAAAAACTCTAAGAACGTGCAAAGAACACGAAGAACGAACGAAGAACACGAAGAACGCGAAGACCACACGAAGAACACGAAGAACACGAAGAACATATTTTCTCTTGAAATTTCAGCAGAGCTTCCCCTTATACGGGGTGATATTTTTAAGAAAATTTCGGCAAAGTTTCCCCTTATATTGAGACATATTTCTAAGAAAATTTCGGCAGATTTTCCCCTTATATCGGGGCATATTTCTAAGAAAATTTCAACAGAGTTTCTCCTTATATCAGGACATATTTCTAAGAAAATTTTTGCCAGAGTTTCCCCTTATAAAATCATCGAAAGGAAAACAGAAAGGGAACTAAACATGAATCGAAAACCTAACTCACGAAGCAAACTAAGAGAGGACCGTACCTTCCTCCTCCTCATTCTCCCGGCAGCGCTTCGCTAGAGCTCCTTCCTCGCCTCCTACTCCTCCTCCCGACCTCTCGACCCTAGCCCTTGGGGTGGCGGTGGTAGTGGAAATCGTAGAAAATGAATGGGTATGGGGCTATTTATAAGCTCTAGAAAACTGCTAACCATGGTTAGAAAACCATGGTTTAAACCTTAACCGTAGTTAGCAGCCCATGGTTTTGGCCAAAACTTATCCGAAACTTTGGGCTTAAGTTAGAACATTCCAGAGGATTCTAGATTCGCTAATGATGCTTAATTAACACGAATCGTGATTAACTTTCACTAATCATGATTTAACTTTCGCGGCTTATGCTAACATTAGTGGTTTTCAATCAGTCATTAGTTTTTTAATCATGCTTAATTAGGGTTAATGACATCTTAATCCTCCTTACTTCTGTTTCTTCCGAAAATCGTAACAAATTGAAACGAAGTCTGATTCACACGAAACAAATTCTATTGGTTTTCTCTTGACGAGCCAAATTATATGATATAGGATATGAGAGATGTGAAGTTTATGGCTTTATAGAGCTCCTAGAAGACCTTCACTTGGACTAAATTTGACCCAAAGTGGGTCTTCAAGCTCCATGACTTGTATAGTTAGCTTCAAACACAAAAGGAAGGTCCGGGGATTGATTTAGGGCAAAATGAGGTGAAAATGTGGACTGGCAGAGCGACTCTGGTGAACGATGGAGAAGGAGTGCATATTTTCCAAATCTGAGCAAGATCTAGGATGGAAATGAGTCGATGCGACAGAAGATGTGACGGTGAAGGTGTGGAGGTGGTCAGGTGAGTTAGAGAACAGTCATTTGATGGTGAACAAAGGCCGAAGCTCGAAGCTCCAATGAACATCTATTGTTTTTATTTTTAAGAAATAAGAGACGAAATCAATTGAAACAAAATACCGGACTACTCTACTGCTACTATTAGGAATGGAAATAGCGAATGAAATAGCAGTTCAAATGTGGGAACCAGGAAGCAGGGAAGCATCGCCTGAGTAAGTCCGACGTGGCTTGGATCACGTCCCTCAGCCTTCTTCCCAGTGCCTAAACTCCAGGAGATGCACCTACTATCACTAGTGATGCTCCATATGAAGAGAAAAGGGGATGAAGATGGGTCAAAATGGATTACATTCAAATGGAGGTCGGTGGCAAGACTAAATAAAGAGGTGACTTTGACTTGGGCTTGCAGGAGCATCGATGCCTCTCAGCCCCAGCAAAGATCATGGTATGTAAGTTCGAGATTCGATGGCCAGATTTAGTGAAGAACATAATATCAAATAGTGATTGCATCGGATGGGGCAAAATGGAGAAGAAGAGGGGTTCGCATTTTGACACACCTAGACCTAGGCTTAGGTACATTTGACCAGCGGATCAACCAAGGCCCGCATATTATTGGTCCACATCATGTGCTAAAAGATAAAACGGAGATGAAAAGAGAAATAAAAAGGAAATAAATCAGTAAATCATTTTATTAATTATTTTCTCAAAAGTTAAAATATATTCCTTATTTTGTGTTCTATTTTTAGGTGATTTTTATTTATTTTTATCGACCTATTTATTATGTGTTAACTTTTACAAGTATAGTTATATGTATAATTACCTATATATGATGTATTTGATTTTTATTTTTATTTTGAATTTTATTTTTATTTTTTATGTACATAATTTATACATTTATACTATATTTAAATATGTATCCACATATTTTTATTTTATTTGTCTGAGTTTATTTGTACACTTAAATAACTATTGGTGTGTCTAATATATGTATAGTCTACTTATGTATTATATTATAATATTTATTTTAATGAATTTTCAATGGTCTCTTTTTATGTTTATGTTTCTAATATAATTCAAATAATATCTACAATTATAAAAAGAATCCGAATACAGAGAATGACTTAAATGAGTAAGAATATATGTAGGTGTAATGTACTATGGGACCCTAAAAGCCAAATTTTGTATCTTAACTCCAATATTAATGAAATCACCTTCACTATATTGATAATTTAATTTATAGTACAAGTAAAGGTAAGTTTGTCAATTTTGAGTTCATATGGAGAATATATGGATCTTTGAAGTTCTGTTTACGACCTTTTGATCTATGTGTCCCATTCACACTATACCTTATTTTTATGTGCAAACAATTTTATCTTTTTTTATGTAGTATTATGTACAAGTTTGGTGTTGAAAATATTTTTATTTGAAGTGTGTATGAGTGTGTATAAATTAGTGTGAGTTTGAGATATATACATTGTACATGTCACCTAGGGTTTCTAAATGACATTGTTATTTTATCCATATTGTATGCCCTTATCTCTTTCTACTTTATTCCTTGTTGACCAAGTCAATATTGATTTAGTCTTAGGGTCTAGGGGCGATCAGTATCTACAATACTTTATTTATTTTTATTTTATTCTCTTTAAATTTTTATTTTATATTTAAATACATGTATTTAAGCACTATTTACATGCACTAGTCAGATTATTAATTTATACAAGTTAGCTACATTTGCATGCATTTATCCAGGGATTTAAAGAAAAAAATAAAGGAATAAATGTGAATGAATGGGTATTCATCACCCCCTATACTTAGCTTTGCTAGTCCCTAACAAACACTTATTAGGAGAATAAGTGATGCAAAAAGAAAATAAAGAAAAGAAAAATAAAGAAGATAGTATGATTCTAATTTTTAAACTTACCCTTATAAAATCAAAGTTTGGAGCTCAATTAAGACCTTTAGATTATTGACGTGTTTAGAACCATGTTAAGGTTAGGACCTGTAAGTCAATAGCCTCTAGGTTCTATGCTTCTTTGTCCAGTTCAATTCTCGATCTAGTTAGAACCATCCTTTCAGACGTATACTCTTGTAACCTGGAAATGATAGGTACCATGTGTGTGAACTGTGTTACCACTTTCCAGACACATAGCTGAACTATCCAGTTGTCTCCTTCTCTGGTATTCCATCATCAGGGAGATGAATATTTCCTTCTAAGTTCAAGTATAAGCTAGTGCACAACGAAGTACGGAGAAGCTAGAAGAAATAGAAACAAAGAGAAATCGACAAGTGTAGTCAAATTTCCTTATGAAACTCAACTGGTGTAACCAAGTCTGCACCAAGCAGCATGCCTTTTCTGAAGCTCAAAGTTTTTGTAATTTTGGGTGCATGCTTCTTTGGGATGTTTCTTTGTTTTTGGTATTGTACTGCAATCTTGTTTCGCCCTGATGGATATAAAATCTTTTGTTCCACCCATATTTTGGGGTCTTAGAAAAAATATGGTAACATACCATTCCTCATCCGAAGCTTTATTTCAATCCATTCTCCAGTTGTTAGATGCCCATCCTACTAGAGAAACAACAGGTTGAAATACCAGTTTTGGCAATCCCCAAGAACAGTTCCTGAGCCACCCTTGATAAAGCGGCTTAGTAACATCCAAATTTATACTCCCAGATCTTTCAACAACCCATCTTGGTTGAGTTAAGTGCTGAGTTCAAGGTTTCAAGTCAAACCATTATCTCAAGAAGCGTACAGATGACATGAAGGGCTCTAGTTAGTCACATTTAATCGACTCATGAACTCAATCTCATAGAACCTAAAGAATTAAGTCATAACGACTTGAAGCATCTCAATTCCAATCCTTAACAAGCTCCTCTGAAATTAGGTGGATTAAGGTCTAGACTAAGCGCTCCAATCTTCAGATTTTATTCAGACTTGTTCAATTATCAAAAATCATTAAGAAAAATATTCTATGCAATGCAAGAAAAATATTTTTTTGAGGGTGTTTTCTGATTTTGAACATGTTTATGGATTTTCAAGAATTTTTACAAAATTTTGTGAGTTTTTCAAAAACATTTTTCAAATTTTTAGGTATTTTGGGTTTTTGCACATTTTTATAGATTTTTTAAAAGAAACAGAGTTAGTGTGTGAGTGCAAATTTCATGAGTATATTCTTTATAGTTAAATTGATATATCCTTACCTAATGTATTAGTCATATTTATTAAAAATACACAAGTATGAATGATGGCTAAAGTATATACATCATATATACGTCCTCCATATACTAAACTTAAACTATGTCCTCATAGCGATTAAGAAAAAAAGGAAGACATAATTCCCGCTTAGTATTGGAAAAGTCTAAAATGTAAGAACTCGGCGAATGAGAAGTGGACCTTCCCCCCTATACTTAGGATTAACTAATCCTAAGTATAACATATTGTACGCAAAGTAGGGATGATCGTGGTTTAGAATGTACGATATCATCGGCTCAACATGTCTCTTCTTATATTTAGGGTAAAATATCCCTAAGTCTAGACAGACATCGACAAATTGGTAGACAAGCAAGGGACCAAAGAAAGAACACCGAGTCAGTCATCACCCCTACACTTAGGATGAAGAAAATCGTAAGTATAGTGATGATGAAAGGAATGACTGAATACATGTAAGAATGGAAAAAAGAGAAAAAGAAATGAAAAGAAGAAAAGACTAGAATAAAATGAAAAAATGCTTTTAGTCTTTTCTATTGGTCTGATCTGTCTGCATCTATAGGCTCTTCTTGATAGATGACCTGAACTGAATCAACAATAGACAAGAAGGTGTCGTGCTCAAGATATGGTTTTAACAGATGTCCATTGACTACAAAAGGTTGTGTATCAGATGACAATCTTGATACCACAATGCTACCATTGTCACACACATTTTTCATGATGAATGGTCCTGACCATTTGATCTTAAATTTGCCTGGAAATAATTTTAACTTTGTGTCAAACAACCACACCTTCTGGTTTGACTCAAAGGTCTTTCACAAGATATGCTTGTCGTTCCATCGCTTGACCCTTTCCTTGTACATTAGGTTATCGTTGTACACAGAGTCTTTGAATTCTAGCAGGCGATTCAAGTCCAATTTTCTATTTTCCCCAACTTTTTCTCTATCCAGATTGCATATGCTGATTGACCACAATGATTTATGAATTATTTTTACGGGCAAATGGCAAGGCTTGTCGTAGATAAGGAAATAGGGAGGCATGCTAAGAGGAGACCTATACGTTGTCCGGTAAGCCCAAAGAATTGATTTAAGCAACTGCGACCAGTTCTTGCGATCAGGACATACAAGTTTCTGCAGAATTGTTTTGATCACCCTATTTGAACACTCCGCCAAGGCATTTGTTTGTGGGTGGTATGTTGATGTGGTTCAGTGTTCTATGTCGTACTCATTGGTCAGCTTCTTGACCTATTTGTTTATGAAGTGGCTTCCTTCATCCGATATCAATATTTTCAAAATCTCAAACCACACAATGATGTTTTATTTGAGGAACGGGCAGACAATGCGACTGTCAGTGGCTCGGGCAGGGATAGCCTCCACCCATCAACTGACATAATCAATGACCAACAAGATGTACTCATAGTCCTAAATGTTCGAAAATGGACCCATGAAATCAATCCCCCATACATCAAAGACATATAAAATATGAATATACTTGAGTGGCATGGTGTCTCGAGAACTATCTGTGCCACCTATTTTCTGGCAGTTAGAACATCCTTTGACGTATTCAGTAGCATCTTTGAAAAGAATTCACCACTTTGAAGAACTTTGGCTACTGTTCTCTTTCCAGAATGGTGTCCACCATATTCTAACCCATGAGAGTGGTTGAAGACACTCGTGTGCTTCTCCTTAGGAATGCATCTTTGCTAGATGTAATCTGCACCTTCATGTAATAGATATGGATCCCCCTGGTAACAGTGTATGTCGGACATAAACTTGTCCTCTTTCAGCCTTGGCCAATCTCAAGGAACTTCCTTGGAGATAAGGTAATTGACGATATTAGCGTACTAGGAGGGCTAGGAGACTGACAATATGGCTTCATCTGGGAAGCCTCTATGATTGGAATCAGGTCTTGCTCAGGAGTCTCAATTTCTGTTACATTGGAATGGTGATCTGCCACCAAATTTTTGACTCCACGTTTGTCTCGTATCTCAAGGTCAGATTTCTGGAGTAGAAGCATCCATTGAAGTAAGCATGACTTGGCATCCTTCCTGCTCTGTAGGTACCAAATGGCAGAATGATCAATGTATACAATCACTTTAAAGCTGAGAAGATGTGACTTGAACTTTTCTAGTGCAAAAACAACACCTAGTAATTCCTTTTCTATCATTGTGTAGTTCCTCTTTACTTCATCTAGAGTTATACTTACGTAGTGGATAACGAATGGCCATCCATCCCATTGTTGTCCCAACACAACTCCGATGGCTAGTCTGAAGCATCTGTCATGATCTCAAATAAAAGAGACCAATCTGGTGGCTGTAGGACAAGAGACTGTGTGATTATTTCTTTCAACCTGTAGAAGGCTTGGAGCACTTTGGCATATACAATGAATTCAATGTCCTTGTCTAGAATTTATATCATTGGTCGGTTAATCTTGTTGAAATCTTTAATAAATCTTCGGTAAAAACTGACATGCCCCAAAAATGATCAGACTTGTTTCAACAATGTAAGTGGCTCAAGTTTGGAGATAACTTCCACCTTGGTCAGGTCGACATCCATGCCTCTCTTGCAGATGACGTGACCAAACACAATTCCTTTAGTCACCATAAAGTGTCTCTTCTCCCTTGAGAGCACTAAACTAACTTCACAACATCTATGAAGTACTTGGTCTAGATAGTTCAAACATTGATCGAAGCTATCATCGTAGACTGAAATATCATCCATGAAGACCTCAAGGAAACTACTTACCATATCTACAAAAATGGACATCGTACATCTCTAAAATGTAATGAGAGCATTACACAATTCGAACAGCATGAGTCTGAATGCGTACATCCCTAATGGACAAGTGAAGATCGTCTTCTCTTGATATTCAGGAGTACAACAACTTGGATGTAACCAGGATAGCCATCCAAGAAACAGAAATTTTCCTTTGTCGCTAGTCTTTCAATGATATGATCAATGAAAGGTAAAGGAAAGTGATCTTTCTTAGTCGCTAGATTCATACATTTGTAATACACACCGACGTGCCAAGAAGTAGGTACTATGGTCAGAATCTCCTATCCTTTGTTGTTCGTTACAATGGTGAACCCTGATTTCTTGGGAACAACATGTAACAGACTTACCCATTTTGAATCAGATATGGGTTACATAAAACATGCATTACACCACTTTGTGATTTCTTTCATCATGACCTTCTGGAGGTTTGGGTTCAACTGACGCTGAAACTCACGGGAATGCTTGTAGTCATCTTCCAAATAGATGTGGTGCAAGCATAATTAAGGGTTTATCCCATGGAGATCTGAAATTTTCTAGCCTATTGCCTGATGATTTCTTTCTAGAACCTTGAGCAAAATTGAGATTCTTGATATGTGGTCAAATGAGAATTGACGATGACTGGAAACATATTTTCCTTACCTGCAAGTAAGGCATACTTCATTGATGATGGTAAAAGTTTTAGCTCTGGGAGGATTGGATTCAACTCTGTGGAGACTTCAGCAACTGTGACTGGTGTGAGCTCTCTCTGCAACATGTTGTCCACCTGGAGTAGTTATGGTTCTGAGTGTAAGACATGTGAAAGATCTTCAAGAAACTCATCTTGCTCTGATAAGGATGGATCATTCTCAATCAGTTCAGATCGCAAATTAGCATGTTCCTTATCTTCAAGAACAGAAGGGAATTCGACTATGCTCTTCAGGGGTTCCTCCTTGGAGAGGAACTCCTGTGTTTCAATATCATTCAGAAATAAGGTTGTGTCTCTTATCTCTGCAAGAAAATCGCTATCTTCCATTTCTATCTACATCTGCTCACTCTCATCTGATAGATTTTACAAGTTTTGGCCCTTGGATCATTTCAATGAGAACCTTGTTATTATTTGAGCGAAAGGTGATCTTTTCAACACCATAGTTGACTACTGCTTCAGCCATTCGAAGGAATGGCATTCCCAATATGATCGAGGTATGTAAAAGGGGTATTTAGGTGTCCATATAAAGCACAATGAAATCCACAAGGAACTGCATCCCTTGGATAGTAACGATGACATCCTCCAAATTCCCCTTGGCCGCTTTACTATTGTATCTGCAAACTATGGAATCATTGTCATATCTTTGAGAAACCCTAATCCAAATTCTTTAAGTAGTGACGAAGGCATCATATTATTTGATGGTCCACTATCCAGAAGAGTTCTTTCAAACTCCTGTCCAAACATCTCGCATCTGATGAGTGGAGCTCCTATGTCCTTCTTCTTTCCAGGGAACTTGCTGATTGCATGAACAGGTGCCATGGCGACAATGTGTTTCTCTGATTTCTCGTGACTGCATTTATGGGTTTGACGTTTTGTCGTACATGCCTCTTGTAATACTTTCTTCATCACTAGCTTATACTCCATGGATTTCAAGAGTGGCATCTTTGGCAGGATATTTTACAATAATTCTACGATGCTTGGAGACAAAGCATTTTTTCATTTTTCGATGCTTTTTGATTTCAAAGCATCAAGAAATCTAATAGACACATCATCAAAATCCTCCTTTTCTAATAAAATATCATTTTTATTGATAGATAGATGGATGTGCATGGTACAATAATAAAAAACAGAAGGTGAAATAAATGCAGGAAATTCAACTGTGTCAGCTTGCACAGGATTAACTGCTAGTGCTGGCTTCTCCTTAGTGGCATCTAAATGACCTTGGTTGTTATTGCTTGGTTCTTTTTTATTCTCTACATTTTTTGGATTTTCTGATGCAGTGATGGTGGCATTTCTCCTCTCTATTCCTCATTGAATCCATATTTTAACAGGGGTTCAGCTGCATGTGATGAAGACTCGCCTGCATAAGCTTGACTTTTCCCGTTGGCTAGAACAGAAGGCCATAGTGTTCTACCGCTCTTGAAATTAACAACATTAGACTCATCACCTTTATTCTTTCATTTTGGCCTTTAAACCCTAGATAAATGCATGTATATATCATTAATTTATGAAAATAAACACTTTGTAAAATGTATAAAATATTGCATAAATCATTGTATAAATATTGTATTCATTCCAAAATAAAAGAATAAAGAAAAAAAGAAAAGAATGAAGTGTCAAGGACACTGAATGACCCTAGCCTTCGAGACTCGGCCATCATGATGACTTACTCGACAAGGAATAAAGTAGGGGGAGATATGGAAGATGAATTGTATAGAGGTTACATCAAACGCACCATTTTTAATTCGTCAAAAATCACTTTTTGCACCTATTTTATACAATTAATTTTGGACATAAAATCAATAAACTTTGTACATAAACCTTGTAGATAAAATATAAATAAAAATATAAATTTATTTCACACAAAATAATACACATTAAGCAATATACACTCAGAATAAAAATCCAAAATCCCAACTTCACATACTTGTATCTTCTCCATATAAACTCAAAATGCATCAAAATCATCTTTAATTGTATATAACTTTTAATAAGCTATTTAATGAAGTAGCTTCATTTAATTTGGAGTTAAGATGCAAAAGTTAGGTTTTGGACCCTTATTGTACAATGTACCCGAATAACATATTCATTCTATTTATTCTTTATATTTTTCTTTTTTTTTATATTTTTATGATTTTATAGAGATTATTTATAGCATATATACATAATTATAATACAATAAAACCATAAATACAATGCAATAAAATAGTATGCAAAAATCTATAGATGAATATACTATACATATACCCATATAATTTATATCTATATTAATTTAAGCATACACACAACCTCAGAAAAATAAAAGAAAAATATATTCATGTGTATTTAAATAATCTATAAATACATAAATTATATGTATAAAATAGTAAAATTTAAAGTACAAAATAAAATTAAAACATATAATATATAGGTAAATACACCCATGATTATATTTGTAAATACTAACACATAATAAATAACTCCATAAAAATGAATAAAAATAGTAATAAAATATTACACAAAATAACAAACATTTTTTTTATTTTATATCATAGAATTAATTAATTCATTAACTATTGATTATCAATTTTACCAATAATTTCCCTTTTGAATATTTCTGGTTGGTCCATGTGGGCCAACCAGAATCAAACCCTAGTTGACCTGGGTCAACTGCCCCCCTTGGCACATATGCTGTGTCAAAACCGATCAAGTCCCCATCTTCTCTCTTATTTTTAGGGTGATCCATCACTCAATTCGAAACGATTTTTCACTAAAATCAACCCCCGATCAAACCTAATCCACGCCATAGCCCTAAAACCTCTGTACATACCTTTGATTCATTCCTAATCCATGGTCAATAAGCACCCTCTACGATGTGCATAAATAACCTCAATCGTCTCCCATCACTATTTGATCCCCATTTCACCACTTGAGCCCCTTCATTTGAATTGTTTGAGCTCCAGGTGAGAGCTGGGAGGCTCGCAGATGGTCATGCGCGGAGTAGAGCGACAAAATCAGGTAGTCCAGGTAAAGCTCCGATGACACCTCTGCTCCCTGGAATAGCCAGGTGAGAGTTGTCTTTACTTAGCTTTTTTGCTTGCATTTTCATTCCACAGCATAATAGTATGATTAGTTTCTTTGATTCAGCCGTAGTTTAGGTTAAAATTTGATATCATTCTTTGTCAGAGCTCTCTACTCTGGCCATGTTCTATCATGCAATTGCCCTTCACTGACCCACCTTCCATGTCCATTTCATCCCCCTTCGCCTTCTCCATCTCTCGAGCCATTTGTCACCATGATCGTGCAAGGATTGGGTCCATCCGAGGCTCCCCCACCACCATCTATTAGAGCATCACCACCCCCTTCATCCTCCTTATGCCATAGCTTCAAAAAAGCTCGAGGTACTTCGCTTCAAGCCAGGGAGGATGTTTCTGTAGGTCTTTGGCCAAGAAGGTGCCCCTGTGTGGCGAATCGAGAGGGAGACTCATTACCCGGTGTTGAACAGAGGAGACCCTCCAAGTCCACCGCAATGGGACCTGGACCACTTTGGCGCCACCTGCAGCTGCGACGAAGTACTAAGAAGTCGATGAGCTACGAAACAAGGCTGAAGACACTTCTAGTTGCTCGGATTCTTCGATCGAAGTTCAGGGAAGACCTTATTCTTCCATGTTCTTCGTCTTCATCTCGCACTTGTCCGATGGAGAGGTGGCTCAAGATATTTTCCACGTCGTAGGGTCAGCCATGAAATGATGCATCCATGAGCCGCCGATTAAGTTAAGTGGTGCCACCACAACCGCTCCCTTCATCGACTAAGGGGTAAACTTCATATATGCCCCCTCACGTATTTTTGTATATTAATATTTAATATTCGAAATTTCTTTTGTAGTTGTAAAATAAATGTAATAATTGTAAAGAGGCCCTCGAACTTAACGTGTATCATATTTTGGTCCATGCCAGCTCACCTCACGTGGCCCCCACGTGAAGTGTGCATTTTGCACATATACCTCTACAGGTTTTTGTAATTAATATTTGATATATAAAATATGAAGTTCAGTTGTAAAGTTTTGGGATATTTTCATATGCCCCTAGTATTTATTTTTCATTGTAAATATGCCCTTTCCAGTTTAAACATTTTTATACATGTTTGACTAATTTTTATAACTATCATCCGTGCTCCAAAAATCATGAAAAATAGGATGTACCTGGATGCATGCTCTTTCACTCTATGTAATTTGTTTTGCATTTTATGCACTTTGCCAATTTATTAAAAATAAAAAGAGTTAATTTTATCCTTGTCGGCGTTTAAAAATCCAAAAAATACATAACCTTTTTAAATATTCCAAATAAATCATATTCATCTATTATAGTATTTTATAACTCCAGACCAAAAATCCTTAAAAGTAGAAAAAGAAAACAACTAAAAATTAAAAGGCTCCAAAAGCCTTATAAAAATTCTAAAAATATTTTAAAAATCCAAAAATATTTATTTCTGTCTCTAATTTTTCTTTATATCATATATTTTTATAAAAATAGTTTTGGAAATTTTGACTATATTTAGTATTTTTTAATTTCAAAATAATTGGACCTAATTAAAAATTCAATGATTTTGTATATTTTGGACTTTAAAAATACCTAAAAATTAGCAAAAATACTTGAAAAATCACAAAAAAATAGTAGAAAAAATAAAGCCCTAAAACATTTTATTTTGTAATTTTAATTATTCTTTCTATAGTTATAATTATAATACCCTATCTTTTATTATATACCTATATATGCATATATATAGTTTATATTATTATTAATTATTATAAGTACCTTATTACTATTTTTAATACTTAAAAAAATGAAAAAATTGTACCTTAGGTATTTTTCTGATTTTTGTATATTTATTATATATCTTGCATATATAAACCTTATATCTTATATACCTTATTTTATATATTCAAATACCCTTATATATCTATATAATATTACATACTATTAAAATTAAAAATAAATCAAAGATAGAAAATTAAAATTTTAAAAATTTAAAAAATTAAATAAAAATATGTAAAACCAAAAACCCGCACAAAAAGACTAAGTAGACACTTGTGTACATAATTTACTTTGATTAGAAATAATAATTAGGCTACCATGTTTGCTCTCAGTGGTTCGACCTCCACATGTTTACATATTATACACCTTTGTTTATAGAGTAAAATAAATTGTACTTCACATTTTTGTTATTCACTGATTATTCATATGTTGTGGGTACTTGTTGCTTGGTCCATTGATCTTTGAGAGATGTCATCATAGCGACTTAGTGGCCCCACCTTGTATGGACCATAAGACAGTTTCTCAGATATTTATGGGCTAATCAGGTGTCCCTTGATTCTGTTGAGGGGATGGCTTCTGTTCGACAGAATGATCAGTTAGTTCCTTCACAGACTGGCAAGCATGGATGGTGCTCACCAAAAACTCAAGCTCCTTGGAAATTTGATCGAGCTTGTCTAGCAACTTGGTTCTTTGTTCGATTTAATTGAGTTTTTCTAGGCCTCATAATTGTTTATCGATAATGTCCACCTTACAGAGATGGTTCTCGATGATGTTGAGTTTGGAACTCATCTCTCTCTCTGTCTTCTTCATGGTACGATTTGCATTAACAATATTGTGTGAGATTGCGGGATATTTCTAGAATACAAATGATGAAGATAGGGCTGCAGAACCCTCGATCGTCTCTTCAAAGATTTACCACACAACATCTTTGTCCTTGTTAAAGTGTGACCCTCTGCATGTGGTATCAATGAGACATTGGCTTTCTTGATGTAAATCCCTGAAGAAATTATGAACCAAATTGGCCTTCGACAAGTCATGATGGGGGCACTTCACCATGCGATTTGAATCTTTCCCACGCCTCCTGAAACAATTTTTGGGGCATTGGGGAGAATTTGGTGATCAATGCTTGCATCTTATTAAGATGACCTAGGGGATAGTACTTGTGCAGGAAGGCTGATTTCAACACTTCCCAGGTCGTCACCATCTTCCCAAGGTGATTGATCGAGTAAAGAGACTTATCCCGAAGGCTAAAAGAGAAGGTGGTTATCTTTACTACCTCCAAGTGGATGTTGGGGTAATGCATGGTACCACAAATCATGTTTAATTGCTGCAGGTGAATGTAAGGTTCTTCATTTGTGTTTCCATGGAAGATTGGCAACAGAGGGAGCAGTGAGGGTTTCAACTCAAAGTGTCTGTGGAATGTAGGGATTCTGATCCACTTAGTAACTTGGCCAATACTAGGGTTATAAGTTTTTTTCGAGTTTTCTTGGGATGTCCTCTCTTCTCAACTCCTCCTCCATGGCCTCATGTGGGCCGGTCTTCTTCATTTCCATCATGATGCTCTTCATCCTTGGAGATGTCTATATCTAGGAAGCTATGTAGGTGTTCACAAGGTCCGAACAAAACTGTCCAAGATGCGACATCTTAGGAGAGAAAAAGAAGTGGATGATGGAATGGATGAAGGAAGTTAGGAATTCAAGAGGATATGAGAATAGAAGCTAAAAAATGAGCAGAGCAAAAAGGAGAAATTTGAAAAGAGTGTAAGACGGAGAGCGCAAAGGCACGATATTTTTGATCTTGACCTGTTTTAAAACTAATCGAACAAACCACAAAACCTGGGATGGTTCACCAACTCGACACAATGAGTAAACAAAGTTCAACGATTACCTTTTCAATTTTATTAGTTGTATCAGACAATTCTTGCCAATTAGTTCTTAGCGGGTAATCGTATAGGTGAGTGGGTACCGCCAGAAAAGTATCCCGTATTTCCCACTTCCTTCGTAACCATGTACTTTTTAAAAGTCCTTGTTATTGATCTGGACCATAACTCAGCTAAAGAAATATAAGGAGGAAGCCAGCACGCGAAACTGATACTTCGGACCTAGTCTGTAAATAGAAAAGGACCTACTTGGATGTGGAGCGATGAGACAGACCCCCATGAAGGGATGGCCTAAGCTTAATACTTCAAACAAAGTCCACAACCAGATAGAACCCTACTCGTCCACGCACGATAGAAGTACCAATACTTCTTGCATCTTGGTGATAGACAAGGCAACACCTAGGCTGAGATTTGGGCTCCGCAAGCAGACAAAGCCCTACTTGCCCAGGTCTAATAGAAGTGCCAATGCTTCGTGCATCCATGCGATAGACAAGGCAGTGCCCTTCATGGGATTTGGGCTCTATTCCTTAAGGATCGTGCATCACTCTGTCTGGAAGGTACCTGAATAAAACGAGGGTGTTTGGAACCCAAGATAATTTAGTTCAATTAATTAAATTTCATTTGGTCAAGGTTTTCTTAGCGGCATTCTTTTTTACCTTTTATGAGTTTCCACTTATTTCGAGTAAAATTCATGCAAAATACCTAACTATTTAATCGATTCTTTGCATGGCTTATGGAAAAGCAATGCAAGTCAGAAATCAAATGATGTGATGCTTGGTAAGAGGACTTATAGTGCTTCTTAGCTCTCTCCATGTGGGATGTAGAGCAGAATTTGTAAACACGATCTATATGAAATGCAATGAACAAATTGTCTTAGAACATGAGTTTCTATTAGCGTGAAGAACTTGGTTCGGTGCAAGAATTCTTTTAAAGACTTGAGCCTAATTTTACCGAACAATCACTCCTAATGATCTAAGGGCTCATTCCACAAAATGTAACAAAAAGAAGGCAGAAAGAGAAAATCACGGAATATAAATAAAAAGGGAAAATTGGGAAAAATAAAGGTAGAAGGCAAAGAAATAATGGAAAACCGATCAAGTCCCCCAAGTGAATAATCACTTGATGAAATGGACTTGTGAAGAGTTCAAGTGTTCAAGGTCATGTATTACTACAAGTTTATGAATAAATGAGTCTCTCACAAAAATTAAACCACTTTATGATGAGAATATTCATCTCAATTTCTCATCTTCCTTGTTACTCTCTCCTACCAGTGGACAATTAAACACTGGTCTCCGCAACTCTTGGATGTGTCAAATCTCCAAGGAAATCCTCCCTCGATAAGCAGGCCTCACAACAAATTCAAACACGAAATTATTAGAATATTCTATGATAAAATAGAATAAAGAGAGTGAAAGTAGACAGTGAATTAAATAATGGAGAAAAAACAATCTAAGTTTCTACTCTACTCTACAAACCAATGCTCTGTGGCAATGACACCATTTGAAATAATGTTGGAGCGATGTGTCTAACGTCTGATCTTGGAGGGCCTGCAATGTTCAACAAATCGGATCTGGCATCACTGTATTGACGCCTCTCTCGGCTCTCAACAATCAAAATCTAATGTAGTCTCAATAATTAACACACAACAATGATTAAGCGATAAGTGTAGGTGAGCTAAAATATATTATACCCTACAAGGAGTGTGTATAGTACGCAAGAAGTAGGGGTCGAACCTCAAACGAACACGAGGTAGAGTAACTAAAATTAATAGACAACTTCAGAGTTTTTAGGGTGTTTTTGATTTTAAATGTTTTTGTGGGTTTTTTATTTCTGTATTTTTTATATTTCTAGTTTTGTAAAATTTCAATTTTGTTTTTTAAGATAGCAGAGATATCAATATATACTATATGTATATGTAAAAAACCAAAGAGAGATGACAAATGAAGTTTTTGGTTTTTTAAATAAAGGAAATAAAGTCAAAATTCAACAATAACATCTTATTAGGTTTTATAAAATTTTCTCTGTGTTTGGTAATTTTTGGACAATTTTTTAGAATGTTTATGTATTTTAAATAAGGAAATACTCAAAATAAAGAAAACAATAAATCATGAACTTTGAAATGGACTTAATAAAAATCTATTTAATTAGATTGCACCCAATTTTAATTTTCCTGAATACTAGATTATCTAAAGAAAATACAGAACTCAAAACATAATTTCGTGATTTTTCTATTAATTTTTAGAATTTTTATAATTTTTTCTATGTTCTTTAATTTTTAGGAGTTTCTTATAATATTTTGTAAAAAATAAAAGGTTAGAACATCAAATATACATGGATAAATACATATTTAATTTTTTGGAGTTTTTAAAAACAATTTATAGTTTTTATGGATTTTTAAATGCAAAATAGAAGAAATTGCGATGTTTTTGTATTTTTATAAATAGTAAAATGAATTTAGTTGCCTTAAGGAAAATATATATGATATATTAGGATTTCAGGAACTTGAGATAATTTTCCTATAAGTTTTAGATGTAAAATGCTATTTTTAATAATTAAAATGTTCAAGAAAAATTAAATATGCAATATAGGGAACTATTGCAATTTTCGTGAAGTTTCAGAGCATTTGTTTAACAATTTAAACAAGTCCAGAGGTATAGATGAATTTTTTCCAAATATAAATACACATTCTGCACTAGTAGGGGTATAAATGCAATTATCCAGAATAATAGGGCCAATATGCAAATATACTAGAAAATATTATACAATAATTTTCAAAATTAATGGACAAATAATAACACATACTCAAAGGGGTGTCCACGCAAGATATCCAGTCTCCTCACTCGCACAAGCATGTGTAGTAACGTGGATTAGACTAAAGTGAAAATACGAAAAGTCAGGGTCCTTAATGTAATTATTACAGAAATATTCAAACTACAAATGAAAGTTAAAGGACTATGAAGTAAATACAAAAAGGAGGGGCATGTTCCACAAAATACCCAAAGAGAGCACGATCCAACGGTGGATCATGTGCCACTTATCCACGCGGCGCATAGTGGGCGTGCGATATCTCTTCAGCAATGAGCGACGTGGACAATATATAGATATTCATCTAACGGTCGACATGTAGGATGATCTGACGGTTGTGATTAAAACTGGAGCGGAGAGGCGATCCGACGGTTGTTGCTGCTATGGAAGAACAAGGAAGATGGCTGAGCCCAACCTCCTTCGATCGAGCTTAGCTTTAGTCTCCAGCCACTTGAGAGGTTCGTAGTAGGCCCAAATCGAAGCTGAGGCTCCTCTACACCTGATGGCAGGCTCAAATCGGTCAGGGATCCATCAATGGGGTCCTGGAGAGGTGGTGAAGTCGGAGCTCTTAGAAGACCTTCACATGGATAAAATTCGACCCAAAGTGGCTCTTCAAGATTCGAGACTTGCACGGTTAGTATGCTAACACAAAAAGGAAGGCACGTGGCTTGATTTGGGGCAAAATGGGGGTGAAAATGTGGACTGGGGGAGTGATTCTAGCGAACGGCGGAGGAGGAGTGCTGATTTCCTAGATCTGAGCTAGGTCTGGGGTAGAAATGAGTCGATGTGACAGAAGATGTGATGGTGAAGGTTTAGAGGTGGTTAGGCGAATCAAAGAATAGTCGTTTGATGGTGAATAGAGGTTGGAGTTGGGAGTTCTGACGAACTTTGATTTTTTAATTTTTAAGAAAAAGGAGACAAAATCAAGTGAAATAAAATCATGTACTACTTTATTGCTATTGCTCGGAATGGAAATAGAGAATGAAATATCACCTCGAACCTAGGAACCATGGAGCAAGTAAGCTTTGCCTGAGTAGTCCGACGTGGCTTGGATCATGTCTTCACCCTTCTTCCACATGCCTAAACTTTAGGAAATGCACCTACTGTCACTAGGGATGCTCCGGATGAATAGAAAAGGGGACGAATATGGGTCAAAACGGACCAACTTCAAATGGAGGTCGGAGGCGAGACTAAATAGGGAGGTTGCTTTGACTAGGGTTTGCGGGCGCATCGATGCCTCTCAGCCCCAACAAAGATCGTGGCGTGTAAGTTTGAGGATCAAGGGATAGATTTGGTAAAGAACATAAGCTCAAATGGTGATTGCCTCGGATTGGGCAAAATGGAGAAGAAGAGGGGTCTGTTTTATAACACACCTAGGCCTAGGCGCAGGTACAGTTGACCGGTGGGTCAATTTAAGGCCCACACCTCATGGATCCACGTCATGTGCTAAAAGATGAAACATAGATGAAAAGAGAAATAAATGGGAAATAAAATAGTAAACGATTTTATTAGTTTTTCTCAAAACATGAAAGTTGTTCCTTATTTTGTGTACTATTTTTATGTGATTTTTATTTATTTTTATCGACCTTTTTATTATGCATTAACTTTTACAAGTATAGTAATAGGTATAATTACTTATATATGATGTATTTTAATTTTAATTATATTTTATATTTTATTTTTATGTAAATAATTTATATATTTATACTATATCAAAATATGTATCCACACATTTTTATTTTATTTTTCTGAGTTTATTTGTACACTTAAATAACTATAGGTATGTCTGATATAGGTACAATATACTTATATATTTTATTATATTGTTTATTTTAATGAATTTTCCATGGTATTTTTTTATATATATTTTTTAATATAATCAAATAATATCTACAATTATGAAAGAATATGAATACAAAGAATGACTCAAATGAGTAAGAATATATATAGGTATAATGTATTATGGGACCCCAAAAGCCAAATTTTGTATCTCAACTCCAATCACCTTCATTAGATTGATAATATTTAATTTATATTAAAATAAAGTGAGTTTGGTCAATTTTGAGTTCACCTGGAGAAGATATGGATCTGTGAAGTTCTGTTTGCGGCTTTTTCATATGTGTGTCACATTCACACTATATCTTATGTGCAATCAAATTTATCTTTTTCTATGTATTTTTATGTACAAGTTTGGTGTTGAAAATATTTTTATTTGAAGTGTGTATGAGTATGCATAAATTAGTGCAAGATTGAGATATATACATTGTATATGTCACCTAGGGTTTCTATGTGACAATGTTATTTTGTTTGTATTTGTACGCCCTTATCTCCCCCTACTTTATTCCTTGTTGACCAAGTCAATATTGACTTAGTCTCGGGGTTTAGGGCCAGTTAGTATATGTAATAATTCATTTATTTTGCTTTTCTTTTCTTTATTCATTTATTTTGTATTTAAATACATGTATTTAAGCACTATTTACAAGCACTGGTCAGAGTATTAATTTGTAAAAGTTAGCTATATTTACATGCATTTATCTAGGGATTTAACGATAAAATAAAGGAACAAAGGTGAATGAATGAGTATTCATTACTATCTTCTACACTTAAGTACACATTTCTTGCGGGACTAAAGAATAGTTTCCATGTCATCATTAGTTCTAAGTTGACTTTAGACGAGGAGTCTAAGTTGTTAGAAGTGTTAGAGAAGATCCGCAAGGCTATAGGTTATACTTTGTTGGATCTCGTGGATATAAATCACAATCTTTGTTCACACCACATTTATGTTGAGGATAATTCTACATCTTCCAGTGATTTTCAAAGGAGAATGAATCCAAATCTAAGGGAAGTTGTTAAGAAAGAGATAAAGAAATGGTATGGAGCTGGTTTTATTTACCCTATCTCGGACTCCAAGTGGGTGCCAACCTTGCATGTCGTGCCGAGGAAGTTGGGCATTTAGATGGTCACCAACGAGGAAGGAGTTGTGATTGTGACACGACCACCCACATCGGGGCGCGTTTGTGTCGATTAAAGACGCGAGAATGCCACGACCAAGAAAGATCACTTTCTCTTATCTTTTATTGATTAGATCTTGAAGAGACTAGCACGGAAAGAGTTCTTCTATTTTCTTGATGGGTACTCAAACTTTTCCTTCTATTTTATATCTTATTTTCCCTTATTTATCCCTTGGTCAACTGTCATGGTCAACACATGCAGTCACGTCCTTCAACTGCTCACCCGCCTCAGTGCTCAGTCACCTCCCCCATGTTGACCCAGTCTTCCCTCTTTGTCTTTTAGCCATTTCCATCTTGACCGTTGGATCAATATTGATCCAACGGTGAGATTCATACTCACCTCTAACCAGTACGTGACTCCCTATCCATTCCCAGCCGTTGGATCTTAGCCGATCGAATGACATTTGCTCTTCATCATCTTCCTCCAGCCTCACCCCCTCCTCTTCGCTTCTCTCCCATCTCCATCGAACGCCCCTTTTGCATCTCCATACATCTTCCTAATTCAACACCGATCACCAAAAACCCGTACCCTATCCATTCCCCGGTCATTACCTATCTCTTTATCAGATCCCTCTTCCATTGAGCAATCCGTTGCATGTAACACCACCTGCCATTCAATCCAATCTGCCATCGTCTCTCCTCTATCTCCTCTCCCCATCTAGGTGTTTCTCCTCTCCCTCTATAAAACCTCAGCTTCCATCAATGTTCAGACTCATCTACCTCTTGCAAAGCTTCACCTATCCATCTTGTTACTCCTCCTAGTAATAACAGGTAGCAGAGACCCTCGCCGATGAAAATGAGAGGCGGAGCGAAGTGCGATCCTCGACAAATATCCATGGTCGAGAAGCAGCTACCATGAGCTGCGTGAGCTCGTGCTCTCTTCTCTCCGTAACATTTGCAGCGACAAACCAAGGAGGATCCTCCTCCTTTTCTCTAGGTGAGACGTGACTCCATACTCCACCTTTAGATCCGTTGCATATGTCACCCATCTCCGACCACCTCGCAACTCTAGGTGACCATATCCTCTCATGCATCATCTTTGTCTTCTTTGATTTCAGTAGATTTAATCACCTCCATGCTCTCGCAAAGGACCTAAGCTTCATGCCCCCCTTTTGACTCGACACGTCTTTCTCACCGATCTCCCTTTTTGCTTCTTTCCTCTATATACCATACCCCCTCGATCTCCAGCCTTGGTAAGGTTGAAGCATCAGCTCCAAATCCCCACTCGACTACATGAGCTCTCCCATTCTTTTTTTTGCACTTCTGTTTCCGATAATGTTGTAGGTAAACCCTAGTTGAGGTTGCTGCTTGAGCTTGTGCTTATCTGAAAAGCAAGGATGCCTAAACATCTCCTCCTCTTTTCCGTATGAGCCACTTTAAGTGGAGGAGGAGTTCCTCCCCTAGAGTCACCTATCTCGAGTGTACGAACAGTGACACCCTCGACCTTCTCCTCTCCCCGCTAAGTCCTCTAACTACAATTATCTATCGCTATGCATCCCACATGAATATCATTGGGAAGCACTATAAGTCCTATAACTGAGCATTATATGGCGATGGTTTCAGGGAACAACGTACTTCTAGGGGTTTAGATTAATTTTTTTAATTAATTATTGTGATTTTAATTTCTATATCTGTTTTTTATTTTCTTTTGCTTTGCTCAAATTTTCTTTTATCCATTGATCTCTCTCTTATCAAATACTAACCACATTTTCTCTCATTGTAGATAGCTCAGAGCATTTGGAAGATTTTAAGGATCTGCAAAGAAGTTAGAAAATTTTAGTTTTTGTGTGAGAGAGATAGTTTAGGTTTTATATCCTACATTTTCTGTCAAAGGATCTATTTGAATCCTCACACTTGTAATTAAATATGACTGATTTTTTGGGTAGACTTGAGCCTTGTTTGACCCCAATTGTGTGGCTGGGGTCCCAAGTATGTTGTTTCAGAGAGTTAATGAAGGTTATGGAAAAACCTTAAGCACGTCGGAAGCATGAAGATGGCATCATATGTGATCCGGAGCGACTAGTTGCACTTGTTGCTCGGGGTAGCGGAATTTAAAAATTTTAAAATGATGAAACCATATGGTCCAAGAATATTTCCTGGTTTGTTTTATCTAAACCAAAAATTAGATACTTGGAATACCTCTTGAAGTGTGGTTGTGATCGTGCCTCTAAAGTAAGAGACCTCCTGTCTCAAGTCTGATACGACAGAGGAGATGCTTGCGAGCGCATTGATGAAATATGTGTTTCTCGTAATCCAAGTTGATGATCCAAGCGACGAATCTCCTGATCTCATCTCGCTAGATATGACTTCTTCTTCATAAGTGAATCGCACCGAAAGAGATGAAGATGCATGAGCGGTCGAATCAACGACACAACAACGTGGCGACAATGACCCTCTCTAGGGTTTAAAGTGGGAATCCACTTAAATGAGAGAGAGGAGGGACATGTGTAGAGAATGAGAGAGAGAGAGCTTGCTATTATTTTGTTTAAAAAAAATAGATAGGGTGCCTCTTCTTTTATAATATTTTGGGAGTCCATGGATCACAATCCATGAACAACACAAAATCAATAGACGAGATTGATTTGTGTTTCTTTCAATGGCCATGATTTTTTTTGTAAAAAATACACCAACAATTAATTAAATAATATTAAATATATATTGAATAATCAATATATAATCTAATTCAATTAAATCAATCATCCAATCATCCATGAAAGATTAGAAAGGAGGCAAGCCTCCTTCCAAATAAGGGGGGACGACCACCTTGACTCCTAAATCAAGAGTGGTCGTCCGCCCTCCATATATGGAAGGGCGGCTTCTCATTCCAATTATATGAGATCCAATATCTCAATGAACCCTTCATTATTAATAACAATTTTTATTATAGATTATTTCACAAAAATAATTCCAAATTAATTTGTGAAATATTAGTCATGACACTAAAACGTTATAAATCACATTCACAACCCACAATAAAATGCAAATTACACTTTCCATTAACACATCAACATTTAAATTGTAAATGTTATTTACAAATAGCTCTCTCTTATATATTGTAAATAACATTTATAATATATATGATTAATATGGATAGTGTTATCCATATTATTTTATCCATGATAATTAAATCATATTTAATTATCTTAGATCTCTATTCTTACGTGCCAAATAATATGGATCACATGCACATTATTCACACCCTTGATAATTAAATCACATTTAATTATCTTAGATAATTTTTATATGTTGCCGAGCACAGGAGGACTACATGTGGTCGCCTAGGCTGCTCGCTGGTTTGAATCATGAGGCGCGACCGGGTGGCATGTGTATGAATATATGGGCGAGCACTTTTATTGTACATGTGCTCGCCCTTCGGTGCTCTCCCACTTGAAATTTTATGCGAGCCCGTGTAAATATATGGGCGAGCACCTGCGGAGCGATTGACAAGCACATTAGTCTGCTCGCCCAAACCCTTAAATAGAACGTCACCCTGCCTTTCTTCCTCATTCTACTCGCGTCCCCCCCCTCCTCATTCTACTCGCGTCCCCCCCCCCAAACAAGCCCTCCAACGATCCCTGCACATCCCTCCTCACCGTCGGCAACCTTCCTTTGCGTATTCCAAGTACATACACATCTTCCCTTCAGTATATTACTTCATCCTTTATCTCATTTTTTAACATCTCATTGTATATCACTCTTGTTTAGATAGTTTTGATTTTTCAAATTGTTGTTATATTATGTGTTATTTTGTATATTTTCCAGTGATGGAATATGCTTTCTATGTTTAGGATAAGACTTGTTTAATATCTTCTTGTTATACTTGATGATGGTTGCCTCATTTATATGGAAATTCATATGCATGGTAGGTGTTTGATGAAATGGCACAACCAATAATATGACTAAACTTGTTAGTATATAAAGGATAGCAATACCCCTATATATTTTATACTTGTTAGTATACCTTGTTGATTATTTACAATGACCAAAATTACGAAATAGGAATATCATGCCATGATATGTATAATTGTGGTTAAATAACATTAGGTACAACTTGTGAATAACATTAGGTATATTTGTGCTTAATTACCAATTAGGATTAGTTTACTTGAATATTCTTCATTGTGTGTCTATTTATGTCTCGATGCATACAAACATCCTCTTCATAGAGTATTCATATGAGATAGACTATTTCATATAGTGTGGATATGAGATATGACAAACACCAACACTCTTCCGTGATAATTTATTATCACATTAAATTCTAGTTAATGTGGCCAAGTGTATCACATTAACTTATAGTTATGTTGATATAAAGGCTAAAACACTAACAACTTATTTTTAAATCGCACAAAATCATTCGCACATAGTGCATCCCTCCACACCGAGTGGTGTGTGGCCCTGCACACCGGGAGGCGTGTGCAACACATTGGAGGACTTCATCACCTTTAACTGTGTTATATTTTTTTATTTTTTACACAGTACTATTGGACTCACTTTGAGATGAGATATCACAATCCAATGGTCGTGGATTTTGATGTTTGCAGGTGGAGTAATCCTTTTTTTGCAGGTACACTTCCAATAATATTCATTTAAACACTTTATTGGGCACTAATTTAGGATCACACTTATCCATATCCCCATCGTTAACCAACCAAATATATGTAAATGCCCGGCTAACATAAATGAATAAATATTTTAAGATTATTTTATAGTCTCATTTGTAGCACGTACAAATGTATGAGGTAAAGTGATCTTAAAATATTATATTTATGTTAGCTTTCCTTACTTCGGAGATCCTGCATTAAGGGGGTCTGTAAGGATTCAAACTTACTAAAAGTCAATCATTGTCACAAGTTGTTTGTTTCTGATGGAAATTCGGTTCCATAACCCCTTCCTCTTCGGTATACCAAATCAATCATAATTTACTATCGAAATAATCACTACGATGATTATTTTGAAAGTTGATTGCAATTGATTTTTGAGGTATATGGAAGAGGTGCAGGGTTATGCTGCCAAATTTTCCTCAAAAATAAGCAATCATGTGACAACGATCATCTTTTAGTAATTTGAATCCGTATGGACGGGCTCAAGTGATAACATAATTGACACACTTATCTTCTCATCTTATAGAGTAAGTATAGTAGATTTAGGTCAATGATGGGTTAGGTTTAGGTTTTCTTCATATGTTCTCCTAGATTAAGTCAAAGTTTAATCTTCCCATCTCATTTGACAATCTGAACGGTTTCATTCAGATTGATTAATATGAATAATAGAGCGTGGATGTACAAGCATGTAGTAGATGAACCTGTTACGGATACCTTTCAAAGAGGTGTTCAAGAATTTGTAGAATTTGCTTACGCACAAAGTCCTCGTGTTGTGGATTCTGATGCAACTTTCTTGTATCCGTGTCAAAAATGCCATTTAACGAGGAAGGGATCTAAGGATGAAACTCAGTTGCATCTTTATAAAAATGGTTTTATGGACGGATATCAGATTTGGTGGAGGTATGGTGAGGACTACGAGGACAAGATGAATGAGTCAAAAGAAGCGGACAATATTAATCCATTTGTAGATATGGTTATGGACGTTGCGGGTCCTGATTTTAACACTGCTTGTCTAGATGACGAGGAACCATATGGAGAGTCTACAGACTTCTACGAGATGTTGAAAAAAGCAGAAGAACCATTGTGTTTAGGTTGTAAGACATATTCAAAACTCTTTACAGTTTCGGATCTTATATCGATGAAGATGGAGCATAATATGACTGATTGTAATTTTGATGCAATGCTTAAAATTATCAAGAAAAATGTTACTAGAAGATGCAGAATTTATTATTATAAAACCAAGAATATGATGCGGAAGATGGGTTTAGCAGAAGCTAAAATAGACTCTTGTATAAATCACCATATTTTATATTACAGTGAACATCAGCATTTGATACGGTGTCCGGAATGTGATGAGCCAAGATATCATGAAGCAAGTAAGAGTGGGTCAAAAATCTCAAGAAAGATTTTACGTTATTTTCCGTTGATGCCGAGATTGAAACGGTTATATTCTTGCAAGGAAACGACAAAAATGTGACATGGCATGCAAACCATAAAGTTGATAAGTACATGGAGCATCCATCCGAGTATGATTGTTGGAAAGTATTGATGTCAACTTTTCCTATGTTTTCTGAAGAAAAGAGGAATTGTGTTATTGGTTTACGTACAAATGGGTTTAATCCTCATGGAAGAATTAAATATTACTCTTGCTGTCCAGTAATGACAACACCATATAATCTACTCCCACGGTTATGTAATAAGAGACAGTTTATGTTTCTATCATTATTGGTACCAGGACCTACACATTAGGGAAAATACATTGACGTGTATTTACGTCCTCTCATAGATGATTTGAAAATGTTATGGGTCGATGGAGTAGATACATATGATGCAAATAAAAGTCAAACATTTAATATGAAAGTAGCTCTATTTGGGCTATAAATGACTTCTCGGCATATAGAATATTATCTGCATGGAGTACACATGGACGTAAAAGTTGTCCATATTGTATGGAAGGTACTAAATCATTCCAGCTTTAACATGGTCAGAAACCTTGTTTTTTATTGTCATAGACGTTTTCTTTCAAACAATCATCCATATCGAAGAAAAAGCAAGCATTTAAAAAGAATACCATTGATCTTACAGATCCATCGACATTTAAGACTGGCGAAATGATATTATCAAGTTTGGAAGAATAGGAGAAATCAACCTTACAGAATGGGGATAAAACAAAACCTCTTCCTGGTTTTGGTGATAGTCATAATTGGATTAATAAGAGTAATTTGGGGAATTACTGCATTGAAGTAAGCTATTGATACGACACAGCTTAGATGTTATGAATAAAGAGAAAAATATCTTCGATAGCACCTTCTATAATGTTATGAATGTAACTGGTCGCACAAAAGATGCAATAAAGTCTCATCGTGATTTGCAAATGATATGCAATCGGCCGAGGTTCATATAAAGTAACATGATAATGGAAAGGTTGAACTTCGTAAAGCAAAGTATACATTAGATAGAAATCAAGTGAAGCTTGTTTGCGAATGGATAAGTAAATTGAAGTTTCCAAATAGATATGCATCAATTTCTCGAATTTGGTCGATTTAAAGAAGTTCTCATTTAAGGGAATGAAAAGTCATGACTGTCATGTTCAGAGGATTATTACTAAAAAAATATTGTCGAGGTTCTATGAGATGTCAGCAGATTTTTTCAGGCTCTCTGCTCGTCACGTGGATACTGAGTGGAGATAGAATATCTTGAGAAAAATATTCCAGTGATTATGTGTAATTTGGAAAAGCTATTCCTGCCTTCATTTTTTGATTCAATGGAGCATCTGATGATTCATATTCCATACGAAGTAAAAGTTGGAGGGACCGTAAAATATCATTGGACGTGTCCATTTGAAAGTATTTGTAAATATTAAATTCTTTTTTTATTCTTTAATATATGAATAAAACATTTACATGTTTTACATAGGTTCATGTTCTTTCTTAAAAGAAAGGTCCGAAATAAAAGTAAAGTTGAAGGATCAATAAGTTCACAGTATATTTACGAGGAAGTCACAACATTCTGTGCTAGGTATCGTCCGAAAGATGTGGAGACATTCCACAATAGATTTAGGAGGAATGAGACAATTTACTCAGAGGAAGAACCTTATATCAGTGTCTTTCGTCAATCCACTTAGCTCATAGGAAAGGCAACAGAACGTTTCGTACTGAAACAAGAGAAAGATGTTGCAGAGTTATACGCATTAGACAAGGAAATAACACCATATGTTCAGTATGTATCTTTATTACTTTATTTACATATTCAAATTCCCTTCCACATAACACTAATGTTTCTTTTACATATTTTATAGAATTTGGAAGGAAAATTGTCGAAGAAAATACTATATATTCAGATGACGAAATTCTGAGCATCTATAGGAATCAATTTTCAACTTGGTTTAAAAATCGAACAAAACAATTGGACGGTAGTGATTATCATACACATATATTAAAATATTTTGGAGAAGGTCCGGTTTATAAGGTCTGATCCTACAACTCTTGTTGCTGTAATGCTTATCGTTTTCATACCTTCAATTCGGGTAGATATTTAACAACTTAGAATCACAGAGTGATGGTTCTTGGATCTTGTTATGAGAAAGATCATATGAATTATTATGGAATATTAAAGGAGATACTAGAAGTAGAATATAGTATTCCAGGATTTAATAAAGTAGTTCTCTTTCTGTGTCATTGGTATGAACCCAATGGAGGCGTAGTGCTCGATAAGAGAAATAACATTGTCGATGTGATACCAAGAAAATTTATATGAGATTTGAACCCTTCGTTCTAGCTTCTCAAGAGGATCAAGTTTGTTATCTCCCACAAGTGTCAAAGAAGAGAAAGAGCATTGAAACTTTAAGTGTCGTGAAGATAAATTCTCGAGGCTATATTTATGATGAATACACTCATCATGAAGATGATATAGATGAAGCATTCACACCGACTCATGAGCGAATAAGCGTAACAGAAGAAGTTCCAATCATTGAATCGATTCGATTGGCTGATAATGAGGTGTTATGTGTTGACCTACAAGATGATTCAGACTCTACAAATGATGATTCAAAAAACTCAGAAATCAAAGAAATATGCTATAATCCAACAGAATTACATGATGAAGATTAACTATAAGTTTTATTTAAATATAATATTCGAATTAGTAAAAATGTTCATTAATAACTTTGTAATTAACTATTACATCATCATCATTACAGTAATGGAGGGTTTGGATGTGACGGCTCTCATGGATCTCATCGATCCAATCATCCATCCTCCTTAGACACACCTTCTTACAGTAGGCATCCGACCTCGAATGTTGCTTGAGTCACAATTTGGCGAGGTTCAACGTGTCATAGCCTACTACGAGTCCCTTGGTTATCCTCCTCCTCCGTTTTATGGAGGCGCCTATGGAGAGCCATCTACCTCAGCCGCTCCTACTGCATGCCCGGTCCCAGTCCCGATACCTGCACGGACCTCGATGGATTATGATTCTCCTTCTTTGGACGTCGGAGCACCTCCTCCTTTACCTACTGGAGCTGGACAGACTTCGGAGTCCTACCCTTTGTTGGAGGTTACTGCAGATGGAGGTGCGATTTTAATAAATTTTATCATTTTAACTTTATCATAAAAATAGATTGTATATTATTTACAAATTTTACAAAAATATGCAGGGATTTTTTGAATAGCAACAGGGTGGCAAAGGAAATAACCAACATAATCAAGACACAATGACTAGCATGCAATTTCGATGGTGTCGTATTCCTGCTACCGAGCAGGAGAAATTGTTTGAGATGTTTCTGGTAAAAATAATTTTTAAGTGATGTCTTTGAAATTTTTTGCCACGTTTTCTTCTGATATTTTGCAATAATTTTCAGAGTAGGTATCGCCTAGTTCTGAGTATAGAGAAGGAGGCTTATCTTCGAGCCTTTATTCATTTGGTGGAGACGAGAATGAGCTATACATTTTTCAAGGTAAGGAGACACTCACATGTGAAGACGAGATGCAAGGGGATAAATTTTAAGCATGAAGAGGTTCCCGCCAACATGGTGCACTGAGGATATGTATTGTATTAATTCAATAATTTATGTAATTTGTAAAATAATTAATATTCATTATATATCCCTTGCATATGGGTGGGTTTTTTGTGATACATTCGTTGCATATGCTGAGTTTGGAAGGAGATCAACGGCGGGAAGGGCAAACCGACAAAAATAAAGGATTAAATCGACAAGTGGATCTAAAAGCCACAATCAGATTATAGCAGAGGTGTTAATTTAATTTAAAATTTAATTTTTGAAATCTAACTTAGTATAGTACCATTTTGTTATTATTTTCTATATTTAATTTTTAAACAACTAGGTTGGAGAGAAAATCCCTCATTTCAGGAGTGGTGGTCTAGATCCCACATGAGTAAGAAAGAGGGAGAGTCTCAATGGTCCACTCCTGAAGCAGGAGAATTATTGGTTAGTCTTTTTATTTATTTGTAATTTGAAAGATATATTATAATTTATTCTTCTCTTTTTCAGTTTGTATTTCAGGATCGTTACTTGGCACTATATGCAGAAAAATGGAGTGGTGATCCGAATGGGGAGCAACCATCATTTGATAAAGCAATTTAGAAGCATATATAAATAAATATTATTTTACTATATTCATTTTTTATATATAAATGCATATTAAACAATAAAAAATTTATAAGGTGTTGAAGGAGAGGGATGTTGTGGCGAATAGGAAGCACACTCTTGGTGGTCTTCCTCCATACTATGTGGAGGAACATCATCAATCATATTCTACTTATACCCACCCGTCGTATACACAACCATAATCATCGCAACCATCATTACAGATGGTCCCAGATGGCGATGATGGTGGAGCAGGTGACGAAGTTCCGAGAAGATTTCACGGCGTACATGTAAGTATTCTACTTACAAATGCATATCATATATAATATATATATCTTCCATAATATAGGTCACAAGGGTGTGCATCTCAATATGAGGAGATTGAATTGGATGATGAAGAGGAGGAGGATAATGACCCAGAAGAAGAGGCACACATGTATGCCAGGTTCAAGGAGAAGGAGAAGGAGAAAAAGAAAGCAAAGCAGAGTTTAATTTCAAAATTTTTTTGATAAAAAAATGATTGCTGGTTTTTGTATTTTTCCATTATAGATTTTTTAGCAAGTCTTTTCATTTGTATGAACTTTGATAGTATAAGTAGTTTTACTTGTATTTGTGGAATCTTTCGAACATATATCTGTAGTATTTAGCTCTTAAATATGATGCATTTACATATATACTGAAATTTCCTATTAACTTAAACAATTAGTTTGTAAGTTCATATATATTGTGTGAGTATGACATGTTAAAGTTATTAATTAGTTGGTGAACTGGCATATTAAAAATACTCTTCTCGACTCTAATAAGCACATGCAATGGTTTCTTGGTAGGCTATACAGGTTTGACGGGACGTCTAAACCCCACCAAACCTGTATATCAGCACTTTAGTCTTGACGAGCACATGTGCTCTCCAAGTGCTCTGGATTTGATCGCCATATTACTTATGGGCAACCATGTTGGCGAACACGTGTGTGCACGCCCATAAGCGGGCGAGCACATAGCATTCGCATGTGCTTGCCCACCTACCCTAGCGACTCTCTTATCAGTGAACACATGGAGCGAGCACATGTGCTCGCCCACTGTAAGGGAGTGCACTTGGTGTGCATTTGGAATGCACATTACGAGCCAACATGTGCATGCCAAGCACGTCTTTTTTTGTAGTGTCTTCGCGGATACTTGGAGATAAGGACATGGTGATTATATGTTCCACGTATAGTGACTTGGATATAGAGATCACATCTCAAATCTAGATCTCGGGGACCTCCTATAGATGTTTGATTAAATCAAAGTCGTTAATCTAATCTTGTCATTACATCTGAATCACATTCAGATCACTGTCCAACTTTTGGACTAATATTAGATTACTTCTCTATTGAGAGGAGTCACTAAAATACAGACTTATTTCATCACTCCCTTGACATGGAAGCATCATTGTTATACAATCGTTTTTTATCACATCATCCTTAGGTATTCATAATACTTATACATCCTACATACTTGAAGACAGAATAAACCTGATGATTTAGATCAATTTAGTTTGTCTTGTTCGGGGTTTTATCATTGAGTTTCTCATTTGATAATTGGGATTTAGTATGGATTATATATTTCCAAAAGCATATATCATTTGAGCAGACACTTTCCAAAAGCACATATCAAACCTACAAATTTAGTGAAGCTTCCAAAGCGAGACGACCGTGCACGAAATCTGATCACAATATCTCATAAGTGAGCTCATGTCTTCTGATTCAATAAATAAACCTGTATGATCCCTTCGAGAGATCCTATTACTCATATTCTCTTGTATGCACACCAGCTCTCCAGTGTATAGACCTTGATTATACCATCAACCCATCAGTCTGCAAAATGTACATACTCAGACATATAGTAACACATCTGTCTCCGGTCAGAGGACGCGTGCCTATATTGTGATAGTATATGACATGGGTCATGGTTATCTCGATCTCATTTAGTCAACTCTTTGACCAAACTTATCTAAAACCTCCGAATCTTTATTCCTATGTAGAGTACGTGCATCAAGAGGCCGATCA
Organism: Ottelia alismoides; assembly: GCA_037367405.1. Lineage (NCBI taxonomy): Eukaryota > Viridiplantae > Streptophyta > Magnoliopsida > Alismatales > Hydrocharitaceae > Ottelia > Ottelia alismoides. The sequence continues at coordinate 457,105 of JAZKJV010005384.1, read as the reverse complement.
GATATCAACCAAAAGAGAAAGGATTGCCATGTCCTACTCAGGCTGGAGATCATCTCTTAATAATCATTTGATGGTGCTTGATGAGTCCTCAATCTAACTGTTTGGATGTTCATCCAAGCACCCGCCTCTATGATTCAACAATTGAATCAACAGATGTATGATCATTAAGATGGCCATGGTACATAACCCTAAATGTATTAAGCGACCTATTACACAATCTTCCTTTCAGATCACTGAATGATTTACAATAATGTTTATTTCATAATGGCTCGTCGTGGGCTCGCATGTCCAACAATCTCCCACTATCAAAAAGAGCCATTAATGGGCTAATATTTAAACCCACGCTCATGTGATAATCACAAGCTATTTAAAAAAAAGGGATTTTACACCCATATCCCTGAGTAATTCCGGAATAACAATCATAACCCTGTATAATCATGGATTACATGAGAAACCTCGAGTAATACTTAAATCTTACATGACATGACCCCGTGTTACATTCCGTTTGGAATAGCCGTTAGATTTGATGGTTTCCGTTAAAAAAAGACAAAAATGTCCCCAAAGCCCATTCCTATTTGCAATAACATGCCATCGGTCCCCCTACCCCCCCGCCCGTCGACGCCGGTTGCCCGCAACCCCCTGCCCGCCATCGTTCCCCTCGTCCCCCTCCACGAGCTCCTGCTCCACCATCGTTTCCCCCCATCCCCCCTGCCCCGACCCATGGCGAGCTGCTCCGCCGACGCCGCTTTGCTCGAGCTGCTCTGCAACCTTCCACAGATATGTATCCACCAACAGTAGCCGGCAGCTGCGAAGGATCTCTTACTTCAGACTTCGCATTACGCTGCTCACATCTTTGCTCTACTCCTTGTAGAAATATTCGAAGTGGTTTCGCTCCAGGAGCCCGAAATCTTGCGAAGGATGTCGTCACCGTCTCTCTATTTGTATTCGTCGGGATTCCAGTGATAACCCTTCATGTGGATCACATTGCTCCGGTCCTCCTCCTTCCAGACCATTAGATTGTCATCGAGAACGACAATGGTGGCGGGGTGACCGAGCACCACGTTAAGCCCCTTCCTACCGTCCTTCGTGGAATCCTCCCAACTAATGACCTTCCCCGTGAAATACTCCTCCTCAGGGTCGAGCAGCCTCACCATGTCTTCCGCGTACTGTCTGTCTCCCATGGTGTATATATGCAGATCGTACATGGTGCTCGTCGCCCTAAGGAACTGCCTTGCAAAAGGCTTGATCTTGGCGACCGCCTCTGCGGACTCCATAACGTGGATTTCACGGTCGGACATCTGGTGGGATCCTTGCTGGAGGGGGTGGGATTGGAGGAGGGTGTGGTCAAGGTCGAGGACTAGTAGGAGATTGCCCGTCTTCTGGACGAAGTCGAGGTCGAGCAACTTCTTCTGCAGGAAGAAATGGGTGTCAAGGAGGAGGCCGCTGCGCATGTAGTTGAGGGCTACGAGAATGCCCTCGTGGTGTTGGGCTACTGCCTCGGAGCCGCAGTGGAAGCAACAGGATCCGATGTAGACAGGGCCGTGAAGAGGGCACGCCTTGAGATGTCCATCGTGACGATGCCTCTTCAAGGAGTGTAGAAGTCGAGGCTCTTACTCTCCCACTCCAGATCGCATGCTCTTGTGGGTGGAGGTGACATCAGCTGGAGAATTTCCGTCGGCGAAGGGATGGATGCCGTAGCAACATGGCCCCTTGCCCGCCTCTGCCAGCAGCAAGCTGTCGTCCTCCTCTGCTTTTCCTTGAAATTCCCCACGGCCCCTTGCCCGCCTCTGCCAGCAGCAAGCTGTGCGAGAACACCACCACCCCCCTTGCCGAGCTTTCCTCTCTCTCGAAGGCTGCCGAGAAGGCCCCCCTCCCCCCCGCATGCCATCCACCAACCTGCAACCTTGCCCGCGAGCTTCCTCCCTCTCGGAGGCCACCGAGAAGCCCCCTCCCCAGCTCGCCCCCTACCGACCAGCCTGACCCATGTCATTTATTTTTTTCTTTTGTTTTTTAGCTAATCCTAGCCGTTCGATCATATATTAGTTAGATTAACTCACTCATGTAGTTGAGTTAACATATTAAACTAACGGAGGGTTATGAGTGTGAGACGGAGTGACAATCCATGGTTTTTCATGTAATTCATGATTATGTGGGGATATGATGTTATTGCGGAATTACTCAGGGTTATGGGTGTAAAAATCCCTTAAAAAATAGCTAGGTAAGCTGACTAGTCACTCTAGTACCAAGAGACTACACGAAGTCCTTTTATGATACTTGTGTATCCCCAAGTAATAGTGCTTGCATCAAACGCGAATGTTGCATCTTATGCAATCAATACTCAATTTTGTTAAAGCGATTCTAGTGTCCTTGACACTACAACTCAATAATTATTATAACCAGTATGTAATTTCTATTATCCTTATCAGAATGCCCTTATTCTCGAAGATCTCCATCTCCTAAGACTAAGACTCGTTTTTTTGTCTTATAAGGCATTTGCAGTTAAGACCTTTTAGATCACCATCTATAAAGTCTTAAATTCTTGAAGATAAGAATTTGAGACCACTATCTCAAAAATATTGTCATCTTTAAAGGTATTTATATTAAAACAATCAAATTTTTTATCTCTATAGTAGGATTAGTAATAGTTTACTACTCCCACTACATGGCAGACATCTAACATTTTCTACACATCTAGCATACACCGAGTTTCCCAAAGCTGATGCACAATGACATGTAGCTTTGGTAATTACATCCTCAACTCTTTGAGGTGCTATCCCTTAGATAGGTCAGTACCATATCTTAAGGAAAAGAAGCCTTCCTTGAAATTTACCAAAAAAATGGACATGTCCAAGGTGCACCACTAATGTGTTAGTCCTAATACCCTCTTCTCTTTCCTTATGAACATCTTTAGAACAAAGATCTAAGTGGTATACTTGCGATCATATCACATAGCAAGGAATAAACAGATTATAAAACAATTATTATCATCCTTAAATCATTCTAAATGATTAGAATTTTATCGACATCTTAGCATGACGAACACGATGGCGCTCCCACTAAGCTTCACATGATTCATCAAGATTTTGTATGAAAACATAACCTTGATAATTTCATTAAATATGATGTTCTAACTACTAGAAGCTTATCAGAGCATATAGATGGAGCTTTCACACCTTGCTTTCCTCAATTACAAACCCTTAAGGCTACTCCATTTCCTCGGTGAGGAATTCTTAGAGGAATGCAATCTTTAGCTCCTACTTGTAGACGTCATAGTCGAGTTGTGTAACTATAGTTCGAATATTCTGATGGGTTTAAGCATGGTCACTGAGGAGCAAGTCTCGTCGCAAGTGATGTCTTCTCTTCGTGTGTATCTTATGGATACGAGCTATGCTTTGAAAGTCTCCACCTTCTCATCAGGTTCCCTCTTTATATTGAAGATCCACTTACACCTAATAGGTTTTACCCTTATAGGTGGATCCTCGAGGGTCCGTAATGGCTCGTCGTGGGCCCACATCTCTAACACTTAGGACCTATACTCACGGTAGAATAACTTTTACTTGCTTGTGCTCAGTTATAACTTTAGGACACTGATGAACCTCAGTTTCATCATCTTTATTTGTTATAATTAACCCCCTTGCTTATTGTTTTGTCAATAAATCCCTGTTATTGTGTAATAATTAACAGAGTCCTTAATAAATTAAAAACCACAAAAAAATGGCAAAACAAAAATTCGTGGTATTTTTAGACTCAAAAATACCCTCAAAAATATTTCGTGTCTTCGTTTGATCTCTTTTCGAGTTTTGGTCAACATGAAACTTGTAGATCTCGTCATGATCTACAACTTTCATGTTTTGAGTTTTCTCAAATTCGACCAAATAAGCCCTCAAAAATCAAAAATACTCTTGCAATAATCTGATTGGGCCACGTGGCCCAATCTGGGTGAGCCACGTGGCCCGCTTCCCTTGCCCCTTCCGCCTGCGTTCTGAGCCGTTGGATGACCTTCAGATCCAACGGTCTCTCTTTCTCCACGTGCGCCTCAACCCTCAGCCATCCGATCGACAACTCCTTCTCATCTAAGCCGTCCACCAGCGCCGCATCAGGAGCACGCCACGTGGCCCTTGCTGAACCCTCCGATCACGCCTTGAACTTCTGATCTGAGCCACTTAATCCACCCTCTGTCCTTTACCGTTCGATCACCGCCCACTCTTCATCTTTACCCTCCGTTAGCGCCTCGACCTCGACACGCCACGTGGCTGCTTCATCGACCATCGATCTCACCGCCCCAGATCTAATCACGGCCTTCCCTTCGCGCCTCAACGACGGCCGTTGGATCTGCAAATCCAACGGCTGCAGGTCGTCGTCAACCTCCAGCGGTTCCCCACTCTCCCACGATTCAGCACTTGCACACCTCGTCCCCTTCCCATTTTCTCCACCACCTCCGACTACCTCACCCTTCGCCAACCGTCCCATGGTCCTCCCTAGTCAACCACGACCCTCGCGCACTCTTCCATTGACCACCAACCTCTCTCCACTTCTCTCATTTCCCCCTCCGTTCCACGTCGTCCACCACCATCTCCGCCACTTCGCCCTTCAAATACACTGGTCTCCCCACCGTTTCAAACGGTCCACCTTTACGTAGGGGCATGGCCCAGCCCTCCTCCGTCTCCCAGTGACAGGGGGAGGCGGAGGATTGAGCGAAGACGGCCAATGCCTCCGGTGACGACCCTTCGCCGATCATGGCGTCGTCGCGGTGCTCCGAGCCCGCTCGAGCTGCCTCCAGTAGCTGCGGAGGTCCAGCGAAGACCGTGGCTTCTATCGTGAAGCTCAGCCCAAGCTCCCATCCATCTCCGGCAAGGTAAGTCCTTCTTCCTCTTCTTTCGTATTTTATCTTCATTTTCCTCGATTTTTCTCGGTCAATCCGGCCGTTTTTACTCTCCATTGACCATCCCATTAGCTTCACTACGCCTCCCCCTTTCTCGCGCACCTCTCCGCTCGCTTCCTTCCTTCTTCCAAACCCCATCACACCTCCGACCCACCTCCTCCGCTCTAGCGGCGGAGGAGCACCGAGCTCCTCGTTCCTTTCGCCCCTACGAGCTCTCATCCCACTCGCATACACCGCCCAATCGTGCTTCGGCTATGTTACGTTAACCTGCAGGTGAAGTTTCTTCAATGATCGGACCCTTGCCGGAGCTGTTTTGACCGAGCTTTGCAGCCATCGCCTGAGCTCTGGAGCATCGTTTCAAGGGACATTGGATCCTCCCCGATCTTCCAGCTTCATCGACGTCACTCTAAGAAGCGTCGGGGAGGTCATTTGCAGCCGGAGACGAGAGGCGGAGGAGGAGCTCCTTCGCCGGAGCTCCAAAGTCACCACCAGTCTTCGGTCGAGGAAGACGTTACAGGCGCCGTTGGATGCACCTTTCTCGGCGGTCATCCAACGGCCATGAGGAGACCACGCCATCAACATCAGCAGCAGTTGGATCCGTTTGATCCAACGGCTCAGATTCAGCCACGTCGCTCAAGACCCGCCTCTCCAGCGACCGTTGGATCATCTTGATCCAACGGCATCATATGCAGCCACGCGTCGTCACCAGAGCACGCCCAAGCCTCCGTGTCCGTGCCTCCAGGTTCGGTAGCTCCGAACCTCCACGAGCCTGCATCGAGCCTCGGACTTCCCGAGCCTAGCCGAAGCGCCTCCGAGCCTCTGCCGAATCCGAGCCTCCGTCCGAGCCTGAGTAGCACGTGCAGCGCACGTGCTATTTGGGAATTTTGCAGAGACGCCCTCAAACTTCTCCATATTTGCAAAAAGGTCCCCGCGCTTTTGGGTAAATTACAGGGAAGGTCTCGCGCCTTATTCTTATTGCATTTCAGTCCTTTCCAGGGACCTTTTTGTAGTTATCTTTTTATGTTTTCTTTCATTTATGCCCTTGCTTTCTTTGTTGAATATCTTGAGCTACATATATCCAATTGAGTTGATTTCAGTTTCATTTTAAAGCTGGTTTGATGATCTTTCTAATGGCATGCTTAATTGTTGTGTTGGACACAATGAGTTTTGATGTATTATTCTATAACCATGTGTCTCTAATTTCTTAACTTCTGCCTTGTTCAAATTGATTATGTCACACCATTTAATCTGAAATTAACTTATGGGTTAATTGGCTCATCATCTTGATCTAGGGCATATCTGTGATGTATTTTCATTGCATCTCTTGCATAATAACAATTTAAAAAAAAATGCATGTTTATTTTCAATGCATTGTCTTGTTGTCTTCTTTGCATGGTTTGACCTATGTGCCTTTAACTCAAACACTTGATTAAACACACTTAAAGCCGATTAATATGAGAGAGGCTCGTGTCTCTGAGTTCGACCTTGGTATCTTACCAAGTAAAAAATAAATCACGATCACCTCATTTTGATTTCTATACACATATTTAAATGAGATGATCTTTTGATGAGCCCATCTCGGCCCGACTGCTACGACATTATTAAGTGCTAAAAACATTATATTAAAGGGCCGATTTTGCGGCTCATCAGACACACATCAAATAATTATATGCATTGTAGATTGTTCAACTTAGACAAAGTTTGAATCTATTTTTCCACTAATAGAACTATCTGCTTAGGGGCATTTTTCATCGGCTGCATTCATTTAGAATAATTTCAATTCTATTCTGCATCCCACTTGAAGAGCAATGGGAAGCGTTGTAAGTCCTCTAACTAAGCATACATCATAGTTTTCATCGTGCATTGGTTTTTCTTAATTCATCTCTCTATTTTCTCACTTAAGTTAAAAAGAATTTGGGACTGATCGGAAGACGATATTTTTGTAGTCATTAAGACCCACAGTTATAACCTAACTTAAAATTGGGACTGCTAACAAGGTTGATTAAAATAACTAGAATAAAATCAACCCTTGTTTTGAAAGATTAACGCCCATCATTGGACATAGGTACATTCTAGACTGAGCGAGGAGCGCTACAATTAAGGATTAGAGCCCAAATCCTTGGGTGTTTGCTTGGAATATCATGCCATAAGAAACCTTACTCGAGAGTGTGGATCAGAGAGTTGCCTATCGGGTCTAGCACAGAGTAGGAACTCCCCACAAGTATCGTTGGGTGTTTTGAAGTATTGCTGAAGCTATCTTGCTAGTGACAGTGTCCCCTTTGGCATTTGCTACTCGGAGACCATGTTGTAATGGTACCATCTCATCGAGACTTCAGCAAAGGCCATCGTCTCTTGTACACTTGAGTTTGCAAGTGACAATTTTGGTATTGCAAGTATTCATGCTCAAGTTAAGCAATGATTTTATGTGGTTAATCGTATAGGAGGATTGATTCATTGTTACCTCAAATGAGGAATCATCAGGTCTCACCAAGTATACCTCGACCATCAATCACTATAGGCCAACTAAGTGTTAAGTTGAAAACTTGTTCAAAAATAGTCCTTAAAATAGAAAAGATAAGCGGTTGAACTATAACGTGCCTTCACAAGTGTCTAGTTGGTGAAATTCCAGGTTTGATTTATGTTTGCTTTGTGTGTATACAAAGACTATACATTTGTATCCCCATGTGTATTCTCTCTCTCTTGACTCTTTTTATCGTGGTCTTTACCGATCTTCTGGACATCAGACATGGATTTTTTGAGGAAATTCATTCAGACTTTGCGAATACTACACACAACCCCTTAGACCTCATGTCTCTCTGGGATCGAGTTGACCCTCTTTTCGAACCTACTTGGTCGTGGGATAACCATTTTCTCAAGACCAAGACCAAGATGTCACTATCGGGGTTTAGTCAATCCCAGACTAACCCTCTCTTTAATTCTTCTACCAAGGAACCCATTATTTTTGGTAGGAAACTTCCATCCTTCTAAACCTAGTTCTGATCTCTTTGCTTCTGAAGGTAAAGAAGAAGACAAGATGCCTCCTAAGAAGAATCAAGGTGAGGAGGAGAACACCAAATATCCAATGATAACCGTAGTTTAGCAACAAAATGAACTGCTCAGAGCTCAGTTACTGATTCTACATGCAGCTGGAAATTCGGAAGCCATGGAAGACACATACCTCAAGGATATTGTCAATGACTACAACTGGATAAAACTAGTACCTCCCGGGATGTGTTTGAGCACAAATCACATTTCCTCGCATTGCTCCCAAAGTTTGGAGGAAAAAACCATGAAGAACCATCTCTGAGACTTCGAATTAGTCTGTGACAACCTGTCTCATCATAGGGTTATTCAAGACTACATTAGGTTGAGAGATGCCCCCCTTGCCTTACATATAAGGCTGCATATTAGCTAAAAAATTTAGGGGAGGTAATGTCAACCTGGGTTGCATTCAAGACTCTATTTTTAAAGAAAATTCTACCCAGTGAGTAGAATTAACCAGATGATGATCAAACTCACAAGCTTCACCCAGTACCCAAATGAACCATTTCATGAAACCTAGGTGAGATTTACAGACTTAATACAGAAATGCCCATGGCACAAAATCAGTAAGATGATGTTGGTATAGAGTCTCTTAAGTGGTCTGAACCCTGAAATGCAAGGGTTAGTGAGTGCTTCTTGTGGAGGAAGCTATGTGGGATGACACAAATACACTGTCTATAAAGTGTTCGAAAAATTAGCCAACATAAGCCGTGCACAGACCACTAGCCGGACATAAATGCCCAACCACCTTGCACTCTCATCAAAAGAATAGGGAAAGAAGACCGTGAACAATCTCTCCACCGACCAGAGGTCAAACAAGGGGCTTATAGTCGATAAGCTCACAATGGTCAAATAGATTAATAAGAAGTTTGACGAGCTCAAATTCTCCAATATGGAGAGTTTGTTCAAACTTCTCATGCAGATGGAGGAATTGGTTGACAAGTTATCTAAAATCCAGATACCTACCCTGACTATAGCCCCTGCCCCTGTACATCAGATTCACTACATTCAAGGGAAATGGATAAGGCAATAAAGCAGGGGGGGCTTTTCCTACGCCTATCAAAATCAGATGGAAGAATCCCATGCTTAGACAGTTTATGAGGAACCTCCACAAGTGATGGAGATCAACGAAGTTTGGTACAACTCCAACTCAACTCTGAGCCCTCATCCTTCGCAATCTCGTCCTAGCTATCTACAACCACAAAAATAGTAGTCACGACCTTACCAACAGCCTCATCCAAACTACCAGCAACCAAATCAGCAACAATATCAACGTCGGGGCCAATATGGCCATATATGTCCCCCCAACCTGTTTCAACATCCCCAGGCCAGGCAGGGCCAAGGGTCTTCCTCTTCAGCCTCTTCTGAACTTTGGAGAATTTTGGATGAATTACATGATATGAGAGTCGATATCAATCGACTCTCAAGAAGGAGAGATGAGTTCATTGTGCCCCAAACCGCCATTCTCGCTCAAGCCAGGCTAACCCAAATAGCCTAGGACACAAGGATCATGTATTATACTTAGAATGTTCATTACCTAAATATGAGATCTTTTCGCATGATGTCAGAAATAATATTTCTCTCAGGTGCGGAAAGACTGTAACCATCCCTAATCGAGCAAGGAAACACGATGACATAACTCTAATGTCCACCTAATCACACCTCTGGGATGAAGAGGAGGAGAGGCAACTAACACCGGCACCTGAGATACAAACTGCCATGGAGTCAAGTGAGTCTGAATCTGAGGATGAGAACACATTTTAGCAGCACCAACCCCACATCAACATCAGCCATTTTCTTTTCAGAGTTCGAGTTAGGTCATCTGTCTGAGTCCAAGTCATGTACAAAATTCCTCTTTCAATAAAAGTGATATTTCAGTTCCTGAACTTGATCACTCAATCCCTTTCTCCCATGCTCTAATACTGGAGAGAAGAAAAGCTTAAAAAACAAAAAAATGATGAAGAGATGGCATGAATTTGCAAAGAAAACATCTAGGTCACTTTATCTTTAGATGAGATGATAGAGAGAGACCCTGCATTCAGGAAATATCTTAAGGTAAGTAGCACACCAACAAGGGTTAGCAGAATGAACTCAAGTCGAACAAGAAAACATATTCTCTCTATCGCAACATCTCATCTAATAAGCAATGAGATCCCTACAAAGAAGAGGGACATGGGCGCACACTTGGTTACAAGTCAGATCAATGACATTAAGTTTGTAAGAACCTTGTTACACAACAATTCCTCCATCAATCCCATGCCCACTACACTCTTTGAGCATCTGAATCTGGATCCTCTTAGTAAATCAAGAGCCATACTTCAATTTGCATACACATCAACTAAGAGACCCAAGGGTTAAATTAGGAACGTTGTGATCAACATTGAGGGACATGATTATCCAATGGACTTCACAATCCTAGACATGGATGTCTCTAGAAATTGGAAGGATTCCTATATGATCTTAGGGCGGCCCTTCCTAAGGACCACATGAGCCCTATTTGACAACACTTCTGAGAAGATCTAATTCAAAGAAGTTGGGCTATAAATGAAGCAGACAAGATTTTAAAGACCTGATTCTAAATCCAGCACCGAGATCGCTTTTTTTAGGTCTGAGGTAAATTGCAGTATAGTCATGACAGTTGGGTCTAGGAGACAAAACCCGACCACAATTGAAGAATCACTCTAATGGAGAGGATATTGTCGACACTGTAGTTTGCCAGCTCATCCAGAACTGCTCTTCGCATGCATCTCCCTACACTCCTGGAGACTCTGAGGTCTATCTTGACTTGTCAGTCCCATTTCTCTAAGGTCTATATTGATGAACTATTCATTATATTCTAATTTAGTAGAGACCAATAGATTGTAGATTACTATCTGAAATATATCCATCATGACTCTTTATGACAGGTCCTTTCCAGAATTCATCTTTATTTCTAAATTTAGAAATAAACAATGAGTGTATTCTAATATCTATGTCATAGACACATTCTCTAGGACTAAGGGCTCTCCCACTGAAAATATATAGTCTATCTATCCAATGGAAATTGTTGCAACATTTTCATCAACATCCATGTGGACGACTATTAAACCTTAAGATCAAATTTTCTAATCTTCTGAAACATATGCAACCAATTGCAAGTGTTAGTAGAAAAGTGAGATACAATTATCAGACTTTGATCTTATCTAATAAGAAAGTCAATTTCAATGATTATATGTATATGTATAATATTCCGATGCACTATCCGACCCTTCTCTAAGGATCTTAGACATCTTAGATAGTCATACTATCAAGACATCGACTTGTTGTAGTACTGGCATTCATCCAACTCTTTGAATGTCATATGTATGGAAGTCGCAGAAGTACAACCAACTCTTTGACTTTCCTTCTTACATGGGTCAGACCCATGCTTCCACTACGCTTCCTTCATCAATAAACAACCATTGCTTAAGACAAAGGATCTCTTATGTTGAACTCAAAATATTTCAATATAAGAGCATTTAACCATTTATATAGGCTTTATTCAATTCATACAATATGAATATTGTGAAGCTTCATGAATGACTTGAGTATAGTCAATAAAATGATGACACTTATCGTATCTACATCTGTCTAAATTCTCAAAGACTTTGGTTCAGGCAGGTACTCAAATATTTTGAGTGCATCATCTCTTATCGAACCACCATTCTGCATAATGCATTGAACAATGTCATTCATGATTAAAGATCGAGAGCACATATGTATGCCAAAACATCTTCTTATAATTTATAAGGATTTTAGATAATTATGATCATTATCAACATGATACTTCCACAACACATTCGATGAGAAATCAAGACCATAGAGACGCACAACCCAAGGTTGTTGTCATGTTGTCTATTTAATTGTCATTCCTCATTATTACGAGGAAACTTGCTTATTGCAACCACATATAGTATGTGTCCAACTACAAGTACAATATCTTGATCATGGATCCAATCCATGATAATTTACTGTTATTATTGTGTGTAGTATTGAGTGGGTTTAATGTATGTTAGTTGAAATAAGATAATTTTCATAAATATGTATTTTACTTTAATTTAGGGTTTTTATATCAAAGTTGTCTTGTCATGTCGACTCTAAAAGTTCATTCCCTTATTTACTTTCAAATTAAGAGATATACTTACCATTATATCTCAAGCAATATTTGGGATCCCCTTTCTTACCTTTGTTACATCCCAATAACATGAGAATCTGTAACTCAGATAAAAATAAGCGGGAATTCATTCCACCTTACAAGCACAACTTGCATTTTCTAATTTAGTCTTTAACTCTTGGGCCCACCACCCCTAAGGAAATGTCGACACGTTGTTAAATGAAACAACCGTCAACATGAATAACACTCGCTATGCGCAATCCAATATCGCCCCAATAATATGAAAAACCAATATTGGGGTCACTACGCATACGACCTTACTCTTTCCAGAAGCAAAGATCCCGATCCAAATGCGCTTATATGTGGGAGCTGTCACTTCAGACATGCGTCTCCTACATACAATCACTGGCAACGAAACCATTCGCCTTGATGGGATACCATGGATGTCACTTATGTGATCCTCCATATCATGTTCAAATTCTAATTAATTATTATGAACCAAATTCACATAATTAATTCTTCCAAGGAAAATGCTACTATATTCATAATAGAGTGTTTAATTGGATATAATTCATTTAATCATATTAAATCAATTATCAATCCAATTCAAACAACCAACAAACAATCTTGATTGTTACTTGAAGAATGGTATAATCTCAAAATACATATTATTCAAATTTTAATAATTAGAAAAATACACCATGATCTCTTTAAGCATTATCCTTTCCTTACACGTTGTCATGACCAGTATGAACAAGATGTAGAGCAGACCGCTCACGTAGCAAGTTGCTACCCCAACGATCCCCGACTAGACTCCATATCCGCCTAAGATCATGATAATGTGATTTGATCATATTGTGTTTGAGATGTTATTCGACATCACAACTAAAGTTATACCATATAATATTTATCAAAACTATTTTGATTAATATTATAAGGAGATTTGCGAAATAAATCCCCAATCCTATTCAAGTAACAATATTTTGCATGTGGAGATTGTGCTACAACTATTATAGGATAAACTAGGGTTTTCATGAAACATTCATTCAATGGACTATAATGATTAATCAATTATTTTCATAATTATTAGGCATCATAATTAATCAAGTAAAATTCATAATATCCCTTATTTCATTGTATTATAAGCACATTAAGTAAAGAGATATGATGATCTAATCATCTTTCGACCCCGCTCCACTAAATATAGAATATCTAGGGCAAACAGAATCAGAATCGTGCGAAATAAATTTGAGCAGTTTACCAGTTTAATTCTATATTTAATTCAAGTATTTATTTCACATTTCATGATGGGAAAACAACAAGTTATTTTTTAAAGATCCGTGAATACATGCAAAGCAATTCTCCATGGCAGAAACTATTCGAATCATTTTTATGCACTTTTTGTACCAATTAAAGGTTACTATTTTTGATACATATTTATACTTTCTAAATATATTTTATTAACCAAAAAACATATCCAAAAAGTACACAAACAGGAGGTTTGAAACTAAGAAAAAAATTGATCCGAATCATGCATCCAATGCAAAATCAATGATTCCCGCGCATCTGAAACATGAACCTCGATCGCCAAGAATTTTGGATCATATCCAAGACCTCGACCAAGGCTCAGATACTACTTGAAGGATATGGATATATCCGTAAGCGCATCATGAAAGTGTGAAGATCGCATCATATGCGATCAGAGCGACTAGTCGTACTAGTTGCTCGGTGCAACGGAATTTAAAAAAAATAAATGATGAAATCACGTGATCCAAGAAAATTTCATGGATAATTTCATCAAACCACATACATGACTAAGGATTACCTCTTGAAGCACGGTTGTGATCGTAGTTTCTAACGTAAGAGACCTCAAGTCTCAAGTCTGATCGTACCGGAGAGACGTTTATGACCATGAGGATGAACTGCGTGCTTCTCGCAATCCAAAGTGTTGATCCAAGCGATGGATCTCCTGATATCGTCTCTTGAGATCCATCATCTTCTTCAAGAGCGAGGCGCACTGAAGGGGACAGGGATCCACGAGTAGTCGAGGCGGTGGCACAACGACGTAGCGATGACGATAGTCTCTCTAGAGTTTCCAAGTGGACGACCACTTAGAGAGAGAGATGGAGTGTGAGATGAGAGAGAGCACTTGCAATTCTTGTCTTCTATTATATATTATAAATCACATTTATAATATATATATGATTAATATAGATAGTGTTATCCACATTATCCATATCCATGATAATTAAATCATATTTAATTATCTAGGATCTCTATTCTCATGTCCCCAAATAATATAAATCAGATTCACATTATTCACATCTTTTGATAATCGAAATCACGATTAATTATCTTAGATAACTCCTATTATAAGGCCAGATAATATGAATCAAATTCATATTATTCATGACAATAAAATCACATTTAATCATCCATTTCTTAATGCTTGGATTAAATTATCAATGGAATTATTCTTGAACTCTTTCAAAAATAATGCACTTTCTCGACGAATACTTAGAGATAAGGACATGACGATTGTACTTTCCATGTATAGTGACTTGGATATTGAGATAACATCTTAAATCCAGATCATCGGGGACCTCTCATAGATGCTTGATTTAATCAAGACCATAGATCCAATCTTCTCATTGCACCTGAATCACATTCAGATCAATGTTCAACATTTGGACTAAGATTAGATCATTTCTCTAATAAGAGGAGTCACTAAATACAGAACTATTTCATCACTCCCTCGGAATGGAAGTGTCATGGTTATATAATCATTTATGATCACATCACCCTCAAGTATTCCTAATATATTTACATCATGCATACTGGAAGACTTAGAATAATTCCAAAGATATAGATCAATTTATAATGTCATCTTTAGGGTTTTATCATTAAAGTTTATCATTCAGTCATTGGGAGTTGGTATCGATCATATGCTTTCCAAAAACATATTATACCTATAAATTCTTGTCATGCTTCCAAAGCAAGACGACCATGAATGGAATTGCATCGATCGCAATACCTCATGAGTGAGATCATGTCTTCCGATTCATAATTAAATTTGTATGATCCCTTTAAGAGACCATATCACTCATATGCCCTTGTATGCACACCGGCTTGTCGGTGTATAGACCTTGATTAGGCCATCAACCTATCGGTCTGCCAAATGTACATACTTAGACATATAGCAACACATCTGTCTTCGGTCAAAGGATGCATGCCTATATGTGACAGTATACAACATAGGACTTGGTTATCTCGATCTTGTTAAGTCAACTTGCTGACCTAACTAAACTGACACCTCCGAATCTCTATTCCTATTTAGAGGACCTGCATCAAGAGGTCGAACAGATATCAACCAAAAGAGAAAGGATTGCCATCTCCTACTCAAGATGAAGATGATCTCTTAACAATCATTTAACGGTGTGTGATGAGTCTTCAATCTAACTCTTTAGATATTCATTTAAGCACCAGCCTCTATGATTCGATGATTAAATTGATAAATGTTTGATAATAAAGATGGCCATGGTACGTAACCCATCCTAATTGTACTAAGGGATCTATTATACAAATTAGTTATTCTTCATTTCAGATCAGGGAATGATATTTGCAATAACATTTATTGCATAATGGCTCACCGTGGGCTCGTATGTCCAACATAAGTACCTATATGTATAATATAAATAGTATACAAGATATAAATATAAAATATATAGATATAAAATCAAGAAAATACAATTAAATACTGTATTTTTTATATTTTAAGTGTTTTAAAATATATTTATATCATCTGTAATAATAATATTAATTACAAGTATTATAAGTATAGACAGTATACACAATCTATATAGGTTTTTACATTTACAAATATATCCATAAATACTCAAAAATTATAAAATAAAATGTTTTTATTTGTTTCATATTTTCTCAGTTTTTATGATTTTTTAATAATATTTGCTATTTTAAAGTCTAAAATACTCCAAAGTAGGGAGTTAATAAATAGGCTGACTTGTTTTGAGATTTAAAAATATAGAATAAGTCTAAAATTTCTTGATACTATTTCTAATAGAAAGTGTATAATATAAATAAATATATACATATGGAAATATTTTTTGGATTTTATATAATTTTTTTCTATTTTTTAAGGATGGGAGGGTTTTAATTTTTTGTGTTTTCTTTTAATATTATTTTATGATTTTTGGTATGTAGTTATACTATATAATAATGTATAATATATTTTTTTTGGAAATTCTAGATTAGGTTTTACATTTTTTGTACTTTTATATTTAGATAGGGAATAAAAAGCTCTGAATTTGATTTTAATAAATGGAAAATGCAGGTAAAATGCTAATTAAAATTACAGTGTGAATGAGCAGTATTTGAAGCATTTACTAGAATTTTCCCAAATTTTTACACGCGCATGAGCTATTTAATCAAAACAAAAAAATCATAAATTACTTTACAAGGGCCTAACATGGGTATATTTACAATAAAAAATAAAGTAGAGAGTCTTCATGCAAATACATTAAAAGTTTTGAACTAACATATGAATTTTATAAACTAAAATGAAATAAAAGAACCTAGAGGGGTTTCAGTGTTGTTTGGCCAACTCACATGGGGGACCACGCGAGCTGACCTGATATTAGACCTAGGTGTAATGTACAACAAGTGTGGGGGACCAGCTGCAAATTGTACACAAAATATTGAATGCATTTAAATATTTGCTAACTAAAATAAAATTATAATAGGTGGAAGGACTACTAAGTAAATTAACCCTTATAATGAGCATGATTGGAGGACGGGGAGAGCTCCGTGTGGCAAGATGAACGGCAGCTTACGTGTACCACCTCGTTCAATTTCAAGGGCCCATATATATGGGCCCGACGGTTGTTCCAACGCTACTGGAGGTGGATGGAAGAACTCTCCAAGAACTCGCCTCCAACGAGCTTTAATTGTTGATTCCGATCGCATACATCCACCTCTTTCCTTGCTGAAAGTTTCCTGGGCCCTGGAGCTCAGGTCACTTGGATCCTCTGTTCTTTCTCTGGGATGGTGCTCCAAGTGGTCGTTTCTATTGCAGACATACACAAAAATACCGAGGGACTCAAGCTGAAGGTGCTCGACCCTGGGATGAAGCTGGATACGTAATGGGTAAGCGAGTCGTGGGAGCTTCGACGGAGGCGGAGGATGGGGCTCTGACTCCTGCTCGATCCTTGCAGTATCAAGGGGAAAACAAGGGGGTTCGATGGAGAAAAAAACATGGAATAAAGTGAGGAAAAAACGGGGTCGGAAACATGCAGAGCATGACGAATTTGATGTCGGAGCTTAAGGCTCCAATGATTTTAAATCCTAAAATTAAACTTTTTTAACAACTAAATAATGAAATTAACACTACTCCCAGGCTACTGGAAGTAAATGCAAGGAAAGTTACGTTACCTAGCAACTCAGCTCGACCAAAGTCGAGGAGAAGGAAGGCATCGCTAGAGGTGGTCCGGTAAGCACTTGGATCTCTCCCTACCCCTCTTTATCCACATAATGAAGGGCTAGAGCAAACCCTGCAGTCACCATGAGCTCGACAGAGGTATCCTAATGGGGTTACAATGGTGCAAAGGGGATCAAAAAGCAAAAGGTCGATGACCCTCCTTATTTATAGACATGGAGGGGGGATGACTTCGAGAGGGGTTGGCGTGTGATCGCGCGAGGGTAGGTGAAGATCCTGGTATGGGTGAGGTGAGGGACGAAGGGGCTACACAATGGTGGTTGTCTCGAGGGAAATAGGGAAGAGGCGAAGGCGTAGAAAGTTGGCATAGTCAAAGGTTTCGTGACCTCTGACACGAAGGCGGTTGGGGCAAGGACTATTGGCCGGAGGTCACCAATCAAGGAGTTCTGGTTGGTCCACATGGACTAACCAGAAAAAAGAATGAGATAAATTCGTTGATAAATCTATTAAAAATATTGAATGATTTATTTAAGTTTTGGTAAAAAAGTAAAAGATACTTGTAATTTTATGTAGTATTTAATTATGCTTTTTATTTATTTTTACAAATTAATTTATTGTATGTCAATATTTACATGTATGTATATTAGTATAAATACATGTATTTTATGTATTATAATTTTAATTTGTAATTTGTATTTTATTATTTTATACAAATAATTTATATGTTTATAATTTATTTAAATACATATTTAGAAATTTTAATTTTATTTTTCTGAGTCTATTTATGTACTTAAAGAATTGTGTGTGTATATATATACATTATAGGTGTATTATACATATACTTTACCTATATATTACATAGTTTTATTTATTTTAATACATTTTAATGGTTTTAATTTATATTTATTATGTACATGTAATTTAAATAATATTTGCAATTTTATAAAAATAAAAGAATGTGGAAATTTTAAAGAATAAATATTCTGAATATTAAATACATGTATATTACACAATGAAGGCCAAAAAGATAATTTTTGTATAATAACTTCAAATTGAAGGAAACCACCTTCATTAAATAGATAATTTTATTTCATGAAAAATAAATGAGTTTGGTGAATTTGAATTTGCATGGAGAAGATACACGTCTGCAAAGTTTTCTTTACGGCTTTGTATTTTGTGTGTCCCGAGCACACTGTACATTATTTTTTAATGAAATAATATTTTTATTTTTCTTTGTATTTTATGTGCAATATTCATGTTCAAAGATTATTGATTTGAGATATACAAATAATAAAATAAAATAGGTCCCAAAATGCAATTTTTGTGCTATAGAATTAGGGTTTCTATGTTGTGTTTTCTGTACAATTGGTTGCCCTATCTCCACCTGCTTTATTCCTTGTTAATCAAGTCATCATGATGACATGGTCTCAAGGGCTAGGGACACTCTGTGTCTTTGACAATTCCTTCTTTTTCTTTTTTTCTTTCCTTTATTCTTTTATTTTATAATTAAATACAATATTTTGTATAGTAATTTATACAATATTCTAAGTTAATTATTGAGTGTTATTTTTCACAAATTAATGATATATACATGCATTTAGTTAGGGTTTTAAGGCCAAAATGAAAGAATAAAGATGATGAAATGGAGATTCATCACCCCTCATACTTGACTTTGCTAGTCCCCGGCAAATACTTATGCAATAAGTATAGAAAAAGAAAATAAAGAAAATAAAAGGAAAGAACTTGGAATAAATTTTAAATCTTGAACTATCTTATCAAAATCTAAGTTTGGAGCTCAATTAAGAATTTTGGATTCTTGGTTTGTTCAGAACCGCATTAAGGTTAGGAAGTGTGACACAACAACCCTTAGGTTCCATAATCCTATTATCCAGTTCAGTCTACAGTTTGATCAGAGCAATCCTCTTAGTCACATACTCTCACAACCTTGAAATGATAGAACCATATGTGTGAACTTTTCAACTCTTCCCAAACAAACCATTGAACTATCAAGGAGTCTGCTCCTCTGGTAACTCATCCTCGGGGAGATAGATATTCCCTTCTAAGGTCAGGTGCTGCTAGTTTCACAACCAAAATGGAGGGAGATGCTAGTAGAATGAGAAAAGAAGTGGGAATGGACCCGTGTAATCTCATTCCCTTGTGAAGCTCGGCCAGTGCAACCAAGTCTTTACCAAGAAGCAGGCTTTTTCTGGATGCTCAAATTTTTGTGGACTTTTTATATAGGCTTTATTTTGGAGTTTTCATAGCTTTGCATTATTATGCACTCTTGTTTGCACCCCGACGAATACGGTTTTGGCCATATTTTGGGGTCTTGGAAAAAGTTGCGCTAGCAGACCTTTCCTTATCCGAAGCATTGTCTCAATCTAGTCTCCAGTCGTTTGATATCCTGGATACCATAAGAAGTGGGTCGGAGTATCGATTCCAACAATCCCCAAGAATGGTTCCTGAGCCACCCTTGACGAAGCGGTCTAGCATCGTCTTGACTTAGACTCCAAGATTTTTCAACAATCCATCTGGGTTGAGCTAAGTGTCAAGTGTGAGGTTTTTAGTCAAGCCACTGTCTCAAGAGTCCTGTGGATGGTATGAAGGCTTCTAGTTATACACAATGAATCGACTCATGAACATAGTCTCATAGAACCTAAAACCTTAAGTCAAGGTGACCTGAAGTATCTCAATTCCATTCCTTAATGGATTCCTTTGAAATTAAGTGCATCAAGGTCAACACCAAGATCTAATCTTCAGACTTTATTTCAGACTTGTTCAATCATTCTGAAAAATGCAAATGATATGTACAATGCAAGAAAATGTTTTTGTTAAGAAAATTACTGTTTTTGTTTTTATTTTTGAAAAAGTTTTTCAAATTTTTATGCAATTTCGAAAACATTTTGCAAAATTTTAGGGATTTTAGATTTTGTAATTTTTAGGGATCTTTGAAATAAAAGAGTTACTAAAATAATTATGTGCAGATAATTACACGAGAGTGCTTCCGTTATTTAAATAAATTGATTGAAGAATTTACACTAGGTACAACAACAACAAAGCCTTTTCCCACAATTTAGTAGGATCAGCTACATGGATTCTTCGCCTCCATTCAAATCTATCTTAGGTCAATCTTGGGAGTATATCCAAAAAACTAAGATCCCTTTGTATAGACTTCTAACACTTCTTGGGTCGTCCTCGCCCTCTTTTAGCTGACTCAACATCCCAACACTCACATCTCCTAACTGGTGCATCAGCTGACAAGAATTTACACTTGGTACTTACAAAAATTAAATTAGTTGTTGTTTCCATGTTTTTATATACAAGGTTTATAAAGAAAGAAATTACATTAGGCATCATCTTGCCTCCATGATGAATCAATTATTCACCTGCTTTATATGGATACTTTAGCAGAATCCTCCTCAATAAATCACTAATTAAATCCTCTAAAATTGATTTATTAACATTCACAAACCGTGATGAAATTAGGGTTAAAAGATGTAATTAAATAACTCATATTTTTATCTTGATTGAACCTATTATTTTATGTACAAATATTAATTATTTTAACCAAATTCATTCTCTATTATTTTCTTTTATTAGTTACCTAAATTGGCATAAAGAATCAAAACTAAAAAAATCAGAAGAAAACACAAAAATCTGACATTGTATATTTTGTACATATTTTTCCTTTGATAATTTTATTTTATAGTTTTCTAACCTATAAAAATCCCATAAAATTTATTTTAATTATGTATATACTACATATAAATTAATTCACTAATTAAAATCAAAGTAAAATACAAAAATCACAAAATACAAAAATTTGGTATTTTATTATCTATTGAGTACCACCAAAAATGTGTTTTGTACAGATTATTTTTTTTGGTTTTTGTAACTTCGCAAAAGGTATAGATCTCATTGTTATGAACACTTTTCATGTTGACAAGTTTTTGATTTGATATCATTTACTATTTTTTTATAGAAATTTCTTTGAATTTTTGTTTTCAAATTTTGTGGGAGTGACACATGGTAGCTCCTCGAGCCGCCACACGTCACCTTATTTTTCTTTTGTTTTATTTTTAAATTTTATTTAACTTTTATTTTATTTTTAATGGCCACTTGGCCGCTCACCAACGTGCCATGCGGCCCCTCCCCTTTCTCTTCTCTCTCCCCAAGCATGTGCACAACACATGCCGCCTCCTCCCTCTACCTTACGTGTTGTGCACATGCCTCCTCTTCTCTCCCCTACCGTTCCTGCTGCTCCCCTTCCTCCCGCAACGGCCAGCACCCCGCCTCCTACAAAATGCGGTCGTTACACTTCGCCCCCCTCCATGTAATCATCGCCCGCTTCCTCCTATAAATTCCAAACCTCCCCAACATTAATCACCATCCACCTATTGCAGAGCTTCACCCCTCTAGTTGCACTCCCCCTGGTGACAGCAGGTGAAGGAGAGCCTCGGCGATGACGAAGAGTGGCGGAGCAAGGTACGATCCTCTGCCCATTTCCTCGATCGAGTAGCAGCTGCTCTCCGAGATGCAAAGCTCAGGTCTCTCCTCGTCGGAGTTCCTTTGAGCGACGACCACCATGAGCTTTAGCTCATCCCTTCCATCGGTGACCCCCTCACTTCCTCCTCGCGTCATCCTCTCGATCCACCTTCCATCCCCTTTTACCGAAGTATCTCCTTCTTCTCCCTTCCTTTCTTATTTTTATTCTTCACTGTTAGCTTCCTTCTCCTCTCCGCTGAAGCTCGTCGCACCTCCATCTTCCACACCGATGACCTCGACCTGTTGCTCTCCTTCACCCCTCTGACCTCCCCGTTTGTTGTTGTACCTCCCATATCTCCTCCATCTTCGACCTCGCTAAGGCCGAAGTTCAAGCTCCAAAACCCCCCATCATCAAGATCTACGTATGTTCTTCCTTCTTGCTTTTCGCTAACTCCTGTAGGAGCAAGAACCACCTGGGCATCGATCCCCTTCTGCACAAGCTCTACCTCGACCATCGACGACGTGACTCTGGTCCATGACTCCTTGCCTCGGCCACCGGCACTAGCTGCATCACCTTCCATCCTGACAACCATAGAATCAACGATCCCCCGCCGTCGCTGCATCTTGCCAACAACCGCCCTTGACAACTGCCTGCATCGATCGTCGCACCACCCTCGAGTATTGATAATCCACATATAACAACATCAACCACCGGAGATGCCTCGACCACAAGTGTGTGTCTCTTGAGGTCTGCCTCTATTTGCCCATCGCCTGGAGCACCTCTACC
This sequence comes from Ottelia alismoides, assembly GCA_037367405.1. Taxonomy (NCBI): domain Eukaryota; kingdom Viridiplantae; phylum Streptophyta; class Magnoliopsida; order Alismatales; family Hydrocharitaceae; genus Ottelia; species Ottelia alismoides. The sequence continues at coordinate 434,325 of JAZKJV010005384.1, read as the reverse complement.
TTCCATCACCACCACCCATCCTCCTCCCTCGCTGCTCGAAGTTCAACCGCCATTGGATCGAGGGCTGGCCCTTGATCCAATGGACCTAAGGACACCACATGATTGTGTCGAATCTAACATCATCGCCTCGAGGCTCGGATGAATCTGAGCTCCCTGCAGCACCCACGTGGAGTCGCGTGCCTGAGGCTCCCTCCGAGCATCAGCCGCACGAGCGACGCACATGTGGGTGGGGAAAAAAATGCACCCTAGCCCCCGAGCTTCTCTAACTTTATAAAGAAGTCCGGCCAATAGTCAGAACATGTGCATACGTAGCCATCGTGGAGAAATTGCATCAGTATCCTTGCGGGTTTGACATATTACAGATAAGTCCCTCCATGGATCATTTTGATTAGAAATTTTTTATTGCGATTTAGTCCCTGGAACTTTATCCTGTCATAACTTTCTCATTTAAGCTCTATTTTTAACACATAATATGTCCTTTTGAAGCTTATCGTGTGCTCTTTCATTTTACATATCTTGTGAATAGATCAGACCTTGATTTAAATAAAATATTATTTGAGGATCTCTTCTAATCACGTAGCCCTAATTTTGACATATTTGTACTATTTTATCTTGAGAAAAATTTGACTTAATCTATAGGGACTTGATTGAGAGGATATAATTTGATTAATTTCCTATTGATTACTGTTTATTACTTTTGAGGAATTAATCTCTGCAGGCAAAAAACATGATCATTTTTATGAACAATGAAAGTCTCTGACCTACTATGTTGAAGTTTTGACCGATAATTATCTCTCTTGGAATATTAATACATGTGATAATTAGGGGTTTAATTGAGCTCAATTGAAGAAGATTGATTATTAATTTACCTAACATTTTATGCAATTAAAATGTATTTTGTTTGAGGATTAATTCAAGGAATTTATATGTTATCTCTATTTGAGGATCATCAAGTGATCTCCTTACTTGCAGGATTATTCATTGATCTAAATCAGCCCGCAGCTTGAAATTAAGTTGGTAAATATTTAGTGAATTAATCTCTTTTGATCTTTGATTTCATTTGAGGATTAGTTGATCAATTTAATTGGGGATTGAAAATAGACAAAATCACAGATTGAGTGCTTCATTATTTCATCTATTTATTTTGCTTTTATTACATTGCATTTCTTTTATTTTATTATTCACTTTATTTTCTGATATAAGATTAATATAGCAAATAGTTAATTACTCACGTAACTAAAAATAATCGTTCCTTGTGTTCAACCTCGGCACACTTACGAAGTAAAAATACTCCACAATTGGTTTTTATTTATCTGATTTCCACCTCCTATGCTATAATTATCGATTATTAAAGAGGGGGATTTCTGGTTCATCAAATGGCATCATTGCTGGGGACCGACGATTTTTTATGATTTTTTTATTAAATTTTGTAATTAATTATTGTGACTGTTAATTGTGTGTCTATTTTATTTCATTTTTGTTTTCCATTAAATTTCCTTTTATTTTCTGCATCTCTCTCTCTCTCCATCAGATACTAACCGTATTTTCTCTCTTCGCAGATAACTAGCTCAGAGCATTTGTGGACAAAAAAGGAGCTGCAAAGTGGAATTATTTATTTATTTGTGTGTAAGAGAGTAGTATAGCTTTATTTTTTATATTGTTTTCAAGGTTAGTCTGAATTCTAATCTCTGTAATAAGTCAGACTGAACTCTCTGTTGTGTCTCAGGTCTGCTTCAACCTCTTCTGTGTGGTTGGGACCCGACTTGAGTGGCGTATAAATTAAGTACACGTGCGCTAGCTTAAGTTATTTATTTTTGATTGTGCTCGTAATTTTTAGGCCACATATATTCACTAACAAGACACAGTAGTAGATCATTTGGACTTAGCCAAATTAAACACAAAATTCTTCTCGTTGGTAGAACTATTTGCTTAGGAAATTTTTATATGTGCTTATCATTTAGTGTAATTTTTAAATTCCTTATATTGCATCCTACGTGAAGAATGTCAGGAATCACTGTAAGTCTTCTTTTTAGCATGCATCATTGATTTAACACTTGCATAAACTCTTTCTGATCCTCTACACCTCGGTTTTATAACTTAAGATTTAAAGGAAATGGGACTACTCGGTAGGCGTGATATTTTTGTGTCCACTTAAGACTTAAGTGATAATCTTAAATTAAAATCAAGACTGCTATTCAAGGTGACTGTAAATAAAATGATATAAAATTAACTTTGTGTCTAGTGTACAACAACCCACTCATTATACGTATGAGAGAATCGAATACTTAGGGTAGAGCCCAAACCCTATCCTACACGTACTCACACTTCTCAAAGATTATTTTATAGCTCAATTAAAACTAAAAAGATAATCAGCCAGACTCTTACGCCCTTCACATGTGTTGAGTTGGCGAAACTAGGGTTTGCTTGTCTGCTAGTGTTATTGGTCTTGTGGTTGTTTCGCTCCCTGTTCGTATCACCTTCTTCGTCGCCTCTTCTCTTCCATCATGCATTCCTAATCTACACACTCCTCACCTTCTACACGTAATTATCGTCTTGATACACCTACCTACCAGTCTAGCACTCCCTCTACCCAAAAGATTGCTAGCCACTATGATACATACCATGGGAAAACAACTGCTGAAAATGCTAATTGGTCTAACTATCTGGGTCAAGAAAACATCTATACACCTTTGACCCGAAAACATCATTCATATGACCAAACAGAAAGGGTTGAACCCTATATCCATCCTCTTTAGATTGAGTCTCACTAGCCCTATAACCCTCCACTCAACGAGCCTTCATACGTAGAATATTATATTCAGGATCTAGCTCCACCTTCCCATTATTGGTCGACACCAAATTATGCGGCTTAGATTGTCTCTGCAAGTGACCCATACTCAACTCAGGATTGCGTGACTATGTCTAGGTAATATAAGTATGGAACCTCAACCTCTCAACAGTATCATCCCATAGCTCATCCCAAGAAAACACAGGAGGATGAATGCTCTCAAACTGAAAGAAATGTGAAAGCATTGAGGAATGAATTCAGAAAAGCTTTGGAAAGAGAAAAGATAGAACGTGCTAAATGGGGTATAGATGTGTATTCAGATGGAGATGATTTCGAGGACAAAAATGACACTAATGCACCAACACCCCCTGTATAGCTGGAGTCACGTTCACCTCCCCCTACTACTAACCCCTCACCTTCCTAATCAATGTTTGTACAACTACCTAACCATATGGAAGAAAAGACCAAAAATGGAAAGCCCTAAAATCCCCAAAAAATTAAAAATCAGAAAATCCAATAAAAAATAAGGGTAGGATAAAGTTGGATGATTACTTAGGCCCGGTCCAAGGGGAAGATTTTTTCAAAATGTTCATTCATGAACTTCCCCTAATCAAGGCCATGGAAAACTACCCTGACATCAAAGAATTTGTGTAGAAGAAATTGATGAGTAAGAGATCAGGTAACAAGAGATCTAGAGTTGAAAAACAAATCGTATCCATGTACTCCTCCTTGGTGTTAAGGAAAATCAAGAGCTGTAGAGTGAAGCGGCTACCTAGGGTTGAATGTATACTTAGAGATACACTCTTCACCCATGATTGGATTGATGACGACTCCACAATAAACATCTTCCCGACCACCGTCTTCTATGAAATTGGACTTAGACCTATTAAGAAGACGTGACAAATCGTTCAGTTTGACGATCAAACTATCAAACAGACGAGAGGAACCATTTCCATTATCATCACTTTCTAGGGTGCTCATCTAGAGGTAGACTTTACGATCGTTGATACATAGCATCATGGGGAGTTATCCCAGACTCTAATTATCTTAGGAAAGCCATTTTAGCCTCCTCTTATAAGGTAATTGATTGTGAGACGAAGGACATTAGTTTTCCAACATGAGGCCCACACACACATGATCGGATCTTTGAGTATACACCCAACCCTAGGGAAACCCATAAAGACATCGACAATCATGACCCACAAGAAACTAATAAGACTCCCTCAGGGTTTAATCGGTCCCAGACTAACCCTCTCTTTACTTCTTCTCCACTGAAGAAGGTCTTATTCTTTGTTCTTCACTTGAGATACCAGTTGTTAGGCCTACCTTTGATTCTCCTCGCACATCCATATAGACCCACACCCCCATCCTGATATTGCTCATATGATGAACCCAGATACAAGAGATTATGGAGAATTAGGCCATGTGTATGAGGATCGTCACGATTATTTGAGCGGTCTAATTTTTGAGTCGCAATAATTCATGAAATTCTTAAATCATTCTAAGAGCTGACTCTTATGCCTAGAGAAACCTCCTATGTCACCAAAACTCATGGATATCAGAAGGTGACATCGACATCATCAGCTAACACTCGTACTACCTCCATGAATGATCTGTAATGCCTAATCAAATTAAGGAAATCCCTTGAGACATGAAATGACCCTAGAGGAATAGGTCAATGAATACAGTGATTCATCTGATGAGGAACCCATAAACACCGCACATGTTACTCATGATAGGGAGAGAAACTCTGACCTTCCTCCTCTTGATACTGCATACAGAAACATACCAACTAAGAAAGTCACTTTGACCTTAGAAACCAGGTTATTTTTGAAGATTCCTTATCAAGTTCCTCATCTGGTCATGAAGTGGTACATTAGATAAGTACGATCAGTACAACAATTATCAAAGGACACTTACCTTTAGTTAACAATAGTTGGAGATCCTCTGCGTATGACTATTATTCTTCTAAGGATATCTCTGAAGATGGTTGGACTTCTACATCTTCTCCCACTTCACCCCATTCTATATCTCCATAATATCTCCCCCCATACTCTCGTAAGAAGGTTTGTCTAAAATCTCTTTGACCCCTTGTATATCCATCTTAAAGTTACCCGGTCCCCCACTTGTAATTACTCGATCATATGAGCCTAAGTATAGGGGGACATGCATCATTGTATACACATCACTTTTTTCTTTCTTCTCACCCTCGAGCGCCTCATTTCTTGGTCTTCTGCTATACTTAAGCCCTCAAAAGCCTAAGTATATGGGGGCGAGTTGACTTCCTATTCGTGTCGCTCAACTATGCTTGGTATGAGCTATGCCTTCATTTCACTTTGTGTCATGAGGATATAACATAACGTAAGTATCGGAGTGTGTATCTATTCTATATACTTCATCAATAGCTCTTACTTTAATTGTTTCACATCAAAAATCGGGTACGAATATAAGGTATGTATATTATACTATACACAATTTCTCTTATGTTTATAATACTTGTTTTGAAAACTTTGTAAAAAATTACGGGGTATAACAAATTTGAAAAAAGAGAGAAAAAACTCTTTTAGTGGATATTCTAATTACTGGATTTAAAAATGATTAGCTACTTCTCAGTGAGGGAACTATGGTCTCCCTTAAAAGATTGGGTGGTTAAAGGACAACGTGTAAGGCACCATCCTGAAGTAATACAGGTAGCCGTTCTACGGTCCATCTTACACCCATACTAGCTGAAAGTAGATGCAACTAGCCATACGAATTCGGTCCAGTAATTAGGTCACTCTCTCAAGAAAAAAACAAAACAAAAAAGGCTAAAAAAACAAAAAACTAACTTAAGGTTTTATCCATGACACTTTCGCTATCACTCAAGCCGTGATGAATAAAAGAAACTCTAGTTTTTGAGGACCTTTGATTCAGAGTTAACCGGCCTTAGTCATTAGGGTTTGAGACTTAATAATCCACACTTCTCTAAGTTTGAAAGATATGAGTGCTATATTGCACTTTTAATCTCTACCTTAAAGGAATATGATCAGCACATCACCTGCACAACTTCATGATTGATGAGATGAGTTGAGATTTCACTTGAGGGACTGGGACTTGAGCTTTGAGTCTAGACCTGATTTGATGATGCTTGAGGATGGGATAAAGTTAATGAAAGCTTTATGAAACTTGAGTGCCAGCAAACCCTAACCAGCATGAGAACAAGTATTTATATTATCTTTTTGATATTGACCTATGTGCCAGGGTGTGATGAAATGTATTAATTTTTTGATCAGTGTACGCCAACTTGGTAAAAGTAGTGGAGCTAGCTAAAAAGAAAAGAAAAGAAAAGAAATAAAAACTGAAATATTGAAAGAAAAGCTCTCCCAATAAAAGTCAAATATGCAGAGCTTACACCAAAGGCAAGCTCTCCCCACCATTTTGACATACCGTCAATTCGACCCTCTAATAATGTGGAATTAACATTCAAAGGTCACTACAGTCGGGCTGAACTAGGTCTATCAAAAACCATCTAAGTTGCATGTATCAATGAAAATCATATGGTCGTATTTTTATTTTACTTGGCAAGAAACCAAGGTCGAACTCAGGGACACGAGCCTCTCTCGTGATTATTCAGATTTTTATCTATTTATTAAGTGTTGAGTTAAAGAACATAGGTCAAACAATGCTAAAGGACAAAGACAAGACGATGCAACAAACGAATATAAAACATGCATTTTTTATTTAATTTCTAATCATGCAAATACATGCTATGCAAAGAAAAATAATATTCCCTAATCAGAATAAAATGATGAGCAAATTTAAAAATGAGTCAATTTCAAGTTTTAATTTATGGGTCAAGCTCGATGGACAAATTAAACAAGGCATAAGCTTAAGCAATAAGGGACACATGGCTTCTAATATAATACATCAAAAATTTTGTGTCCAAAATAAGCAATCAGCATGCCATTAGAAAGATCATCAAATAAGCTTCGAAATGGAACTAAAATCAACTAAAACAGAGATACGGTGCTCAAGATATACATGAAAGAAGTTAGGGGCATAAACGCAAGAAAACATGAAAAGATAAATACAAACAGGTCCCTGGGAGGGACTATAATGTAATAAAAGTTAAGAACAAGGCCTTCCCTGTAAATGTTCCGCACGCGCGGGGGGCATATTTGCAATTATTAGAATCTGCTAGGGTCAAAGTGCAAATAACCTCAGGAACGCATAACTTGCACGTGAATCTGGACCTGTCTGCAATATTGAAGAAATCTGAGGGCTTCTCTGCAATTTGCCTAGAATCGCACGTGACTAGCACATGCTATCCCAGGCTCGGTGGATGTCTGGGCTCGGCGGAGGCTCGAGTAGCTTCGGCGAGATCGGGCTAGGCTCGGTTAGGCTCGAAGCTCCAGAAAGGTTCGATGTAGGTTCGGGAGCTCCGAGCCTGATGGTTCAGATGCCAAGGCTGGGGAAAGCTCTGGCTCTGACACGTGGCCCATCGTAGACCGTTGGATGTTGGAGATCCAACGGCATCTGGAGAAGACGCTCATGGGCGACGTGGATTCATCTGGGCTGTTAAATGATTTCCTAGAGAGGACCATCCAACGACAACTGCTCCTTCTTCATTGTCTGCAGCTGACAATGATGTTCGGGCTCCGGCGAAGGGGCTCGAGCTCTGCCGCTGGTTCTCGGATGCGGTGGGACTCCCTGGAGCTACTGTGAAGGATGTCGAGGATGCCGGTAGCTTGCGGGAGACGTCGGACCTCTGCGATTATGCCATCGAAGCTCTGATGACAGTGGCGAAGTGGACGAAGTTGGCTCCGACAAGTCTCCGACCATTGAAGAATTTAACATCCTGCTGGGTTAATGCGACGGCCGAAGTATAGAGGAATGTGTGTGCGAATGAGATGGGGTTCCGTACGAGCGAGGAGAGATGAGGAACCGGAGCTCCATCTCCGGTGATTGGAGAGGAGATGAGTCGACGGTGATCGAGGTATGGAAGAATGAAGAAAGGTGATCAGACGAAGCGTGTAAATGGGGGATGGAAGGTGAAGCTAATGCGAAGGTCCATGGTGTGTGAAGGTGTGTGTATCTACCTAATTAATTAAGAGAAACTGCACAGAAAATACAAAGATGACAAGGGAACTTACCTGGTCGGAGATGGAGGTCGGAGGCTTGGGCTGGGGCTCGATTTGAGCCTCGTGTCATCGCTGGACCTCCTCACCCAATGGAGGCAGCTCGAGCGGGATGGGAGCGCCGCAACGCCGCCATAATTGGCGGCGGGTCAACACCGGGGGAGAAGGTCGTCTTTGCTCGATCCTTCCACCTCCCCCTGTCACAGGGAGGTGGAGGAGGGCTGGGCCTCTTCCCACGTAAAGGTGGACACTGAGAATCGGTGGAGGGGGCGGGGTATTTGAAGGTGAAGGTGGTGGTTCCGGTGGAGACATCGTGGGTTTCGAGGAGAAAATGGGGCGAGCGAAGAGGCTTTCGTGGGGGGCGTGATGGTCCGTGAGGATGAGGGGAGATGGGTGAAGGTCGTGGGCAACTGAGAGCGTGGAGAAGATGGCTGGCATCACAGAGAAAAATGGAAGGGGGAAGTCGCTGCACGAGGTGGAGAACGTGGGCGGAAGGGCAGTTGCGAGGTAGAAGAAGGTGCCCCAGCCGTTGGATCTCGAGATCCAACGGCAGACAAGTAGGCACTAAAGAGCGGCCATGATTAGGTCTTGGGAGACACGATCGAAGGGTGGAGGAGTGTGCCACATGTTGTCCTGTGGAAGGGGCGCAATGGGACGGTGATGATGAGCTTGCAAAAAGGGGATCGGAGGGTTGTTACTTGACACAGATGTAGCAGCTGAGATGGAAAGATGACAGCGTGATTGAATGACGTATACGGCGCCACGTGCTGGGTTCTGGAAGAGGTGCTAGTGGGTGGTGAGGATGGATTTAGGGGGAAGATCGAACTGTGGAGATCACAGCGAGGATGGTCGGTGGTGATTAAAGAAGCGAAGATGAGATCGGAGGGCACACAAAGCGCCACGTGTCGTAAGGATGAAGAGGCGGGCACAGAAGACCGTGATGAGATCCGGGGATTGATCGGGTGGTGGAGATCAAAGCGACAGTGGAAGGCAGAGATTAAAGATCCCATGCCTTCATCTGACGGTTGTTGGGCCGGGCGGCATGGCGTGAGGAAATGCAGCCACGTGGCTCAACCAGAATGAGCCACGTGGCCCAATCAGATTATTCAGAGTTAGAAGTTGACTTTTAAAGGACCTAATGGCCGAATTTGAGAAAACTCAAAACATGAAAGTTGTAGATCTCGATGAGATCTACAAGTTTCATGTTGACCAAAAATGGAGATGAGGTCATTTGAAGACAACAAATATTTTTAGGGGTATTTTTAAGGTTAAAAATACCACGGATTTTAATATTGATATTTTTTGTGATTTTTAATTTATTCAAGACTCTGATAATTACAAGACATTATCTGGTTTTTATTGACACATAATTAAGCAAGGGGTTGAAAAAAAGATAATTAAGATGATGAAATCGGGTTTCATCACCCCCTTATACTTAAACTATGCTCGTCCTCGAGCATCAAAGAGAATGAATAAGCTGGATTAACCCCCTTGTGCATGTGAGTACATGATCCAATTTGTTATAGTCCACTCAACTTTAGAGATCCAAAATTTTAGAGCTCAACCCAGCCTTAATCAAGAGGCACCCAATTTCTCTAATTTTCCAAACTCTCTTTGATATTCATATAGACTAAGGATATGATCTTTAGTGTTGACTGCGTTCACGAGAGTAGAGTCAAATCTTCACCCAAAGTCCTGGTCTGAAAAACTCTCTTAAGGACCCAATCATCAACACTAGGGAATAAATCATTTCTTGCATCCAGTCTACCGTCTCTTTAGTTGTCAGACTTAGAAAATGTAGATGAAAGGCCAGTAATGGAGGGCAAGGGATTGTGTCGTTTCTTCTCTCCCTCTCATTGGAACAAGGATCCTCTCTTAGTGCCTTATTACGCAACACATTTTTTTGGTGTTGATCAGTGCGTCCGTCAAGAGAAGTTGGAGCCGTCTGCACTTGTTTTCCTGGGAGTACACCAGGGTGTGCCTTTTTTGAGTACCTATCGTACCTTCTACACCCAGACTTGTAGCATTTACGACGCAAAGCCCTTTTTTGATGCAAGCCCGACTCCTGGTCCTAATAGCGGTGGTCCAAGTGGACACTTTGAAAAGTTTGGGAGCGCTCACCTTTGGTGGAAGCTCTTTGATATGTAACATTGTGGAATGATAGATTTTCTTTGACAGTTCATTTATTTGTAGTATTTTGGCTAGCTCCACTGCTTTTACCAAGAGTTAGCACACACTGATCAACATTTTTTTTCATTTATTTCACACCCTGGCACTTAGGTTAATGTCAATAGATTAGTATAAGAACCAAGTTCTCATACTGGCTAAATATTGCTGACACACAGGTTTCATGAAGCCTTCAAAGATTTTATCCCATCCTCGAGCATCATTAGATCAAGTCCAAACTCGAATTCCTCATCCCAATCCCCCAAGTGAAGAGTCAACTCATCTCATCGAAACCGCAGTCGTGCATGTGATGTGCTGATCATATTCTTAAGGTCTGAGACTAAGCATGAAATATAGCATGCAAATCTAGAAATTTAGGGAAATGTGGATGATCAAGTCAAAAGCCCCTGATGGCTAAGGCTGGTTAACCTAAAATCTCAAGTCCTCACAAACTAAGTTTCCTTGAACATTTTAGATCCTGGGTGAAAGTGTGAATATAGAGGATTATCCCAACTCCTTCATTCAAAAACAAAACACAATTTCTTTTTCATTTTTTGAAGCTTCAAGAGCTATTAGGACTACCTAAACTTAATTAAATAGATGCATCTGCATTCAACCAGTATGGATGTAAGTACAGGCAGGGGCCCGTTACTTGAGGACGGGGCCTTACGCGATGTCCTCTAAACCATCCACTCTGCTAAGGGCAAACCCTCACTGAACGCGGCTACTTAATTGGGCTTAGTAGTCACTAATGACTCCTAAAGGGGTTTTGGATTTTTCTCAGTTCTGTGGATTTTAATAACACTGGTTAGACTCAACTTTCCTTGAAAAGAGAAAGAAATTTTTCAAAACCATGTCACACAAATAAAAATTTTCAAAACATTTTCAAAAGATTTTTCAAAACAAGGAAAACTCATTTTTCAAATCGTTTTCGAAATTATTTTTATAAAAATAGTGTAACATAATATAGCGCGGATACCTCCTTCCTCCTCGCGATTATCAAGAATATATATATATATATTAAATGCTTTCTTTCTTATAGAGAAGACAAAATGGACACACCCTTCGACCCTTATGGATTATCTTCCATAGAGCCAAGGATCAAAGTCGCAGCAGGAGTTTTTTTCACTCGTAAATCAGTCCGTCGTCTACTATATAATCTTCTTTCAGCAGTTTACTCAGATCTAGTCTTCGAGGGTATCTTTGCAAAGTAGTAGTTTGAAACAGATTCTTTCTTTTGATAGACCTCATATATAGAGTATGTCAAAATCCCCGTGGAATTACTTGCATCTTGTCATTCCCGGCGACTCACTCTAGTTGCTGAGTCTGGTCAGAGATGCCAATTCATGAGGGCTCTGAAACTATATCAAATTGGTGGACAAGAGGTGAGGATGAAGGTTCCGGACCAGTAGTAGGAAAGGAAGTCAGCCCTCTAATGACGCCTTTCTCCTTTATTTCTTTGATGAGTCGTGGGATGACCTAGCGCTCTTGGAACTCTAATACGCATAAGATTCGCTCTTTTACCTCGTTTATGCTCTACCGGCCTGAATATAAAGTTGGTTCATGGTCAAGCTCAGGTGAGCTAAGCGTCAAGGAGAGTTGGACGAGCGAGGTCAGACCCGATGGTGCTTTAGTAGACCAGTGCCGAAGCAAGGGAGTCTGCGCTGATTCCGCGAGAAGATGCTTAGGCTGATGCTAGAGAATCAATAGCTTGACTAAAGGCAAAAGAGGTTCGTGGCGCGGCTGTCTTTCTTCTTTATCAAAGCACAGTATACCCTCTTATTCTCCTTATATAGGATAAGCATGAGAACATTTACGAGAAATCATCAAATGCTATCCCATAAGTGAGCAGCGGGAGCCTTCGGAAGCCTTTCATGCCCCCGTCAGATGCCTTCCGGTGCTAGGAAGGAAGTAGTAGTAGACCCTTGTTCTTTTCTGCGAAGTCTAGTTCCGGGGAGTCGTCGTCCTGTATAACCGGAATGAGCCCTAAGTCTAAGGGCTGACCTGACTATTGACTAGAATTGGATCTATTAGTCTTTTCCGAGAGTACCAGATTATCTCGAAAGCCTGGAGCCAGAGTCGGTGGAAGGAAGTATATGCACGTGCTAAGGGCGGGAAAGGACTAGGAAAAAGCCTACTTGATTATCAAGTTAGTTGACTGGATAAAACTTGATTTCAAGGAAAGGGCCTAGGAGACCCGGTGCAGAACTAGATTATTTGGCTTATTCATTTACGCCTACAAAGCATCTATCAAACTTCCTACTTTTCCTTCATTCTACTTTATTAATAGTCCCTCGTCATAGTATGGGCCAGTAGGTAGTCTCTGAGGGCTATGCCTCTTTTTCATGAACCTCATCATCACAGATGGATTTCTCATTATGGCAAGTCTGCGGGAGGTCTTGTGCTTTGACCGCCTTTATATATATAGATAGCCGAAGTAAGGGAACTCCTTCGTCTTATAACCGTTATGCGGGATTCTTGCCAAGCTTACTTATGATTACCCTGAGAGAACCCTGAATTCTGTTATCATCTGGAAAAGCCTAAAGAACGAGGCTAATAAGTAGTAGTGCGAGCGACTATAATGATCATATTATCAAAAGAAGAAAAAATGCGTCATTATAGGGGAGACTCTCAGAACCTAGTCTTGTCTAGATACCGGGCTAGGTAGGTCTGCTTGCTTATGGGGAGGAAGAGCGTGCAAGTCGATAGAGAGGCATAGAAGAGCCTAGAGTTGGTGGGCATTCATTCAAAGTAGAGCTAAAAGGGGTAGAGAGTGCGAGCCTAGTTGACGAAGCGAGCATAGACGTGCGTCGGAAGGTGGAGCCCCTCGACAATGGAGCCTATATATAAAAGCCTAGGTGTATAATTCCCTACTTCTGCCTAGGTATAAAGAATCTATTTCTGACTTGATGCTTTTTTTAATAATAGCTAATTCTTCTTCTGATTGTTTATGTGGGAAAAGTGCTTGTCTTTATAGAAGATCGACGATCGAAGTCCAAGCGCGAACTAGACTATCAGAACAGACAAGGGCTAACTTACTATATGAATTCATTCCTCACCGGCAAGTTTTCTTTTAGGCTAAGAGGACGGAATATAAGATAGGGGCCCACCCATTTTTTAGCAGCTGGCGGCGGAGGGGTGGCCTTCTTGCTAAATGTTGAACTTCAATTCAGAGTTTTGACGATGCAGACGAAGTCAGGAGTACGAAGCCTACCTAGTCAGGATAGGTGCCCAGGTGAGATCAAGGAGCTTGTGGACCTAATCGCCGAGGAAGAAAGAAGGGAAGACCCGAGGTTGTGGACTATGCATCCTTCCCCTATTTGAGTATGCCTCATAGACATTCTAGGCCTTCAATGCTACTTGTCAAGCAACTTTAATGAAATCCCTAGATCTGAATTCCTCTCTCTCCGCACTCAATTGGCTTAGCACGACCAGAACTTCCTCTCTCGGCCCATACATAAGTGAACTATAATGGTGCGTCAGGAGCACAGTCATCAAGTATTAGAATTCAATAGACTTTCCTCTGAAAAAAAGAGTGTTTCGCTACTTCGCTTTTCTCTCTCGTGCTACGCATTCTTTTCCCCCGCATTTTTTGATCTATTTGCCTCACCCTTTCCACTACCTTTGTTCATTCGCTACTCGGAACTACCTTTCTCTGTTCTGCTCCTTCCTCCATTAGGTGCTTTATGGGACTTCCCAAAGTCAAAGTGGGGTCCGAACTGGAACAAATATAACTAGAATAATGAAAGCAATTCAAAGCGGTTCATCTACTATCGCGATATATATAGCCATTATAGTATTTTAGGCTATTTCGAGGTAATTGAGAGGATAGTTGCAGCGCTTTTGCTATGATGTTTAACAAGCCGCTGAGAATACCTATTTCCTTCCCCTTCAGCTCCGCTCTCTAACTCGCTCAGGCTCAGACCTTTCTGAGGCGCTAGAGGTTAGAAGATCAAGTAGTCCTGTTATATCAGAAAGTCATCCACGAAGATGGTGACCTGCTTTGATATCACATAGTTCTCGTCTCAGCCCTCATATATAGATTATCATCATCTTCTATGTACGAATATACCATGGCAGTCCAATATCTCTATTCAACAGGGGATAACATGCCAGCTCTCAGGCGCAGATGCCGGTGCCCCCGGCGCTTGAATTTGAGCTCAATCTTTCTTATGCTTTCTGGGAGTATGAAAATTTTCCCTGACTTCAGAGCTTGCCTGATCTGATATAAAGAGCAAAGGTAGCCTTTGGGGAATGAGCAAGCTGTCAGTTCCCGGTCCGCAATGCATCCACGAGAGTGAGCGCTAGCATTGAGCATGTCATTATAGTGGGTAGTATCTACCTTGCTTATTGGTTAGTTGCATTCTTTCCCCTTGGCATTGATGTCACATGTAGTGGAAAGAGGGAACTCGTGGATAAAGACCACAACGTCACTATGGGGCCCTCTCAGACACCAAGCCCTCAAGGATGTCGAGTCTGTTCTCGACGAATGATGGCCACCGAGTCCCTGCTTAGCCGCTTCTTAGAGTCTGACCCCCACTGGCACTCCTAGCTCTCGCTCTTCCCTGAGCCCGAGGGCTCATCGGGGATTTTCCTTCCTTAGCTCTATCTCCTGCCCTTGAAACCAGATCGTGAGAAACCCGACCATCGGAGAAGATAACAGATTACTAAGCGAACCAGTGATCAAGGCTAGGCTGTCGGAGAAGGCAGACCATACACGCACGTACTTCCCCTCAGCTTTTCCTCTGTCAAAACTCAAACCTTAGATCGTATCAACAAAGTTCGCACTAGCATATTTATTTATCGCATTTGCTCCTTTGAGAATGCCGACCCAGTTACACAGCAGCTTCGCCACTGACCTCTCTTCAGCCTAAGACTTCTGATGAACAAGAGTGAACTCGACGACTACGCTGGGTCTCACCTTCGACACCTCACCTAGAACCCCAACCTGCTAAGCTAGCCATAAGTCCGCAGACGACTTTTTTCTTGGAAGCTTGTAGACTATCGCTCATCTCTTATCTTTGATTGAGAATATATCTATATGATCTAAGGTCTGTAAGACCTTTCCCCTTCCTACCTAGTAGGGACCGTCTGTAGGACCAGACTGCCTTCCTTCCCTCCACTAGCAAATGGGTAGTTCCCACGCGAAATAGAATATATAGTAGGTCTAGTTTTTCTTTTCTTATTTAAGCCTAGAGAAAATGCAGCTTCAGTACTTCCCCTATGGTAGTTGAGCATGCCATAGTCTTGAGTACGTCGCTAAAGTCAAGGTAGAACTCTTTCTGAAAAAGAGCTCGCCCTAAGTCTAAAGCAGAACATCAGTTTTTCGATGAGTACGTCACGTCTAACGCGATAGGAGAATGGTGATGCGAAGCAGTCTGATTCTTTTCTTGGGTCCTATCGGGAGGGAGAGGTCTTACTGGGAGGGAGTCTACCTTATCGGCTGAGGGTGAGCTAGTCGATGGATAGATAGGTAAGGTCAGGTACCTCTGAGAAATATAGTGTTGAAAAGCTTCAATTCTTCTTAGCTTATATCTCTAAAGGCTATATATCCAGTCATCCTCAGAGGCTTCTCCCGAATATATAGGTCAATAAATGGTAGTAGTTGTTGACTCGCTCTAGTCTGTGAAAGAAAGGGGGACAGGAAGAAGTTCAATCAAGACCATGAGAGGGTGCTGACTTTTTTTTATACGAGAGTCTTTAGCTTAGACCTTTGCTTTCCTCATTGAATAAAATATGGGCCTGACTAACCATTTTTCTTCGTCACCGAGGACTTTGCCTGGCTCTGCTCTGATAGTCTAGTGCATCCACCCCGGACTTCAGTACGGGAAAGCATGTCCGAGTCCTGATCTCTCTCTCACCCCTTGCACATATATACTATGGCCAGGGCCCTGACTATACATATACAATTAGCCTTTCTTCGAAAGACTTTCTTAGTGCCTTCGGCTGTCTCATCAGCAGGCTTTCTAGGGCTAGTCCGTCACGTCATAATAATTCCTCCCACTATCAATCGGGAATCATAGAATAGCCAAGCATGACGTCTCCTCGATCATTCTTATCGATTGATCCCTGGGGCTTTGCCTGAAGTGAATCACTCGAAAAAGGGTGCTTCAGGAGTATCTAAAGAGCCGGTGGACTGTCCACATATATTTCAGGGTCCGAAGGAGCTTTAGTAACTACAAGGGAAAGTATGGGGTGCTTAGTCCGGGCTCTGAATTCTGCACATGCCTTCCTTCATCTTTAACCGCAGAGTGGGGCTAGGCTGAGATGGGCCCGCGGAAAGGCACCCTCCGTAGTTTCGTCAGCAAGAGGGCTCCGCACCTGAGCCTTCTGGTCTGATTCTAGGCCTGGGAAGCCTCTTTCTGAGAGCCATCTTCTGGAATCTTTCGTGTGTGGCCAGGATACACTGAAATAGAGAGATCCCTTCCCCCCGTCGAGAGTCGAGGATCTCAAGTTAATTAAAATCCGCTTAAGCTGCTTATAAGTCTGTCACCTCAGACATGGAAGTCGAGGCCAACTCGTACTATATATCCGGGGCGAAAAGCAAGAAGAGAAGAATGGAGTCGAGTTCATAACCCCTAAAGAAAAAAGATATGGTTCCCTCTCTCCTTTTTTGCTCTGATTTTCTTGTGTTTAGCATATAGCTAGCACCTTCTCGGAAGCTTGCGGAGTCAATCTCTTGATCTATACCATGTTCGTCGGACTGATGACTCAGGGCTGAGGAAAAATGGATTGATGAATCGAATCTCTAGTCGCGGGTGCCACGCTCACTTAATCACTAATCAGAGTATGGTGCGCTATCACTTCGTTTCGTCGAATTGAAGAAGAACCTCTGCCGGCTAGGAGCAAAGCCCCAAATGTCAAATATATAGTGAAGATGAGATAGCCTTCTTTTCTACTTGCTTTGCACTTGACCTTGTAACTAGATAGAAAGGGAGATCTTTACCTAATTCACAACTAGACGTCCGACCCGCCTTGCTTGCCTAAAAGGCCGATGTAGTTTTCTACTTTCTCGAATTCTCACGAACTCCTTCCCCTAATATCCAGCCCCCTAGTCGTCATGGTGAAAAAACTAGAGCAAGTTGATGAGAATCTTTCCGATGATGGTCGTCGCGCTTCGTTGCTTCTAGCCCCTTTAGCTTTTTGCAGGGGCTACTAGGCTTGTACTCACTATCACCAGGCTCACTCTCTGTCAAAGTGAAGGGTGAATTTGACCTAGTAGTCGAGTTAGTTAGTTAATGGCCTCGACGCCATATGCTTCATACGCGGAAGAGGCATCGTCATATACCGACAGAATAAATGAGTCAAATGAAAGATCCACACCCGATATAGGACCTTATGGCACTCTGGAGGGGAATAATAGAATGATGTTCCACCTTTTCGGCCTTCTTTCATTTGGGTTGATGAGTCTCCGCATCCTCCTCTTTTTGAGATTCCGAACTATAGACTTTTTCGCCCCTCATTCTTCTTGGTTATCCATATTTCTTGATTTGAGCCTCTTTTGTGCCACTTCGTATCGGCCACTATTGTAATGCCAGTCTGGCTTTTCCTTTCCGTGGTCAGATCTCTCTGAGATGTGGGTATTATGGAGGGTTCCTGCCAGCTGAGCATCGTCGAATCTTCATTCCTCGCTTTCTGGGTCGAATCCTCTCCACCTGCTCTCTTCCCCTCCCTCTACTTTTATATTCCATCAATATATAATAGGGCAGAAGTCTCGTATGACTGCTTTCCGTATTGGATTCCTGTATCCCCAGAGTTTGGATAGTGAAACATACCTAGGAGGATCTCGACGTGCTGTGCTGTCCTATTCTCTTGTAGTCTCATACTGATACCACTCTCACACCTCTGATCCGATGTCTTCCACTTCAGATCCCAGTTGAAGAGTAATGAAGCTATACGCAGCACTTCAGAAACTGCAAGACATGTCTTCTCTTCATCGGCTAATCTTCTTCGTAGTGAGGACTGAGGTCTACCTCTTCTCTGCTTGCCGCCCTGACTCATGCTTCCTTCCTCCGCTGTAGCTACAGCTCGTTCTTCCCCACTATATATAAGCTTGCTTCGGGTCGTCCACGTGAAAGAAAATTCATCCCCTCTTCCCACCTCATATCCATTCTCTGCCTCCTTGAGAATCTGGGCACTATTTGCTCTGAGAATGGACTTCAGATCCCATATGTTTAGTGCAGTCCGATGCTCAGCTTGCCTGCTCCGTGCTCAGTCAGCTACCAGGGGAAGAGAATCTGCCAGCTTCCCATTCATTCTTTTATAAGGATGTTCTTCAGCGCATCGCTTTCGCTTCTGTAATAGAGGCGTAGTAATAGGCGTGCTTGGCAAAAACCTTGGTCCGCTTGGTCTAGTCCGATCATTGCTTATCTCTTTCTTCTCTATCGGTGAATTGAGGGAAAGAGTGCGCCAGAGGTGAAAAAGCAAGAAATAGGACATTATTAGAAGGCATGTAGTTGGCACACGCATGCTGGTCAATCCAGCCCTTCCTCGTCATCGTCGCTTTTGTTCTTTCCATTCCATATCCCATTCCCGGTCGCATCTGTTCTATTCAACCAATCCCTTGCTGCTTGCCTCATCCCTGGTCATCGGTCGTACCCTATCTTGAATGACTAATCGAGAGATTATTAGGCCATGGGTCGGCTCCCTTCTTTTCAGTTGGTCAAAATAGGTATAATTCTTGCAGGCGAAAGGCCTGCTCTTTTGAGAAGTAGTACTAGATTGAGGGAAAGATCTTGTAACGTAGCTTCTTTGCTTTCTTCTCCATCATCCACTTTCTTTTGTCTTGTACTAGAGTGGATATGCCTAGGCTTCTAAGCTGCATAAGACTTCCTTGCTTTCTTTATCGATGCAGCATGGATACGTAGCTCTAAGACAAGGGAAGTACTTGTGGTGGTGCCTATTGTGTCCTTTTCATTAGTTGCCATTGATCGTTGATTGACAGAATGAGTTAGTGGTGGAACTAGTAAGCAAGTCAGGTAGACTTAGGGCATCCCTCTTTTCCTCTGTTCAGTCAGGATCGAGGCTTTTCTAGCACCAGTCTACTAAATCGGGACTCTCTAAATCATAGGAGAACTGGAAGGGGAAAGAGTCCTAGAAAAGACACTGCTTGACCCTCGCTCGCCTCCTCTCCCTTATCACACTTCTCGAATCGTCAAAAAGATTCCCGCGTATCATCTTATATGAGGGCTGATCTTCTTTTCCATCTACGCTCTCTACCCTCTTCCCCGACAAGAATGGAATATTCTAATGCAGACTATTATGGGACATTTTAAGAATGAGTACTCAATTTTCCACACCACAAAGAAATGGAAAGAAAGATGAAATGAGCCCTAGGGTTACCGGTGAAAGCTGCTTCAACTCCCTGCTGGATCAGTCGTGCCACAGGATTTCCACTCTCTCCTGACAATTCGAATATAATTGTAAGGCAGTTACCTCAGTCCTCTCTCTCGTTCTGGCTCTCCATAGAGAAGGAACGGAAGACATCATAGTGATTTCCGCTTTCTATGTCTCCCTGTGTACCAGGTGACTGAGGTGCTTCAGCTCCATACACTATTCCTGAATGGCTTTTTGAGGTTGTTTGTTTATATGCCCCCGAATATATAATTGAAAAAAAGCATCCGTAATATCTAGTTCTGAGTAAACATACTAATTAATTAAGACCTTGTTGGTTGTCAAGGCCTGTCCATTTGCTCTACATAATATGGGCTCGACTTCCTTTGAGCTATGAGAAATGGGATAGCCTTTCTTCTTTTTCTGGGCCGGGATCTCCAAAGAGAGCTATGGAGCCAAGCTTCGATGCGCCTATCTGCACTAGTGTGCATTCGACAACCTCCAAGGCTTGCTCTGAGGTCACATGTCTTGATGCTGGCAGTCAAGAAGGCAAAGAGTTGACCGAGCTACCAATTTCTTTTTTCCCCTAGAAAAGCACTATGGCAAGAGAAAATCAGTGTCCTAAGGGAGTGTCCTAAGGGATTTCTGCCACGACTCGGACACACACATATACTACATTTCAAAAAGACTACTAGATAGCTGACCTTTACAAGGAAGAATCCGCTGACACGCCAAATGAGGCTGAGGGAGACGCGATGATAAGGAGGATCACATGACGCAATTTAGAGAGCGGGAGATGTCCAAGACGCAAGTGCTGAAGACGAACTGCTCGAAGGAAACTGCAACTATAGGAGATGCGGTAGACACCATTTGACTCACGACCACCTCCAATCCGTCAAAAGGTCCCCAAGCGACCCAATTCGCGCAGTTTTCCGCCTTTCAGCATTGGACCCTGGAGCTCCCTCAGGTCATGCTTGGGCCTTCTCTCGGCAAACATGTTTAGAATATGGAGTATGAATAGACATCAGCTCTGGTCCTGAGTCCCACATATCTAGTATCAGAAGATGATGAATATCTAGTAGTCTGAGTGTCGGGATGAGACAGCTTGCTTTTCTTTGCACTACTCGCTTGCGGGACGTGCTTGCTCCTTCATCTACTAGCCTTCGACAGTCCCCTACCTTCTTGCTGATACACGTAGAAAAGAAGTCAATAGTGGCTTTGCTTTTCTCTTTCCTGAGTCCTAGCAGTTCGCCCCAGGGAACTAGGTGGTAGTAGGCACTAGACCTCGCTCTTCACCTAACATCAAGCAGTCTTCTCCTAATCTTCCCCTCGCATCTTGACGAGATGATAGTGAATTTCTTCACCTTTTTTTGGCTTACCTCCGTACTGCTGAGAGGAGAGACTCGTTCCAACTCCGAACTGAGACCGGGTTCTTTGTCCTCCTACCGGGCCCGTGTGGCTGCAGTGAGGTAGTCTCTTTTTCTTCTCTCGGATTCAGGTCACAAAGAGGGGTTTGAGCCTTCGGTTTAGTATAGGTCTCCCCTAACCTAGTGCTTCTCTTCGGGAGTTTTTTCCTCTTCTTCCCCTCAAAGAAAGACTATATAAAAGGGATTCCGGGGACAAGAAAATGGCATGCCTATGCTGAGGCGAATCAGGATTGCACCAGACTGCCGATCTTGCCCTATGAAGATGAGGTCGTGAGGCACCATGCATCCTTGGGATGAGACATAAGCAGAGGATGAATGCCATGCAGTAAAATGAGAAAATGAGAGTCCCTCTTTCAATAGGTCGTCCTCTTGTGCGAGATGTCACAGATCAAGACGGGCATCTGCCACCTCCGTGTGCTTTGATCCTGCAAGAGCAAGCAAAGCCTCTCGCTTTCACGCCTGACCACACCTTACTAAATCTACTACCAGGCTTCTACTTTTCATTCCTCAACGGAGAAAGGGTGAGGTGAAAGGGAGGGAAAGGTAGCCGAGTGAGTTAGGCTAAGCAGAGTGTCAAAGCGAAAGGGTGTGAGACGCAACTAAAAGGGTTAAGAAAAGCGAGTGTGAAACAATGCGAGGCTATGTGCTCTGGTAGATGTGGTGTGAGTCGTGAGGTGAGCTAGTTTCGAGTTCTCTACAAAGCCTTTAACGTGAGGTCGAGCTCAGGGGAGCGGAGAGGGGTTTTGGGCTTTTTTCACTACTTTGCTAAAAGCTTTATTCACCTTTTTTGGAGTGGGCTTGCTGACAATGGGAAATTCTGGTTGAGATGGGCCCGCCTGAAAGTCTAGGATATATATGTACATTGGGAAGTAGTTAGTCTGTAATGGCCTGAGAATTGGAATTTTTGTCTAGGATTTCCCTCTTTCCAGAGCGAGCAGGGCTGAGGGGCAGAGGAAGAACTGAAAGACGTTTGTCTCAGCCGACCTGAATAGGAAAAGGTAAAAGAGAAGGGCCTCGATTTGTCAGAGATTTTTCTATATATTGGGGCCTGACGAAAAAAGGCGAAAAAAGCGCGAAAATCCCTGGATGAAGGAAGGGCCTCGATTAGCCTCACTGCCTTCTCGTCCGATTGATGAATGCGGAGGAATCAGTCTGTCAAAGCACCCTATGATAGAGCCCTAGGGTCTAGGACTCGGGACGCGGGAGTTTGAACGAAGTGAAGTAGCCGTCTAGTCGGAATTCACAGTCAAAGAATCAACTCGCATTTCTCCTCTTTTTCCTCTTTCACAAGATGCTCCAAGCTTTCGATACCAGTCACCAGATCCATCTTCCGGCTCAGACCAGTAGGAAGAGAGAAGACTTTTCTCGGCTCAGCATATACTACTCTCAGTCTCCCTTGTTCTAATTGAGTGTGCCTTTCTCGGGAGCATCAGTCAGTTACTGTACTCCTTTGATTGATGCCAAATCGTCCATAGAGATTATTCATCAGGATTTTCAATACGAATGGCATTCCTACTTTTCCATCTTTTTTTGCTCTTCAAGTATTTTCTATATACAAATGAAGTAAACAATCCTTCTCCTTTTTGATATAAGTAGCCCCTTAGTGGCACAACCTTATAACCAACATCTTTTGCCTGAAGAAGTTCTTCACTATAAAATAGACCGAAGAACCGGGAAAATCTGACTACCATCATCTTGGGAGCAAAGGTCGATTCATACTCATAGGGAAGTGTACGTATGCTTCAACAAATCCATAAAGATCTTCTAAATTATGGTTAGTCAAATCCCCAACCGTTTACCTATTGGCATTGACTTGCTACCCATGAGACTAGGATATATTGAATTGACATCGTAGTCAAAGAGATCCTTCCCGTGAGGCTTGTATACATCAGTGTGTCCACCATAATAACCTCTACGGATAAAGGCATCTTCATTAAAAGTCGGGATATGGGGTTGAATCATCATAGAATGACGTACGAAAGATTGTAAATGCAAGGGATGAAAGAGTCATCTTATCTACAATATCTACTCCGAACTCAGTGGAGATAATATCTTGCGCTTTGAGCATTATTCTAGCTAATAGAACTATATCCTGTGGAAAGCAATTCTTCCTTCCTTGAAAGAAGATTATTAAGACATACGGAACTATGATCAATATCTCCAGACAGAAATCCTTAGATAATGAGTCAAGGCTACTAGGTCAAAGTAGACATGAGTCCTGAAAGACGTCTCTTTGAATAGTAGACTTTTCTCTCATATATTATCCCATTTCTCATTAGTGGTTTAAGGGTGTAATTGCTATGGTTGATAACTAGATGTTTCATTAATCAAATACTATCAAAGCTTATGGAAATATACACTAGTAGTTTTCCTTTGCTTCCTCGCTATTCTTTCTAGATATTTCATGAAGTTTGAGAGTATTCTAGTACTACGATCGCTAAATGACGATAGATGAATATGATCCTCAGAGAACCAACTCACTATATCATGAGGATTTATAACATATTAAGGATGAGTACTCAGAAGGCCTATAGCATATGGCACATGAACACCATTTCATTGATAATTGTTTCCATATCATATAGCATATGCCACAATGAAGGCCTATAGCATATGCCACAATGAATGATTTCTTATCAGATGAAACCTTATTGACTTTTTCTATCATACCATACTTCTTTTTCTTACTACTCTGAGAGTCTTTCTTATTAGTTGTTGTGGGTCCTTCTTCTTGTAGCTTATGTGGAACCGTCTGACCCTATCATCTATTTGTTTTCTCAATAACTTCTAAGTCAGATCTCTTTTTTCTTGCTTATTCGAAACAGACTTTTGATCCTGTAGTACACAACTCAGATCAGAATTCTATGTATTATCAGAATCATACCTCTTCTTTTGAGATTGATAAAGAAGTTCCATTAACTTACGATACACAGAAGGATGTAGCATTCCTTGATGGAAGCCCCTATATAACTTAGGGTTCAGAGGGGTCGCCTACATACTCCTAATCAGATAAGTCATACCCGAAGCTCCTGTTCAAAAGTGAAGGATGATTCATAGGCAAAGAGCGAGGGTAGGATTGATATCTTGGCTGCTAGCTGACAATCATTCCAGTCACCTAGGATGCCTTCCCTTCCCACCTATACCTCTTCCTGATGTGAGATTGACTGGTACTCTTGTGCTCTTCCTTTCTCTTGTGCCTAGGATGCCTTGGGTAATAGCTCTGATCCCGCTCTTGTGCTCTTCCTTTCTATTATACGCTTATCATGCTTGGAATCTCATCTTTCCCTGGCTCCATCCTCCGCATCTCATCCCTGACGTGAGGCACTCTGACTCCTCCTATTATGGGCTCGCACTACTACTTGACTTATTAGCCTTGTTCGACCTCCACTATATATCGACATATTTACACAGTCACTGTTGAGGGTTCGCTACCACTCGGAGCGGGGAGGCTGGCAGCGCAGCCTTCGACAGTCCACTCTAAGCGATTCCATTGGCACTTACAAATTGAAGTGGTTTGCAAACACTTGGTGCGGGGAGTTCATGCCCGACTTCTTTTCGCGTGCCCGAGCCGTAGTTAGCCTAGTTCGAAAAAACAACATGCGATAAGTGTACAGTATCCTCATAGGGGTAATCAAATTAGTCAAAGTGGTTTTTCACCAGCCAATTGAAACAAGCTCTTTAATAGAAGAAGCTATTGATTTTCAGCCTGACGCTTCTTTTTTTGACCACTCGGCTCCCTCCCCACCCCCTTAGAAGACCGACTACCTTACGTTAAGCAATTCCTCTATCTGACATTGAGGGGAGGGGCATCCTCATCAGTTGTAGAAAGATGATATCTTGAGTCAGAGAAGTTCTCTTTCATCTGGATTTTTGCTAGATCTAGACTAAAATAGAGTATGTGTCTGCTCTTCTAGCCTCAGTCTTGTGCTAGTGGGTTGGTTGGCTGACGTCGAACTAACAAGGGGTGAAGAAGCTCTCTTGTCCTTTGACGGGAGAGGGGCTTCGTTCAGTTCTTGCTTTCTTTCGATGAGAGAAAACCGTGCGTGACAAGTGGTAGCAGAGCGGTGGGGAGTAGCCTTTGTTGGAGAATCATGGCAAGCGCATATGAGGTGGCTAATCCGGACCAGAGTCTTTACAACTATATATTCTATTCGAGAGAAAGGGAATAGACATCATTCCTCCTATTGAAAGTGAAAGAGGGCCTTCCCCTGTCTTCCTCTCTCCAGTCGTCCAAATCCAGGTTCAAGAGAAAAAGCCACGGAAAACAATGTCGTGCTTTTCGAACATAATAGACTCGGGGAATCGACCAGGCCTCCTTTGAAAAAAGTGAGTGAGGTACTAGCTAATTGGTCACTTCTACGTATGACGCTCTCTTTCTGTTTCTTGCTCCCAATATCACCAACTAAGAAAGGCTGCTCTGACTTGGTCTGGAGTCAAGGCTCTGACTTGGCAGCTGACTCGTCCATCTGTGAAAGTTGTTTACGCATCGACTTTCTTTCTTCGGGCCCTATAGATAGAGCAGCTGCTCCCACTAAGCGGAGGATCTTGTTCCTGCCTTTCCTCTCATCATCTCCTAACAAAGGATTCCTCCCACACCAAACAAGCAAAGTCTACCTACCCCCCTTTTCCACCCCCTTGACTGCCCCTTTCTCTTTCCAAGAGAAACCTTCGTGACTATCAAAAAATAGGAAAAAAAACTCTTGATAATAATCAGAAAAAATATGTAGTGCATTTCTTGTTTGTAGAAGAAAGATTGTCCCGAAATACCGAGCCTAGGGCATTGTAGTTGAAAACGGAATGGGCTTGTCACAGTGCGGACTGGACCCCGAATATCTAGTTGTGGAATTAGAGCCTTGTTTTTTGGGGGTCTCATATGCGGAAGGGGGACTCTTAAGCCCAGCCCTAGC
The DNA here is from genome assembly GCA_037367405.1 of Ottelia alismoides. Classification (NCBI taxonomy): domain Eukaryota; kingdom Viridiplantae; phylum Streptophyta; class Magnoliopsida; order Alismatales; family Hydrocharitaceae; genus Ottelia; species Ottelia alismoides. The sequence continues at coordinate 408,587 of JAZKJV010005384.1, read as the reverse complement.
TTTTGGGCGGGGGATCCGGTACCCCTCTCCTGGAGGATTGTTCTAGTATTCCGCCAGTTCTCTTGATTGTTTGGTGAAGGGAATTCGAGGCCACCTTCCTCTCTGGCCCTAAGCAATCCAAGAATGTCGAGAGATTATATAAAAGATGATAAATCAAATAGTCAAGAGATGAATTCGAGCCAGAGAAAAGAATAAGGTCTCTCGACTAGACGTCAGGGGTTCGTCATAGTTTTTGGCCCCTATCTTTCAACAATTGATCAAGGTTTTTTTTGTCAAAGGTGGATGCATGCGTCCCCATAATGACATCCTCTTGCCCCGAGCTCTGTGATAGTATGTCCTGCCAACAAGCACCAATCAAGTATGTTTGGCGAAAGAAGATGGAAGGATCGGGGGGGGGGGGGGAGGGTTAGTGGTTAGTCTTAGTAAGGCCCAGAAAGTAGGCAGTGCAGATGAAGGACAAGCGTCTAGTTCAGTTTCATCCTTAAATTATCTTTCTTGAGGGTAAATTCAGCATGTCACAAATAAGAGCGAGGCTGGCTTCTACATTATCTTTCTCTTTGGCCCTCTCAATGGTTAGAAAGTTTGCTTTAGGCTCACCAGAGAGAAGTTATTAAGAAGGCACATAAGGGACAAGGACGACTAGAATACAACAGATCTAGAGACTGAAAATGCATTTGCTTTTTGACTGGCTCTTACGAGAAAAAGAGTCAGGGTTGACTCACTTTTCCCAGGCAGGAATCAGAAGAATTAGATTTCGACTCGACCTTTTCCATTTTCACTCTAATTGGCCCAAGGAAAGAGATTTAACTAGTTAAGGTCAATCTTTTCCTATTGCCTACTCCCTCTTTGACCACTACTCACAGATTAGCAAGGAATATTCTTGCCAGTCTCCCCATAGCTGTTACTGATTCCATTCTTTCGTATGGCTAGGCTCAGGGAGATAGGTTTGTTTAGTAGACTCTGACGGTCTTTAGTCTGGTGCTCTTGGTCTGGGGAAGCTATTGACTATCGTCGTAGAGGATCCCCATCAGGTTCACGGCCCCATCCCCCCCCCGCACCCCTTCTGACAGTCTCCACACTTTCTAGCATGCCTCCCTTCTTTGATGATTAATTAAAAGACATTGACCCGCCAAGAGTTGATGAAAGATAGATTGACTAATGAGAGAGGGAATTGGACAGCAAGGTCTAGAGGCAAGATGCCGAAGAAGGCCCGAAAGAGTTTAAGTCAAAGTAGCCATGTCCACTAGTTCAAATTCCAGTTTCAGAAGTCCCAAAAGAAAACCACATATCTATATATAAAGCCTAGTTCTGTGACCCACAAAGCAGAAAGGCACAGAGCTGTGATCCACAGTCAAGAAATCTGATGAACAGAAAGATGAGACTTGAAATATGGTCCGAATAATCTCACATCACACATCCGCTTGGACTTTTTCGGCTGCAGAAGCCCCCCAAGAGGACCCCCCTAAGCCGGGGAAGCAAAGGCCTGCCAGTCCGCTCTTCCTAGCGAATAGGTGAGTTGAGAGAGTGGAAGGACGGACCGCATCCACTACAGTCGACTCCTTTTATGCAATTATGAACTCACTTTTCCTTAATATCGCGTTATTGGCCCTTCTCGATTCCAATGCAACTGGTACTTTTTGAACTGACGTAACAAACTACGCGAGCCTCCCGATGAAGCCGACAGAAATCCTATCTGAATACAAAAAAGAAAAGGCAGTTTCATTATGGCAGTATACCAGCCGCCAGTTCTTGAACTTCCAGTTCCAATCGGAGCATATAGATCCGTAAATGGATTTGTATGTATAGCCACTTCAGTCGTGTGAGTTCTTTATCAAATGGAAAAAGTCTCTTTTTTCTAGGAACATGTCAAACCAGAAATTCTGATGTTCGCGATTCTTCATCCCTTTTATATAGTGAAGAAAATGCGAAACTTTTCCATTCTCATATGAGGCCGGAAAGTGTATTGGCAACATGTCGGCATGAAGTGATTCATCATGCGATAAAGAAGAAAGAAGAAAGGAAGATCTTACTAAATCTGCTTTTCGATCGTTCTTCCAGGATAGTTTATAAATCATCAAATCCCCACAAATGGAATGAGAAGTGGGTCCATATAAATGATCGAGACCTCGCAAACAATGCTCCTTCCCCATATGGAGTTCGAAACCCAAAGGCAATCATTGAGTGAACTGTATCTTATTCTTATCTGTTGACCTAAGCCGCACCATTACTGCTGGGGTGAGGCTCGGCCTCCGAACCGTACGTGGGACGAGTTTCTTCCTCATACAGCTCGGGTGGGGGAAGTTGAGGAGACCCTACCGGTCGGGACGGACAGGAAAGGAAGAAGCATCCTTTTTTCCCCAACGTCATTATAGGCTTTGCATTCTTTCTTTAATATATAATTAGTGGCCCATGAGATAATATATACGATGTATAGTTGCGGCAGCAGATCCCCCCAAAAAGACTTCCGTAGTCGTCTCGGCTCGGACACCCGCTCGTGCCCGCCCAAAACAAAGAAAAAAAATGGAATGGCTCTCTTAATTACACTGCGCCCTGACCCGAGTCCCCACATCCGCTTTTATCAGCCCAATGCTTTCTTTTTTAGAAGGGAGGTTCAGGGGGGCCGTCCCCTCTATGCTGGCCCCGGCCAGCCCGGACTGGCTTTTTGGGAAGCCCGTTCCCACCGTCATCACGGCCCGGCTGGCCTGCCTGCAGTCGTGGGTATTATCCCATTCCTTGATCCAAAAAAGGCTTGGTTGGATGCGGGATCTACTCCACGAGGAGCGGTACGGACGTAGATGATATCATCACGACCTCTCTTTGCGTACCTCTCGGGATGCTTAACGCCACTTCACCAACTGGCATTACCCGTGCTTTCGTGTCTCTCAGTGTGGTCAGCACTGGGTGTTTTCGAGAAGCAAGGCTGACACCCATTCGCCTCCGTTCATCCAGAGTTCTTGACCCTTATGCACGAATTTAGGAATCAACCATCTTCCTATCAAGGGGGAGGAGTCAACTGAGCATCTCAGCGGTGGGATTGAATACTCGGATTGAATTAGAGTTCACGCCACCCGCCCTAAACAAATAGGAGGCGTGGCCACAGGTCGCACATAAGCCACCGGGTCGCACGACAGAAGAACACCCAACATCAATATTAAGACTCCTGCATGTTCAATATGAATATTCATTTGCACTTTTTGGTAGTAGTCATGACCAACATCCCTCAACAGTCGGCTCGTTGGTAAGGTGAGAGCTTCAAGCCCTATTTCTGGTGGCACACCCCCCAAACAAGCACCACCCGATGACCAAAAACCTTCGACCCTTCTTTCTGCTTGGAAGACATAGAGGGGGTGCCCGAGGCATCTCATCTTGTCATTGAGTCCTTTCTCATTCCCTTCACTAAGTCTGTGACCTTTCTTTCTCCGCGACCGCTTACGCTTCGCTGACCTATGACACGGTAAAGAGAAGGGAGTACGAAATAATAGTAAACAGAGCACACCGCAGAAAGATTCCAATCCCCCCCAAAGCCCCAACCCCCATTCCCCCCATTCGAGAAGAAGGAAATGAAGAACATGAACGAAACGAAATAAAGCATTTCGGGAGGATGAGCCTCTCCCCCTCTTGTCTGGTAATAGCACCGGGCGGCTTGCTTTGACCAAGACTCTACTTTTTGCTCCGTCCATGGAGCGTATGAATTTCCTGGAATGTATACTGACCAAAAAAGGGAATGAAGGGATAAGAATAGGAATTATAGTACCATTGGAAGAAGGGGCACCTGTGGGAACATCTCTACTAACGAACCATTTCAATAGTACGGGTGCTGTCGTGCCACGAGGCACGACCATGGAAGTAATGAAAAAGAAAAAGTTCTGTAGTTGGATCATGGTTCGATTTGGGATTCTCCAGAGAATATGAGACGCTCAAAAGAAATACAAGGCATGCCGAAAAAGGCAATGTTGCCGACCAGTCGAAGACCTGTTCTTCTGGCTCGAGTAGGCCTGCAGCCTCCAGGGTCGAGATTCGGAAGTTCCATAGTTTGCATCGTCGGTAAGAGCGATTTGACCCTCCTCCCACATCTATATATAAAGGCTAGTTCTGGTCGATTCCCACTCCTCCGCCGATTTCTGCACGGAACCTGCAAATGCTAGGGTGTCAAAGTGGTTTTGGCTTCTCATCCCTCCAATCTTTTGATAACCACAATAGTTTTTTTTAGAAAACGGATGATGATATTTCCCCTCCTGTGCTAATCTAGTGCCAGGGACTTGTTTTCGAAGGCCTCTTCCGGCCAGTCCTAAAATGAAAGGTCCACTCTCGAACCCAGGAAGAACTCTATCAGTGGTTGGAGAGAAGAAGGTCACGAACCGAGAAGAGTTATATAGCCAACTGTGGAATTCGATCATGCTCCCCTACCCCCCCTCTTTCCACATTGGTTGGTTGTCTGGCCTCCCGCCCCCTGCATCAAGGATTTTCTATCTGATGATAAATGCGCTTTTTCTATAACTAGTAGGTTACTGGACAATAGCCTGACGGCAAGCAGAGGAAGGTAGAGATCCTGTGCAATGTAATTCTAAGCGGTACCATCGCCGCTTCGAAGATCAAAACCAGGGTACTCTCGGACATCAATCATACGTCAACTAAAATCAACTATCTTGTCCAAGAGGAATAGCACTTCAAACTCGAGTAAATGCCTTTTTGAACCAGCATCTGAATTTTGGGAATTGGTCAATGTCTGAGGTCGGGTCTCGAGACCCGGAACTATTGAAAAGATCGGTCTAGCTCGAGAATGAAGAGAAGTGGAATTCCCGAGTCGGAGTAAAGCATAAGATGGTTTTCTTTGTTGTCCCGGTTTGCGTGGGTTTCTAGCAAGTCAGGTCGACGGGCTTCATTCACCAAGAGAAGAGGGAACTTCCACGACTTTTGCTTTATTCTTCCTCCAAATGCCTCTCGTACTTCTGTTGCTGTCGTCGAAGGCTGAACATCAGCTTCCATTGTGAGGAAGATAGGGCAGGTGCGCATGGAGTAGGGACTCCCCTTTGAAACCCCCCGCGTAAGAAGACCACAAAGAATCCATGGCTATATAGTTGTCACATACCCAATATATATAACCGTCGAAGCAGCCTTCCATACATTCATAAGCAAGCAAGCGCATCACAAACCTCATTAACCGCTACTTGAGACGTCGAACCCAAGACCAATTATTTATTTATCTAGAAATTGGGGAGTAGAAATGCATCGCGAATAGCCACTTTCCCTTTCCCAGACCAAAACTAGCAAACATCCAGCCGTAGGGGGGGTTCTGGGGGGAGTCAGACAGAGGGGGGGAGGGGAAGAGTGAAAGCAGTTAAGGTGCGTTGAGTAAGCTGTGAAAGTCACATGCTATGAGAACATTTTCAAATAATTTTCACTATATACCATTTTCATACTATATAATTGGTGAGAGCAACTATAATGATCATATTCTCAAAATCATCAAATCAGTGATATATAGTTATGGGGGCTACTATATATTCGGGGGGTGGGGTTCTGGGGGACTTTTTCCAATTTCTACCTCATTTTTTTGAGCCTTTGAAGATCGTCATATAGTTGTTCTAGAGCAGGTTCAAGAAAGAGAGAAAGCAAAAAACTATGGTCTACTATCGCGATTATGAAAATTCAAAGAAAGGCAAAGGGGCAGGGACTCAGGGCCCTGTCTCAGTCCCAGTCTTGTGGCTAATCATCCTCTCTCTTGGACCAGCTACTGATTGATCATCCCTTGGTAAGCCATTACCTCACTAACAACTTGCTAATCAGACGCAAGCCCCTCTCCTTAGGCGGATGAATTCCTCCTTTCCTCCCCTCCACTCAAAGAAGAGAATCAGACTATTCACCACCACTGGACCCGCTTAGTTTGCGTTCCGTGTAACTTACACTCAAATCCTATCCTGTACAAACCTTTCATGTTCCCTTTATCATGTCTATTGTCGGGGTCACACAGTTGACGTCATGCGACTTTTGTGTCATCCGAATAGCCGAGGGCCGCACTGGATGGCACAGATGCAGGATGGGTATTGCACTCTGCGTCGATGCATCCTTTTTTCCCGTCTAGTCGATCCTCTGCTTCTACCCTTTTCTATAGTTCTGGGTCTCGGGTATTCGGGGAAGAAGTCAACCTTACCCAGCCCTAGCATCCTATGAGTGACGACTGCTATCTACTAGAAGGTCCAGTGCCCCTTCCAAATCGAGAGGACTTACGGGAGGTGCTAGTCCAGTGGGCCTCTAATGGAGAATCCCCAGCTACTATATATGACGCACTCTGACTTTTGAGAACATATTTATATAATAGCAAACATTGTATATATAGAGATTGACGTTGAATTCACCCGATTATATATTACGGGGCCCCTATAATGACGCATCTATATATCCCCCAATTATATATTAGGGACTCGTACCTCTCTTCGGCCCACCTCTACCTCCCGCCACACAAAAGAAAATAGAAATGACCTGTATATCGGCACCGCCAGGATAGATGTATACATACAATAAAGCAACGAAAAGATGATGTGTTGTTTTCATTTATATATTTGGTTTGAGACTTTGGATGACTTCTTTCTTTACCATAAAGGAACTAGCCATATCAGCGCCAAATCAGTGGTACCCTAAAGGCACCGCCAGGATAGATGTATACATAGCACTCTTTCTTCCACTAATTCTCCGATACTCATTCTCCGCACCATCACGAGCTTTAAATAGAGGTTTGGGGTCATTTTTCTTCTATGCCTAGAATATCGCATAGTGGCCACCTCGGATCAGACTGCCGTCACCCCTTGATGACCTCACTTGCCTACTGAGCTTATCATCACTAACCTCCCATCTTTCGCGTATTAGTCAAAGGGTGTGGATCAAGAACTCGAAGACTGCTTATCCACTTGATCTCTGTATCTACTTCTTAGGTACCTCCATCTCCTGCTTCGCTTATTGAATCCACTCTGCCTCTAAGTATCCTCATGCTATACACTACCTCAGAAGGCTATAGAACTCTGGAGAGTGTCGATCTCAAATTAATCACGTTCCAGGGTGCGGGAATGCAACTCTCCTTTCTTTGACAGACAATGGAAGAACTCTCAGTTGCTTTAGCTAGGAAGTGCACTTTATGGAGTAGGGGTTGGTTGACACGGAACTGGGAACTCATGCATGTCAGAAATCTCATCAACTCGCCCTCATCATTATAAGGCCTAGCCTGATGTGATCCAGCGGCGGATGAGGTTTTCATTGGAGTTTATATAGTGGAAGCGGAGCTCTTGATCATTGACTTCTTTCTGAGAGCCACCTATCCATTGTCGTCTGATTCAGGCCTATTTGTAGTTTTCCTCTCTTCTCCGTTTCATAGCTGACCCCCGAAGAGTCGCACTCTTCTTTCCCCATATTGACCTCATTTCCGTTCCTCCTCTAAGCTGAGTTTCTTTTCCCTATACTGTGAAAAGAGAGCAGGGGGGTTATGGGGGGTACTAGTAGAAAGAAAATGCTATCTCCAGTAGAAGGAAGACCTCCACTTGTCAAGTCGCCGTAGAAGACCTATGCTTTTTCTAAGTTGCTCTTCCTCTAAGGAAACTACAAGACTTGTTTGCGTCTGCCTATCTATTCCCCTTGTCTGCCCTTCAGAGACCTGCCCTTCTCTCTCTTTTGTCGAGTGACTTTCTTCACCAGTTTCACCTCGTTAACAGAGTGGATCAGGTATCGCAGCTATCTTTGCTCCTCTACTGGATGTTGATCAACCCTGCCGAACTAGATTATATATTAGGACTCAGTCTTGTTGTCTGTCCATCTTCGTCTAGATCAAAGAGGAAGAGCCAACCCTCGGCTTTCTCTCTCTTCTTGACCTCAACTGTGGAAGGAATTTTTCTTGGCCCAACCTTCTTGCTTTCTTGCCTCGCTGACAATATAGATATAATAGTTGTAGACCACTGTGGAAAGTCAATACATAGCAGTCTCTATTATGTTGATACCCCATATCTATGCTTCGGGTCATATGGATCTCGACGTGCTTTCTGAGGATATGGTGATATGGCAGTCAAAAAATATGGATTGAGACCTCCGTCAATATTTATATGACGCTCTGGCATCCTCTCTGATGCCTTCCGAGCCTTCGTCAAGACTGATCTCCGCCTATTATCTTATCCAGACCCGTGATGGCGACATGAGATGAGAACTGGTGGGATTCGACAATTGCATGTCCTTCATCAAAGCCTAGGCGGCGACATGAGATGAGAACTGGCAGGACGACTACCACTCTCACAGGGACTATGGGTAAACAAGCTATAGTCGAACATTATGTGGTCGTCTGAGTGCGTCGATCCTTTCCTTTGCTCCGTCGCGGGTGGTGAGGCTATTTGCCTTCCTCCCTTTAGATGATTACAAGCACCCGCATGTGAGACCACCTTTGATGGTAAGCGGCCATCGATTCTTTCTAGTCGTCGTATCGTATAGAAGGAATTCCTAAAAAATCCCAGGTCTTCAGAAATATAGTATAGGGGGCAGGAAGACAACTGAGAGAGGGGCAAATTCTCTTACTTCTTTATCACGTTTGAATTCGTCATGCCGAGGGTGACATCTCAAAGGGGCTAAGGATGGTTTTACAAGCAGCAAGACAATTTTATAGATAGAGGGACCTAGGATTCGTCTGTCGATTGAACGTCGGCTTCTCTACTAACCTTCGACAGTCTGACAAGGTATGCGTGCAAACCATAAGGTCAACTTCGAACTAAGCGACGATCCCGCCAAAAGCCCCCTCATACCAGAATTCCCTCAGCTACTACCTATCCTTCCACGAGGTTAAGGATGCGATGGTAGGTAGTCAGACAAGGTGGGCATTTGGGTCAAGTAAACAAGGGACTGGGTAGGCGCTGAACAGAACTTATTCAGTGATTGTTCAAGGATAGATCGAAAGAGCGAGGTCCATAGTTAGGCGAAGGTAGGGGCGGACAGCCCAAGACTTGGCCCTTTTTAGCCTGAGGAGTTCGGGTAAAATGCCGCAAAGTCTTACCTGAAAAAACGAACCCTGAAAACTTAGCAGGCGAAAGATAGAGCATAGTTTACAAGGCAAGGCTTAGAATGAAAGCTATCTGCTTAATTAAACAACGGAGAGGATAACCATGAAGCCTAGCAGGGATCACATATATACACATCTATTTTGAGCCTACTATTTGAACCTCCTAACAGAAGAAAGTCACTGAAAGTAGGTGCAAGATATATAGTTGGCGGATGGCTGATTTTCAGCACCATAGACACTCCACACCTTCTTTACTGCTCCGAATGATGCGGCCCCCAACCAGTCTTTTCTGATATCCACCAGTCTTCTGGTATTCCCAGCTCTTTTCATTGAATCGACACCTGTAAAGTGGAATGAGGTCAGGCTGATATATAGTAGCGAGCGAGTTCGGCAAGTTGAGTTAAGCTGTATAAGAGTTGGCCCCAGCGGGAGTGATGACCTAGCCTGTGTGCTGGATACGAAAGGTGGGTGAAGAATGAGGGGCGGGAGAGGAAAGACTGAATGAGATGAGACGTTTTAGAAAATAGCGAGGGGGGAAGAGCTGAGACGTTTTAGAAAATAGTGAAGGGGGATGAGAGATCTTTCCTTGCCTCTGGGCCTGGGGCAGCAATGATCTAGTTGTTGCTTTCCTGTGTCCAAAGTCTGATAGATAGGTAGAGGGATTCCCAGATGCTGCATGAAAGTCTGGTGCTTAGAGCCGTACCGCTCGAAAGAGGTTAGAGTCCCCCAAACTCAAATCTCATCTCAAATGCAGGGGGAAGGACCCGATACGGGTAGGCAGCGAGCGAGAGAGTGTGTAGTAAAATGATGCATTGATTCATATTATAAGCTTAGATGACAAATCCTCCTGATAAAAAGATGTGGCCTGGAGCGCTTTATGCGAAAAGCCAGGATAGCACAATACGAATCAGGCTTGTGTTCTAGGAGCGAGGTAGAGTCATGCTGCGAGCAAAGGTAGTGTACACGTTGTCGAGACGGAAAGGGTTGACTAAGCGAGGGGGGTAGAATCCAGGCCTCAATAAGTCTACTACTATAGATCATGAGATCATGTCAACTTTCTCCGGACTGACACTCTCACTACTTTCTTTATCGCTACGACCCTGATATATAATAAGAATTGCTCTCTATCTCACTTCAGAGCTACCTTTGTTTCCTCGCACCTTCTCCTCGTTCCTCAGTTCTGCTTCAGCTTCTCAAATCCGTTTTCTTAATATATTTGAGAGAAGAATACATGAAAGAATTAAGCTGCTACGGTAGAGAGCCTGACTACCGGAACTAGGAACTGCGAAGCTGTAGGGTCGATAGAGTAGGAAGGCGTGTGCTTTCTAGAGCAGCGATGGCAGACTGAAATCCAGAGCCAGTTGTCATGAGTAGTCGAAGATTCGAATCACCATCCAAGACAATCTCCCTCTTCTTTGAGAGCCCCGTCCGCTCTCACTTGAACTTAAAATGAGAAAGAAAACAATATATTACATGGTCTAGATTGATAATAGTTGCCTTGATCGCATTCTCCTCAAACTCGCTAACTAGATATTTGGGGTTTTCTTGATCTTCCTCTAAGCCCTGACTATATATGACGCAGCTCAGACAACTTTTTTGATCTCTATTTTTTTCATGATAATTGCGATAGTTTTTTATCAACTACACAAAATAACTAATAAATAAGAAAATGCCCCCTGATTCTTCTTTTTAGAATATGATCATTATAGTTGGTCCTTTCTTTTCTTCTTGCACTGAAGGTTGTGTCCTCTTCTCAGAGAGGAGGAGTTGCCTAAAGGATGAGTGAATTGAGTCTAGTGAACTCCTTAACATGAATAAGGCAGGAGCTTTCCTCCAGGTCGACGAGCGAGCAATTACTTACATTCTTCCCTGCAAAAAGTCCTCTAGGGCAAAGGTGACCCGGGCCGGTGTGAAAGTCCACCATTGTCAGGTCTATCTATTGCTGCTCTTGATCTCAACGCAAAGACAATGGGATTGAATGAGGGTCGATCAAGCCGGCTTTTTCTCATTATCCTAAGATCAGGCCTCCCCCGCTTCTTAGTCAGCACGGTCTCCCCAGCGGCTCTCATAGCATCCCAGTCGTACTTCTTGGTTGGACAACAGCATGGATAGGAGCAGGTCCGAGGATAAGTGAAGGCCAGATAATATAATAGGTTGGTCGATAGGCAATGTTGGTAGGTTGTAAATAGTTGCTTCATCAAATGCGCTATGGGACTGGGGATGAATTAAGCATTTTCGTTGTCTCTTGAGAAGATCAAATCACGAAAAAGCTACTTCATTCTTTTTTTGAGAAATGGGAATTTGATGAGGGCGATGCCTTTTTTTCTCATATGGGCTGATATAGAACGGAGACCTTAGTAATATATCGCGATCAGCCTCCAGCAAGCAGATACTACTATACACTCCATCGCATCAATGCCTGACCAACTAGACTTGCTATGTTATTAAGCCTGGTCTAATTCCTGCTTCTCTGACTATCTCCTACTTCTTTCCTGACATCCTTCTTCGGCATCTTGCCTCTAGACCTTGTTGTCCAATTCCCTCGCTCTTTCTTCTCCTCTCTCTCCCTCGGTAGGTGGAACTGTGGTTTGAAGTGCTCTGGTGTAGGAAAGGAGAATGAGACAGGGGTCACCTAGTATGCTTTCTATGATGAGCTAGTCAAGAGTATATGATAGCCAGAGTGAAGGGCAGGAAGAGTATACGAGAAGGATGTTCATTGGGTTCCCATTACCCCCCACTAGATAAGCTCTCTCTGACCTTTTGTCTGAGATCTATTCAGCTTTTCAGCTCTTTTGTTTCAGCGCTTTTTTCTAGAATATCAAGCATAGCATTCTTTCTTCCGTTGATGCTCCGGTACTCATTCACAGTTGTGTCTGCTCTTCTTCGCATCTCGTGTCTGTTTTTTCTGGATGCTTGCCTCCTCACTTTCTTCTCTTTACCCTGTGGTCTTGTATTGGATAATCTATGCTGTCCTGTCAAACCGACACTACCTTCTGCCTCTTGACTGAGCTCACCTGTATGACTGAGCTTGGCTCCTACACCTATCACGATAGCCTAGTCCTACTCGGACCTTCTACACTTGACTCATAGCTTATACCATATGATAAAGAAAGTTGCTTGATGAGAGATGAGATGGGTATGTCATGCCTACTTTCTCTCTTTTCCCTAATATATAGTTGTAGGTAAACTAGACCCCCCTACTTCTACCTCTACTCTGACTCTGTTTTGTTTGCTACGGACTCTGAGACTATATATCTGGGTGTCGAATTGCTTGCTTTGAAGGATTATTTGATCAGGGGTTTGGCTTTCCTGCCTTCTTCTCTCAAATATCTTAATAAAAAAGGCTGATGTTGACCTTTGATTCCCGCCCTACTAGAATAAGTGGGCATTCATTAACACTAAACTCGACTCCCTTGAACTTCTCCTACACTCTGCTTGCGCTTCGACCTTCCAGCCGCTTTCCAATATCTGCCTTGCCGTGGTTGAGGTCGTCTTAGATAGAAGTCCTAGGGAAAGGTAGAAGACTGAGTGAGCAAGCAAGGACTAGCGCTTCCTCGAGCCTACAGGCTAATCACAAGAACCCCGTACCCTTCCCTAGCTCCCCGTGCACGGCTACTATGTCGGTTCCGGGCTGCAGGGAAGAGGCCAATCCGACGTTACTGACCTATACCGAGCAAGGGTCGAGCTTAAGCTGATTCCATCCCTACCAGATAACCAGATCACCTCTACCTTCGCCTGACGAGCTCCAAGGTCCTATCCTCTCAGACCAGGAAAGAGCGTCGAGAAGTGGCTAAGCGTATCAGACAAAACCTAAGGGACGGCTATACAGTGCCTATGGTACGTCCCTGGGATTAAGAGAAGATAGAATCACCTTGCTCCCCTAGGGAACTCACAATCCCACTTGACTGTGCCCTTGAGGGGTCGACCAAGAGGAGAGTACGGGGAGACCTTCTATCCTTAGGCTTCGTGCTTAGTTGAGAAGGTTTGATATTGATTTACCTCTCTAAGCCCAAGAGCAGTACTATCCGGAGAGTCTAGTTCGTGCTTACTTTCTCAGTATCAACGTCCCAGCTCGCAGCGACAACTACTCGAATATAATCAGGCTCCTTGAGCATGTACTTTCTCTTAGGTCGAACTCTTTCATCTTCTTGCTGGCATCGGGGATAGTGCCCTCTTTTCCCATGGACAGGAGGATCGGGCGAGGAAAACGGGCTTTGAACCCACGACTTCTGGCGTGACAGACCATCACTCCAACCAACTGAGCTATTTCCCCTCGTCTGCTTGCTCCAACTTTAGCGAGGACTTTCTAACTGGGGAAACTTTGTCTCATCAAAGAAGATATAATAGCCTCGTGAACTCTCTCGCTGCATCTAAGAATCCCTCTACCTATCTATCTTGAAGACCCCGGTGTCATGGCTTTCTTAGCAACTCTAATTCTATACGGCCTTGAACGCAGTTCGTCCCTCCCCTCGCATAGTCCTCATGAATAAGGAGTTCAGCTCGTACCCTTGCTTGATGGTCAGCGGTATCCCACCTTCCACCAGATTCGCTTTTGAAGGCTGAGTTTTGCGCCGGCAAGCGATGCTTATGCCTTAGGAAAGCGAACAACCTTCTAGTAGATAGCAGTCGTACCTCTCAGGGTGTTGGTGAGACGTAGAGGCAAGGGGACTATTATATTAAACACCGCTGATGGTGCGGAGCGGGAATAGGCGAATAGTCTACACAGGTGGCTATATATACGTAATAAATAAGCGAAAATCAAGGATGCATTATTAAGACCATTATCAGCATAGTTCGCTGCTTGTTTTCAGAAGAAAGTCCCTGGAGAGAAATTCTCTTTTTTTATCGCGTTTGTCGTGGTCAAAGAAGCAGTCTAAGCCAACCACAATCCGCTTTGAGGTGAAAGGAGCGAGCAGGTCGAAGCGAAGGAGAGAGAGCTAAAGGGAGGAACTTTTGTGGGGCCGGTTATCTTATATAGTCTTGTTCTGGGTTAAGCTAGGACTTGAGCAGTCTTCGACCTTCAACCATTTTGAGCTATATTGGGAAGTCGGAAGATGGGGGAAAGAGGACTAGATCCTGGCTTTCTTTAAAGACTAGGGTGGAAAAGAAAGGGTGGAGCTGATTCTTTCTAAGGCACGGTCTTTGCTCACTTTTCCGACTTCTTGTTTCCGCCAAGACCTGACCTGCTAAGCTAGGCCTTCCTTTGCTCTATCACTTTGGTTACTTAAAAAAGCCCTCTGTTGACTTCTTTTCCGTCTAACCTACTCGCACTCCTGATTTCAAGATTTTTTTCTACATAATAAGCTTGCCCGCTTCATCTCTCAATCTCGCTCGGTAGAAGTCAAAGTCAGCGAATCCGTTCACTTCTTAGCTTATCAGGTTGTCTTAATCACTCGCTACCTAGATGGAGGAAGGGGAAGTTTCAGCTCAATCGACTGGGGGATCATGCTAGGGGGGAAGATGAATGTACTTCTTACCTGCTCATTCGATAAGAGAGGGATTGGAAAAAGAAGTAAGTCAGAGGAGAGGAGTTGAGATGGGGAAAGAAACTTTCCAATAAAGAATCAAGCTCGAACCAAGCGTCATAGTCTGTGATTTTTCCGAGAGCGAGCCGAGCCAAGCGAGCAATAAAGTGAGCAAAGACAGAGACTGAGGGAAGACCAAGGCAGGTTCGGCAGATGCCTAATATATAATAGCAAGTGATTAATACAAAAAGATCGACTTGCACTTGCATTTGAGAAGTCTCTCCTTTCCCTCGTCTGAGACAGTCAGTCGTTTCCAAGTCTTAGACCTCTTCTTTGCGAGTTAGGAAGGGGATCAACCAACTATAGAGATTGGGCTCTGAAGATGGATATATGGAGCTATAATCTGCGCCAGCCAAGGCTGAGGACCAAAGCATCCTTAATATCTAGTTCGGTCCTCCTGGGTCTGCACTTACTTGTACACGAATGCGTGTCCCGAATGTCTATATTATGCGAGTTCTCAGAGTCCCGTCAGCAGTAGCTAAGATCAAAACCCATGGTTTCGCCTATGAGTAAACAAGACGGGGGGGGGGGGGTGGAGGGTCTCAATAAAGGAAGCCCGACAAGCCAGAAAAGAAAGTTAATGGAAGGCACGAGGGGGCTGGATCAAATGGGTTGGTCGAGTAAGAGCTCCTGCTTACCTTTCCCATGTTGACCTAGACTTCTTGCTTTCTTCGACTTCTTTGCATTTGTTGTTCTCGGCTAACGCACTCCGAAATATGGGCCTCTCATCGAGGGTGGACTATTCTCGAGAAAAGCTGTGGTTGAGCTAGACATAAGGTCTCCCACCCGGAATAATACCACCCACAACCGATACACTCAGAACCGAGGATGAGAACACTAGCAGAAAGAACCACTCGACGAGCTAGTCGAGAACACAAGTAAAAAACATGGGGTTTCGGGGGTGCGCAGGAATCGTGTTGACCCGATTAACTCATGCGCTTCCTTCTCTCCGAGTGCGTCACTATAGTGGCTGGGTCCAGTACCTATGTTTGGCTGAGACTGACTCCTCAGGATTATAGAGGATTCCTCCTTTTCTGGCCCGAGGCAGTGTTCATCCTTCGAACCAGACCTGCCAAAGAGAAAGATAAGGTAGAAGCCGACCTCACCATCCAAAAAAGGACCCGATCTCTGGGATTTCTTCCTAGCAGTTTGCCAATTCCCAGAAGACCTTTTGATCCTCGTGAGTTGCCCAACGACTTTCTTCATCCCCCCTCTTTAGTTGTTCCGTCTTCCCCACTTCTACATCTGTCGTATTCAGGAAAGCTTGCTTCGTGGCTCAATCACTACCGAGACTGATTCTTGCAACTCGGAAGGCGGGGTTCTGACCATGCCAAGGCTTTATTTCTTCATCTACCCCTCCTCACGCAGCACAAAGGATGCTTTGCTCCCTTTTTATATAGTTGGTGTGCAACCCTTCAGTCTACTATATTAAGAATTCATAGTTGTCCCTGTAATGGAAGAGTCCGATTGCCTAGTAGTCCAGTGGAAATGCTTAATGCGAGTGTGATTCTAGCCTATACTCAGTTCTGACACACTAGTCTACTCGGAAGGGGCTTCTCAATCACGTTGACCATGGTCAGGTCCGAGGCACAAGCCCCTGGATGGAGTACTTCTCGCTTTAAAGGAGAAGAGATAGATCGCTTAGAGCTTGACTGATTTTCTTCTTCGCAGATAGAGCGAGTCGGTGGGTACTTAATTAAGCCGCATGAAAGCCCACGTATGTCATTTACTGCATCTTGACACTCCTTCACTCTAACAACCGCGGGAGCTGCCAAGCTGCCTATGAGGTGGGGGCTTTTCTTCGTACTGACGTCTCGTACATTGAGGTAATTACGTGGGTCAAGCCGTACTTCTTCTTCCATGGGAAAGAGGCAACTCACTCGCTCTGTTATTTTATATAGTCTTTCTTTGACGGGATGAACATGCGACGATTTCGCTGCCCTTATCTCTCCTACACTATGGGTTTAGCTCTCCTTAATGCTCGCAGAGAGGCTTTCGACGCACCTCTCCCTTCCTCCTGAAAGAGCGAGGTAGACCTCTACTTCTTTGAGGGTGAAATTGCAGTACTGCTCGGAGCCTCAAGAGAGCGATCCGGATCTCATGGTGAGATGCGAACGTGCCGACTTCTCGATACTGAGAGGAGGGACTAGACTAGGAGATGAGCCCAATCTAACTAGCCTCAGAAATATCTTGTTATCAAATCAAATATTCTCATATTAAATCAAATACCACAACAGCAATTGAGAGAAAATACTCGCTAAAATATCTAAATATCTGAATATATATTTATAAAAGCTTTATAAGCAAAAATCAATAGAGTGAATTTATATACTTTATATAATTGAAGAGGCCTAGCGCTCACCTTATACGGCTAAGTCCATCAGTCTTTCTCTCTTAGAGCTTATAGGCTACAGAATTTCTTCTTCTGCGGTTGCTAAGTGATGTACATATCTTTCTCTCAATCAACATCCCTCTTTCACTCCTTCAACTTCCACTTTCCTCTCTCTAGGCTCCTGATATTAGTATAAGCGAACTGGTTAAATACCTCTTTTTTCTCACAGGGATAGGAGAGGTTACCGACCTCTTTCTCAGGCCCCTGATATATAACAACGGTAGAGAGAAGAAATCTAACTTCAGAGCACCTGCACTCGGGAGATTCCAGGCTAAAGGCGGATGCCAATGTGAAGATTTGGAAACTGGGAAATCAGGGAAAGAACTCACTATATATTTGGAAAAGGCAGATACCTCAATGATGTAACATAGTCTTTTCTCCTTCTTCTCCAGGATTTCATAAGGATCCTTCGCTCACTCCCTCCGACCTTTCCTTTGATCTTTCATTCATTCTTCTCTTTCCGTCGCTTTCTCTCGACTCAACTAGACTTTCGAATATAATTACCTCAACTTTTTGAAATATATAGATATATAGTAGCAAAATTGCCTAAGTCTCGTTGGGCATTGCTTGAGAGCTTCTCAAAATAAGGGAGAAGTTCGGGGGTCATCCTCTTTCTATTAAACGCACCTCAGGATGTCGAATAGAATAATTAATAATAGCTTCATTGAAGAATTTAGGGACATGAGGGGACTTTAGAAATCTTTTGCTTCAACTAGACCATAGGGCTATACGTCATTAAGAAGTAAGAAGGAAAGAGAAGTATGATCTCACCACTATGAAGAACTAACTTGATTCTCTCAAAGGCTTTGCTGGAAAGTCAAAATTGAGAAGTAGAAGGCCCATTAAGCTAGCCCGGTGGAAAGGAGGAAGAGCTCTACTAAGATAAGAAGTGGATGGATTTCTTCCTAGGAGCTAATCCTCAGCCTTCAAAAGCTAACGCGCCATCTCTTTTTGTTCATATTAACCCGCTTTGCATCATGGGGAGCCCACCCCCCTACGCCCCCATCATAAAGATAGGCGGACGAGGTCTCGTAAAGTATAGGTCGGATGTTTTCATGAGTAGTAAGCAACGGATCCCCCCTTTTTTGGGGGAAAGTTGGTGGCCCTTTTGGCGTGTGGAGTCTTTGGGGCGACCTGGCTTGATTCGTTCGGTGGATCCGGTTGAGGTGGTTTTTGTTTACCAGCGCGTAGGCGGTCCTCCTATGACCGAGTCTTTCTGGCCCTTGTGAACATCTTTTTTGGAGGTCTTAAAGAGGGCCTCTCTAACCGGTTCGACAGTGGTAGGTGCCCGGTCGACTCTCCGTCGTGGAATTAGACCAAGGGGAATCGATAGGGAGAGGCCTATCCTGCCTCTACGTCTCCCTAATCTTTTGCACGTAGGAGATCGAGTGGGCAAGTAGATCAATCGCCCTATACCGACCTCCCCATGGAGGGGAGGGTCTCCACAATATATGGAATTTGGAGATCAATATTTAGAGGAGGGGGTTTAGTCGTACCCGAACAAGAATATTCCAGAGGAAAATGCACCTAAGATCAAATATTTCAAGCCGGCTTCCTTGGAAAATTATGACTTTCTTTGTGATGCTGCGATTACATAAAAACATAAACTTTGAAGCTCAATAGCTAAATAAGTGGCAATTAAATCATGAGCCGAGATCGTTGATGAATATGTGATTCATTACTCTAAAATTTAAAAATAGAGCCTTGTTCCCGAGTAGATAGAGGCATATCTCCCTTTATAATGCATACATAGCATTCATGCATGCATACATAATACATGCATTTTAGCACTCCATTAGCATTTAAATAAGAAGCCAAAATCCCTTGTAAAATATCCACTTATCCAAATAACCTCTTCCTTATAATATGTACTCCTTAGTTAATAATATAGGGAAGAAAGCCAAAAATCCCCCTTGTAAAATAGCCAATAAAGCCCTAGAACCCCTGGACCATAAAGTACCCATAGCTCCCTCATACAAACTCCAAAATAGGTCTACTCACTTTTAGATTAATACACATTAAAAGACCTTCAAAATGAGACTAATTTCATCCAATTTGGAGCTCGTATGAAAAAGTTGGGTTTTTGGGCCTCTTTGTATACTACATGTATGTATATTTGTATCTTTGTATTTTATTTATCATATTTGATCTCATCTCCGTTTTGGTCAACAAGAAACTTGTAGATCTCATCGAGATCTACAACGTTCATGTTTTGAGTTTTTTAAAATTTGGCCCCTCTTCTCTCTACCCTTATATTTTCTTCCAGCCATTCACAGCAGGCCACGTGGCGCCATCTGGTCGCGCCACGCGGCCCGCTCCCCTTGGCCAAGCCGCCTCTTCTCTCAGCTGTTGGATGACACTTTCAATCCAACGACCACTGGATGACCACGTACGCTTTTCTCTCAACTATCAGATCAAGTCCCCCGCCTCATCTCAATCGCCCGTTCACGCCTCTTCCTCAGCGCCCCACGTGGCGCTTGTTGTGCCCTTGGATGA
Source organism: Ottelia alismoides (assembly GCA_037367405.1). NCBI lineage: Eukaryota > Viridiplantae > Streptophyta > Magnoliopsida > Alismatales > Hydrocharitaceae > Ottelia > Ottelia alismoides. Next base: position 389,149 of record JAZKJV010005384.1, on the reverse strand, counting down.
TGCACTCCATCCCTCCATCTCAACCGCTCAGCCCGCCGTGCATCGCAACCCTTCGATCTTCCTCAGATCTGATCTACGCCGCTCGTCAGTGCCCTATCCTCCGCACGACACCTGGCACCATCACGACCTTTTGATCGAACCACCCCAGATGCAATCCACACCGCTCGCACATACTTTGCCCTCAGCGCGCCACGTGGTCGCTCCGCGGCCCTCAGATTGCTCCGCCTTGATCAGATCTCGCCCGTTCCATCCCGCCTCGATCACCATCGTTGGATCACACGATCCAACGGTGGAGACTTCGTCTTCCACCTCCAGCGCCCCTCTCTCTCCCACGTTCTCCGCCTTGCGGGAGGGGCAGCCCCTTCCTATTCTCAACCGCGCTCCCTCCACCGTCGACGACCACCACCACCTCCACATCCTTCCCCACTCGTCCCTAATCCTCGCCAGCTACTCCACTACCCCTGTCGACCTCGAGCGACGTCCCACGAACCCCTTAAACATCGCTCCATCACCAACCCGAGCTGAGACCTCCAACTTATAAATACTCACCCTCCGGCCATCGTCGCACCCATCCTCCACTCGTGATAGATACCCCGAGATCGGAGCATCCAATTAGTGACAGTAATTGCATGATTCCTTGAGCGACGACGGTCGTCTTCTCCGGCGAGATCCTCGGCCACCGCCGAGTTGCAGCCCTCCTTCGTCGAGCCGTTGCTTGAGCTCAGGGACTCACCGGCCCTTCGAGCGACGATCTGAACCTCAAACTCGAGCTCCACACCTCAGGTGAACACCTCCATCTTCCTCCGATCTTCATTTTATTTTTTGCTTTGATTTCTCGCATTTTATTCGACGTCCACTTCCACCTTCTCGCCTCGCTTCCACTCCGCCGAGCTCCGCGACGGAGCTCTCATCCTCGCGGACCCCTTCACACCCTCAGACACTGTGTTTTGCCCTCCACCATCTCCAGCTCCGCCACTTGGCCGGAGCACTACGCCAGACCACCTCCGTTCTGCCTTAGGCCTCGCCGATCATCCCCATGTCTCCACAAGTGTGCCCAGTGCTTCAGCTATCCTTTTAACACTTGCAGGTACTTCTTCTTCACTGATCGGAACTTCACCGGAGTCATCCTCGAGCTTCGTCGCCAGCGACCTCCGACGGCCTTCTCCAGCTCTGAGACCACCAGCATCTTCGCCGCATTGCCACGCCTCTACTGGGATATCTCAGACACCTCGGAGAGCTTCATCGACACGAGGAGGGACGGGCGGAGCAAAGGCCTCGTCGCCGGAGCCCCACCATCTCCTCTGCAGGCGGTGGAGGACTATCGGAGGAGAAGCCCCAGCTGCCGTTCGATCACCTCGATCGAACGGTCGTCATTCTACCACGTCGCCACTCAGCCGAGCCTCACAAGTGCCGTTGGATCCTTCCCGATCTACCGGCGCTTAGCGAGCCACGTGTCCCACATCTGGAGCAGCCAGGAGCCGTTAGATCTTTTGTGATCCAGCAGCCGTCATTCGGCTACGTCGCCCCCTCCATCGCGATCCAATGCCCGTTGGATCAACTTAGATCTGACGGCGTTAGATCTCGCCACGCGTCTTCACCGACATCCGTTGGATCGAGCTTGATCCAAGGGTTCGCAGCACGCCACGCATCCCTGGTCCGAGCCTCTTCCCCGACCCTAGGCTCGGACGACCCGAGGCTACACTCCAGACCTCAGGCGCACTCGAGCCAAGCCCCGAGCCTCCGCAGCCATCCGAGCCTAGGCCAACCACGTGAGGAGCACACGCGGCATGGGTATTTTGCACCGAGGCCCTGGAAGTTTTTCATATTTGCAAAAAGGTCCCTGTGAAGCAGACCTCACGTGAGGAGCACGTGCCTGTGGAGAAATTGCATTGAGATCTCCATCATTATAGGTAATTGCATTTAAGTCCATGTCAGCATATTTCTTTTATGTAATTTTATTTTCTTGTATTGTAAATACACCCCTGTGTTTGCACGCATCCCTAGGTTGCATTTTACATCATTTTTGAATTCCAAAAGTTGCATTTTGTTGAGTAACTTGTCCTCTATCTATTGTGCCACTTGTCACATTTTTGTAATTGCAGTAGATTTTAGATGAATTAATTGGTTGATTTGTGTAATATTTTGCCCAGTGGGACCTTTTAAATTCTAATTAATTTTCTGTGATTCCAAAAATCCTCAAAAAATCACAATAGCTCTAAGAAAGTGAACTTAACCTTGCATAAAAATTCCATGTCATTTGCACGCATATCGAGGCCTGAATAAATTATTTAGTGATTTTTTTATTTTAATTTTAATAAATTCATTTCAAATTGAAATTTAGGTCTGTCAATTTTCCTAGATCCCTCATCATTAGAACTATCTAGGATAATTTTATTTCCTGAAAAAGATGTGATTTGTTATTTATTAAAAATAAATTAGTGAAAATCACCCTGTCTGTATTTTTAATTCACTGTAAATTCTTTAATGTCTAAAAATTCAAAAAAATTAGGGTAGCTTAGTTTCATCATAATCCATCATCTGGCCAATTTTCATAAATTTTGGACTTCATTTGATATCTTAAATTGATTTAACTTTAAATTGGCTTGATATTGCATGTGTCCTGCATAGAAAACAGAAAAAGACCAAAAAATAATTCCCCGAAAATCACACACTTGAAAAGTTGCTGAAATATACCTAAGGAGACAGATGTCTCCCTGAGTTCGACCTTGGACACTACCCAGTAAAAAAATCACCGCTTGAAATTGACTCAAATCTAATTAAAGTGGTTTTCGATTAGCCCTCTCGTATCCGACTGCAACGAACGACATCTAATTAATTTGGATATTAATCTGACCGAATTAACCAAGGGTGCGGGGGCGGTTATCAAAATGGCACCGTTGCCGGGGAGGCACGGCTTAGGTAAATTTTTAGTGATATTCTCTGTGTTTGATTTTCTTTCCCCGGGTAGTCTGACCCCCGGTTTTCTTGTAATTATTTTTTCTCTCCTTTATTGCTTTGCATTCTTTCATTTTTTTGTGTCACTCTCTGACCTCAATTTGTTTTTGTACGAGGAACGCGAGGAGTCGAGGATGCTTCGAGGATCTAGCATTTTAATTTTATTGAGTGAAAGAGAGGCTTTGTAATTTTCATTTCATTTTATTTTTATTTTATTTTTCGCATTATTTCCAGTGGTTCCCGTTTGGGATCTCACGCGTGTAAACATAGTGGAACTGTGTCCCCGTGTGCTGTCTGGATGAATGTAACTTAGCTTGCACTAGCGGCTCCCCAAGCCAATCTAGGAATTGCTTGTGCTTGTAATCATTAGGACCACACAACTCACTTAAAAGACGCACTTAGACCGCAGAACTTAGCCAAAATAACCTGTTCTTCACGCTAATAGAACTGCTTGTCTAGGAGCGGCTTTCATCGCCTGCATTTGCATTTAGATAAAGTTTTCAATTCTGTTTTGCATCCTGCATAAAAAAAGCGAAGGGATCACTGTAAGTCTCCTGAACTCAGCATAGCATCATTATTTTTATCTTGCATCGGCTTTTTCTCTATTTCCCCCTCTGATTTTTCACATTTAATTAAAAGGAAATTGGGATTGGTCGATAGGCGTGCTGTGTGGTTGGACTTAATCAGTGAGAACTCAATCTAAAATCAGGACTGCTAAACATTATTGACCAAAAAAAAGAGAATAAAATTTGAAAATTGTTTGCGGGAGATTAATCCCCGACCTTGTTTTCAGGCTGAGTGAGGGTACTTGAGTGTGTGTGAACACCTTAAGGCAGAGCCCAAATCCCCGCCTTCCATATCACGTTATGACTGATCCTAGCAAATATCACAAGTCGAATAATTTCAGATTCATTGACTAGTACCAAGTAGCCTCCGCCTGTCTCAGGTAGATAGGGGCGAAATTGCGGTACTTTGCGACAAGTTGCCGGTAACCCCCCGGGGTGAAGTTCCGGCCTTGTCAGCCTCTGCCTGCTTGCAGGTAGATAGGGGTGTGGTCATTGAATCCATCGACTTGGGATAGGAGCGAAGAAAGGAAGGACCGACGGTATCTTAGGCGACAGGTTAAATAGGGAAGACGCATCCGGCTCTGAGCCGACTTCCCTATAGGCCGCATAATCCTTGCTATTTTTGCTTGAAAATCACACTTAAAAACTACAAGATTAATTGGACTCGATTTCGAGTCCTTCACTATGTTGAGTGTGAACCCAGGGTCTTGGATCCTATCTTCTTCTCGCCATATCAAGATGAGCAACTGGGGAGATCTTGTCTCTTTATTCACCGATCTCTCTATGGGTCGCCCAAGTAACTCATCTTCATCGGCCCAAGCGTACCTTGGACCACCCAGGACTCATGACCCTCTTGAGTTCTGGTTCCCTATCACCCAGGGTGGTTACTCTCAAACCAACCCTTTCCTCTCCTCCAAGATTATCGAGGAAGACCATTGCCTCAGTAATCCCTTCCTTGATTTGTCCTCTGACACCGATATTATTTCCCACACAGGACTAGAGGACAAAATGCCGCCTAAAATGCCACCGGATGAGGAACGGATACGACAGATTCTTGCGCGCCTTGCCGAAGCTGAACAGAAGAACGCAGATCTCACGGCGCGGATGGGACATATCATAGTAGCAGGAGGAATCGACCGACCAATGGTCGATACCTACAACCCGGCGGAGAACGAGATTCAGAATTGGTTAGCACCAACGGTTCCCGCCCAGGCATTTGAGCTGAAGCCCCACTTCCTTAGTCTGCTTCCGAAGTTCAACGGAAACATAAATGAAGAACCATACACTTTCCTCTGTGACTTCGAGCTGGTGTGTAACAATCTTAGCCATCCCAATGTTGGCCAAGATTATATTCGACTGAAGGCCACTCCTTTTGCCTTAGGGGATAAGGCTGCTCATTGGCTGAAGAACTTAGGGGTGATATGTACTACCTGGATGCAGTTCAAGGACCTCTTCCTGAAAAAGTTCTACCCTCTCAGTAGGACTAATCAAATGAGAACAAAGATCACCAGCTTCTCCCAAGGACCTAGTGAACCCTTCCACGATGCGTGGGATATGTTCAATAACTTAGTGCAGAAATGCCCTTGCCACAACATTTCTAAGGAGATCCTAGTCCAGACCTTGTTCTGTGGTCTAACCCCGGAGATGCAGGGGTTAGTCAGTGCCGCCTGTGGAGGAAGCTATCTGAACAAAAACGAGCACGTCGTATGGAAGATCTTGGAGCAGATGGCGGAAACCGGTAGGTCGCAGGCCACCAGGGCATATACGTTGTCTCCCTCAGATCTATCCAACGAGACAACCAGAAAGACTGTAGCGGATCTGACCGAGGACCTCATCCCCAGCATGGGGATGATTGCCGACAAGCTTACCATGGTCGAGCAGATCCACAAGAGGGTCACTTACCTTGAGTCTCTCTCGCGTCTACTGAAGCAGGTGGAGGTACTCATTGATAAGGTAGCCAAGATGAAGCTACCTGCCCCTTCTGCACCACCTGCACCTATGCATTGAGTCCACCTTGTGCAGGAGCAGGCAACGGGGCCCCACAGTGGCTGGGTGGAGGATCATACTTAAACCCAGCAGGAACAGCATGCAACCCCACAAGCAGAGACCGGATACGAGGAGCCTCCGCAGGTGTTCGAGATCAACGGGCTGTGGTACAGCCGTGACCCCGTCAGTAGACAGTCGGGGATGGGGAATGGTCAGCTTCACCGACCTACCCCAGCTTACCAAGCAACCAACTCCGTCCCCGCACCGTGCTTTCAGTCCATGCCAGAACAAGTGTACCAGCCTCAGCAGCACCACCAGCAGCAGCGCACATATCAGCAGGGCCCAACACCGTCCCACCAGCAGCAGCAGTACCGGCATGGCCAGCAGGGCCAATATAGAACCTCGTCCGCGAATCAGCCAGCTCAGCCCACCGAATTGGAGTCTCTCACCTTGGCGATCCAAACCCTGTCTGATAGGGTCCAACAGATGCAGAATGACTACGTGGACATGAGAACTGATATCAATCGGGTTTCTCATACCCAGGACCAATAGATGGCGCCAAAGACCCCAATTCCCGCACAGGTTCAGGCCAACCCGAACAACTTACACCATGGCAAGAATTGACCTCGAGATCAGGTATATTATTCAGATAATTATTTATCTGAACATGAGATCCTTTCGTACGATAATGTAAATCATATGTCCCTCAGGAGTGGAAGGACCGTGACCATACCTGATCGGGCACGGGCACAGAATGAAGGAGCCTCCGAGACTCTACCTGAGGAGAACTTGGAGGAAGAAGAGGAGGAGCATCACCACCACCATCGCCAACAGAAGAAGAGGACATCTGAGTCCTCGAAGCAACAGTCCCGCATCCGCATGGAGTCCGACGAAACCGATGAAGAGCCCGTACCTCCATCTGAGGAGGATCGTCCAGCAGTCGCGGAAGAAGCATCACCGGTTTCACCTCAGCATTTTCATTTCAGTCAGAATCAGAGTCATGTAAAGAACTCAGTTCCCGAAGTTAATGAAAATCTTTCAGTTTCCGAATATGAGTTGGAGTCAATAATCCCTTTCCCCCGAGCTCTCAATGGTGGAAAGAAGAAAACCAAAAAAATCCAAAAAGATGACCCTGAGATGGCAGAGTTCTGCAATAAACACATCAAGGTCACAATCCCCTTTGACAAGTACGTGGAGATGACCCCTGCATTCCAAAAATACCTTAAGGTGAGATGCACACCTACTAGGGTTAGCAGGAAGACCAAAAGCTGTGTTGAGAAACATGTTTTATCAGTAGCCACAACTTGTGCAATAAAGAACTCGTTTCCAAGGAAACGAAGAGACATGGGTGCACATTATGTAGTGAGTCATGTTGATGACATCGCATTTGCACGCACTCTCCTAGACAATGGTTCCTCCATCAATTTGATGCCGACAACCCTCTATGAGCGGCTTAATCTCGGACCTCTTAGGACATCTAGAGCCCATCTACAGTTTGCTGATAAATCTACCAAGAGGTCCCAAGGAGAATTGAGGAACATTGTGATCAAAGTCGAGGGGCAAGAATACATGGTGGACTTCACTGTCCTGGATATGAAAACCCCTCGTAATTGGAGAGACTCCGAGATCAATCTAGGTAGGCCCTTCCACAGAACAACAGGGGCCTTATTTGATTATAAGATCGGGAAGATTCAGTTCCAAACTCCAGGCGGAGATGAGGAACTCGAAATGAAGCAAACAAGATGGCAGAGACCGGATTCAGAGTCCAGCACCGTGTACTCTTCTACCGGAACAGACTGCGAGCATGTAGACTTAGTTGGGCCATGGAGACAGAACCCAGCCAGCACCGATGCGTCCATCTACTCCGAAGATGATCCAGTGCATGAGTCAGTCTGCGAGGTCCTCAAAGACGAGTACAGCTCAGAACCTGCATCGCCCTACATCTTCGATGACATAGAGGCCCTGTTGGGCCTGTCTGTCCTCCCCTCTTTAGGATAATCGGAAGATGAGGATGACGAGTCGGACGTGGCTTTTGCCGACTGCATGGAGACTTTTGATGATCCGACTCCTGAGCAGAACAACTTGGTGGCAGCTATCACAGAGAAAAATCCAGCCACTTCCAACACCGAGCCAGATCAGATTGAGCCAGACTTCTTAGACGATCACACTATTCCTGAGATCAAACCCATACCCACAACTTTAAAATACGCCTTCCTTGCGGGACAGGACAAGAAATTTTCGGTCATCATCAGTTCGCAATTGATCGAGGAGCAGGAATCTCGCTTGCTAGAGATCCTAGAAAAAAACCGTAAGGCGATAGGCTGGAGCATTTCCGATCTCCACGAGATAAACCCCGCTCTGTGTTCGCACCATATTTACTTGGAGAATGACTCCAAAACCTCTCATGAATTCGAACGTCGTTTGAATCCAAATTTACGAGAGATCGTGAAGAAGGAGATAGAAAAATGGTGCCACGCGGGTTTCATTTACCCAATCTCCGACTCTAAGTGGGTGGCCCCAATCCATGTTGTCCCGAAAAAGTCGGGAATTCAGACGACCACCAACGAGGATGGAGAGAAGATCGTGACACGAGTACCCATGTCGTGGCGCGTCTGTGTGGATTACAGACGCCTGAATGCCGCGAAGAAGAAGGATCATTTTCCCCTGCCGTTCATTGATCAGATCTTGGAGAGACTTGCGGGGAAAGAATTCTTCTGCTTCCTTGACGGGTTCTCGGGCTACAATCAAGTAGCCATAGCTCCAGAGGACCAGGAAAAGACCACATTCACATGCCCCTTTGGTACCTATGCTTTCAGGCGCATGCCTTTTGGGTTATGCAATGCTCCAGGTACTTTCCAAAGATGCATGATTGCTGTATTCGCTGAAATGGTCGGCGAATTCCTGGAAGTCTTCATGGACGACTTCTCGGTCCACGGTGATTCCTTCGATTCCTATCTTAGGGATCTAGACCGAGTCCTCAAAAGATGTTGTGAGGTTAATCTGGTGCTCTCTTGGGAGAAAAGTCACTTCATGGTGACGGAGGGCATAGTGTTGGGGCATGTCATCTCCAAGAGAGGAATGGAGGTTGACCCTGCCAAGGTGGATGTGATCAGACGACTCCAGCCACCAACCAACGTAAAACAGTTGCGGTCGTTCCTCGGGCATGTTGGATTTTATCGGAGATTCATTAAGGATTTTTCAAAAATTGCCCGATCGCTAACTAAGCTTCTAGGCAAAGACATGGAGTTTATTGTTGATCACAAATGTCTTGAGGCCTTTAAGCTATTGCAGGGAATGATAATGGACGCACCCATCCTACAAGCCCCAGATTGGTCTCTACCTTTTGTGATCATGACGGACGCCTCAGACTATGCTGTTGGGGCTGTGTTAGGACAAAGAAGAGATGGCGTCCCGTTCGCAATTCACTACGCAAGAAAAGTGCTTGACACCGCTCAGCGTAACTATACGGTTACGGAAAAGGAAATGCTTGCGGTAGTGTTCGTCTTGGACAAATTCAGATCTCACTTAATCGGATCCAAAGTAATTGTGTTCACTAATCACACGGCACTACGATATTTGATGGAGAAGAAGGACACGAAGGCGCGTCTTCTTCGGTGGATTTTACTTATCCAGGAGTTTGACTTGGACATCCGTGATAAACCTGGAAAGAAGAACGTAGTGGCCGATCATCTCTCTCATCTCGAAGATCTTAATATTTCTGAGGATTCACCAATTCGAGACTCCTTCCCTGACGAGTCGATTTTTGTTATTGACTCACTCCCATGGTACACCAATATCGTGAATTATCTTGTCTCCAAGAAAGTTCCCGAAGATTGGCCCAAGAGCCAAATCGACCGACTGAAGTTGGACGCTATACACTACCAATGGGAGGATCCGATCCCTTTCTTTGATGGACCGGATTGTGTCTGGAGACGATGTATTCCTCAGGAGGAATACCAGAGTGTCCTTTCTTTATGCCACAGCTTAGAGGCAGGAGGACACCACTCCGGGAAGAGGACTGCATGGAAGGTACTTAAGTGTGGCTTCTACTGGCCGACTCTGTTTCGTGATGCCACCGCCTTCGCGAAGTCGTGCCCAGTATGCCAGAGAATGGGAGGAACCGTCGGTTCCAAGGATGAGATGCCAATGCAGCCGGTCATCATTTGTGATGTCTTTGACGCCTGGGGCATCGATTTCATGGGCCCATTCCCTGTTAGCCACGGGTTCGAATATATCCTTCTTGCGGTGGATTATCTATCCAGATGGGTGGAAGCTATCCCAACCCGAGCCGCAGACAGCAGGATTGCTTGTAAATTCATCAGAGAGCACATAATCTCTAGGTTCGGGATCCCCAAAATGATGATATCAGACGGGGGTAGCCACTTTGTGAATCGGGAGGTGAAGAAACTCCTGAAGGACTGCGACATCGAACACCGTGTCGTGAGTCCTTACCACCCACAAACCAATGGTATGGCTGAGGTGTCGAATCAGGAGGTGAAAACCATATTGCAAAAGCTTGTCCGCCCGGACATGAAGGACTGGTCTCAGATCTTGGATCAAGTCCTCTGGGCGTATAGGATGGCTTACAAGACACCGTTAGGCACCTCCCCATTCCGAATGGTATTCGGAAAGCCGTGCCATTTGCCTGCAGAGTTAGTGCACAAATCAGAATGGGCGATAAAGAAGGTCAACTGGAACACGCACCTTGGGCAGAAGCAAAGAGACATGGATCTGAATGAGCTTGTGGAAGTCGGAAACCGCGCATATGACAACAGTTTGGTGTATAAGGACAAGGTGAAACGTTGGCATGATAGATATATCAGACGAAAGACCTTTGTTCCTGGATAGAAGGTATGGTTGTTCAATGCAAGGCTGAAGATTTTCCAAGGCATGTTGAAGTCTAAGTGGACGGGCCCATTTGTCGTCCGTACGGTGCATGATAGTGGATGTGTCGAGATCTCAGATCTCGCAGAGGACGCACCGACATTCCTAGTGAACGGACAACTGTTGAAGCACTTCGTCGAATCCAATGAGCAGTTAGTACACATTGAGGAGATTGTATTCATGTGCGAGACAGATTCAACAGATGTACCTCGAGCCGCGTATGATACCTTGCAGCAGTGAGCTCCAGCCATCATCAGCATCTTGAAAGATTCACACCGACTCATTTGTATATACCATCAGTCTTGTACATCCTATCCTTTTCCCCCGCGACTCTAGTAGCCCATCCCCACATCATCAAACCACTATCTTGGACTATACTTAGGATGACTAGATCCTAAATATAGGGGGGAGGAGTCACTCGAGTCGGTTCTTTGTACATTCTCCAGATCACATTGGTCCTCTTACTCACTTCTGTCCTATACTTAGGCTGACCTGAGCCTAAGTATAGGGGGGACCGATGCCCGCATTGTATATTCATCCACTTCTCTTCTTGACCTCGACAACCCCACTTTTTGACTTTCTTCTACACTTAGGCTGCCAGAGCCTAAGTATAGGGAGGGTGGTCGACTTCTATACATTTTTTATTTCTCTTTAGCTCTCTTACGCTCAGTACGAGCTATGTCTTTTTCCTCGCTCTTCGTGCTCTGAGGACATAGCACACGCTAAGTATAGGGGGGCGTGTATATATTACATATATACTTTACCCATAGCTCGTACTTTCGCGTACTTTTGTATATATTTTACAATAATTACGGGTGGGTAAAAATGTTGAAAACAAATAGGCTTCTTATTTACTCTTGCATATCATCCTCTAAAAAGAAAAAGAGTCCTGCATTTTTAGTCATCTTCATAGCATGACATCTCATCTCATCTGCATACTTTGCATATGCAAAGTGAAAAGTTAGTGGGTTCTGAACCAAGTTATGAGTAGATATTGAGGATTGACTTGATTTGACCTTAATCCACCTAATTTCAGAGGAACCTTATAGGAACTGGAGTTAAGATTTCTCAGGTCAAGTGACTTAAATCTTCGAGTCCGCAAGTCTATGTTCACATGTCATCTTGATTAGTCTAAGTAGAATATCTCGTGCATATGCAAGATTCTTATAGACAGTGACCTAACTTGGACAAGCACAATGCATGTAGCTCTTCATTGATAATGTGGTGAGGAGGTAGAATCCTTTAGCTTGGAGTAGCACACAGATGGAAACATCCGTCCTCCTCTAGGGAGGGTAGTGCGTCTCAACCTAGTCTGGTAGTGTTAACATCTAAGGACGAGACACTGTGGGTTGCAATAATGCTTCAAAAGAGGGAAAGTCTACTAACTCAAGAGGAAAGACTCCTGATGTATATGCTGCACATTGTATGAGTTTGAAAAAAAATGCAAAAACTCCAAAAAAATCAGACAGGTCCAAGAGAAAATAAAATACAAGTCGGAGTCTGTATATTAATAAAGCAGCTGGATGGCTTGGCTACACTAGTCAGGCATCCCGGGATAGTGAAGGATATGGAGAAATCCTCAAGCGCATCACGGAAGCGTGAGCTTCGTATCGGATACGACAAAAAACAACTAGTCGTACAAGTTGTCCGGTGCAGCAGAATTTAAAATTTTTATTCGATGAAACCACATGATCCAAGAACCATTCTCGGATCGTTTCATCTATAACCACAACAAGTATAATGCAATACCTCTTGAAGCGTGGTTGATCGAGTCTCTAAGAGAAGAGACCTCCTGTCTCAAGTCCGATCGTCGGAGAGATCGCTTGCGAGCGCGGGGATGAACCGCGGTGTCCTCGCAATCCAAGAAGTTGATCCAAACATGGTTGCTCCTGATCTCGTCGCACGAGATCGAACGTCTCCTTCGTAGGCGAAGCACTCGAAGTAGACGGAGTACCGCAGAGCGTCGAAGCGGCAGCGCGAAGGCGAGGGCGATGACGATTCTCTCCACCAAGGTGGACGGCCACCAAGAAGGAAGGGGGAGAGAGGGCTGTCGAGTATGGAGAAAGAGAGAGAGAGAAGAGTGCTACAATAGCATGTAAATAGAGAGCCAAGTATGCCTCTCTATTTATAGGGTTTTGGGATCCATGGATCTCAATCCATGTGTCATATAAAATCAATAAATGAGATTGATTTATGACAATCCAATGGTCAAGATTGTTGTTGGTAAAAGCCAACAACTTGTGATTTAATTTTGATTAAATATATTTGATAAATCAAATAAATATAATACCAAATTAAATCACACAAATAGAGAGAGAGAAAATAAGGGAGATACACCTTCCTCTTTGGAAGGGGGGACGACCACCAATTCCCTCAAGGAATTGGTGTCGCCCCCTCCTTTCCAAAAGGGAGGGGCAATCTCCTTGATTTTCTCTCTACTCAATTTCCAACAACAATTTGTTGGTATTTTAATTCTCCAAAATAATTCTCAATTAATTTTGGGAATATTGCAATCTTGACATTGAATTATTGTGAATCAAATTCACAACCCAAAACAAAATGTAATTTACATTTTCAATTAATTAAACAATGTGTATCCAATACACATTAATAATTAATCTACTAATATAAATTATATTTACCTCTCTCTAATACATTATAAATCACATTTATAATATATTAGGAATAATTGGATATTACTATCCACATTATTCTTATCCATAATAATTAAATCACATTTAATTATATTGGATAATATCTCATACATCATGATAATTAAATCACATTTAATTATCAACTTCTCTTTGCTTAGATCTTATAGAATTGCTCTTAAACCATTTAAGAACAATGCTATTTATCCTCAGATACTTGGAGATAAGGACATGGCGATTGTATTGTTCCACGTATAGTGACTTGGATATTGAGATCACATCTCAAATCCAGATCCCATGGACCTCTCATAGATGCTTGACCAAATCAAGACCGTAAACCTAATCTTCTCATTTGCATCTGAATCTCATTCAGATCAATGTCCAGTACATGGACTAAGATTAGGTCACTTCTCTAATGAGAGGAGTCACTAAAATTCAGACCTGTTTCATCACTCCCTCGGAATGGAAGCGTCATGGTTATACAATTGTTTATGATCAAATCACCCTTCAGGTATTCCCAATACCTGCACATCCTGCATACTGGAAGACTCATGATCATCATGAAGATAAAGATCACTTTTACACTGTCATCTTCATAGTCTGATCATTAAGTTTCTCAATCTTGGTCCTTGGGATATGGTACAGATCATATGCTTTCACAAAGCATATATCTTACCTTCAAATTCATATCATGCTTCTAAAACATGATGACCATGCATGGAATTTGGTCAATCCCAATACCTCATGAGTGAGCTCATGTCTCCCGGTTCACAAGTGAACCTGTATGATCCCTTTGAGAGATCATATTACTCATATGCCCTTACATGCACACCAGCTCGCCGGTGTATAGACCTTGATTAGGTCATCAACCTATTGGTCTGCCAAATGTACATGCTCAGACATATAGTAATATATCTGTCTCTGGTCAGAGGATGTTTTCCTATGATGTGACAGTATTCATCATAGGTCTTTGGTTATCTCGATCTCGTCAAGTCAACTCATTGACTCGACTAATCTGATACCTCCGAATCAATATTCCTATGCAGAGGACCTGCATCAAGAGGTTGATCAGATATCAGTCTAATGAGATGGGATTGCCATCTCCCACTCAGACTGGAGATCACTACTTGTTAATCATTGATGATGCTTGATGAGTCCTCTATCTAACTCCTTAGATATTCATCCAAGCATCAGCCTCTATGATTCAATCATTAAATCAACAGTTGTATGATTATCAAGTTGGCCATGGTACATAACCCTTATTGTACAGAGGGACCTTTATAGTGCATTCATTTATTCAATATCAGAAAGGGAGTGAAATAAAATCAATAACTTTTATTGATAAATCATTTATTACAATAACATTTATTGTAGAAATGGTTCGCCTCGGGCTCACATTGCTAACAGATAGGTAGCTACACTGGCTACCGTCCATTCTTTTCTCTACCCCCTCCTCTTGAGTTGGTCGCACTTGAACTTAGAAGGGAATACCCCGCTCCTCGAGGAAAGAGTTACTGAATCGGGTTATTGAGTTACCTTGTTAGAGGAGGTTGGTTCCGAGTCATTTCTGATGTGGAGAGCTATATCTCACTTACACAGTACAAGTAAGAATCATAGTCATCAGAAATTTGCGTTTGAGGATTTGTTCTGACCTGACTATTAAGGAGTCTTGATTAGAAGACTTGTGGAACTTGAAGTCTATTAGGTCCTAAGTTCAGGTCCAAATAAGGTTCCGCGACACAATTAATCCAAAGGTCGAGTCAAGCTCCATTTTTAACTTTTGTTCATGACCTTGGTATGGAACCCAAAATCATTTCACTCTTGCATTTCATTTAGTTGCTCGGGGACGAGCAAGGTTTAAGTATAGGGGGTTGATGAATCTGTGATTCATTACTCTAAAAGTTAAAAATAGAGCCTTGTTTCCGAGTAAATAGAGGCATATCTCCCTTTATAATGCATAAATAGCATTCATGCATGCATACATAATACATGCATTTTAGCACTCCATTAGCATTTAAATAAGAAGCCAAAATCCCTTGTAAAATATCCACTTATCCAAATAACCTCTTCCTTATAATATGTACTCCTTAGTTAATAATATAGGGAAGAAAGCCAGAAATCCCCTTGTAAAATAGCCAATAAAGCCCTAGAACCCCTGGACCATAAAGTACCCATAGCTCCCTCATACAAACTCCAAAATAGGTCTACTCACTTTCAGATTAATAAACATTAAAAGACCTTCAAAATGAGACTAATTTCATCCAATTTGGAGCTCGTATGAAAAAGTTGGGTTTTTGGGCCTCTTTGTATACTACATGTATGTATATTTGTATCTTTGTATTTTATGTATCATATTTGATCTCATCTCCGTCTTTGGTCAATATGAAAATTGTAGATCTCATCGAGATCTATAACTTTCATGTTTTGAGTTTTTCCAAATTCGGACTCCTCTTCTCTCTACCCTTATATTTTCTTCCAGCCATTCACAGCAGGCCACGTGGCGCCATCTGGTCGCACCACGCGACCCGCTCCCCTTGCCCAAGCCGCCTCTGCTCTCAGCCGTTGGATGACACTTTCAATCCAACGGCCACTGGATGACCACGTACGCTTTTCTCTCAACCATCAGATCAAGTCCCCCGCCTCATCTCAATCGCCCGATCGTTCCTCTTCCTCAGCGCGCTATGTGGCGCTTGTTGTGCCCTTGGATGATGCACTCCATCCCTCCATCTCAACCGCTCAGCCCGCCGTGCATCGCAGCCCTTCGATCTTCCTCAGATTTGATCTACGCCGCTCGTCAGCGCCCTATCCTCCGCACGACACCTGGCACCATCACGACCTTCTGATCGAACCACCCCAGATGCAATCCACACCGCTCGCACATACTTTTCCCTCAGCGCGCCACGTGGTCGCTCCGCAGCCCTCAGATTGCTCCGGCTTGATCAGATCTCGCCCATTCCATCCTGCCTCGATCACCACCATTGGATCACACGATCCAACGGTGGAGACTTCATCTTCCACCTCCAGCGCCCCTCTCTCCCACGTTCTCTGCCTTGCGGGAGGGGCAGCCCCTTCCTATTCTCAATCGCGCTCCCTCCACCATCGACGACCACCACCACCTCCACATCCTTCCCCACTCGTCCCTCATCCTCGCCAGCTACTCCACTACCCCCATCGACCTAGAGCGACGTCCCACGAACCCCTTAAACATCGCTCCATCACCAATCCGAGCTGAGACCTCCAACCTATAAATACTCGCCCTCCGGCCATCGTCGCACCCATCCGCCACCCGTGAGAGATACCCCGAGCTCGGAGCATCCAATTAGTGACAGTAATTGCACGATTCCTTGAGCGACGACGGTCGTCTTCTCTGGTGAGATCCTCGGCCACCGCCGAGTCGCAGCCCTCCTCTGCCGAGTTGCTGCTTGAGCTCAGGGACTCACCGCCCCTTCGAGCGACGATCTGGACCTCAAACTCGAGCTCCACACCCCAGGTGAACACCTCCATCTTTCTCCGATCTTCATTTTATTTTTTCCTTTGATATCTCGCATTTTATACGACATCCACTTCCACCTTCTCGCCTCGCTTCCACTCCGCCGAGCTCCGCGACAGAGCTCTCATCCTCGTGGACCCCTTCACGCCCTTAGACACTGCGTTTTGCCCTCCACCATCTCTAGCTCCGCCACTTGGCTGGAGCACTACGCCAGACCACCTCCATTCCGCTTAGGCCTCGCTGATCATACCCATGTCTTCACAAGTACGCCCAGTGCTTCGGCTATCCTTTTAACACTTACAGGTACTTCTTCTTCACTGATCGGAACTTCACCGGAGTCATCCTCGAGCTTCGTCGCCAGCGACCTCCGACGGCCATCTCCTGCTCCTGAGACCACCAGCATCTTCGCCGCATCGCCACGCTTCTACTGGGATATCTACGACACCTCGGAGAGCTTCATCGACACGAGGAGGGACAGGCGGAGCAAAGGCCTCGTCGCCGGAGCCCCGCCATCTCCTCCGCAGGCGGCGGAGGACTATCGGAGGAGAAGCCCCGGCTGCCGTTCGATCACCTCGATTGAACGGTCGTCATTCTACCACGTCTCCACTTAGCCGAGCCTCACAGGTGCCGTTGGATCCTTCCCGATCTAACGACACTTAGCGAGCCACGTGTCCCACATCTGGAGCAGCCAGGAGCCGTTAGATCTTTTGTGATCCAGCAGCTGTCATTCGGCCACGTCGCCCCCTCCATTGCGATCCAATGCCCGTTGGATCAACTTAGATATGACAGCGTTAGATCTCGCCACGCGTCTTCACCGACATATGTTGGATCGAGCTTAATCCAAGGGTCCGCAGCACGCCACGCATCCCTGGTCCGAGCCTCTTCCCACAAGTGAAAAGAGTTTTTTTTTTGAAATTTTAATTATGCAAATTTTTATAGAATTTTGGTTTTGTAGTTTTTAGGGTTTTTTAAAAGGGAAAAGGGTTAGTAAAATATATACAAGTATATACAAGGATTTTTTTGTTTTTTTTGTTTTTATGTTTTTAAGGCATTCAAAGTCTATATACACGCACAAACACATGGATTTTACGAATTTATATACATATCCCCAAAAATAATCATATCTAAAAGTACGAGTTATGTCTAAAGTATATATACAATATATACGACACCCCTGATACTTAGCTCGAACTATGTCCTCATAGTGATCAGAGAGCGGCAAAAGAAGACATAATCCGTGCTATGTATAGAAAAGTGAAAAGACTCCTATGCTACAACGACTCAAAGAGAAGATGAAAAAATAGAAGTCGGTGATCCCCATATACTTAGGATCAAGTAATCCTAAGTATAGAATACTGTACAAAAGAGAAAAACTGATGAAGAGAATGTACAGACTCAATGAAAAAACACAAAAAAAGATATGAACAACTTCACCCCCTTATACTTAGGGTAGAGTATCCCTAAGTACAAGCAACAATAGGAGTGATGAACATGACGAATATGAACAACACAAATCATTCACCCCCTATACTTAAGATAAAACACATCCTAAATATAGCATATATACACACAGAAAAGGGGTGAATGATAAAACAGAAGAAGAAAGAATGAAACGAAAGGATATACAAAAGGATTGTATGTATAGAGGTCAAGAAGGTCGAAAATGGGCCTTCTTTCGAGATCCCTGAGGAATGGATCTGACAAGGTGTAGGTCAATATTAAGGTCATCATTAGACATAAACTGATCATGATCGACCAAGAATGTATCATCGACAGTTTGAGTACTCAGGCATGATCCAGTCAGTGGAAGTAGTGTGGTCATGTCCTGCCTGAGAAGTCTCGCAAATATCAAAGTAAAAAGGCTCGAACTCATTATCAGAAAAAGTAAGATCAATTCCATCCTAGAGAGCCTCTATTGGATCATCATCGTCATCAAAAGGCCCAAATTCAAGCAATCAAATCAAATTTATCCTTATCAGTCTCATCTAAATCAAGGTGAATAGGAACGGACTCGTCAGTAAAAGTAGTCAAATCATGTCCGTTCTATCTAGTCTCAGAGTCCGCCTTCCGCTCTAGGGTGTCTATTGTGTAAATCCCTCAGATGTCATCAATGCATCGCCATGTACCATAAGGGGGAACTCCAAGGCCTATGCTTTCCAATTCTTCCTCCTTGAAGAGGAATTCTTGGGTCTCAGTATCATCAAATATACATCAAGCATCTCCGATATGATCAAGGTCAAGGTCCTTGGGGTTGGCTAACACGGGCATTCTCTCACGGGATGCATGTCTCTAGTCAGTAATGGGTGTAGTGATTAACACATCGCTCCCTACATCAGAACGGAAGTGAATCTCTTCAGATCCATAATCTATAACGGCTCTCGCAGAGGTGAGAAAAGGTTGTCCCAGTATGATTGGAGGGTTCTCCACGTGGGTGGAGGTCTCCATGGGCAATACGACAAAATCAGAAGTGAAGTTCATAACCTGAATGAGAATGATAACATTTTCTAGAATACCCTTCGGCCTCTTGATAAATCCATCAGCAAATTGAACTATCATCCTTGTTTTCTTGAGAGGCCCAAGATGAAGAGACTGTACCATGAAGAGACTGTACCATAGATATTATATTGATTGATGCACCGCTGTCAAGGAGAGTGTTATCACAAGAATAGTCGGAGATGGAGCAACTCACAAGAGGTGTGACATTATTCCCTTTCTTAGAATGTGGATGGTGAGAGATGACATGGACAGTGGCCATGGTCAAGATGTGACGCTCATATCTTCTCCTCCGCTTTCTCTTCTTGTGTTGAGGAGCAGATAAATGGGTCATGGCCTGTTGAAGTGGGGCTTTAATGATCTCGTGAATGGTGGGCACCAATTCAGGTTCAGTCAACATTTTTTGAATTTTTGGACCTCCTCCATTCAAGGGAGGAGATCAGAATCAACATATACATGAGGATTTCCAAGAGCAGTCTGTACAGTGACATCCTCGGGGTCAGATGTGGGACATATGGTGAATGACTTTGTGGGAAAATGGTTTGGCATGGATGCCCTCTCCTCACAAAATGAATCAACAATGTGTCTCCCAAAATATTTTTGGATTTTTAAAATTTTCTCATTTTTTGTATTTTGGGCGATTGCAAGCTCTCATGATTATCTTCAAGTGAATCCATATCCTCAAATACTGGAGTCGTGTTTTGGCTCTTATTTATGTTAAATAGATTGTCGATCCTCGAATTCATATGCTCCATCATCTGGTTCAGGGTCTTAAGTGTGGACATCATGAAAGGTGACTCCAAAATCCCAGGATCGGTTGAGTGGAATGAGGGTAGGTGAGAATCAAAGTTCGATTCCTGAAATAATGGGTTCGACGGATATGCACAAAAATCAGGAGGAAAGTCCTCCTAGAAAAAGGAAGGTGGAACGGATGGAGAGTGTTCCGCAGAGATCGTATTAAAATAACTCCAGTCGGCCATCTCCGAAACAAAAGCCGAGATCGGGAGAGCATGAGGGTCAAGTCAAAAGATGTGGAGAAAAAGGCACAAATGCGCAGAAGGATCTAGTATGCACACAAGCAATCAAAGACAATACAAACCCCCAGTTCACCAACTCAACGCAATGTGAAGGTCGTGAAGGTTCGATCAATTATCTTGTCAATTTTTAGAGTTTGGTGATAATACAATCTATCAGAGCAGTTTAAGCGAGTTGTTAGGAACCTAATGCTCCCAGGAGATTGTCCCAATCTCACAACTAAGTTTTCTCAGCCAGTATGGGTGCAGACCGTTTACCAGCTACCCGATCTGCCCACTCTACTAAGGATGTCCCGGACCGATTACTAGCTACTGGTGAAGTCCTCACTGGAGAACAATGAATCACAAGATAATAGTCTGAAGAGAGTTCGACTATGGTTCTATCCTATTGTGCTCGTTGTAGATAAATCAAACAAGGCAGAGGTTACTCTCCCAAAACAATGATTTTCCTTACATTTATTTTAGGGTCGAGTTTTCTTTAGCAGTCCCGAATTTTAGGCAGTTGTCACTTGGTTTGAATGTTTTCAATAAATCGCCCACCGAATGTCCAATTTCCTTTTTAACTTATGTGAGTAAAAAACATGGAAGGAGATCGGAAATGCTAATGCGTGATTAAATACAATAGTGCATGCAAGGGTTAGAGATGCGTACCTTGTCGCCAGCACTCTATATGCAGGGTGATCTGTGTTGAATTTAAATAGAGAAAAAAACTAACCTATATGCAAATGCAAGAGAACCGTCCTAACAATAGCTTCTATTAATGGGAAAGAACCATTTAAATTTAACTAACTCCAATTATGCTCTATTCTATAGGTACAGAAATTCTTATTTAAGGTGTTTGGACCAAACTATGTACCTGGCTCAAGCAAATTAATTAAAGCAATAAATAGGTAGCTCACAAAATCCGCATAAAACAAAGAAAAATAAGGTGATGAAAACAAAATCGGTGAGGTCCCCCAAGTGCACCGGCACTTGGCGAAACAGACCTCGGAACAAATGAATGTCAGTTTACAAGAGTTTAAAAGGCTAGAAATAAATAAAAGAAAGTCTAATTAATTTTTTTGGTCTCCTTCAGTTCTTCTTCTCCTCCTCTCACGCTCTCCTGCGGCTTGGTGAAGAGTCAAGCCGCCTCTACTTAGCTTTGGTGCTTCAGCTCTCCTAGGATCGCCTCCTTCGCTCTGCGGGCCCTCGTAAGAAAAATGAAAGAAATAATGTGTAAGAAACACAATTATCAAATATAAGCAGGAAAAATGAAATAAAAATAATAAATATGAACAATGGAGTAAATGTGAAAAAAAAATATAAACAAATATGTACAATCAAGAATAGCAGGTCAAAATAGAACCTAGCTACCCTCGCCATGCCTCCCCAACAACGACGTCATTTTGTTGAGACACTTTTCACGGGTTTTTAAATTATTGAATTATGAACAAGTGGTTGCAACCCAATCAAGCGTCAACTAACAAATTTTTTTCTTCTCAAGCCAATAATTACAAGAAAATGTGGCAGGAGATTTTTTCTATTTATTTATTTGTATAGCTAACAGGATCGAACTCAGGAAGACTACAATTCCCAAGAGTTATTCCAATAATCGATAATAATCAATTAAGAGAAAAAGGAATCTCAATTGCAAACTATCTTGGCTTTTTTGTGATTTTTTTGTCTTTTAACTTTTAATTTTTTATTCTATTTTCCATTTTCTAATTTTCAAATTTTTAATGATTTGATATTTACAATTTTTTCTATTTTCAAAAATATAATTTTCAAAACAACTTCTTGCATAAAAGAAATACATTTTTTGGATTTTTCAAATATAACAAAAATGCTAAAAAATGTCTAAAGAAAATCTTTTTGTATTTTTTATGAATTTTTCTATTTTTTGTATTTTTTTAGAGATTGTCATATTTTTAGGATTTTAAAATGAATAAAAATATGGGAAAATGTAAAAAGTGAGAAAGCAGGATTATTTTTCAATTTAAAAATAGCAAATAAATGCAAAAATTATAAAATTGATTTTTCTTAAATATTACAGGAAATTATCTACAAACAAGAACTGAAATCACATTTTTTTGGTTTTTCTACAATTTTATATGATTTTTTTAAAGATTTTTATTGCTTTGTTATTTTTTTGGGTTTTATAAATGATTAATGCATAAAAAATGCATAGAAAATAAAAGACATAAAAAGCAAACTACTCTAATTTTTTAGATTTCTTTAAGGAACATTTGAATTTTTATGAAATTTTGAATTTCAAGCAGAGAAAACAATGTGAATTTTGATTTTTTAATAATATAAAATCGCAAGAAAATGTGATAAAATTTTTGTACTATGAAGAGACAAGTGATAGGAAGATAACATGATTTGGGGGGGTTATTGAGCAACAAAAATATTTATTTTAATGAAAAAAACATGCAACTTAAATGTCCGGAAAATAAGGACTTAATTGCGGTTATTTAAAATTTTTGCATAAAAAATTTATAGGAAATAAAAACATGGAATAATTCGCAATTTACCCAAATTGAACTTGATCTAGAGCTGTCAGAGGTCTTTGTACAATATCAAATATACCCGGGGGTAGATATGTAAGTTGCCCAATTAAAATAATACCCTAAGGTTTCTCTGTGCCTTCCTTTGTTCTTTGTTCTAAGATAAAGGGGAGCCGCAGCCCCTCTCGTTCCTCTCTCTTATTGCACGATGTACAGGTGGTGGTCAGTGCGGTGGATCGGCGAGCGGAGCGAAGGTGACCGACCAGGCGTGCGCACGCCACTGCCGATGGTGCGAACTCGACACTACGACAGTGTGTAGGTTGGCAGCGGTGGTGAGATTCGCTTGAGGGCGGGGACATGAAGATGGTGATGTTGTCGAGAGCCTCACGCGATGGCTCATTCCGGGACGGAGATACTCGCGTCGGTGGTACAGTGGTTTGAACAGGGCAGTGAATGGACTGCAAGGCGGCTGGCGATGGCGGGGTGACACACGCCTCTACAGATGGCCTCAACGATGGAGGCGAGGGCGTCTCGTGTAGGTAGACTGGCGATGGGTCGCGACGGCGATATGGGCGAAAGAGCGATGGCGCGAGACTCCTCTGGAAGAGCACGTGACGGTTGCTGTGTTTGCGGGAGAGGCTCTTGGTTACGTGGGATGGCCGATGCGGAGATAAGCAGTGGCGGACACCGCGTGCTCGTGTTTCTTTCTTTTTTTGTTTTTGTAAAACAAAAAGAAAAAACCTTTTTTGTTTTTTATGTAAAACTGAGAAATGAAAAACTTTTTTATTTTTTTATTTTTTTACATTTTTTATTTGATCCTGGAAACAAATGTTAGAAAGAAAAAACTATGTATTTTTTGATTTTTTTATTTATAATCAAATTAAGATACGAGAATGAGGGCTCAATCCCAAAATCAAAACAGAATACGTGAACGGGGATCTGACAAAAAATGAGGAATGGATCCGGATCTCCGGCCACCGTACGTGGCCGGAGTTGAAAGATCGTGTGAGGTAGAATAAGAATGCGAATAGATCGAGATGTGAAGGTGAAAAATCGAATCGGGCGAATCGAATCGTGGTGATGGATTCTAAGATCTAGAAAAAAATGATGATGAAATACAAATGCGAAAAATTAAACTACAATTAACCTAGGTTAAAAAAATAAGAAAAGAAAAATGTGGATCTCACCGTGGGAGTGGATGGAAACCATGATCGCCTCGACGAAGATCGACTCGCTGTCACCGGACGACTCGAAGATTAGGCACCCTTCTGCGATAAGATGACTCTCAGAGAATAGGCTCCTCTCACTAAAGATTGATCAAATTGAAATGAGGGAGAAGGAGTCATATTAATAGATAAAAGAATGGAGTTTGAATTTCAAAATTTTGAATGAAGATAAGAGATAAGAGAAAAATTTGAAATGAGATAAAGATAAGAAAGGATTAGTGTTAAAATTATTTACATAATTAATTATTTTTTTGTATTTTCATCACCGTATTAAATTGAATAAGAAATGTTAATTTTTTTATTTTTTGGTTATTTAAGAATACCAACTATATACATATACTATATACATATGGTACATTATATACATAGTTAAATAAGGAAATTTGTTTTTTGTTTTAAAATTTTTATTTTATAACTTTTTTAAATAATTATCAAAAAATATTTACAAGTATTTACAAATACAATATGTACAAATAAATGGTTAAATTACACAAACCACCCCAGAAAACCGTCTTTCAAATCGTAACTCCAAAAATTATGAAACCACAACCATTTTAAAAATAATTTAATTTAGAATAGAATGGAAGTTAGTTTGGTTCAATTTGAGTTCATATGGAACCGGAATTGGTCTTTCAATTATTACTTTATGTTTTTTTTTCAGATGTCGCTACTTTTATTCTATACATGATTTTATTTTGCAAATATTTTTATTATTAAGGAAACATTTTTATTTACAAATTTTGTTTTGAAAATTATTTAATTTGAGGTCAATTGATGTACAAATAAAATAGTGTAAGTATACAAATATTTACAACACATTTTTTTGGATTTTCTAATTAAGGACCCTATCTCCCCCTACTTTATTCCTGGTCGATCAGGTCAAGTCTTGACCTTCTCTCAGGGTTCGGGTCAGCCTGTATCTATTACATATATACAATCTTCTTCTTCATTTTTTCTTTTCTTTATTTTTCCTTTCTTTCTTTATTTATTTTAGGTTAAAATAGTGATCAATGT
Source organism: Ottelia alismoides (assembly GCA_037367405.1). Taxonomy (NCBI): domain Eukaryota; kingdom Viridiplantae; phylum Streptophyta; class Magnoliopsida; order Alismatales; family Hydrocharitaceae; genus Ottelia; species Ottelia alismoides. Next base: position 364,364 of record JAZKJV010005384.1, on the reverse strand, counting down.
ACAATATTTATACACAGATGCAAGTTCGTAAGAATATGGAGTTAATATTATGTACAGGTGTTTTATAAGGGATTTTATGCTAAAATAAGTGAATAAAGATGATGAAATACATATTCATCAGGGATATGTCCATTTAGACTTAAGTTTTCCATGAAAAACCCTCAACTTAGCATTAAACAACCATACCATTTGTCATGGGGCAAAGACCTTGCACTTGATTTGCTAATCATGCTATTTTTTTTACCTTGTCCTTGTAGACCACATTGTTGTCATACACTCTGTTGTGGATCTCTATGAGTCCATTTGGGTTTAAGTCTCTACACAACTTCCGAATGTGACAGTTCCAATTTATCTTTTTGATTGCCCATTCAGATTTATGCACTAACTCAACGGGCAATGGCATGGCTTGTTATAAATCATTCGGAATGGGGAAGTACCCAGTGGTGCCTTTTAAGCGATTTTGTAGGCCCACAGAACTTGGTCTAACAATTGGGACAAATTCTTCCTATCAGGACGAACTAACTTCTAAAGTATACTCTTAACTTTCCTATTATAAACATCTTCCATGTTGTTTGACCGTGGGTGGTAAGGACTAGTAACCCTATGATCAATCCCATAGTCCTTATCAAACTTTTCATCTCACGACACAAAGTGGCCTCCCCCATCTGAAATGAGTACCTTTGGAACTCTATACCTAGAAATAATGTGATCTTTCATAAATTTATAGATAATCTGCTCTCTACGGTTCGGGTTGGGATAGCCTCCACCTACCTTGATAAATAGTCAATCACCAATAAAATTTGCATGTGTCCATTACTGTTGTGAAAGAGACCCATAAAATCAATGCCCCATGCTTCAGAAACATCACAAAATATCACAAGTTGCATGAGCATCTCATCTCTAGATCCAAATGTCTCTCTCATTCTTTGACAAATCATGCACACACTGACATAATCATAGGCATCACGAAACAAAGTCGGCCAATATAATGCGCATTGGAGCACCTTGTGAGAGGTTCTCTTTCCCAAATGGGTTCCTCTTGCTTCCATAGTATGACAATGAGTGGGGACACTTTGGTATTCCTTATGAGGAATACACCTTCTCCAGACACAATCCAGACCTTCAAAGAAAAAAATTGATCCTCCCAATGGTATTTCCTTGATTCCGACTTCATTTGGTTATAGGTTGGGGAACTTGCTTGGAGACAAGGTAGTTCATCATGTTGGCATATGAAAGGAGTGAGTCAATAGCATAAATTGACTCGTCCTGGACAGTCTCTCTTATAGATTCTAAATCAGGGGAATCCTTCAACTCAAGTCGGGATAGATGATCAACCACAACATTCTTAACTCCATGTTTACCCTTAATCTCCAAATCAAACTCCCAGAATAATAAAATCCACCTAAGAAGATGCACCTTCGTGTCCGTCTTTTCCATTATGTATCGAATTGTTGTGTGATTAGTGTAAATAGTCACCTTGGACCCTAATAGGTAAGACCTGAACTTCTATAGGGCCCAAACTATTGTGAGCATTTCCTTTTTCAGTTATTGTACAATTTTTATGTCTTACATCTAATACTTTTCTTGCATAGTGAAGTGCAAATAGAATCTCACCTCGTAGTTGTCCTAACACAACTCCCATAGAAAAATCCGATGTGTCAGTTATGATCTCAAAGGAAAGAGACCAGTCAGGAGCTTGCAAGACATACAAATCCATATTATTTATTTTCAAGAGCTTGAAGGTATCGAGACACATGTGATCTAAAATGAATTCTCTGTCTTTTCCTGATATCTCAGTCAGTGGTCGAGCAATATTTGAGAAATCATTGATAAATCTTCTATAAAATCCAACATTCCCTAAGAAAGAATGCACAGACTTCACATTGGTTGGTGGATCAAGCTTCTTGATCACATCCACCTTAGCAAAGTCAACCTCCATTCCCTTTTTGAAGATGACATGCCCCAATTCGATACCCTCCTGGACCATAAAGTGACTCTTTTCCCAGGAGAGTGCCTGATTAACCTCTCTACAACTTTTGAGTACTTGGTCCAAGTATTCAAGACATATATCAAAAAATCTCCATAGAACAAGAAATCATCCATAGATACCTCCAGGAAATCCCCCACCATCTCGATGAATACATCAACATGCATCATTGAAAAGTGCCAGAGGCATTACAAAGCTCGAATGGCATACACTTGAATTCATTTGTACCGAATGGGCATATAAACGTGGTCTTTTCCTAGTCCTTAGGATTTATGGCTACTTGACTGTGGCCAGAGTACCCATCTAGAAAACAAAAGAACTCTTTCCTTACTAGTTTTTTCAAAATTTGATCAATAAAGGGTAAGGGAAAGTGATCTTTCTTGGACAATACTTCCCTTAGATTTAGATTCAATCTTCTTTGGAATTCATGGAAAGCTATAGCATTATCTTAAAAATAAATGTGGTTTGAATAGAGAGAAGGGTTAATCTCCACGAGATCCGACACTGTCCAACCTATTGACTTGCAGTTCTTCTTTAAGACTTTTAACAACCTAGACTCTCGTTCTACAGTCAACTTAGAACCAATGATGACATGAAATCTATTATTGGGTCCCAAAAGGAAGACATACTTCAATATAGGAGGCAATGACTTCCGGTATGGCAAAGATGTATCATCACGTAAATCTGGCTTCCGCGTATCTGAATCTGGTTTCGTGATGCATGGAGGTGGGGTCTGACTATGTTATGCTTGCCAGCAACTCTTTTGTGCTTCGAGTCCGATCACTAAAGATCCTCGATAAGTCAGCCAAAGTTGCATCCGTCTCATCATCCTCAACCATTGACTATTCCATGAAAAAGGGAACTGAAAAGTACAGAGAGACTTCTGTATCATAAAGGGAGTATGGTGATGCATTGACTAAGAATCTCATCATCACCTGGAAAATTGCATCGTGAACATTGTCCTCCATATGATAGGGTTTTACTCAGTACTGATGGGGTCTATTTCCATGGCCCAATTGTGCCTATCACTTTGCACTCTACCTTAGAAGAAGAATAGTATGTGCTAGTCTCTGAATCAGGTCTCTACCACTTTTTCTGTTGCATCTCAAGTTCTACTTTTCCACCTAGAGAGAGGAACTTCATAATCCCAGTATGATAATCTAATGAAGCTAGTGGTCCTAAGGAAATGTCGTCTTAGAATGATCAGGAATTATCTCCAATGATTGCGGATTTTCATATCGAGGATAGTGAAGTCCACCATGTATTCTTGTCCCGCAACCAAAATAACGACGTTCTTAGCCTCACCATTAGCCTTCTTTATTGATTTACCAGTGAACAGGCATAGGGTCCTTGATTTTCTGAGAGGCCATAAATCCAACCTCTCATACAAAGCCAATGTAGGAGGTTAATAGATGAACCGTTAGGAGAGTACATGAAAATGCAATGCTATTGATATGACTCACCACAAAATTTTCACGCATGTCTCTCTTCTTTCTCGATTGACGATGGTTCCTGATATAATACGTAGTAGCAACTGCTAAGACGTGTGTCTTCATTTGGCTATTAGGTTTCTTCTCGCTAACCCTAATAGGTGTGCATGCACCTTAAGGTATTTTTGAAAAGAAGGATTATTTGCCACATACGTTTAAAATAGTACCTTAACCATAATGTTATTATTGCAAAAACATGCCATTTCTAGGTCATCTTTCTGTATCTTTTTGATGACTCGCTTTACTGCTATTAGAACATGGGGGAAAGGGATTGAAGCTTGGTAAGAAGATGACGAAGAATGAGAATCATAAACTAAAACATACTTCTTTTTATTTCTAGAAACTGAGATCTTTATACATGAATTTTTATTGTGTAACTTGGAATTTATAATTTTGTTGTCTACTGCATGTTGGGGAATGTCTGTTGTTGGTACATCCTCCTCAATTGAACGTGCAAAATCTTATGTAGACTCTAAATATACATCTCCATCATGTTGTGCTTGTGTGTTCCTCATCCTCTCTCTACCCCCTGATGATATCCTCCTTGGTTGATAAAGGGGTTGTTGTGTCTAATGATGCCCGTTCTCCTCGTCCTCTAAGGTCTCCTCAAATAAAGCCTCATAGGCATCTCATGCATGATCAGGTATGTCCACGGTCCTTTTACTATTGAGTGACATATGATTGACATTATCAAACAAAAGTATCTCATACTCAGATTGACGAGAATGAAGGTAGAAGTTTTAGATTGTGCATCCTGCCATCTAGATAAGAAAATGATATCAACCTACATATCTTGAATCTTGTTCCTGTGGAAATAGAGCTCCTCGAGAATCTGTTGTTGTATGTCTGTGGGACCTGAAGGAAAAGTATGTTGAGAACCTAGGTTCCGCCTAGGTTGTCCCAGCTGATACGTCAAAGATTGCGAGAACTAGCCCTCATACTACTGTTGATGTTGGGAACTCAAGAAATATGGGCATGCTAACCCGACTGATAGTGTTGTGGATGCATGTACTACTGCCTTGGTGGATGGGAGCAGTAGGCTCCAAGGTTTGACCGTGTAGGAAGAGGTGTAGGAGTGAAGCTGGTGTTGTAGAAAGTGGATGGACGTTGGTACTGCTGGTAGTCCCCTATTCCTTCTTGTCTAGTAGCAGGGTCCTGTGAATACCAAACACTGCTCACCTCCAACACCTAGGGAGGCTCCTCTAAAACTATCTTTGCATACAGTTTCTGTTGTCAAGGTTGGGGAAAGGAGTGGTCCTCAACCCATGTCTGAGGCCCTCACATCGGCTACTCCTATACATGATGTACCTAGTAGACGGGAGTAGAAGATGCAGACACAACATGTATCTTCATATTAGATACCCTCTCAGATAGTTCTTCCATCTGCTCAAAGAGCTTAGACAAGCTCTCCAACTTCTTTAATCCTCTTGTCGATCCGCTCAGCCAAATTCAACCAATCTACAATGATTTCGATATTAGGAATCGGGTCCTGATAGAGGGATTTTTGCACTGGTTTGCTAATCATACACGATTAGCAATCGTTGCTCGACCAAGTACGCCTCTAATCAATATTCAACCAACAGAAAATTCAAGCGATCAATGTGCGTTCTTTCTTTCGAAAAATCCAAAAAAAGATCAAAATTAGAAAATTGTTTCAAAAAATTGATTTCTTTTCACATTGTACATATTTCTTCCATTTGCATGTGCATTTTTCAGGATAGTATTGACATTTAAACTAAGTCTGGAATAAAATTGAAGAATGGAGCTTAGTTGGACCTTAATCCACTTATTTTCAGAGGAACATTATAAGAACTAGAGTTAAGACTTTCTAGGTCCTAGTGACTTAATTCTTTGAGTCCATAAGACTATGTTCATATGTCATCTTGATTAGTCTAAGTAGAATATTTAACAACACACATGATTCTTTCAGACCGTGGCTTATCTTGGACAAGCACTCTACATGTAGCTCTTTATGGAGGAGGTGGTAAGGAGGTAGAATCTTTTGGCTTGGAGTAGCATACGAGAGTAGTACATCTAGGCGGAACCTATCGTCTTCCTCTAGGGAGGGTTGTGCATCTCAAACTGGTCTAGTAGCATTGAGGTCTAAAGACAGGATTGTGTGGGGTTGCAATAATACTTCAAAAGAGGGATGGTCTACTAGCTCAAGAGGAAAAACTCCTTATGTACATGCTGCACCTTGTATATATTTTCAAAAAAAAGAGAAAGGAAAAAATGCCGAATCTCCAAAAGTGGACAGGCCTGATTGAAAAATAAAATGCCTGTCGGAGTGTATATACCAGGATAAAGAAAAAAAAGAAAATAATAAGAGCTTCAAAGTCAGATTTTTGTAAGCTTGCAGCTGGATGACATGGCTACACTGGTCATGCATCCAAGGATAGGTAGCTACACTGGTTATTGTCCATTCTTTTCTCCATCTCCTATTCTTGAGCTGGTTGTACTTGAACTTAGAAGGGAATATCCCCGCTCCTCAAGGAAAGAGTTGCTAGACCATGGGACTAGAGTTACCTTATTGAGGGAGGTTGTTTCTCTGCTACTTTTGAGATGGGGAGCTATATTTCACTTACACCGTACAAGTAAAGATTCATAGTCATAAGAATTTGTGTATGTAGACTTGTTCTAACTAGACTATTGAGGAGACCTGAATAGGAGTCTTGTGGAACTTAGAGGCTGTTAGGTTTTAAATTCATTTCTCATTAAAGTTCCACCACGCTAATAATCTAAAGGTCTGACAGAGCTCCATACTACAATTTTATGAAGATAAGTTTAATACTCAATATTATCTTAATTTCTTTATTTTTCCTTTCCTTTTTCTATTATTCACTCGGAAAAAACCAAAAGGCAATAATTGAAAGACCAATTCCAGCTTCATATGAATTCAAATTGAACAAACTCACTTCCATTGTATTCTAAAATAAATTATCTTTAAAATGGATGTGGTTTCATAATTTTTGGAGTTACAATTTGAAAGAGGGTTTTCTGGAGTTGTCTGTGCAGTTTTACCATTTATTTGTACATATTGTATTTGTAAATACTTGTAAATATTTTTTTGATAATTAATTAAAATAAAAAAAATAATAAAATAAAAATTTTAAAACAAAAAACTAATTTCCTTATTTAACTATGTATATAATGCACCATATGTATATAGTATATGCGTATAGTCGATATTCTTAAATAACAAGCACAAAAAATATATAAACAATAATATTTATTATTCAATTTAATAAAGTGATGAAAATACAAAAAAAAATATTTAATTATGTAAATAATTTTAACACTAATCCTTTCTTATCTTTATATCATTTCAAATTTTTATCTTATCTCTTATCTTCATTCAAAATTTTAAAATTCAAACTCCATTATTTTATCTATTAATATGGCTCCTTCTCCCTCATTTCAATTTGATCAATCTTTGGTGAGAGGAGCCTATTCTACGAGAGTCATCTTGTCGCAGAAGGGTGTCAAGCCTCCGAGTCGTTCGGTGACAACGAGTCGACCTTCGTCGAGGAGATCATGGTTTCCATCTGCTCTCACGATGAGATCCACATTTTTCTTTTCTTATTTTTTTAACCTAGGTTAATCGTAGTTTAATTTTTCATATTTTTATTTCGTCATCATTTTTTCTAGATCTTAGAATCCATCACCACGACTCGATTCGCTCAATCTGACTTTTCACCTTCACATCTCAATCTATTCACGTTCTTATTCTACCTCACACGATCTTTCAACTCCGACCACGTATGGTGGCTGGAGATCCAGATCCATTCCTCATTTTTTGTCGGATCTCCGTTCACGTATTCTTTTTTAATTTGGGGATTGAATCATCGTGCTCGTGTCCTAATTTGTTTATAAATAAAAAATACATAGTTTTTTCTTTCTAACATTTGTTTTGCAAAAACAAATAAAAATATAAAAATATAAAAATATAAAACAATTTTTTTCTTTCTCTGTTTTACAAAAACAAAAAAAAGATAAAAAAATAAAAAATGGGTTTTTCTTTCTCAATTTTATAAAAACAAAAAAATAAACAAAAGAAATATGAGCAAGCGGTGCCCGTCGCCGCCCATCTCAGCATCGACTAGCCCGTGCCATCGAGAGCCTCTCCCGCAAACGCAACAACCACCACGTGCTTCACCTAAGGAGTCTCGTGCCATCTCTCTTCCGCTCAAATTGCCTCCACGACCCACCGCCAGTCGACTTACATGAGATGCCCTCGCCTCCATCGTTGAGTCCATCCGCGGAGGCGTTTGTCACCCTGCCATCACCAGCTGCCTTGTAGTCCATTCGACGCCCCATTCAAACCACCGCACCGTTGATGCGAGTAGGCTATCAGTAATAGCACCATCTTCAAGTCCCCACCCTTGCCCGAAGCTCTCCACTGCCGCCGACCTACGCTCCGTCGCGGTGTCGCGTTCGCACAACCAGTAGTGGCACGCACACGCCTGGTCGGGCACCTTTGCTCCTCCCGTCGATCCATCGTACCGGTCGTACGTCGCGCAAGAAGAAAGAGGAACGAAAGAGGCGATAGCTCCCCTTTGGCTTGGAACAAAGAATGAAGGCACAGAGAAACCCTAGGGTATTATTTTAATTGGGCAATTACATATCCACCCATGGTATATTTAATATTCAACAAAGACCTCTGATAGCTCCAGATCAAGTTTGATATGGGTAAATTGCGAATTATTCCCTACTTTTATTTCCTGTAAATTTTTTATGCAAAAACTTTAAATAACCGCAATTCAGTCCTTATTTTCCAAACATTTAAGTTGCATGTCCTTTTCATTAAAATAAACATTTTTATTTCTCAATAAATTCCCCAAAAATCATGATATGTTCCTATCACTTGTCTCTTCAGAGTACGAAAATTTTATCGCATTTTTTGTGATTTTATATTATCAAAAAAACATAATTCACATCATTTTCTCTGCCTGAAATTCCAAATTTCATAAAAATTCGAATAATGCTTAAAAATTCTAAAAAATAGAGTAGTTTACTTTTTATGTCTTATTTTCTATGCAATTTTCACGCATTAATCATTTATAAAATCCAAAAAACCACAAAACTCTAAAAATCTTAAAAAAATATCATATAAAATTGTAGAAAAATAAAAAATTTCCAGTAGTTTTTTAAGAAAAATCATTTTCATAATTTTTTGCATTTATTTGCTATTTTAAATTGAATAATAATCTTGCTTTCTCATTGTTTGCATTTTCCCCTATTTTTGTTCATTTTAAAAATCCTAAAAAAATTTAAACATCTCTAAAAAAAATACAAAAATCGTAAAAAATCATAAAAACACAAAAACATTTTAGACATTTTTGAGCATTTTTGCTATATTTGAAAAATCTAAAAAATGTATTTCTTTGGTGCATGAAGCTGTTTTGAAAATCATATTTTTGAAAATTAAAAAATTTGCAAAAATCAAAATCATTAAAAATTTGAAAATCAGAAAATAAAAAATAGGAATAAAAAATTAAAAAATTAAATAGACGAAAAAATACACAAAAAACCAAGATAGTTTGTAATTGAGACTCCTTTTTCCCTTAATTGATTTTTGTCGTTTATTTGAATAACCCTCGGGAATTGTAGCCTCGCTGAGTTCGATCCTGTTAGCTATACAGGTAAATAAATAGAAAAAATCTCTTGCCACATTTTCTTGTAATTATTGACTTGAGAAGAAAAAAATTGTTTTTGACGCTTGATTGGGTTGCAATGACTTGTTCATAATTCAATAATTAAAAAAACTATGAAAAGTGAGTTAACAATCCCTATATAGTAAAAGAAGTGCACATAAATGGAAGTGTAGAGATATCTGATCTCATAGATGATGCTCGTTTATTCTTGTGAATGGACAGTTGTTGAAGCACTTCGTAGAGTCAAATGAACAATTATCCATATTGAACAGATTTCCTTCATGCGGAGTGACAATGATGATATCTTTTCAGACTATTAAGCATCAAGCTGTAGTAGAAAGATTCAGTTCAAAACAGATTCAACAGCTTTGAAGATTCACCTCTTCTTTTCCTTCTAACCCTAACACACTTCACTTGATTTATTATGTTCCTTTTGTGTTCTTGGTTCTCTCTTCCTTAGGTTCTTTACTCTTTACTTAGGCTACTTAAAGCCTTATTATAGTGGAGTTGGGCCCCTATTCTGTATATTCCATTTGTTCCATTTGAGTCTCTTTTGATCCCCTGTTCTTTTCATCCATTCTGAATACTTAGGTATATCAACCTGAGTATAAGGGGTTGAGTCCTAGTTGGTATATCCTTCCAGTTCTTTTATTCATTTAGTACAATATTCCATTGTACTTTCTTCCTACACTTAGGCTATTTAAAGCCTAAGTATGGGTGTCTGCCTTGTTTTGATTCTTGTACAACTCTTCTTCTCTATACTTGGTATGAGATATGTTCTTCATTTCACTTTATACAATGAGGACATAGCACAAGTTAAATATAAGGGGTGTGTATATATTTTATATATACTTTATCCATAGCTCGTACTTTCAAATGATCTCATATTATATTATGAGCTAAGGGTGTCGAAATTTGGAACTAATTTGTAAAATGATTTGTAAAATATTTTGAAAATTCTTACATATGTTCCAAGATTTTGTAAAAGTGTTTTAAATATTATTTGAAAAAGATTACAAATGATTTTGACACATTGTATTGTATATACTTACAAATTATTTGGGAAAAAGAAGCAAAAGAAACTAATTAAATCACTCTATCAATTAATAAGTGATTTTATCCCAGACACCTTCACATCACACAAGACTTATGTAGTTCAGGATTACTTGGTTTAGAGTGAAACTTAACTCAGAGTTTAACCATTCTTGTTCATTAAGGTTTTATGACTTAATAACTTATACTTCACTAGTTTGAAAGATACACGTATTATATTGCATGTTGAATCTCCATTCATAAAAGAATATGACAAGTACTACACATGGATGGTTGCATAGTGATGAATCTCAATTTCATCACCTTTATTCTTTCATTTTGGCCTCTAAACCATAGGTAAATGCATGTAAATAGCATTATTTTGCATAAATTAACATCTACTATGTATTGTGTAAATATTGTATAAAATATTGTATTTAAAGCCATAATAAAAGAATAAAAAATAAAAAGAAAAAGAAATAAAATACCAAAGTATTTTATGACCCTAAACCCCGACTCCCAGACATCATGATGACTAGGTCAACTAGGAATAAAGTAGGGGGAGATAAGGGTCAAAAACACAATAAAACCCCTCATTTTTATTCTTCAATAATTCACTTTGGGGACCCATTTTATTCTTTATTATTTATACCTCAAATAAATAAAGTTTTACATGAAAGTTGTAGATAAAAATACATAGAAAAATATAAAATTTATTTCACACAAAAATAATGCAAATTGTACGTTATACAATCAGAATAAGAATCCAAAATCCAAACTTCCCAGACCCATATCTTCTCCATATGAACTCGAAATTCATCAAAATCACTTTAATTGTATATAATTTTTATTATCTATTTAAACAATTTCATTTAATTTGGAGTAAATATGCAAAAGTTAGGTTTTGGACCCCTATTGTACAATATAACTGAATAAAATATTCATTTTATTTATTATGTATATTTCCATAATTTTATATTTTTATAATTTTGTAAATATTATTTAAAGTATATGTACATAATTGGAATAAAATAAAACCATTAAAACTATACTAAAATAAGTAAGGGTATAAAATACATAGCTAAATTACCTATATATGCCTACACAATAAATACATCTATTTAATTAAGTATACAAATAATCTCATATAAATAAATAAAAATATATTTATGTACAATTAAATTAATTATAATTATATAATTATGTATATAAAATAATAAAACACAAAATGCAAAATAAAAATAAAATACACATTATATAGGTAAATATACCTATAAATATACTTGTAAAAAGTAACCTATAATAAATTGAGTAGTACAAATAAATAAAATCATAATAAAATACTACATAAAATAATAAACATTTTTTTATATTTTAATGAAAATTAATAAAATAGTTTATTATTTAAATGATTTAATAAAAGGTTAACTTTACTTTTTTGTCTTTTAGTGGTCCCTACTGGACCAATAGGAAGCGTTTGTTCGTTGACTTGGGGTCAACTCTTCTGACTTCAGTCATAGCCTTGTCAGACAAGCTGTGCCTCCCTCTTCTAGATTTTCTCTGCCATGATACAAGGCTCGAGGCCTCGTATCTCATTCACAAGATCTCCTCCCAGTTCATTCAGGATCTTCGTCGGCACCTCGCCTAGGGTTGATCATCCACGAGGCACCCGCTATCCCTAGGAGAAGTCCTCCCATTCATCATTGTATATAACTTCTCCCCTCGCCATTTTTGAATGGTTGATTCCCTTTTACCCAATCTTATCCCATCAGACCACCTTCATGGAGTTGAGGCTTGTGGCAGGAGCTCTCTGTCGTGGTTCGCAGCAAGGAGGAACGGTGTAGAGGTGTTTCTGGCCATCTCTGGTCGTGCTCCACCATGAGGTCCACCTTCTTGGCTCTAGCCCAGTTGAGGTCATTTTCCCATCATTTCTAGGTAGTTTTAATTACTGCTTTCAATTCTCATTTTTATTTTATGTTTTAATCGTTGTTCTAGCCTAGGTTTTGGATCTAAACTTCATCGGAGCTCTCGAGCTCCGGCCATCATCTCCCATCATTTCTCACTGTTCCGACTATCGGCAAACACCTCATTGTCTTGCCCCTCCATTTCTCCATCTGTCCCACCATCCGATCCACCTAGATCTGGCCTGATCTGGACCATCAAGGTCCAAGTCCATCACCCTCACCGGACCTCACCTCCTCGTTCCATTTCCACCTCGTTATCCACCCAATAATAGCTAGGACCTACCCCTTTACATCGCAAAGCTTTCTATCTCATTTGCAGGTCTTGAAGAGCCCATCTGAGGGTTGTCAGCATCAGAAGCATCCTTCCAGGTTTGTCAGAGAACCTCGAGCTCTATGGGATCGATCAATAGCCCTCAAAACGAATTGAAGCTCTTGGGAGGGGCGCAACAGCTGCAGGAGCAATACGATACTATTGATTGAGCTCTAGGTGGCCGGAGACGCAAGCTACGGTGAATCCAAACTTGCCACGGACGAGTTCTTCCAGTGTTCTTCCCGCATCCTCTGTAGTCATTCGATGAAGATGCTAGCTTCTAGATTGAGAAGTTGACATCCAATATGTACCAGCCTCCACCATTGGATCCATCTTATGGGGTCTAATCTTAGACGTCAATGTCGAACCATCATTGCATGCCCAGAATGTGCCACGTGTCAAGTGAAGGACTCTCAGCTGCACGATTGGGCACCCCTTGGGGGTATTTTGCACAGTTTACCACCCTCCTTTTTGTATATTAATATTTAGTATTTAAAATTTCAATCAGAGATATATTTTTGTAAAAATTACAAGTGAACCCTTAAGTATTGTTGATATTACAACTAGGTCATTGCCAACTCAACTCGCGTGGCCACCCATGTGAGATGGGCATTTTGCAAAGATACCCTTACGAGTTTTGGATAATGTAGTTTAATATTTAAATTTGAATATCAGTTGTCAACTTTTGGGTATTTTGCATTGTAGCCCCTAACCCTTTATTTTAATTGCAAATATACCCTTGTTAATTCAATTAGTTTTTATGGTTTTTTCCATTTTCTGAAAATATCATCCATGCTCAAGAAATTACGAAAAATAGGATTGTGTGCCTCTTTACATGCCCTTCCATGCTATATAATTAGTATTGCATTTTAGGTATTTTTCCTATTTATTAAAAATCAAAATAATACTTTTAATTTCATGTTTGCTTTAAAATCCAAAAATTATAAAACAAATTTAAAAATTCCAAAAAATAGTATTTATTTAATATTGTATTTTGTACCTACAGATCTGAAATCCATGTTGAAAATGATAAGGTGGATGTGTGGACACACATACGTAAAGATCGGATTCGGAATGATGCAATCAGAAAGAAAGTTAGTGTAGCTCTGATCAAGGATAAGATGCAAGAAAACTACTTAAGATGGTTTGGTCATTTGTAAAAAATATCAACTAATGTACCTGTTAGGAGATGTGAGTGTTGGGATGTTGAGCCGGCTAAGAGAGGGCAAGGACGACCCAATATTTGTTGGAAAGAGACTATACGAAGGGATCTTAGTTTTTTGGATATAAACCTGAGATTGACTCAAGATAGATCTGAATGGAGTTGAAGAATCCATGTAGCCGAACCTACTTAATTATGGGAAAAGGCTTTGTTGTTGTTCTAGACCTGAATCCTAAAATAGAAAAAGAAAATCCCTAAAAATTAAAAAACTCTAAAATACTTATAAAACTATAAAATTCTTTAAAAATACCAAAAATATTAGTTTCTATTCTGTAATTTTATATAAACATTATATCCTAAAATAAATTTTGAGAATTTTTGACTTTATTTAGTATTTTTAAATCTCAATACATTCGTCCTATTTCAAAAGTCCCTTGTACTTTAATACCTAAAAATTAGCAAAAATTTCTGAAAAATCATAAAAACATTAGAAAAAGATAAAAGGCACAAAACTATTTTATTCTGCATCTTTTGATTATTTTTAGTTGTATTTATAATTATATTATTGTATATAATATATAAATCTATATATAGTTATATTTATACCTTTATATTATCTTATTAAAAAGAAAGAAACTAAAAATAAGAAAAATATAAAAAGAAATAAAAATTACAAAATTTAAAATTTAATATATATAATAAAACACATTTTTTATTTAATTAAAAATACATAAATTAATTCAGTTATTATTTGAGTGAATATTATACAAAATATACCTATATTATTTATTCACGATTTATTTATAAATAATATACCTGCCATACCGACTTGTCTCCCAGTGTTCGATACTCTACATACTTGCATCTATACACATCTTTTGTAGAGTTATAATAAATTTTAGATCCACATTTTTGCTTCACATTGCTTGATTTATTTTGTGGGATAATTGTTGATTGAATCAGCGATTCTTGTTCGGCTGCCTTAGCGACAGTGTTGTCACCTTGTGTGGAACATCAGACCAACAAAAACCATGTTGAACACATAGTCATTGTGATGATTCAATATTTTGCATGAGGAACTAGGATGAGACGTTTGAGTTTGGATCTGATTTTATGATGCTCGAAGATGGGATAAGATTAAGGATTACTTCATGAAACCTGAGTGTCAGCACTTTAGCCAGTATGAGAACAAGGTTCTTTTATTATCTTGATTAAAACCTAAGTGTCAATGTGTGTAAAACCATAACTGTTGATCAGTATACACCCACTTGGTGAAAGTAGTTGAGCTAGCCAAAAAGAAAAGAGAAAAGAAAATTATCAAAAGAAAAGCTCAAACATTCCAAATACAAAGAGCTTATATTATTGGCAAGTGCTCCCAACCATTTCAAAGTGTCCACTTGGACCACAACTACTAGGTCTTATGAGCTAGGTTAACAAGATAAAACGACTCTACATCATAAGAGATATAAGTCTGGGTGTCATAAGTATAAAGAGATAAACCCCAATGTATCCTAGAAAAACAAATACAGACGGCTCAGAAATCTTAGCAAACATATTGATCAACACCAAAAATACAAGTGTCTGTTAATAAGGCACTTGAGTGATCCTTGTTTCTATGAGATGAGAAAAGAAATCACACAAACCTAGATCCTACATACTTGGCCATTCCATCTCACATTTTTCAGTCTGGCAACTAAAGAGAAGGTGGAACGAAGTGACACTATTTATTCCCTAGAGTTGAGGGTTGGGTCCTAAGGATGATCTTTTAGACTGGAACATAGGTGTACATGTAATCCACACTAAATGTCGTACTTCTTATATGTACATGTATACAAAGAGTTCGATAATATAGAAGTTGAGTTTCTTTTGCGTGAGATTTGGTTAAACTTAGAGTATAAAAGTCACATGAAACTTGTATCATGAATGTCAAGTCTTGTATTTCACGTGCACGATCAGGGATTTAGCTTACTTATTCATTCTTTATTTGCTCGAGGATGAACAAAGTTTAAGTGTATAGGGGTGATGAATCTTAGATTCATCAACATTGTTCCTATTATTTAGCCATCCATCTTGAACTAATCAATTATCTTATTATATGATTAATGGGAATTAACTTCTAACACCTTGTAAATAATTAAGGTTAATTATTGTATATTAATGAAGTATATAGTTATTGTGTATATATATCTAATGTTTCCTCTAATTTCTGTGTTTCTCATTATTAAAAATTCCATAAAATAGTATAATATTATATATAATGTATTATTTATTATTCTAAAAACCTAAAAAATTAAAAAATAAAATAAGTATTTTTATTCCTCAAAAAAACTTACAAAAATATTATGTATGTATAAATGATGTATTTTGTTTTTGAGTTATATATGAAAGTTTTAGATACTAAAATTACACAACTTTCATGTTGAACACTTTTTATTTTTACTTAATTTACTAATTTATTTCTAATTATCTTTAATTTATACATTTTTATAATATTTGATTGAGCCACTGACAGATCATGTTCCCACCCTTCTAATTAAGGCGAATAAACATGTGTTGTAATCAAGCAGGAATCAATCTATAAAAAACCACACCGAGAGATAATATGGAAAATTAAATCTCAATGCAAATTTTATTTATTTTACTTGTTAAGTCCCAAGGTCAACACAAGGATGTAATATGAGGGTCTAGAGTTAATTCTCAAATAATCCAGAAAATTTTGGTTTTCAAAACAAGAATATTTTTTTATTTTTTCCCTTTTTTATTTTTCAAATTTTATGGGTTTTAGATTCAAAAGATGTAATTAATTTAAATAAATATGAATCATGGATTTTGTAAATATGTTAATGCAAGAAATAATACTATGCAATGTGTGAGCAATAAATGAAATAAAATGCAGTGTCTCTTTTTTTAGATTTGAAAATGATGAATGAATGGAATGCAAGAGATATATGATATGTAGATGAAGAAAGCAGGAACTTATCAGACAGTCAAGCCAATTAATCCAAATCAAGAGCCTCCCACTTTAATCGAATTCAGAATTAATGTGATCAATAAATTACAGATTAAGTCCCTAATTTATGCACAATTTTATCGAGCAATAAATTTAATTAGAAACAAATGTGCTCATAAACATCAAAAAACTTCCTCAAATTTATTGATATCAAAAATGTTTCTAAAATAAATATCCCAGTGTCTCAACTAATAGATAAATTCATTTAGGTCAAAACAGCACCAAGTTCATCAAAATTGGACCACAAATGCGCAAGATATAAATAGTATTAGTTCAGGGGCTGAAATGTAATTAAAATAAAAAAATTCATACAAATAACCTTTTGAGGGGCTTGATTGAAATTTGGCAAAGTCGGTAGGCCTCTGTGAAAGTTAGACAATGATGGGGGCTTCTTTGCGTTTCTCGGAAGCGCATGGGGTATGTGTGTTATTTCTGTAGGACAACAGACATTGATCGAGGAGAACTGGGTTTGGACAAGGCGGATGAGGTGGCTCTAGTGAGAAGGAGACACGTGGAGTTGGATTGTTGACCAATGCAAATAATGTAGGAATAAATAAATTAAAAAGAAATGGACTCTAATGTGAAAATGATCAACATAAAAAATTGTATCTAAATGCACCCTACAATGTTCATGAAGGACTCGAATGCAAATGGACTCAATTATGCATGATATGCATTTTTTGGTGATATTTTATGTATATAAAATATCATTTTTTTAGCTTTGTAAATTTTACTTAGTTTTACGTAGATGAATAATGCATGTAAAAATCAAATATGATTTAAAATAATGCAATGGACTCAAATGTATTTTTTTAGATTTCTGTGAGTTAAAAATAACTAGAAAATGTGAGATGTGTATATGTGAACTAGTCAATGTGCTCAACTCAGAGTATGTATTTTTCATTACTTGTTTGATTTTTTTAAAATTTTATTTTTATCTAATTAGGTAGATTATGAAATAAAATAAAGAAATGAAAAAGTACTAAACCAAAAGGAGTTCAATGTACATGAAATACTAGCACAAAAATTAGTAAATATGTACAATAGTTAGGTCCCAAAATCCATATTTTAGAAATGAACTATAGTCCATTTGAATTTAGTCTTGATTTGTAGATAACTGAATGTGCATTAATTCAAAAGTGAGCAGAGTGAAATTGGAGATTGAATGTGAGAAATATCAGCATTTGCGATTTTCTATCCTGAAATTAGGGTTTAGGTTCATTTCAAATATATACAAGTTAGTATTTTGGGGGATTTTTCGTTGATTAATATTAGTGATGTTTTCACAATAGAGTCAATTTTGGTCAATTGGATTAGGATGGATTAATTAAAAATATGTGAAGTTAAGTGAAAATTTACAAATGATTGTGAATGCAGAATGGAATGCTAATTTATGCAATTTATTTACAAGTGTGTAAATGTTAATTTTTAGATATAAACATATGAATGAACCTAATATCTCAGGACGAAGCTCTATTTCAGCTAATTAAAGTGATGAATCACATATTCATCAACCCCCTATACTTAAACATTGCTCATCCTTGAGCAACTAAGAATGAAGAGGTGAAATGAGATTGGGTTCCATACCAAGATCATGAACAAAAGTGAAATAGAGCTCGAGCTAACCTTTGGATTAATAGTTTGACGAAATTCCTATGAGAATTAGAGTTTTAAAGTCAATAGTCCCTAAGTTCTACACATCATTGTATTGGTTTGACTCTTAGATCATCCCCTTACCAAAGCATACCCCATGAGCATTGAACAATCGTCTCCTGTGTGTGAAAGGTGTTAGCTCCCTCCATTAGAAGTGTCGGACTACCTTGCAAACCTCTCCTCTAATAACTCATCCTCAGGAAGTTGGGTATTTCTTTCTGAGTTTAGGTACATGCTAGTTCACAACGAATATGGAGGGTGGAGTCTAGAAGAGTGAGAAAAGATCTGGAGTATGACCAATGTAATCACATCTCCTGTGAAGCTTGGCTAGTTTAGCTAGTCTCCACTAAGATATGCAGGCCATCTGATGCTTGGACTATTGTGGTCAATAATGTACTTAGTAATTGGCTTCTTTGGGTATGAATTGTTGTTGCTTTGCATGGATCTTTTTATGCCCCGACAAATATAGAATCTTTTTTCCATCTATGTTTTGGGGTGTTAGAAAAAATCTGCTAGCAGTCCATCCCTCATACGAAGCTTTATTTTAACTCATACTCATGTCTTTAGATGTCTACGCTACTAGAAAAGAAGCCCACACAATCTTCCAACACATCATCCAAGTTGAGATAAGTACATAGTGATAGAGTACAAATTAGTTCCCTATTCGAGAGTCGTATTCAAAATAATGTGACCAGGTTACAAACTAAGTGTCGAAGTCTGAGCATTGTCATGTGGAACTTGGAGATTTAAGTCTAGGACCTGAAGCTTCTAAAGTCATATTTCTATGTGAAGTTCCTCTAAAATTTAAGTTGATTATGGTCAAGTCAAGACCACTCTCGATTTTTACTCACGACTCAGTTCAGAACCTAGTGACTTTTCACCAATTCAAATACATGATATGCTGAATGGAATGCAGATGCATGTAATGCAATTTTTAAGAGTTTCACACATATTATGCATATTTACAAGTATTGTACATATTTTATGATTTTTACAAGTTTTACAAAAATTACCCATACCCATATCAAGCTAGTTTTATATATATAGAAAATACAATACCATATAGTAAAATGTAAAACAGAGTATGTACACAAATGCAACTCACATCCTCTATACTTAGCTTATGCTAAGTATAGAAGTGTGCAAAATAAGAATGGAATGGGGTAGATGCAGATCGCCTCCCATCCTTAGGCTCTAGTCAGCCTAAGTATAGAAGCAAGCAAAAATGGGATGGTCAAGGGAAAGGAGAAAGATGAGTATAAACAGGGCTAGCATTGACCCCCCCTATACATAGGCCTTTGTCTAAGTATAGAAGAAGTATGAGGGAATGTAGGGAGGGAGGGAATATGGTTCTGAAGAAGGTGAAAAAGAAGAATTGGGTTCTTAACCGTCATCAAAGTCATCCTCAAAAGAATAGTATTGTTCCACAGAGGTTCTCCAACTATTTTTTTCTTTTCATATGCCACAAAAAATGTGCTTACTCACATGGTTAACAACTCAATCTAGGATGATGAATATTCTCATGAAGAGGTTTCTGATCGGTCATATCTGATTACTTCAGTATGTCTACTAGAGCCCTGATAACTAGGAATTTCTAACGGTCTTGTGATCCACACAAGGCGGGAAAACAGAGGTCGCTGCTGTGACCGCTAAAAATCCCTAATTAATCAACAATTAATCCACAATCAAATATCAAGCAATGACAAGCAGAAAGTAGAGTTAAAATTTATTTTTAACTCTACATAAAAGATGTATAGGTGCAAGAATGTAGAGAGTTCGAACACAGGGAGCAAGGCATGATAGATCAACAATTGTATGTGTGTGAATGTGATGTATTGTCTACACTATGCAATGCAAATATTTTTTGTGGGTTTTTAATTTTTTTTTTTGATTTTTAATTTTGTATTTTGATTTTTAATTTACTGATTTTTTTTATTTTTTTATTTTTATTTTTTATTTTCTTTTTCAATATTGGAATATATAAACTATATAAGAAAAGAGGGGATAATATATTTATAAAAATAAGGGAAAATGCCCAAAAATTAGGGAATAAAATCTTTTTGGTCTTTTTGTAATTTTTTACTGTTTTTGTGATTTTTGGGGGGTTTTTCAAAATATTTTTGGTATTTTTAAAAGTGAAAATAAAGGAAAACAGTGACTTAATTACTAGCCGAAACTAAAATGGGAATAAAAAACACCAAATAAGATCAAAATTTTCCCAAACTAATTTTAAAATAAAGGAAATAAAATGGGGAACCTACAGGACCTGAGTTTGCATTTTTTGGATTTTTCTATAATTTTTTAAATTTTTTTGAAGTTTTAAGGTGTTTTCTAATTTTTAGGGTTTTTCTTTTGACAATTTTAGTGATTTTTGGGTTGACACTAAAATATGATAAAATACACAATGGGTGATTTTTTTTGGAATTTTTCTAGGTGTTTTAATATTTTTCTGATATTTTCTAAGCTAGACAGTACTGAAATGGCATGTTTTTTTATTTTTAATAAATATAAAAATGCAATAAAAATAAAATGCAAAAATATGACGTGGAAGTGCAAGTTAACAGGAACCTATGTGATTTTTTTGGTAATTTTTGGAGTTAAAATGATGCATGAAATAAATAGAGCACGCAAGCAAAAATAGCTAAGCCTGGCAGGGGTATAAGTGCAAATATCAAAACATCCAGGGGCACGCATGCAAATTTTCCACAAAATATAACACTAATAAACAAAGTTTTTGGATCAATTACAAATTTCCAAACCCGGGAGGGTTTCCCTGCAAATAAGGTACATACATTTGAAAATCATTTTGCAAAGGTTTTTCAAACAGTATAGATAGATTTTTCAAAATATTTTGCAACCATTTTTCAAACCATTTGCAAATCATTTTTCAAACATTTTATTTCACACAAAGAAAATAAGTTTTACAAAACACACATTTTTACAAAGGTTGAAAACATGTAACAAAACATTTTCAAAATAGTTTTTAATAAATGTTTACAAAGATTTTCAAACTATTTTTCAAACATTTTACAAAAAACATTTTCACCTGATTTATTAATCAGTACATAAAAAGAATTTGAGGAATAAAACACCTTTTTATTAGGGATTTTAATGAATTTTAATGAATTATTAGCCATATTATTAAGAAAATATGAAAGTACGAGTTATGGCTAAAGTATATACGTAGTATATACGACCCCCCTATACTTAGCTTGAGCTATGTCCTCATAGATCGGAGAGAAAAGAGAAGACATAACTCGTACTAAGTATAGGCAAGTCTAAAGAATAAATAAATGAACCAATGAGAAGTTGACCGTCCCCCCTATACTTAGGATCAAATAATCCTAAGTATAGCAGACTGTACACAAAGCAGGGAGGGTCAAGGGTGGGAATGGACAGATCGTACTCAGATTGTCTCCCCCTGTACTTAGGGTAAGATATCCCTATGTATAGACAAGAAGAGGGGACAATGGAGAGGATCGAAAAAGAATAGAACAACTCAAGGTGCACACCCCCCTATACTTAGGACAAAGTACGTCCTAAGTATGGAAAACTGTCTACAAGGGCAGTACCTTTTTGATAGATAAAGAATATAAAAAAGGAAAAGAAGAAAAGAAGAAAAGAGATTAACAGATGAAAGCATGATATAGACAAATGATCTGTACAACGGAAAATGGAAGTGATCACCATGTATGAGATGCAGATGATATGAGTCAAAGAACACATCTCATACCAGAAGAATTGGGGCAACGTCAATGGTCGGCGGATCATGATCTAGATATAGCTTCAGGTGTTGAACATTGACACGGAAGGTAGAGGAAGATGACAGTTCAGATATGTCATTACTGCCATTGTCATGTACCTTCCTGACCACATAAGGACCTTTCCACTTGCTCTGTAATTTCCCTGGAAATAATTTTAGCCTGGAATCAAACAACCATACTCGTTGATCTGGCTCAAACTGTTTATGGCTGATATGGGAATCGTGCCATGTCTTCACTTTTTCTTTGTATTGTAGGCTGCTAGAAAAGGTTGTATCTCTCAGTTCCTCCAGGGCTGCCAAATCTGCTCTCCTCTGGTCGCCTATACTCTCGGGATCCAATAATAACTCAGTTACTGCCCAAAGTGACTTGTGCTTGATTTCCACAGGAAGATGGCACGACTTGCCATAGACGAGACAAAAAGGAGATGTCCCCAATGGATTCTTAAAGGAAGTCCGATAGGCCTACAAGATCGAGTCTAAAAGCTGTGACCAATCCTTTCGGTCTGGGCGGACAACCTTCTGTAAGATAGTCTTTATCTCCCGGTTCGATACTTCGGCAAGACCATTAGTCTGAGGGTGATACAGCGTGGCAACCCGATGGTCAATGCCAAACTCATCTGCAAGGGCCCTAACCTTGTCATTGATGAAGTGAGACTCCCCGTCTGAAATCAAGACTCTAGGTACCCTGAACCGTGAAATGATATTTTTCCTCAAAAATTTGCACACGGTTTTAGCATCTGCAGCTCGAGCGGGGATGGCCTCAACCCATCGGCTGACATAATCTACAACGAGCAAAATATGCTAGAATCCCTGACTCTTAGGAAATGGGCCCATGAAATCAATCCCCCATGCATCAAAAACCTCACAAAAGTGAATGGGTTGCATGGACATCATGTCTCTCTGTCTGCAGGTTCCCATCTTCTGACAATCAGTACATCTCTTCACGAACTCATCAGAATCCTTGAAGAGAGTAGGCCACCATAGGCCGGATTGAAGCACCTTTTGTGCCGTCCTTTTCCCAAAATGATGTCCTCCTGCCTCAAGCTTGTGGCAGTATGTGAGGATGCTATGCTGCTCTTCTTGAGGAATGCACCTCCTCCAGATGCTGTCCCCTCCTTCATGATAAAGGACGGGATCCTCCCAATGGTAAAGCTTGGCCTTCGCTAGGAAGGTCTCGAGCTTCTGCCTGAGCCAACCTTGTGGGACCGTCTTGGCAACAAGATAGTTCACAATGTCGGCATACCACGGGAGCGAGGTGATAGCCCAGATCGCCTCATCTGGAAACATCTTTGTGATAGGTGCGCTGGGCTCAGATTCCTCAAGGTTCTCCAATCGGGAAAGATGATCCGCCACCACATTCTTAACTCCAGGCTTATCCTCATTCTAAATATCAAATTCCTGGAGCAGAAGGATCCATTTGGTAAGAAGTGATTTGGCATCCTTCTTAGCCATTAAGTACCGGATGGTGGTGTGATCTGTATAAATTGTCACTCTAGATCCGAGAATATAAGATCGATACTTATCCAAAGCAAAAACTACGGCCAGCATCTCTTTCTCAGTCACAGTGTAATTCCGCTGAGCGGCATCCAAAGTCCGGCTGGTGTAGTGAATGGCAAACGGCAATCCATCCCTCCTCAGTCCAAGCACAGCCCCAACGGCAAAATCGGAAGCATCGGTCATGATATCGAATGGGAGAGACCAATCGGGTGGCTGAAGGACAGGAGCCGAAACAACCATACTCTTGAGAGTCTCAAAGGACGCAAGACACTTATCATTTACAATGAACTCGGTGTCTTTCGTCACCAGATCAGTAAGCGATCGGGCAATACGACTGAAGTCATGAATAAACCGTCAGTAGAAACCGACATGCCCCAGAAAAGACCGCAATTGACGCAGATTGGACGGTGGATTGAATTTCCGAATGATATCCACCTTGGTCGGATCGACCTCCATGCCCCTGTTGGAGACGATATAACCAAGGACCGTCCCTTGAGTCACCATGAAGTGACTCTTCTCCCAAGACAATACAAGGTTGACCTCAATGCAGCGCTGAAGCACACGGTCTAGGCAGTCAAGACACGCATCAAACCCGTCGCCATAGACCGAGAAGTCATCCATGAAGACCTCTAAACAGTCACCCACCATGTCCGAGAAAATGGACAACATGCAACTTTGGAATGTCGCGGGAGCGTGACATAGACCAAAGGGCATCCGTCTGAAAGCATAAGTCCCAAACGGATAGGTGAATTTCGTTTTCTCCTGGTCCTCGGGCGCAATGGCCACTTGATTGTATTCGGAGTACCCGTCAAGAAAACAATAATGACTCTTCCCAGCTAGACGCTCGATAATCTGATCAATGAATGGCAGCAGGAAATGATCCTTCTAGGTGGCCTCATTCAATCGTCTGTAGTCCACACAGACCCTCCAAGAAGTGGGTACTTGGGTAGCTATCTCCTCTCCAGACTCATTCACAACTGTAGTGATACCCGTCTTCTTGGGTACCACATGTAATGGACTGCCCCACTTGGAGTCGGAGATGGGGTAGATAAAATCGGCGCTCCACCACTTCGATATTTCTTTCATGACCACATCTCGAAGATTCGGGTTCAACCGTCGTTGGAACTCACGTGACGACCTAGCGTTGTCCTCAAGATAGATGTGGTGGGAGCACAAAGCTGGACTAATCCCCTGGAGATCAGCTATACTCCATCCTATCGCCTTGCGGTTTCTTTCAAGAACCTCCATCAGACGAGATTCTTGCTCTCCGGTCAAACCTGCTGAGATAATGACTGGGTGCATATCTGGATCACCCGTAAGGAATCTATACTTCAGCGACTGCGACAGAGGCTTTAGTTCTGGACAACTGGGAGGTGGCAGGTCTGGCTTCTGATATGTCTGTGTGAAAGCGACCAGGTCTGCATGGGAGAACTCTCGCTCTGCATGAACATCTGACGAAGGGCGGCTTGCTGAATCATCAATAAACTGCACTGGCTCGCATTCCGTCCTAGCTATCGGCTCAGAAGGAATCAAACACTGTAAATAGTCATCAAAATCATCGCAATCAATGTCTAAATCCGAGGGATCTGAAGTAGATGAACAAGATTGGAAATCATCAGCACCACTCATCCCAACACTGTCAGCCTCAGGTGTATCCTCGTCCAGGGGTGTACTCTCCAAGCTCTCGACTGCCATATGGTGAATCTGTAGGCAAGGCGAGGGTCTGTGCTACAGGATTTGTCCAGTTGGATTCATCATCGATCATCACAAAATCACACTCCTGATGGATGTCTAGCTCTTCCTCTGTCATCTGCGCGGCTTCGCTAGACTGCTCCGAGCATTCTAGTTCTCTGGCTCTGGTTTCCTTGATCGTCTCTATTTGTATGGTTTCGCCCTCTACGCGAAAACATACCTTCCGCTATCATGATCGGTCACCGCCTTGGCTGTGGCCAAGAGTGGACGTCCGAGTATGATGAGGGCATCGGTTACCGACTCAGGGATCTCCATTTCCAATACAACGAAGTCCACGGTGAATGTCAGGCCCTGAATGGTAACGACCACGTATTTCAATAACCCCTTCGGCCTCTTAGTTGACCTATCAGCAAACTGAAGGACTGTCCTGCTCCTAAGAAGAGGACCAAACTCGAATCGGTCGAGTAAGGCTGCCGGAAGAAGGTTAATCGAAGAGCCGATGTCTAACAGAGTACGATCAAACTGCTGCTCCTGAATCTCGCATCTGACATAGGGAGCTCCTGCATCTGGTCTCTTGGCTGGCAGTTTATTCTGAATAGTGCAGCAAGTGGAATGAGTGAGCACATGGATCTGATCTCTGTGGTTCCTCCTCTTCCTGCGGACGGTAGTCTTCTCTTTCAAGTTCTTTTTGAAGAGGGGGATGTGCTCAAGTGCTTCATGTAGAGTCAGCTGAATGTGGAATCGATCAATCATCTGATTGCTGAACTCTACCTGTTGATCCTTTTTAGGATTTTCTCTTTTATTTCCCTTCGCCCGACGGAGTGCCTCAGGGAAGGGGATGGTAGGGGCCTCCTCAGATGGAGGACTAGGATGAGGTTCATGTGCCTGTGAGGGAATGGAATCCATACCATGATCATCATTCAACACATATGGATCTGAAATGTGAACAAAAACCTTTCCTTTATTCATATTTTTGTTCTTTTTGTTGTTACCACAGTCCATAGATAGAAAAGGTGGTAACACCACAAAAGGAAGCTCAACAAAAGTAGATGTGGTGGCCTCAGTACCACCACCGGCACCTGTCTTCGCGGCATCAGCACCGCGCTCTAGCTCAGTATCCAAAATGGTGGCATCAGCACCACCGTCTGCATCTGGTATCACGACGGCCTCAGTATCGTCGTCTGGAACTCCATCATTGGTGGTATCAGCACCACCGTTTTCAACAACATCATTAGCAGCATCAACATCGCTACCCTTCTCATCTGGCGCTCCTGATTCGGCGTGTGGCTGTCGCTCAGATGAGGCGCCGCTGGCTAGCATCTTACCGCTCCTAGTAGTCACAAAATCAGCATCATACAAAGAAGAAGACATGTCACTCAAATAATCACTAGGAGAGGTATCCTCTGTAAACTCTACCTGCTCAGACTTCCTTTTTAGATTGTTCGGGTTTGGTTCAATCTGAGCTGGTATAGCATCTTTGCCCTTGATGATGTCTCTCATCTCCTGCCGGAACTCATCCATTTCTTGCCGGAAGAATGCTCGTTGTTCGAAGTGCAAGCGGGCAAGATCATCTAAAGCTGGGTTCTCAAAAGCGGGAGCCTGAGAACCGGACGAGTTTCCCTGCTGGAAATGAGGTTGTTGCTGCTGCTGGTGAGGATAGTGCTGGGGAGGATAGGAGTATGATTGTTGAGGCTGCTGACGCTGCCTCCACTGCTGGTTATTGTAAGCGGGACGAGGACCATGCTGGTGTGGGCATATTGGGGCTGCTGCTGCTGCTGTGGTTGCTGGCTGCTCTGCTGTCCTTGAGCTGGAGGCTGCTGCTGAGATGAGGAGCCACCGTTGCCCCAACGGAATCCGGGGTGATCGCGACAAATCTCGGGCTGAGGGTACCGGTCGTACCAAATCCCATTGACTTCCATCAATGGTTCCTGCTCAAAGGATGGTGGAGGTAGAACTGCCAGTGGCTGCTCCGGCTGATAGACCACCATCTGAGTGTCCTGAGATGGCGGCTGTGTTGGGTAGTACTGCAGCAGCGGGACCAACTCTGCCCTGATGTGGTTAACCTGGCGGTACGAGGTAGAGGTTTGGGATGAGCTAATACTGCTCGAATCAGCTCGTGACCTGGGAGGTTGCTAGGAAGATGTCTGTGCCTCCTGAACGTAAAGAATATGCATCTTCAGGTCACTCATCGTCTTGGCAATTTGGTCCATCTGGGCCATGCCTTGCATTTGCTTCTTCTCGAGGATCTCGAGATGGTCCAGCTTCTCACTAATTATGCCCATGTCGACTGCGGCTGATTCAGCTTGGGTTGCGGCTGTCGACGAAGTGGGGGGACCAGCATCGATGCGAGCGATCCTCTGAAATGATCACGCTCCTTGCAGGGGCTTTTGTTGTGTGTGAACACGGGCTTGGGCCATGACGGTTGAATTCTCTGCCATGCCTTCATAGATGGCCCAAACATCGTCTTCACCTTTAGAAAAATACGACCCACCACAAGAGGCGTTAACAAGCCCCTGCAGCTCCGGTGTCAGCCCACAAAAAAACTCTGCACCATATTGGACTTGGATATATCGTGATGTGGACACCGGTAAATGAGCTCTCTGAATCGATCCCAGGCTTCATGAAACTGTTCATTAGGGATCATGAAGAAATTGCTGATCATAGCTCTAGCTGCGTTCGTCCGGCCGAGAGGGTAATACTTGTTCAAGTATGCGGTCCGGAGATCTACCCAAGTATCGATGAATCGCCCCAAATGTTTGAGCCAGTATGTGGCTCTGTCAACCAAGGAGAAAGGGAAGGCGATCATCTTGATAGTGTCCTCGGTCACCAACCAATCATGAATGGTACTGCAGATCATTTCGAATTTTTGTAAGTGGAGGTGTGGCTCTTCGGTCGCCAGCCCATGAAATTTCGGAAGTAGCTAGATGGTGTGCGGGCGAAGCTCGAAGTCTCCAAGGATAGCAGGGTGTCAGATCCACCGGTGAGTGAGGGATGCTGCTGGATTGTGTAATTCCCTCATGATTGTCTGTGGCGGCCTCTCTTGGTTGGGCTCTCCTCCCTGGTTCTCTACAACTGGTATATCACCTCCACCGTCATCGCCCCCAGGTCGGTTCTCTCGCATCTGTGCGATCTCTCTCATGAGGTCACCCATAAAGACTCCCTGGTCATGAATCTGTCTCTGCATAGTCTCCAGGGATGCTAGAAGTGAATTATTGATGGTGGCTTGATCAAATAAGAATGGAGGATGCTCGTGCTCATCTGGGTGCTCTCCTCTGTAAGCCATGTCTGGGTTCTCTGAAAAAGCAAAAGAACCCATCTCAGGTGACGTCAAATGCTCTGAGCTCTGTGATGCACTAAATTCTGAAACTCTTGGACTGATGGAAGGAGAAGGGTGGTTGAGGGGGAACAGGGTGGATGTGAACTTAGGCTCGGAGAGTGGGTCTGGACTCTCCGAGGTTGTCCTAGATAAATGAGGAGGAGTGCTGGATAGCGGTGCCGACAAAGTCGGCCTAAGAGATCTCCGTCCCATCATCTTGATTATTGAGAAGAGCAAGGTGAATGCAGAAGAAGAAGGAGGGCAAAATTGCACACAAGCGTGCAGTGTTTTTGATCTTAACCTAAAATCAACTAGCAATCAAACACAAAACAGGGGAGTTCACCAACTCAACACATGAAGCCGTGAAGGTTCGGCTTTTATCTTTGTAATTTTTAGCTTGTTTTCAGGAAGCTATCTTGTAACGAGTCCTTAGAGTGTTACGCCTAAAGGAGCGAGAGTACTGCCGGAAAAGTATTCCCGTACTTGTCCTCCTCCTGTGTAACCTGTAGCTTGCACTTTTGAGGTCCTTGTAACCCTTCCTGGATCCCTACTCAGCCAAAGAAGAAGAGGGAGGAAGCCAATAGGTGAAACCAATACTTCGGATCTCGCTCGCAACGGAATCACCCATGAGCGTGCAAGATCCTACTCGAACGCAGACGGTGAGACAGACATACCCGTGAAGGCGTGGACTATGCTCGGTACTTTGGACAAGGTTGATGCTCACACAATAGTGAGTCACCAATGGTGACCAAGCCCTACTCGCCTACGTACGATAGTAGCGCCAATACTTCGGAAATCCAAGCGATACACAAGGCAGCCACAAGCTGGGTTTTTGGCTCTAATCCTTACGAAGCACTCTACTCACTTGGAAGGAGACCTTCCCATGAAACCTGAATACAAGTGAGGGTGTGACTCTCCCCAATCAATGAGTCCAATTACCAATTTTACTTAGGTCAAAGTTTTCTTAGCAGTCACTTTTTTAATTTTTTTGGTGTTATCGCTTCTTTTGAGTAAATTCAAACAAGCGTCTAATGATTTTGTATTTTCTTTGATTCCTACTTTGTCCAAAAATAGATGGAGAAAAGAGTCGGAAAAGCCGTGCAAGTCGGCACCAAGATGGAAATCTCACCTTTGTGCCTGAATGATGAATGCAAAGATCGACTGACTTACATTGCCTCTAGCTCTCTCCATGCGGGATGCAAAGCAGAAATTTATAAACCTAATCTATATGCCGATATGCAAGCGGAAAGCATCCTAAGCAGGCAATTGCTACGTGAAGAACCATAAGTCAACCACTAATCTCCAATCCTAAAGTCCGGTCTAGGCTCACCCCTCCTCCTCTCGACACATCAAGTTCAGGAGAAGCGCTTGGCGGGATGAGCTCGTGGCGCGGTGGATCGAAGACTAATGATTAATTGTTTAATTAAACTAATTCTAAATACAATCTATAGGTACATGCAATAGTTTTTAGGGTGTTTGGAACTAGTCTAATCGATCAAGCAAAAGCCTAGAACTAAGGGCTCAATCCACAAAAGAAATGAAAAAGAAATCCAAACCGGCAAATGACAGCGAGAAACTCAATGAAATCCGCAGTGAGCCCCCAGGTGAACAGACACCTGGAAATTAGGCCCGAAGTGTCTGAATGTCCAAGTCCTTGTATTATTACAAGTTAATAAATCTCTCTCTCTCTCCAAAATAAAAGACAACTAATCTAACACTCTCTCTCAAGTCTCCCGCTCTCTCCTGTCGGCTAGGCTAAGAAAACCGACTCCGCTTCCCAAGGTTGCACCGGATCCCCTAGGCGATCCGCCTCGCTCCGCGGTCCCTCGCAAGAAGACAAAAAGAGATGGTCAGAAAGCTCACAGATAAATATCAAAAATAAGAGAGACAAAGCAAGCAATGGTGCAAACAAGTGAACATAGTCAGACAAAAATGTGATCTATTCGTTGTTGCTCCCTGACAACAGCGCCATTTGATAACTAGGAATTTCTAATGGTCTTGTGATCCACACAAGGCGGGAACACAGAGGTCGCTGTTGTGATTGCTAAAAATCCCTAATTAATCAACAATTAACCCACAATCAAATATCAAACAATGACAAGCAGAAAGTGGAGTTAAAATTTATTTTTAACTCTACATAAAAGATGTATATGTGCAAGTATGTAGAGAGTTCGAACACAGGGAGCAAGGCAGGATAGATCAACAAGTGTGTGTGTGTGTGTGTGAATGTGATGTATTGTCTACACTATGCAATGCAAATATTTTTTTGTGGGTTTTTAAAAGCAATTTTGATTTTTAATTTTGTATTTTGATTTTTAATTTCCCGTTTTTTTATTTTATAATTTATATTTTTTATTTTCTTTTTCAATATTGGAATATATAAACTATATAAGAAAAGAGGGGATAGAATATTTATAAAAATAAGGAAAAATGCCCAAAAATTAGGGAATAAAATCTTTTTGGTCTTTTTGTAATTTTTTACTATTTTTATGATTTTTGGGGGTTTTTCAAATATTTTTGGTATTTTTAAAAGTGAAAATAAAGGGAAACATTGACTTAATTACTGGCCAAAACTAAAATGGGAATGAAAAATACCAAATAAGATTAAAATTTTCCCAAACTAATTTTAAAATAAAGGAAATAAAATGGGGAACCTACAACACCCGAGTTTTCATTTTTTAGAGTTTTATATAATTTTTTAGATTTTTTGAAGTTTTAAGGTGTTTTCTAATTTTTAAGGTTTTTCTTTTGAAATTTTTAGTGATTTTTGGACTGACACTAAAATATGATAAAATACACAGTAGGTGATTTTTTTGGAATTTTTCTAGGTGTTTTAATATTTTTCTGATATTTTCTAAGCTAGACAGTACTGAAATGGCATGTTTTTTATTTTTAATAAATATAAAAATGCAATAAAAATAAAATGCAAAAATATGGCGTGGAAGTGTAAGTTAACATGAACCTATGTGATTTTTTTGGTAATTTTTGGAGTTAAAATGATGCATGAAATAAATAGAGCACGCAAGCAAAAATAGCTAAGCCTAGCAGGGGTATAAGTGCAAATATCAAAACATCCAGGGGCACACATGCAAATTTTCCAAAAAAATATAACACTAATAAACAAAGTTTTTGGATCAATTACAAATTTCCAAACCCGAGAGGGTTTCCCTGCAAATAATCCAATAGGGCACGTGACTGGCACGCGCCTGAGAAGGTCCTAACTATAATTTTAAAAATCCCCGGGGGCTCACTTGCAATATTTCCAAAACTTTTACACTTAATTCAAAAATTAGGGTACTTAAATGAAATACACAAATGGCCGAGGGCCTTGCTGCAAAAATCCCCACACCTCACATGTACAAGTCACGTGAGGTGACGTGGCCATGACCCGTATACAATTACGAAAAGTTAGGGGGTCTTTTTACAAATATTACAAAAATATTAAAGCTGTCGATGAATGTTTAAATGCTAAATAATAAATACAAAAACTTGTGCGGGTTAGTTTGCAAAATACCTACACAAAAGCGATCTGACGGCGGGAGATCTTCACTTGAACACGTGACGCGTTCTCCTCGCACGATGCCGCTTCGCGCCCAACGACCGAGATTAGATGGGCTTCAAGATCGAACAACGTGGACGAGCGAAGGACCTGACTGTGGCTGCATCTTTTGGCGCTCCTCTTGGATCGGATGACGAAGAAGTCCCCTTCAAGAACAGGGAAGAACGTCGCCCCTCCCGAACATCGATAGGCGCACTGGCGTCGCTCCGGCCTCCATCTTCATCGCAGAAGGTCCCAAATGAAGCCTGGAAGAGTCTTGAGTCCACCGACGGAGCCAAAAAGGCTCAACGAGCTCCGATGCTCCGTGGCGAAGCCCAGAAAGAATGGCAGCCCAGGTACCTTTGGTTCTCCAAAATCGACCCCTCTAGTGGGCCTTTTAGCTCCTGCGACTGCCAAAAAATGGTCAATGGAGGCGGGGGCAAAATGCCTCGACCTCCAGAGGGTTCTCACAAGGGGTGAAAAGCGATATCAATGCTCGTCGGAGCTTGCTCCGGCGAGGGAACTCGATTGAGCGAATCGATGGGGGATTGGAAGCGAAAAGGGGACCTAAGTGATCCTAGGACTACAGAGAGCGAAACGGGAACGAAAATGAAGGAAATAAACACCTCAAGGGGGGTACCCGAGGTTGAAATACCTCGACGGGAAGGTCACCAGAGGTGGGGGTGGAACACGCCCAGATCGTGGTCGATTCGCCGCCTTGAAGAAGGGAACTTGGAGCTGTCACCTCCAGGAAGCTCGAGCGAGTCCAAGGGGGGAAAGATCTGGATGAATTATGGTTCCCAATCAAATCGAAATCCAAGGAGGAGTTTTGTAGGGTTGACGGCCAGGCGAGGAAGATCGAGGCAAAGCGGGTGAATCGATGCTCCATACCCCGAGGTTTCACCTGGGCGTGAATCACAGATAATCGAGGATGAAAAGTCAAGAAGATTCCTTCGCGAGATAGTGCAAGAGGAGTCCTCGAAAAAAAATGGGAGAAGTTGGTCAAAAATGCAGTCTGACAAGGGCTACAGGACCTAGGGCAGACAGTTGACCGAGGTCAACTGTGACTGCCCCCTGGTTGGTCCACATGGACCAACCAGGAAAAAGGTCCTTAAAAAACTTCTAAATTCATTAGAAAATAGTAAATGATATTATAAAATTTCGGTTATTAAATAAAAAAATATTTATTATTTTATGTAGTATTTTATTGTGATTTTTAATTATTTTTATGGGATATATTTTTACAAGTTGCTTTTTATAGCATATATAGGTATATTACCTATATATTTTATTATTTTATTTTTATTTTATGTATTTAGTTTTATTATTTTTATTTATTATTTTATATAATTATAAAATACCTTTATACAATTAATTATATTTTTATTTTAATTTTCAGATGTAGTTTGTATATTTAATAAAATAAAAGTATAGTTTATACAGGTATAAGTATAGGTATTATACCTATGTATTATACATACAAGTATTTTATTTTGTATTTTATTTAGGTTTTTATTCTGATGTTAATGTACATAATTATTATAAATATTAATTACAAAATTATAAAAATATAAAATTATAAAAATAATGAATAAATAATAAAATGAATATTTAATCTGTACAAATATACAATGAGGGTCCAAAACTCAACTTTCAAATCGTAGCTCTGCCAAAGGCAAAACCACTGCCATTAAATAGATTATTTTATTCTATATACAATTAAAGGTGAGTTTGATGCATTTGGAGGTTTCATTTGTGAGATACGGGTCTGGGAAGTTGGGAATCTAGATTTTTATTCAGACCATAACTTTTTATCTGTACATTATTTTTTAGTGAAATAAATTTTGTATTTTTCTATATAAAATTATCTACAACTTTCATGTACAAAGTTTCTTTATTTGATGTATAAAAAGTGGAACCAAAAATAGGTCCCAAAATAAATAAAGAATGAATTAAAAAGTATAGGTATTTGTCCCTTATCTCCCCCTACTTTATTCCTGGTCGACCTATTCATCCAGATGCCTAGGTCTCAGGGTTTCGGGTCATAAAATATTTACAATAATTTATTCTTTTTCTTTTATTTATTCTATAATTTTGGCTTTAATTACAGTATTTCGTACACTATTTGCATGCACATGCATGAATGCTAATATGCTCTAATTAAGGGTATTTACAGGCATTTGCAAGGGTTTTTGAGGCCAAAATGATAGAATAAAGATGATGAAATGTGGATTCATCAAGCCCGAAGAAGAATCATCAGAATGGTCAATGTCTATAGTTATGTACTTAGTCGATTTGCTAGAACATGAATCAAGGAGAGGAGGATGGTCATAGTGCTTCTTCCCTCCAATAGCAACCAGGATAGAGGATATGAACCCTAAACTGAGTATGTGAGGTGCTGGCCATTGGTTCTTCATTGGATGAATCAAGTTGTTCGTTGATCATCTCCTGCAAGGTTAGTACACATGTCGGGTATATGATAGTGCTCTGAGTTGTCTTGGGCTTTGTAGGCTCAAGTGTCGAATCACAATAATGATCAAGAAAGTCTGAAATGATTGTGTTCCAATTTGGCAAATTGGAAGTGTCTAAATCAGGATCATTCACCTCGGTGGCAACATTTGTTATCTCGGCAGTCGCTTCGTTATGTATTTCTCATTGAGTCATGTCTTGAGTTGGTGGTTCTTGAGGAGAGGTTTGATCATGTGAAGGGTCTGACTCTATGGTCTCCTCTTGGTCACGACTTTTGGCATTTTGTATAGTTATCTCAGGGTCAGGTTTGTCCTCGAGAATTGGGTCATTTGGGTAATGGTCTAGAAAATTTATGTCTTGTGTCTCGCAATTGATTGTCGCTCTAGCAGGTGCTAAAAACAGCTTTCTCAAAACAATAGGAGACTCGATCAACTCTTATTGATGCTCAATGTCCAGGACAATGAGGTCCACTCTATGTTCGGCACCTTGAAAGTTCATGATGATGTAAATAATTCTTCTCAGTCTTTTTGCAGATCGATCTAGAAATTGAACGATCACTCTAGTCTTTTGAGCAGTTCGAGTTTGAGTTGGTCAAATACAGACTTAGGGAAGATGCTTAAGGTGGAGTCATCATCTATCCGAACGTGAGTAAACTCGGTATCCTCAATTTCCACAATTAACCATGGTTATTCACTTAACTTTTCAGCTCTTTGTCTTTATATTCATCATCATTGAACTAGAAATAGTAATTAAATGATATTCAGTTCTTGATCGCTTCTGTCCTATCTTCTTAGGTGATAATCGACTCTTCACAAATATTTGAAGATCGGGTATTTACAAAATGCTCCCATTTTAGTGTTGTCCAATTTTTTTATTTTCCTGATTTTTTAAATCTTTTAATGTTTTAGATAGAGTCACTAGAATAGTCAGTAGGTTGGTCAGTGGTCTCGGGTGCTTGTGGTGTTTGTATTTGAAATGTTGCACATGACGTGTCTCAGGTTTGCTTTGTGTTGTCCTCACTCCTCCTTGGTTGTTAATCATTTCTTTTACCATTTGGATGGCACTATTAAGTTGATCGATCAAAGCATCATCTTCCAGTTAATTCAAGCTATGTCATATGCAATCGTCTCATGACTTGGAGAGGAATAACTGTACTCATTATGTTGTGACTCCGACATGCAATCTTCAGTCAAGTAATAGTCATTCTCTATGGTCATGGTCTGGTCATTAGTCCTATTTCCTTGACTCTGGATCTCAAATGTTTGGTCAAAGGAAAAGTGGTTGTACTCAGAAAGAGAGTCGTTCTAAGTAGGGGATGATTCAAATAATGAATTATCAATCATAACGGGGAATTGTGTTTCACTTTCAAACTCAGTTACGCTCCTTTCCATCCTCAAATTTGCCCACGCTTGGTGTCCACATAATATTCATTTGGTTCCGCGAGCGGTTCATATCTCAAATACTCAACCGAAGAAGAAGAGGGGTCATGGAATGGAATAGGTGTGAATGAGGAGAAGGAAGATGGTTGGGGAGGAACCGTCTTAAAAAGGGGGTTCCATTGGAATGAACATGATAACGAAGATGGTTGGTCATGGTTGTGTAAGCTCAAACCACGGAGTCTGGGTATGAATGTCAATATTCTAACATCTTCAAAAAGGAAGGTGGACAATGATTCACGAACCTTGATATGTGTATGCTAGTGCAATGATCTTCGAACGCACACAATACGATAAGCAATTCAAGCCCAAAGTTCACTAACTTCATAGTAAAGGCCACAAAGGTACGATCCGCAACTAAAATAAATGAATAAAGATGAGAAATGCATATTCATCACCCAGGCCATTGGATCTTGAGATCCAATAGCTCTATTTTGGGCACGATGGGAATGGCTGGAGCAACTTTAATGCAAGTCGTGATGAGTGAATCAGAGTCATCTGAACAAACGATCATACCACTCAGATGAAGCGCAGGGCTGAATGAAAGGCCAGCATGTGAAGGCTTAAGATTGGGCCACGAGACTGATGAATATATGATTCATCACTTTAATTAGCTGAAAATAGAGCTTCGTACTGAGAAATTATCTTCATTCATATGCTTATATCTAAAAATTAGCATTCATGCACTTGTAAATAATTTGCACAAATTAGCATTCCATTCTTCATTCATAATCATTTGTAAATTTTTACTTAACCTCGACTATTTTTAATTAATTCATCCTAACTCCAATTGACCTAAAAATGACTCTATTGTGTAAACATCACTAACATTAATCAATAAAAAATCCAAAAAAATGCTAACTTTTATATATTTGAAATGAACCTAAACCCTAATTTCAAGACAGAAAGCCGTAAATGATGAAATTTCTCACATAGAATGTGCAATTGCACTCTACTTGCTTTTGAATTAATGTAAATTAAATTATCTACAAATTAAAACTAAATTCAAAAGGATCAGAGTTCATTTGTGAAATATGGACTTTGGGACCTAACTGTATATTGTACATAGTTACTAAATTTTGAGCTAGTATTTCATGTACATATTTGACTCCTTTTGATTTATTACTTTTTCATCTCTTTATTTCATTTCATGATCTAATTAATTGTAAAAAAAATCCCAAAAAACAAAAAATCAATGAAAAATACAAACTTTGACTTGAGCACATTGACTAGTTCACCTGTACACATCACACATTTTCTAATTATTTTTTAACTGACAAAAATCCAAAAAAGTACATTTGAGTCCAGTGCACTAGTTTAAATCATATTTGATTTTTGCATGCATTATTCATCTACAGAAAGTTAAAAAATACAAGCTTAAATGATATTTAATTTCATCTAAGCCTTCTATGATAGAGAGAGTGAGAGATTAAGCAACGAAAGCGCTTGGACTCCGGCAATTTCCTCAGCTTATTCAGTCATGTCGTAGCCACCTACAGTGTTGCTCGATCATTGCCCTTTTGGCGAGGTGTTGAGCGAAGACCAGAGGCCTTCTCCAACTTCATCTCCATGCTCCTCAATTCATCCACCAACCTTCTCCATTGATGAATCTCCTTTTCATCAACTTTATTCTATCATTTTGGCATTAAAACTCTATCTTATGCATGTAAATAATATTATTTTGTTCAAATTAACATTCATTATTTGTTCCATTTATTATGCATAAAATACTATTTTTAATGTCAAAATTATAGAATAAAGAAAAGAAAAAAAGAATAAAATATCAAAGGCCCTAAACCCTGAGACCAAGTCAAGAATTAATTTGGTCGACAAGGAATAAAGTAGGGGAGATAAAGGCCAAAAATACAATAAAAAGCATGTTTATTTATTCATCAATAAAGAATTTTTGGAACATATTTTATTCTATATTATTTATACCTCAAATAAAGAAACTTTGTACATTAAGTTGTAGATTAAAATACAAATAAAAATACAAAATTAAGTTTGCATAAAAATAATATAACGTGTGCACTTTATCCTAGAATAAAAGGCCAAAATATCAACTTCTCATACCCATATCTCCCAAATAAAAACTCAAAATATATCAAAATTACCTTTAATTGTATATAACTTTTAATAATCTATTTAGTGAAGAGGGTTTCGTATTTTTGGAGTTAAGGTGTGAAAGTTAGGTTTTGGAACCCGATTGTATAGTGTACCCCAGCAAAAATTCATTTTATTTATTATTTATTATTTTAAAATTTTAGATTTATATAAATTTTTAAATATTAGTTATAATATATGTACATATTTATAATAGAAGAAAACCACAAATAAGACACAAAAATAAAATAGCCTACATAAATACATAGATGAATATACAATAATTATACATATATATTTAATACCCCTATTTATTTAAATGTATAGATAACACCGTAAATATACAATAAAAATGTATTCGTGTATATAAAAATAAGTCATACATATATAAAATAAGAAATAAAAAAATAAAATCAAAAATACAAAATAAAATTAAAAGATACAAAACATAGGTAAATAAACTCATAAATATACCCTTGAAAATTAATTTGTAATAAATAACCCAAAAAATAAATAAAAAATTAAAATACTACATAAAATAGTAAATATTTTTTTATTTTATACCCAAAAAATAATAAAATTGTTTACTATTTTTATTTTCATTTATTTTTTAACAATATTATTGTTTTGTCACGACTTGGGTTGACATGGCTCAATCGCGAGGCTACTTTTATTGACACCTAGTCAACTCAGCCTCTAGGT
Organism: Ottelia alismoides; assembly: GCA_037367405.1. Lineage (NCBI taxonomy): Eukaryota > Viridiplantae > Streptophyta > Magnoliopsida > Alismatales > Hydrocharitaceae > Ottelia > Ottelia alismoides. The sequence goes on along the minus strand of JAZKJV010005384.1, from coordinate 325,586 downwards.
GTCTCTGTCTTGGCAAAGATGACGAGTCCCTCTTCTCCATCACTTTTCATGGGCATTCCATCTATCATTTTAGTCTATTCTTCACGCCACGATCACCCTCTATCAGTCACTCATGCCCAAACTCCAGATTTGTTGAACATAGCATTGATTATTCCCAAACCCTAGGTTAATAAGGGTCCCCTACCATGTTTATAAATAATCCCCTCTCCTTCCTTCTCCCTTTTGGTCCCTTTTTGATCCCTACAACCCACTATCCTCGGCCCAACGAGTCTTCAAGTGACAGATGGAGAACCCCTGAGGTGGCGACGTGGTTGGAGGAGGAGAAGAGGCAACCCACATCTAGTGTTGATTTTTATTTATTGATTTAGCGTAACGAGGTGGATTCGTAGTTCGCTAGAGGCTAGCTCCGGTGAACATCCCCACCATGTTTTCGACTGTTCTGACCACCCATTTTCACCTCATTCCATTTCCTAGTGCCTTCTCCATCTCCCAGACATGTTTGATCAACCAAAACCCTCGCAGTTTTTCAAATCGAGGTCTCCCCCACCACTTCGCCGGAGACCTCATCACCATCATCCATTTCTGCTCGATTTCGACCAAATAAAAGCCTGGTCCTGTCGCCTTTGTCTCTCCATCTTTTGTGCATCCTTGTAGGACCTAAAGTACCCATCTGAGGGGAGTTGACTTTAAGAAATTGGCCGTCGAGCAATACAGAGCTCTAGGGCCCATCTGAGGGGTCCTGGACCCATTCGAGGCATCCAGTCGCTACAAAGTATCACAGAGCATCTATTGAGCATCTTAGCAGCACTAGGGGTGCATGGAGGAGGAAGGATCAACGCACGGAAGTTCATCGTCCTGATGTTCTTCCAAGTTCGTAAAGAAGAACAGTTGTCGTTCGATCGTCTCCTCACTCCAGATTGCACCAGAGGCATCCGATCTCCATATCGTTGGATCTTCATCCAAGATATAATAAGATACGTCCAGCCTCGAACTGGTATCGGCCACCCAGAAGACGACGCATGGTAGGTGGAATGACTAGAACCGTCCGAAGGTACGCCATTGGGGGGGGGGGGGGGTAAATAGCAAACCTAACCCCCCACATTTTTGTATATATTTATTAATCTTGTAAATTTTTTCATAGTGTAAATAATTTGGACATTTTTCTTAAAGGCCCCTGGTATTTAGGTCTAGTCCAGCTCACGTGTTGTCCCATGTGCATTGAGAAAATTTCATTTATACCCTTGCAGATTTTTGAAATTAAATTTAGCCCAAAAAAATTAAATATATATTATATATTTCTAAGAAAATTGCACATGTACCCCTGCCTTTAATTTTAATTGCAAATATGCCCTCGCTAGTACATGTATTTTTGTGCATTTCTTCTATTTATTAAATATAGCAATCGTCCTCCAAAAATTATGCAAAAATAGGGTTAGATGCATGTTGGCATGTATTTTCACCAACATTTTTATTTTGACATTTTAGGCATTTTAATCATTTATTAAAAATAAAATGATCACATTTTTATCCCTGTTTAGCTTGAAAAATACCAAAAATAGAAAAACATTTTGAAAAATTTCACAAAAAATATGTTGCTTATTATTATATTTTATAACTAAGACCAAAATTCCCTAAAAATATAAAAAGAAAAACCTAAAAAGTTAAAAGCTCCAAAGTCTAGTAGAAATATAAAATTATCAAAACCCTAAAAAAATTATTTTTGCTTCTCAATTTTCTTTATATTAATATCTATCTATTAAAATTGATTTGGAGAATTATGGCCCTTATTTGATATTTTTAATCTTTAATTCAATTCTATCTATATCATTAATCCATGATATGGGATGTTTTTTATTTTAAAAATATATAAAAATATGTTAAAAAAGTATAGAAAATCAAAGAAACATTATAAAAGCATATAAAACCCAAAAATGTTTTTCCCCTGAATTTTGCTTATTTTTATTAGTATTTATAAATATTATACCTTATAATGTAAATATGTCCTTATATATCATCTATATTATATAATTAAAAGAAAAAGAAAATATAAAATTAGAAAATATAAAGGGAAAAATAAAATATAAATTAAAAACAATTAAAAAATTGAAATCCATAAAAAAATTTAAAATTTAAAAAACCCACAAAAATAATAAATGGACTAGAGAACATAACAATTTTTGAGCTTAATTGCACAATCTAATATTGCTCCATGATTTCAACCTCTGCACATACGTGCACGCTATACAATTTTTTTGTAGAATTATAATAATTTTAACTCCGCATTTTTGTTATTCATTGCTTTTATATTTATTGTGAGTTAATTGTTGATTGGATGTGTATTTCTTGTGGGTCGCCTCATTGGCACTCTATCTTCGTAGCCCGCAAGGATATTTTCTAACCCGCATAAAATCCCTGTCACCAAATGGCGTCGTTGTCGGGGAGCAACGCCACATCGATTGGTTTCTTTTATTTGTTTCTTTACTTTTTTTCTATATATGCTTCTTTGTTTATTTATTTTCATGATTATTTGATATTAATTGTGAACTGTCTAACACTCCTTCTTGTTTAACTTTGTTGCGAGGGACCTCTACATGAGGAAGGACTTCTTAGGAGGACATGTGCACCCAAGCAAGGCGGAGCCAACTTTCTGACCTAACTGGCAGGAGAGAGTGCAGCATACGAGGACTTGGATGAATTAAGGAAGACAACCTCTTCATTTGCATTTTATTTCATTTCATTTTTGATGTTGTAATTTAACGTGAGAGAGATTAATTTGTAATAATTTGGACTCTCTTCGGCATTTCACACTTCACGAGGTCCATAAGAGATTGTTCCCTTGAGGGCCTTGTCTTGTTTTCGCATTTTCATCGCTTTCTTTTTATTTGTTTTTTTGCTTCTATTTTACTTGTTTTGTGTAAATGAGTCATAGTTTAGGAGTTTCTTGCTCGATCGATTAAGGTCCAAAATCCTAATATATTGGCATGTACCTATAGATTCGCTTTGGACTTAGTCAAATCATAATTGTTGGCCATTTAGACTTGAAACCGCGTGTCGGGAGAGGTCACATACAGGCTGGCAGGATCCGTTGTGGCGGGCACCGAGTGGCATCGAAGATCGAACTTAGGTCTCGTATCTAGATAGCTAGCATCTGGTGCTTCGCACTAATAGCATATTCTATCTAGAGCGATTTCATCGACTTACATCTCATGTAGTGTAGTTTTCAATTATGTTATGCATCATGCATGGAGAAAGCTGTGAAGCACTATAAGTCTACCGACTATGCATGCATCATCGATTTCTGACTTGCATTGCTTTTCCAACCTTCTCCCTCTGATTTTGATCACCTAGGATGTTAATGGAATTGGAAGCTCAGTATATGATTGCATTGAAAAATAAAAAACCCAAAAATAAAATCGGGATTGCTAACTCTATTGGCCCTTTAAAATAAACATAATGGATTCATTGTTGTGGGGAGAGAAACCCCTTCATTGTATGTGCATTTTATTCTCACGTACACACTAAGGATTAGTGCCCCCATCCCAGGCCTACCTATGTGTTTGTACAACTTTTTGAAGCTCACCTAACTCTATAAAAGAAAAGATAAATGACCACTATCTTTGGTCTTCACTGTGTTGAGTAGGTGAACATGGGATTTGCTTTATACATTGATTGTGCTTTTGGGCCCATTTACCTTCATCATTCTTTAAATGTGTAGATCCATGAGTTATCGAGTTCTTATTTTTATTGAGTTTGTCTTCCTTTCTTGGTCTATATCATTTTTTTCTTTATTGAGTCGTGATATTGGGCCTTGATCTTCACCATTGTAGCCGGATTTTGCAGCTGTCTCCTTGCCCATATCACCCTATTTTTGGTCCAGTTCAAGAAGACTCTCTTCCTAAACCACAATTTTGTCTTCATTTTGCCATTCTAGCCCACCCTCCTCATTCCCTTTTGTATCATCCATTCTTTTACATGGGAGTGTTGTGCTATTAGATGAGTCCTGCATCGAGGTTGTGATTGCAGAAATTATTTGAGTAAATCAGTCAGACTTGAGGATGTTGATATTGGTGTGCTATTTTTGGTGGACCTGACATTGATATGTGCATAGATTCTTCATTAAGGATTCTGATTTTGACACTATTACAGGTGTGATTATTTTTTTAGGATTTTTGATCTCGCGCATCAGATTGAGGATGTGATTGATTCTTGATGATTTAACGGTGATTCCATGTAAAGCCTTAAACTTGGCCATCTCTCGAATCCTATATCATAAAATCCAGCTCGTTAAGAAGAAATCAACGGAATTTGTTTCGTGTAAATCGGACTTCAATTCGATTTGTTATGATTTTCGGAAGAAAGAGAAGTAAGGAGATTTAAGACATCATTAACTCTTAATGATTGTCATTAAGACTAATTAAATATGATTAAAGAAACTAATGATGGATTGAGTATCGTTAATGACCCCATCGAACACAAATCAATGGTTAGCAAACGTTAAGCATAAGCCGTGAAGGTTAAATCACGATTAGTACAAGTTAATTACGATTAGTGCTAATTAAGCGTCATTAGTGAATCTAGAGTCTTCTGGATAGTTCTAACTTAAGTCCTAAATTTTAGATAAGTTTTGGCCAAAACCATGAGCCGCTAACCGCGAGTAAGGTCTAAACCATGATTTTCTAACCATGGTTAGTGGTTTTCTAGAGCCTATAAATAGCCCCCTACCCATTTATTCACTACAATTTCCACTACCTTCACCACCCCAAGGGCTAGGGTTGAGAGGTCGGGAGGAGAAGCGGGAGGCGAGGAAGGAGCGCTAGCGAAGCGCTGTCGAGAGAATGAAGAGGAGGAAGGTACGATCCTCTCTTAGTTTGCTTCGTGAGCTAGGTTTTCGATTCATGTTCAGTTTCCTTGTTGTTTTCCTTTCAGTGATTTTATAGAGGAAACTCTTTCTTTTTAAAATATGTCCCAATATAAAGGGAAACTCTACCGAATTTTTTATAGAATATGTCCCAATATAAGGGGAAACTCTGCCAAAATTTTCATAGAAATATCACCCCATATAAGGGGAAGCTCTGCTGAAATTTCAAGAGAAAATATGTTCTTCACGTTCTTCGTGTTCTTCGTGTGTTCTTCGCATTCTTCGTGTTCTTCGTTCGTTCTTCGTGTTCTTGACACGTTCTTAGCATTTTTGATACGAAAATGAAATTCGATCGTTTTAGGAGCTATAAATCATACTTTTGAAAAAGAATCACGATAAAGAACTGCATACGAGAGAGAGAGCTCGATTAGGTAATGAAACCCTTCCTTTTGGGTTTTCATATGTGGTCCTTGAAATTTCTGTATTTATGTTTCTTTCTATGAAGAACCCTAATTTGGTTATTTTTTAGAAAGTATGAAAGGTTGCTTTGTGATTTCAATTAAAATAACATCTAAGCATCGAATGGATGCAATGGCTTGGAAAGTTAAGGTTTGGAAGTTAAAACGAGCATAAATATGAGTATATAAATATATGAAATAATATATGTGTAAATCTATTCTCAGTATTTATGGTTATGCAAATCTAAGGCTTGACAGAGGAATGACATCATGGGAATTGATGTGTTTTGAGTTGGATCATGTCTTACGTTAAGAATGACTGGGAGTAGAACTACAGGTCGTGCATGCAAACTATAGGTTTGTCAGAAGGAACCCATATTGGCATTACCCTACATAGGTGGTACATGGTTTCCCTGTTATGATAAATGTGCATGAATTTGCAACATGTGGTACCATGAGACAATATATTTGGGTTGAACGACGGAAGATGTGGTTGTGCCATGTGGAGGCACGGGTTGTTCAATAGCGGTTGGGTCACGATAACATGTTTGTTTAAAGCCGCAAGGTTATATGATTAAAGGTTAGCCTGAGGTTTTAAGCAATTGGATCCTCGAGGAAGGTGTGCTCCTTTGTTTGCCAGGATGAGGGTTTGAGTCCCTAATTAACAAAAGAAAAGGAAATTATCAGGGTAGTATTGAAGGATTGGTTGAGACGACATGCGGTGGCACAAGTTTACCATATCAATACAATCTCCAATCCTGAAGTGTCCACAACTTCGGAGTCCATATAATGGTGAGGTAATTCCCTGGACTAATTCCTGACATGGAATATAAAGGAATATGACTTAAACTAATGAGAAGGAACGAATCTTTTTGTGTTAACAAGTTTTGAAAAATTACACATTTGTTTGCTTTTATCTTCTTCGTTACTTAGCATTCGCTAATTATTATCCTATAATTTATGGAAAACCCAACAAGTATCGCTGAGCTATCACAAGGACTTTAATAATCCAGCCAGCTAACAAAATAGTCATCCAGCCAGCCACAGTAGCTTTACTCTATAAGGTAGTTAGTAATCTTTTTGTGAATTTCCTTTCTACCTGATGTACATGTAAATGGTTATAGTGGGCAAATGTATCATGTAAACTTTATTTTGTGAATGGAAAAATATTGAAATACTTCCTTCTAAGTAGTTATTTATAGTTTGTTTCTGAATGTTGGTTGTGATTGCTGAATAAATTATTGTTGAGTAACCAGATCCGGATATGGGAGGATCTAACGACCCGGAATTGGGGTCGTGACATTCCATGAGTCATGATTGATGATCTCTTATGTGGTTTCACCCATCTTGATTCAGACATTTGATGTGTTACCTCTTTATGTGCTTCAAAGCGATGGTGTTCGGAACCCACATGATTTCACTCATCTTCCCTATTGATTCATCCTCTATCTCCTGACTCTCATATCCCCATTTAGCACTTAGAGGCTCACTATCCGACATCCTGATCCATCTTAGCTGATTTGGTTGATTTGAGGGACTGCACTGTGATTACCCTGACTGATGATCTATGATCCCTCCCATAGCCATATGCCCTCCTGATTGATGGTTGATTGATTATTGTTGAGGACTTAAGACTTGAGTCCAGCACTTCCTGATTTCATTGACTTAGTTTGCATTACTCCCCGAGGATTATCTGTGGCAGAATGCAACATTTTCTTTACAACTGGTTTCACTCACTGCTTGTGTACCCATCTTGGTGGAGCACAAAACCAAGTTGTTTGATACAAGTTGTTGGTCTCCTTGTCTGATTGTGTAGCCCAATTATCAGAGCACATGACCGTTTGTCTGACTCCTTTGAGTCTTCTCTCCTTGACAGTCCTCGCAAGGATGAGTTTCCTTCTTCTGGTTATTCCCTGACTAGTTCACAGTACTCTCTGAGGGATATCTGCGAGAGGCTGTGACATTTTCTAGATCATTTGGTCTCTTCTACTGGGTAGCTGATCTATTTCCTATCGAGACCGCTTCTGATGATCGTATGATGGATCTGACTCATTTGAGTCTTCTCTCCTTGACGACCCTCGCAAGGATGAGTTTTGTTCTGATGATTCATTGCTTAGTATGTATTACTCCCCAAGGGGTATCTATGAGAGGATACATCATTTTGTAGGTACTCGATTTCACTTCTGGTGTCTCCTATCTGGTGGAGCATGAAGCCGAGTCTTCTAATTTATGTATCGGTCTCTTCTATGGTAGTGTATCCTATCTGTTGGATCACGAGACTGAGTCTTCTGATTATTCCGAGATCTCTGACCCATTTGAGTCTTCTCACCTTGATGACCCTCGCAAGGTTGAGACATGTCTTGTGATATTCGGTGTGTTATTGATATGTCGACTTTATGTCCACCAGGTATCATGCTGCATTGAGAGTCTCCCGTTATTCACTTTTCATATCTTCCTAAGACTATGAGTAACATGAAGGACTCAATTTTTCCCTCCTCCTCCATGTCTTATGATATCGGCTTTAATCCTTCGTACCTTTCTTATGAGTCGATATTCTGCTTCCCACTACCAAATACTGGCTTAGTTTTCGATCTCTTTTCCCTGGTAGTAGACACCCACTTGATTGTGTATAAGGGTGCCTTTCTCTTTATGATTGCATCATTGTTCTCATAGGGAGACAATGACAAGAGTACGGTACTCGACTGTTAGATAATGTCCTGCACTTCACCATCTTTATTGTTTGTATATATATATATATGTGTGTGTGTGTGTGTGTGTGTGTGTGTTTCATCTATTCATTCCTTCTTTCTCACGTAAGTCAAGTGTGCCCCGGATCATTCGTCATATCTATATGCCCATACTTAGGGCATACTTTGTCCTAAGTATAGGAGGTGCACCTATTATGTTGTTCTTTCTTTGTTCTGTTTTATCACTTTTGTTGTTGCCTATACTTAGGGTTCATTTACTCTAAGTATAGGGGGAGTTTTGTGTACATTCTCACTGTGATTTGATCATTTTATCGATTCTTTTATTGATCCCCTCGCTTGTCTTTTCTTATGTTGATTTTCTCTGCTATACTTAGGGCTATCTTAACCTAAGTATAGGGGATATATATCGAGCTGTGATTTGTTTATTCCCACCCTCGACCATCCCTGCATGTAGAAACAACATGCTATACTTAGGATTATTTGATCATGAGTATAGGGGGGAAGGTCGACTTCTCATTCATTTATTTCTTTATTCTTTCATTCTATATTCAGTCGTTATAGTATAGGATTTTCTATACTAAGTACGAGTTATGTCTTATCTTTTCCTTTTCGATCAATGAGAACATAGCTCTCAAGATAAGTATAGGGGCGTATATACGTTATATATACTTTAGCCATAGCTGTCACTTTTGTATTTTTAAATAAATATGGCTAAAATACTATATATATACCTATTCAATTCGTTGAATCAATTAATAAAAAGATGAACATTATTCCTCAAAATATTTTTGTATATACTGATTAATAAATCAGATAAAAATGTTTCGCAAAATATTTGGAAAATAGTTTAAAAATATATTTGAAAAATCTTTTAAAAACTGTTTGAAAATTTATTTTGTAAAACATTTTCAACCTTTTTAAAATGTTTTAAAATTTCTTTTCTTTTTGAGAAATAAAATGTTTTGAAAAAACTATTTTTAAATGGTTTTGAAAATGGTTGCGAAAATATTTGAAAATTCTATATATACTTTTTGAAAAACCTTTGCAAAATGGTTTTCAAATGTTTGTAAATATTTGTAAAAATTCTTTGCAAAAATTATTTGGACTATAGTTTCCAAAATTATCTGTAAAATGATTTTCAAATAAGTTTGAGTAATATATACATCTTACAAATAAATCGAAATTCTTCACCAACTGCATATATATAAGAACATATCTCATGTGTAAATCCTTAAAACCCGAATTCTTGTAAATATTTGATGCACGCCCTTGTAAATATCTGCATATACTTCCTTGTTTTAAAAATCTTTTCTTTTAAAAAATCCCAAAAATATTTGCAAAATCTTTTGAAAATTGCATAAAATTTTACAAAACCTTTTTCAAAATTTGAAAAATGCATCACAAAAAGATTTTCATTACATTGTACATAGCATTCACATTTTTCAGATTGAGTTTGATAATTGAAGTAGTCTGAGTTAAGTCAAAGATTGGAGCTTAGTTGGACCTTAATGCCCCTAACTTCACTGGAACCTTATGGGAACTAGATTTGAGGTACTTCAGGTCTATTCGGACTACATTCTTTGAGACTCGGGGCTGGGTTCAAGACACCTCAACAACCTAACTAGAACTTTTCGAGATGCACACATGACTCTTGTCGGTCGTGACCTAACTTGGACATTCGCACCTTTCACTTGGCTCAACTCTGTTGGAGTGGTGAGGGGATTGGATTTGCTGGTATGAGATGCACATGAGTGGAACCATTTGTCCTCGTCTACGGAGGGAAGTGCACACCAACCCATCCAGTGGCATCGACGTCTAAAGATAGGAGAGTGTGGGTTGCATAATGCTTCAAAAGAGGGATAGTCTTATGGATCAATAGGAAAAACTCCTTATGTAAATGTTATTGCATATAGTATTTCAAAAAAAGGTGTTGAAAAAAAGACTCCAAAAAAGTTGACATGCCTGATTGAAAATAAAATGCCTGTCGGCGTATGTATATATTTTAAATAAGCAAGTTTGAGCTTTAAAGTCATATCATGTGATCCTGCAGGTGGATAACTTGACTACATTGGTCATGCATATTCGGATAGGTTGCTACATGGGCTACCATCCATTCTTCTTTTCACCCCTCCTCTTGAGTCGGAAGCATTTGAACTTAGAAGGGAATACCCTGCTCCTCGAGGAATGAGTTGTTGGATTGGGACATCATTGGGTTGTCATGTTGGAGAAGTCAATTATTTTTTCATTTCAATTAGGAAGAGCAACTATCACTTACACTGTACAAATCAGATTCATTGTCATAAGGGTAGCGTATGATGTAGACTAGTTCTAACATGGTTATTGAGGTGGTTTGAACTAAGTTATGTGACTCTCGAAGGCTGTTGTGTTTTAAATCATGTTCCCGACTAGGTTCCACACACATTCTCACATCAAGGTTCGACTGAGTTCCAAACTTTGATTTTGTGAAGACAAGTTTGAGAATTAAAAATCCAATCTCTTTGTTTTTCTTTTCTTTATTTTTATTTTTCTGCACTCATTGCATATGTGTCTACTAGGGACTAGAAAAGGCAAGTATAAGGGGAGATTGATGAATCTGTGATTCATCATACTAAAAGATGAAAATAGAGCTTTGTTCCTGAGAAATTAGATGCATTACATCATTTATTCTACATTTTTATCATTCATGCATGTAAAATTAATCTCTACATTTTAACACTCATAATTGCATTCATAATCATCTTCACATTTGCACCCAACTTCATGCATTTTTAACTAATTCATGCAAACTCCAATTGACCTCAAACCACTCATTGTGTACATACTACTAACAATATTAAGTGAAAAATACAAAAAATATTAACTCAAATAATTAGCTTGTGAGATAAAACTCCAATTTCAGACCAAATAGACTAAAACGCTCATATCTTCCTCATGCAGTGTCTGGTTTAGGTCTACTCACTTTTAAAGTAATACATATTCAAAGACCTTCCAAACAAGACCAATTTCATAAAAATCGGAGCTCGTATGTAAAAGTTGGGTTTTGGGCCTCTTTTACGCGTTTTGAGTTTTCCATGATCTTGACTTGATATTTTATATACATAATTAACTCTTTTTCTCTTATTTCATTTTCATCTTTATTCTTTGATGAAAGTTTTAAAATCCACAAAAATCCAAATTCATAATAAGACTGAAATCAAAGAAACTGACTGAGTCCGAGTGTTCCCTGAGAGTCTGTACAAATATCTCACTTTTTCAACTTTATTTTATTTTCCTATTTTCTTCTTTATTGAAAATTCAAAAAAATAGATTAATGTGTAAATATTTATCTTTGATTTTATCATAATTGTTCTCTATTTTTCTCTTGATAAAAATCACAAAAAAATACAAAGCCCAAAAATCAAAGTATTTTATGTACATTGAGTGCCTCAAAAATATCGTTTTGCACAGACGACCTCTTTTGCTCTTGGTCTCTTCATAAAAGTTGTAGATCTCATCGAGACGAGTAATTTTCCTGTTAACTACTTTTCTATCCAATGTCATTTTCTCTTTCTTTCTGATTTATTTTGGTATTTTTGTTTTCCGAATTTTCTGGAGTTGACACATGGCAGCTTCTGAAGCCACAACGTGTCACTCATTTTTTAACCCTATTTTGCTTCATTTTTATAATAATAAAAATAAAAAATAAAAAAAATATTTTTTGTTCTCTCACCTCACGTGCCATGTACGTGAGGGTTCTGTTCCTCCTTCCAGTCAACTCCCTTCTTCCTCGCACGTTCTGCCAACCACCCGCGCCACCTCCTCCGCCCGTTGCGCAACAGTCGGCCGCTCCTCTTCCGCTCCCTTGTATCACGCAACCACCTTATCCCCTTCGCCTCATCCTCATTCCGCTCTATATAAGCCACCATCATCGGCCTGTCATGCATCCGCCAATACACAGATCAAAGAGAGACAGAGAGAGTTGGAGAGAGGATGGTGATAGGGGCCTCTCTTCTTCAGTGATTATCCTCAGGCAAGATCCAACCAAGCTTCGAGGCCGTCACCGACCTCTTGAGGCGAGAACCACAGAAGAGGGTCGTCTGCCACTTCTGATCCCAAGCAAAATCCACGATTACCCTCATTCTAATTCCCATGTTCTTTATGCAATCCTCTGTTCCCATCGTCTTCCCCGTGCTACATCACCTGCGCACCCCTTTTTCTGTCGTCACCATTTGCCAACAGTCACCTCCGCTACCACGCTTCACCACCTCAGGCATGCCGCCTCCTGCACCACTTGCAGCGGCCCCCGCCTCCTCATCAATACACCACCACGAATAGGAGTTCCACACTGCATCGCCTGCGACTGCCGCTGAGCCATCGACCTTCACCATCCCTGTTGTCATACATCTCCTTGCCACCTCACATCGACGTGCCCGGCCAAGTTCTACACCAGTGGTGACCAGCGCCCACGATTCTCTTCCATAGCCAACCCTCGTCGGCATGCTCTTCGTGGACCATTGAGTGCCTCTACCCGCAACCGACCTCGCTGCTCGCCACTGCTTGCTCCGCCGAGTAGACTGGAGCCTCCCCAGCATTAACGCAAACCGCGCCAGCAGCTCGCCCATCAGTCGTGGACATGCCCATCAGTACCACGCGACAGCATCCCAAGCGCCAAACGCCTGGATCCTATCGTGCTTGTAAGAAGACAAAGCCCCCCCCAAGAACATGACTTACATGTGGGGAGGGAGGTCAGTTTATAAAAGGGGCCCCGTTGAATCTTCCAACTGCACCAGAGCACCAAGGCCAAGGGTCACGTGCTAGGAACGCGACTGTTTGGTAAATTTGCGAAGGATACCCTGGAATCCTAGAAACCACACAAAGGGCCCTACTGTCCAAGGTCACGTGCTTCGCACGTGACCTATGGACATTTTGCAGATCTCCCCTAGAAGTTTTGATAATTAGAATTAAATCCCTATACTATATTTTTTATTTTCTGTAATTGCATTGAGACCCCTATGTTCTCCATTTTTGAACCTCTACATACATCATTTTATTATTCTAATAAGTTCACTTTTTTCTTCAATTAATTCTCTACATTGTGGCATGTGCTTTATATTTTTATGCTTTATGGTTAATTAATAATTATTATTCTTGCATAAGTTGAATATTTTGCCCATCTTAAACATAGAAATTCATATTTAATTAACCATAGCCCTAAAACTTTCCAAAAATTCACGGATCATAGGATTAATTGTATTTAACATTGTGCCCAAAAAAATTGCATTTGCATGCATATTTTTCTCTACAAAAATCATTTTGTGCATTTCAGTAATTAATTTTTAATAGGTATAAAATCCAACATTTTTAGGGTTTAGGATTTTTCTGAGATAGATCACCTAGTGACATATCTCAGATAATTTTATTTCCTAAAAATAATGAGATTTAATATTTATTATAATTAATTATTGAAAGTTTCGTTGTTTACATTATTTTATTCATAGAAAATTCATTTTGCATCCAAAACTTTCAAAAAAATACAGTAGTCTAATTTCATCATATTTGACATTCTGGCCAAGTTAGAGGATTTTTAGAATTCATTTGATCGAAATTTACATTTTAGTCCCCAAACTTTGTCAAAATTGCATTTGCCACATTTATCGCATCTAAAAATACCAACAAAAATTTCTTCTCTGAAAACCTAAATTCAAGATCAACTTTTAACCAACCTAAGAGATAGTTGCCTCCCTGAGTTCGACCTTGGAACTTACCGAGTAAAAAAATTTGACCTCTCTCTTTAATTTGACACTAATTAAAATAGAGGTTTTTGATCAATCGTGAAATTGTCTGCCTACAACGAAACATCTTTTAAGCATTAATTCCATCAAATTAAGAGGGCATTTTCGTGGTTCGTCAAATGGTGCCATTGCCGGGGAGGCACAACTTAGGTTGTTTTTAAGAAAATCAAGTTTTTAGGTTTTCCATCCCCAGGTAGTCTGACCCCCGATTTTCTTGTAATTATTTCTCCATTTTTTCCTTATTTTCAACATTTTTATTTCTTTTATTTTTGTATATTTTTCTGTTTCCTCTCTCTAATATTTGATCTTCTATTTTTCGTACGAGGTACCCGGTGAACTTGGAGCAGCTTTCTTGGAAGCTGATGCAACTCGAAGCGATCGACCGCTTGAAGAATTTAATTTTGAAGAGAGAGATTTTTAATTAGCTGCTAATTTCCAGTGGTTCCCGATCGGGTTCTCGCATGTGTAAAAAAAGACTGAACATTTTTCTATGGTGCGTCAGCCTGTTTCACCCTCCGGTGAGGGTGGGATCCGATTTGAGTGGTGAAATTAGGATAAGCACACGGCAGTGTAAATTCAAATTTGTTTGTGCCCTTCGTAATTTAAGACCACACTTTCACTAAATTATATGCTTAGATCATCTCTCATTTAGCCAAATTAATTTATTCTATCACTCGCTAATAGAAATTCATGATATATGTGTGATTTCCCATGCATGCATTAGATTTATTTTTTTAGGAAATTTTCATGAAGATTGCGAGGAGGCACTGTAAGTATTTCTCATCATCATGTTTCCTGTTTCATGGCTTTTTGATTCTCCCTTGGTTTTCACTCACATAGGAATAAAGGAAATTAGAATACATGTGTAGGCATGCATTGTTCTCCACTCAAATTCAAGTGATAACCAAATTGAAACTAAGGGATTGCTAACATTATTGATAATTAAAATTGGATAAAATTGAAAAGAATTATTTTCGGGAGAGCAACCCTATCATTATTTGATTTCAGGCTGAGTGAGGGTACAGAGAGTGTGTGTACACACTAAGATAGAGCCCAAATCCCCACCTTCCATAACAATGTACCCTGCTCTTCGCAATCATCACAGGCTGAAGTATTCGAAGTTCAACTGACCAGCACCAAGTAGCCTCCAATTGCTTTGGCAAGTAGATAGGGGTGAACCAGCGGTGCGATGCGACAAGTTGCTTAGTAACCTTCTGAGCCTAAGTGACAAGTCTTATCAGCCTCTGCGTACTTCGGTAGGTAGATAGGGGCAGGTCCCTAAACTTTATCGATATTAACTGAGTAAGTTGGTGATAGTAGCTAAGAGAGGAAGAGCATTGGTATCTAAGGTGACAGGTTAAACAGGGGAGACGCAGCCAGCATTGAGCTAACTCCCCAATACACCATCATGTAATCCTTGCTAACTTTGCTTGAAAATCACGTTAAAACCAATCAGATTAATCGGACCCAGCTTAGGGGCCTTCACTGAGTTGAGTTGGTGAAATCAAGGTTTGCAATTGTATATTGAATTGTGTGACAGTGCACTTGCACACACAGATCATGGTTTCGCAAATCTTTCTTCCATTCCATTCGAAGATGATGAAATATCGGCATTCATACCCAGACTTCATGGGTAACACTCACATGAAAAATTCCCAATCTTCATTTCCATTTCCTTTTTCAGAAATCCTCTTTTTGAGATAGTTTCTCCCCAGCCACCATTCTCTTCACCCACCCACCCACCCTTGGTTAAAAATTTGAGATATGAGCTGCTCACAGAATCGAACATTTTCTACGAAGACACAATGGAGCAAGCGGAGTCGAGGATGAATATAGGCGTAACCAACTTTGATAGAGGAACATGATTCCCGATTACGTAAGAAAATTCATTGTTTGAACCATCCTCCACTCGAGACGATCCACAACCCGAGTATGTTCACTTTTCCTTTGACCACATAGATGATATCCAAAGTCAAGGAAATAGGACTCATGACCAAACCTTAATCACAGAAACTGACTATATCTCTATTCAGGAGAAAATGCCAATGTCGTGGCATACCGATCATAGTCACTCATCTCCGAGTCATGAGATGATAATGGATGACATAACTTGAATCAATAAAATAATCGAGATTTTGACAGAACAATTTGATCATGTCATCCAAATAGTCAAAGATATAATAATCAACAAGAGGAGTCAAAAAAAACACAGAGCGAACCTGAAACTCATAATGTGCCTGAAAAACCCACACAAACATCACAGACAACTGACCCTCCTATTGACTTTAGTGAAAATTCCAAAAAAAATAAAAATTTAGAAAATTCAAAAAAATCAGACAACATCAATATGGAAGCATTTGTCCTAAGTCTGATCTTAGAGCTTCCATTAATCATGGCCATAGAGTATGTGCCCGATCTTCAGAGATTTGTCAAGAGTCGATTATCACCTAAGAAGATGGGAAAGAAAAGACCTCGAACAGAATATCATTTAATCACTATGGCCAATTCAATGGTGCTGACCCAAACAAACAAGGTCCGGAAAGCTAAATGATTGACCAAAGAGACCTGTGAAATTGAGAATATTGAGTTTAATAATGTTTGGATTGACGACGATTCTACACTGAATATCCTCCCGAAGTCCGTGTTTGACTGACTCGAACTCGGACCACTCAAATAGACCCGAGTGATCATTCAATTTACTGACCGATCCACAAAAAGACTGAGAGGAATCTTTTCCGTTGCCATTAATTTCCAAGGTGTCACACATAAAGTGGACTTTATTGTTCTGGACATTGAACATCGAGTATCTGAGTCTCCCATTATTTTGGGAAAGCTGTTTTGGCTTCCGCCAGAGCAACTATTAACTGTGAGACTCAAGACATTATTTTCCCTAACACAAACCAAATTGAACAAATTCATGAGGACACACCAAAACCTGAGACAACCGAACTGGAAACTGTCAGTCGGGATATAGAAGATTCCGCATATGTTCAGACATCTCTACTTATCACAGACACAAACGAAGCACAGACATCGTATGAAACAGCTGATGAGCCTACGAAGGTGAATGATCAAATGAGACACACACGATTTGCCACAACTGGACAATATTATGTCGAATTTCCCTGAGTCTACAAACGCAAAGCCAACAGAGAGTAAATAATCAGGACGTGTGCTGACCTTACAAGAATATTGCTATTTATATGGGGACTCATCTGATAGGGAACTCATGGTCAGCACCTCACGAAAAATACCTTCTGAACCGACTAAAAATGTCACTTTCAATATCTCAGAAAAAGTATATCTTGAGGATTACTCATCAAGTGCGAAGGATAAGAGCAGTATGAGAGAGCTCGGTTCGGAGAATCTAGAGCCTAATCGGAACAAGAAGTCATATATCGACCCACGTTCGACTTTCCCTGTCTCTTCCTGTTATTCATTTAAGGTAGACTCCCCTGGTCCCATTCAATATACTAGACTGACACTTGTTCATCTGAATATTCAGAGGAAGAAAAGATTGACCCAAAAATTGAGCGGGCTCTAAGAAAAACGCTCAAAAATAAAAATAGTTGGAGTGACGTGACCTTTTATTATTATCCCAATGATAGCTCCAATTGTGGTTGGGAATAATCTGATTCATCTTCTTCCAATCAATATACCCTTCCACTACATTTTCTGAAAAAGATCGGTTGTAAACCGCCTTGATCATTGGCCAACCTTTCCCCCGCCCCATTGGTTCCCTTGTATATTTTCTTCCTAAACTTAGGCCAAGGCCTAAGTGTGGTGGGGACCGATGCCATCTATATTTATTCATCATTTTACTCCTCATTTGATATGTATATTCTCCATATCTCATTTGTTCTCATATTCACTCCTATCCTATACTTAGGCTGACCAGATCCTAAGTATAGGGGGGACCGATGCCCACCTGTATATATCCATCCATTTCTCCTCTTGACCTCGACTGCTCCACTTTTTGATCTTCTTCTAAACTTAGGCTATTTATAGCCTAAGTATAGGGGGACGGTCGACTACTATACTCTTTTTTATTATTATTTTTCTCTCTATGCTTAGCACGAGCTAGATCTTCTTGTCGCTTCTTGTGCTCTGAGGACATAACACACGCTGAGTATAGGGGGCTTGTATATATGACATATATACTTTACCCATAGCTCGTACTTTCATGTAATTTTGATGCAATAATTACAGGATGAATAAAAGTAAAAAAAAACAAACAAAATAAAAACAAAATAAAAAATTGAAAAAATAAAAAATCTCTTGCATATCATCCTTGCATATTAAAAAAACAATGAAGAAGAAAGAAAAATACCAAAAAAATTTACTTTTGCATATCATCCTTGCATTCATATTAAAAAATAAAAAAAGAAAAAAATCATCTTGCACCTCATATGCATATGCATTTCATTTTGCATAACTAGCATATGCAAAGTGAAAAGATATTGAGTTCTGAACCGAGTTGTGAGTAGAAGTGGAGAGTGGTCTTGACTTGGCCATAATGTACCTAATTTCCAGAGGAACTTCACCGAGAAAGAGGATTTTAGAAGCTTCAGGTCTTTTGACTTAATTCTTCGAGTTCCACATGACAATGTACAACCTTTGACTCTTAGTGTCTAACCCGGTCGCCTGATTATGGGTATAGCTTTTGAGTAGTGAATAAACATGTTCTCTCACACTATGCACTTAGCTCAACTCAAACGGGATGTTGGAAGATTGTGCGGGTCTCTTTTCTGGTAGTGTGGACATCTAAAGATTGGAGTATAGGTTGAAATAAAGTTTCGGAAAAGAGATGGATGGCTGGGCATAATTTCTTCTAAGATCCTAAAACATGTACGGAAAAAAAGATTCCATGTCCGTAGGGGCACAAAAAGATCCATGCAGAATTACCAAAAATTCCATACCAAAAAGAAGCCAAATTACCAAATGAATATTTGACCAAAAAGGTCCAAGCTTCAAGAAAACGTGCAGATCTTATTGGAGACTTGGCTAAACCAGTCGCCTTCACAAGGAGAGGTGATCGTATTGGTCACCTTCCAGTTCTTTTCCCCTTCTTCTAATTTCTCCCCCTTTCGATTGTGAACACAGCGCGACAGACCTTAGAAGGAAATACCTGACTCTCCGAGGACGAGTTACTGGGAGGGTGATTTGCATGGTAGTCTGGCATTCTTGATGGGGAGAGCTAAAACCTTTCACACACATGAGACTGTTGTTCAATGTTCATGGGATATGCTTTGGGAGAAGGATTGATCTAAGATGACTTATGAGTCGAATATGTTACAATGATATGTAGAACTTGAGGGATGTTGATTTCAAAATCCTAAATCTCACAGAAGTTCTGTCACACTATTAATCCAAAGGTCGGGTCTAGCTCCATTTTTACCTTTTGTTCATGAGTTTGGTATGGAGCCCAAAATCCTTTCACTTTTGCATTTCATTTTAGTTGCTCAGGGACGAGCAAGGTTTAAGCATAGGGGTTGATGGATCTGTGATTCATCATACTAAAAGATGAAAATAGAGCTTTGTTCTTGAGAAATTAGTTGCATTACATCATTTATTCTGCATTTTTATCATTCATGCATGTAAAATTAATGTTTACATTTTAACACTCATAATTGCATTCATAATCATCTTCACATTTGCACCCAACTTCATGTATTTTTAACTAATTCATGCTAAATCCAATTAACCTCAAACCACCTCCATTATGTACAAATTACTAAGAAGATTAAATGAAAAATACAAAAACATTACAAACTCAAATAATTGGCCCGTGAGATAAAACTCCAATTTCAGACCAGACAGACTAAAACGCTCATATATTCCTCATACAGTGTCTGATATAGGTCTACTCACTTTTAGAAAAATACATATTCAATGATCTTCAGAACAAGACCAATTTCATAAAAATCAGAGCTTGTATGTGAAAGTTGGGTTTTGGGCCTCTTTTACGCGTTTTGAGTTTTCCATGATTTTGACTTGATATTTTATGTACATAATTAACTCTTTTTCTCTTATTCCTTTTTCATATTTATTCTTTGATGAAAGTTTTAATAAAATCCACAAAAATCCAAATTCAGAATAAGATTGAAATCAAAGAAACTAATCGACCTGAGAGTCTGTACAAATATCTCACTTTTCAACTTTATTTTATTTTCGTGTTTTCTTCTTTATTAAAAATCCAAAAAATAGATTAATGTGTAAATATTTATCTTTGATTTTATCATACTTTTTCTCGATTTTTCTCTTAATAAAAATCACAAAAAATTACAAAACCCAAAAATCTAGGTATATTATGTACATAGAGTACCTCAAAAATACCGTTTTGCACAGATGACCTCTTTTGCTCTTAATCTCTTCATGAAAGTTGTATATCTCATTGAGACGAGCAATTTTTCTGCTAGGCACTTTTCGATCCGAGGTGATTTGCTATTTCTTTCTTATTTATCTTCGTATTTTTGTTTTCAAATTTTCTGGAGTTGACATGTGGCAGCTCCCGGAGCCGTCACAAGTCACTCATTTTTTATCCCTATTTTATTCCATTTTTATAATAAAAAATAAAAAAAATACAAAATACAAAAAATATAAAAAAATATTTTTTGTTCTCTCACCTCACGTGTCATGCACGTGAGTGTTCTGTTCCTCTTTCCAGTCAACTCCCTTCTTCCTCGCACGTTCCGCCAACCACCCATGCAACCTCCTTCGCCTGTTGCGGAACAGTCGGCCGCTCCTCCTCCGCTCCCTTGTATCGCGCAACCACCTTATCCCCTTCGTCTCATCCTCATTCCTCTCTATATAAGCCACCATCATCGGCATGTCATGCATCCGCCAATACACAGATCAAAGAGAGACAGAGAGAGTTGGAGAGAGAGGCCGGTGATAGGTGCCTCTCTTCTCCGTTGATTGTCCTCCGATGAGATCCAACCCAGCTTCGAGGCCGTCGCCGACCTCTTGAGGTGATAACCACGAAAGAGGGTTGTCTGCCCACTTCCAATCCCAAGCGAAATCCCCGATTACCCTCATTCTAATTCCCATGTTCTTCTTGTAATCCTCTGTTCCCATCGTCTTCCTCGTGCTACATCACCTGTGCACCCCTTTTCCACCGTCACCTTTTGCCATCGATCACCTCCGCTACCACGCTTCACCTCCTTGGGCCAGCCACCTCCCACACCACTTGCAGCGGCCCCAGCCTCCTCGTCAACACACCACCACGTAGAGGAGTTCCACACCGCGACTACCGCTGAGCCATCGACCTTCACCATCCCTGTTGTCATACATCTCCTCGCCACCTCACATCGACGCGCATGGCCGAGTTCTACAGCAGTGGCGAACAGCGCCCACAATTCTCTTCCGCAGCCAACCCTCCCCGGCCTACTCTTCCTAGACCACTGAGTGCCTCTACCTGCAACCGACCTCACTGCTCTCCGTTGCTTGCTCCATTGAGTAGCATAGAGACTCCCCCGCACGAACGCAAACCGCACCAGCAGCTCGCCCATCAGCCGTGAACATGCCCATCAGCCCCGTGTGACGACATCCCAAGCGCCAAATGCCTAGACTCTATCGCGCCTGAAAGAAGACAAAGCCCCCCCCAAGCACGTGGCTTACACGTGGGGAGGGAGGTTAATTTACAAGAGGGCCCCATCGAATCTTCCAATTGTGCCAGAGTCCCAAGGCCAAGGGTCACGTGCTAGGCACGTGACCATTAGGTAAATTTTTGAAGAATACCCTGGAAATCCTAGAAACTATGCAAAGGGCCTCGTCGTCCAAGGTCGCGTGCTTCGCACGTGACCCATAGACATTTTACAGATGTCCCCTAGAAGTTTTGGTAATTACTATTGAGTCCATGCACTTCATTTTTTATTTCCTGTAATTGCATTGAGACCCATGTGTTCTCCATTTATTTTGAACCTTTACATACATCATTTATTATTCTAATAATTGCACTTTGTTCTTCAATTATTTATTTACAATGTGGCATGTGCTTTATATTTTTATGCTTGGTGGTTAATTAATAATTATTATTCTTGCATAAAGTTGAATATTTTGCTCATCTTGCGCTTAGAAATTCATATTTAATTAACCATAGCCCAAAATTTGCCAAAAATTCATAGATCATAGGATTAATTGTATTTAACATTGTACCCAGAAAGAATTGCATTTGCATGGATATTTTTCTCTACAAAAATCATTTTGTGCATTTCACTAATTAATTTTAATAGGTATTAAATCCAACATTTTAGGGTTTAGAATTTTTCTGAGATAAATCACCTAGTGACATATCTCATATAATTTTATTTCCTAAAAATAATGAGATTTGATATTTATTATAATTAATTATTGAAATTTCCATTGTTTGCTCTATTTTATTCATAGAATATTCATTTTGCATTCAAGAATTTCAAAAAAATATAGTAGTCTAATTTCATCATATTTAACATTATGGCCAAGTTTGAGGATTTTTGGAACTCATTTGATCGAAATTTACATTTTAGTCCCCAAACTTTGTCAAAATTGCATTTGCCTCATTTATCGCATCTAAAAATACCCAAAATAATTCTTCTCCGCAAAACCTAAATTTGAGACCGACTTTTAACCAACCTAAGGAGACAGTTGCCTCCCTGAGTTTGACCTTGAAACTTACCAAGTAAAAAATTTCACCAGCTCACTTTAATTCGACACTAATTAAAATAGCAGTTTTTAATTAATCGTGAAATTGCCCGCTTATAATGAAACATCTTTTAAGCATTAATTCCATCAAATTAAGAGAGCATTTTCACGGTTCATAGAAGATGAATCTCCATTTCTTCACCTTTACTCTATCATTTTGGCCTTAAAAAACCTAGCTAATTCATGTAAATAGCATTCTTTTGTACAAATTAACATTCATTATTTATTCTATTTATTGTGCATAAAATATTGATTTTAATGCCAAAATTATAGAATAAAGGAAAGAAAAGAAAAATAATAAAATATCTTTTTTATTTTATTCTTTTTCTTTTCTTTCCTTTGTTATAGGTATTTTATAACCCTAAACCCTGAGACCAAGTTAAGAATTGATTTGGTCGATAAGGAATAAAGTAGGGGATATTAGGGCCAAAATGCAATAAAAATCCTATTTATTTATTCATCAATAAAGTATTTTTGGGACCTATTTTATTCTTTATTATTTATACCTCAAATAAAGAAACTTTGTACATTAAAGTTGTAGATAAAAATACAAAATTAAGTTTACATAAAAATAATATACAGTGTACATCTCAACTTCTCAAATCCATATCTCCCAAAAAAACTTAAAATGTATCAAAATCGCATTTAATTGTATATAACTTTTAATAAGCTATTTAATGAAGGTGGTTTTAAATTTTTGGGATTAAGGTGTGAAAGTTAGGTTTTGGACCCCTATTGTATAGTATACCCGAATAAACTATTTTTTTATTTATTCTTTATTATTTTTATAATTTTATATTGTTATAATTTTTTAAATATTATTTATAATATATGTACAAATTAAGAATAGAAGAAAATTACAAATAAAACACAAAATATAAAATAAGCTACATAAATACATAGGCGAATCTACAATAATTATATATATATATCTAATACCCATATTTATTTAAGTGTATAGATAACATCGGAAAAATACAATAAAAATATATTCGTATATATAAAGATAAGTTATAAATATATAAAATAAGAAAATAAATAATAAAAATAAAAATACAAAATAAAAATAAAAGATACAAAACATAGGTCAAAACACATATAAATATACCCTTAAAAATTAACTTATAATAAATAAACCCGAAAAATAATAAAAATTATATTAGAATATCGCATAAAATAATAAACATTTTCTTATTTTATACCTAAAATTTAATACAATCATTTGTTATTTTAATTTGTTTATTTTTTAATAATAATGTTGTTTTGTCACAACTTGGGCTGATGTGCCCCAATCGTGTGGCTGCTTTTGTTGACCCATGGTCAACTCATCTCCAAGCGTCTCTGACTTGTCAAAGATGTCGAGTCCCACTTTTCAACCATTTTTTCTAATCATTCCATCTATCCTTTTCATCGATTCTTCATGCCACGATCACCATCTATCATCACTCACTCACACCCAAACTCTAAATCTGTTAAATATAGCATTGATTCTTCCCAAACTCTATGTTAATAAGGGTCCCCCCACCATGTTCATACATAAACCCCTCTCCTTCCTTCTACTTTTTAGTCCATTTTCGATCCCTAAAACCCTTATCCTCGGCCCAAAGAGTCTCCAGGTGACAAATGGAGCAACCCTGAGGTGTCGGTTTGGTTGGAGGAAGAGGAGAGGCGATCCACAGCGAACCTTCGGTCACCCTGCTCCCTAGTCATCCAGTTAGGTATAAGAGCTGTGCATTTACATTTTCTTAGTAGCTTTTAGTCTCTAGTTTTGATTCATGTATTTAGTGTTGATTTTTATCTCTTAGTTTAGTGTAACGAGGTAGATTCATAGTTTGTCGGAGGCTAGCTCCAGCAAACATCTCCACCATGATTTCGATTGTTCCAACTACCCATTTTCGCCTCATTCCATTTCCCAGTGCCTTCTCCATCTCCCAGACATGTTTGAGCAACGCTCACGGTTCTCTGAATCGAGGTCTCCCTCCGTCACTTCGTCGAAGACCTCACCACTACCGTCCCTTTCACCTCGATTTCGACCTAATAAAAGCCAAGTCCCGCCTCCTTTGTCTCATATTGCTTTTGTGCATCCTTACAGGACCTAAAGTCCCCATCTAAAGGGAGTTGACTTCAAGAATAGGTTGCCGAGCAGCACAAAGCTCTAAAGCCCATCTGAGGGGTCCCAAACCCATTCGTGGCAGCAAACCATTGCGGATCATCACTGAGCATCTATTAAGCATCTCAGTAGCGCCAGGGATGCGTGGAGGAGGAAGGATCAGTGCGCGGAAGTTCATCAACTTGTTGTTCTCCCTTGTTCTTTAGGAAGAACGGTTGTCGTTCAATCGTCTCGTCACTCTAGATTGCACCAAAGGCATTCGATCTCCAGAGCCCATACCGTTGAATCTTCATCCAAGATCTAATCAGAGACGTCCAGCCCCGAACCGGTATCAGTCGCCCACGGAGATGACACGTGGCAAGTTGAATGATCAGAACCGTCTAATGGCACGCTTTTAGGGGGTAAATTACAAACCCAACCCCTGCATTTTTGCATTTATTTATTAGTCTTATAAATATTTTTCATAGTGTAAATAATTTGGATGTTTTACATAGAGGCCATAGTGTTTATTGATATTACAACTGGGTCCAGTCCATCTCAGCTCATGTGTTGTCCCATGTGAGCTGGGCAAATTGCATGTATACCCTTGTGGGTTTTTGAATTTATATTTAGTCCAAAATGATAAATATGGATTATATTTCTAAGAAAATTGCACATGTGTCGCTAGCTTTAATTTTAATTGCAAATATGTCATCGCTAATACATGTATTTTTGTGCATTTCTTCTATTTATTAAATATAGCAACCATGCTCCAAAAATTATGCAAAAATAGAGTTAGATGTCTGCTAGCATGTCTTTTTACACAACAATTTTATTTGGCATTTTAGGCATTTTAATCATTTACTAAAAACCAAATGAGTACATTCGTGTCCCTATTCAGCTTGAAAAATACCAATATATATATAAACATTTTTAAAATTTCCCAAAAAATATATGTTGCTTATTATTATGTTTTATAGCTACAAAAAAATCTCTAAAAATAGAAAAGTAAAACCTAATTAAAAAGCTCCAAAGTCTAGTAAAAAATAAAATTCCCAAAAATCTCAAAAATATTTATTTTTGCTTCTGAATGTTCTTTATATTAATATCTATCTATTAAAATTGATTTGAAGAATTTTAAACCTTATTTATTATTTTTAATCTTCAATTCAATTCTATTTGTCTATTTAGTCCCTGATTTAAGATGTTTTTTATTTTTAAAAATACCTAAAAATATGCAAAAAATTATAAAAAAATTACAAAAACATTAGAAATATATATAACCCAAAAATATTCTATTTCCTAAATTTTGTTTATTTTTATTAGTATTTATAAATATTATACCTTGTATTTCAAATAAATCCTTATATATTATCTATATTATATAATTAAAAGAAAAAGAAACTATAAAATCAAAAAATATAAAAATAAAATATAGAATATAAAATTAAAAACAATTAAATAAATAAAATTAAAATCCATAAAAAATATAAAAATTTAAAACACACAAAAACAATAAACGGATAAGAGAAAAGAACATTTTTTTAGCTTCATTCCACAATCTACTGTTTGCTCCCTGAGTTCGACCTCTACACATACTTACACACTATACACTTTTGTTGTATAGGTATAATAAATTTTAACTCCACATTTTTTCTATTCATTGCTTTATATTTATTATGGGTTAATTGGTGATTGACTAGGGATTTCTTGTTGGTCGCCTCAACGACACTCTATCTTCGCAGCATGCGAGGATATTTTCTAACACGCATAAAATCCCTGTCATCCTCCATCTTCCCAGGTAACATCATTTTGCCCCCCTTCTTGTTATCTTTTAATTAATAATGCATATACACTCACCTTCACGGTCATTGGAATCACTCTTCACCTTCGTTGATTACCTTTGATCCTCACCAGCCTTTCAGGGCTTCATCTCGTGCTCTCTAGACTCCCCCCCCATCGATCCATTCACCTCAATGCTCAAGAGGTGAACCAAATAGGGAGTCATATTCTTCCCATCAATTCATACCTCCATTCTATCCATTATACCCCAAGTTCGCAACTCAAATGATTCGGTTATCGAGATAACATCTGTAGGTGGCCATATGGCTTTAATGATCGTAGTTTCTAAGTAGCTCAGCTTGTCTGCTCTGCTTCTAATGATCGAGCATCGATCGGCTAACTCAAGCAGTCATGCACATCCTCTAACCTTCGAGCATCCTCCTAGGCAGCTGTGAAGCTTCCTTGACCTTCACGTGAGTTTGAGGAGCAAGGAGGAGGAGCATAAGCCTCATCAGGGCTCTGCCCAGGAGACACCTTCGCGGAGGAGGAGAATCGTACAGTTGTCATTGGATCAGTTTAATCATGTGGTATGTAGTTAGATCTGCACCACCCTCCGAACTTTCATCTTCATGTGACCTGCGCCTGGAGTAAGGCATCAATGCACACCATGTAGCCTGATCCTCATTTGCTATCGAGCATTGCACCGAGCCTAGGCTACACATGACCTATGCATGTGTTCTTAGAGACAGGTTCCAATAATTACAAAGATAACATCATGCGTGGCGGAAATATCAAGATAAGTTTGTCGTCTTTATTTTATTGCATTTTAGTCCTCCCGTGACCTTTATGTAATGATTTGTGTTTTATAAAATATGTTTTCTTTTCATTAATGATCATGAATTGGATGTTTAATAACTTGAGCATAGGAACTCTAGATTTACAAAAATGGTCTTGTTGGATTCGTGATTTTATAATCTATCTTTTTATGCTCTATATTTCTGATTTGAAGCAAGATTGATCATATTTTTATAGAACAAAGTCATTGCTTCTTATACGACAATAAATTTTCCTTAAATTCATGCTAAGATTGAAATTGAATAGTTTATCTTAGGTGAATTAATTCTAGTCATCGTACTTCATGTTTAAATGAGTTTTAAATGATTACAAGCTATGTTCAACTTTGGTTAAATAGGAAGATTAACATTCATGCTTAAGGACTTAGATGTTTAAGTATTAATTTGATAAAAAAAATTCAATAGCATCAAAATATTAGCATTCTTGGATTATCTAATCGAATGGACTATGTTGAGTTAATTTAGCATTTAAATCAAGAGCATTCTTTATAGTAGTATGTTGTATTTTTTGTCATTCCATTACATTTCGTAGCATACAGTTAATTTAACTTGCATTAAAAAATCCATAAAAAATCCATGCATCCATATGTATTGTCACAGTTGATCTCGATACACTTCATAATCACTAAACCTAGATTATTTAACACTAATTAAATGGACTAATTGCATGTACCCTTGTGTTTGACACTGTAATTATCCATGATATAAATTCAAGCCAAGCCCTCTTCATAGAGATTTCTAGGAGGTTATGATGTAATGCTAATCGGCTCGTATTACAATGACACTTAATTAGATTAGTTGATTAGCACTTCATCGTAAGTCTCTATGTACTTAAAAAACTAATTGGAATAAAAATTGTACTATGTAAGGGTGTATACTATATAATAATATCAAGAAAATTAGATTGTTTATTAGTTGTATTGGATTGATAATTAATCTAATCTAATGTGATTAAATTAATTTAACTGTATTAAAATAAATAGTCTATTATTGATTGGGCTGAAATTTCCTTTGAAGAATTAATCATAGGAATTTGATTCAAAATGATTAATAAAAATTTTAATGGGATATGGAGGAACATAAGATGACATCCATGGTCTCCCATCAAGGTGAAGAGTTTCGTTGTCAAGGATTGTACGGTGGGGACATATATGTGAACTCATAGCTCCGATGGATGAACAGACATGGGTCATAGCTCCGATGGATAGCTCCGATGGATAAACATACATGGGTCATTCCTGTTGACTATTGGTTCAATTAACAATGAGTCAACATCATCTTAAGGGTGGTGAGCATAGGTGTTAAAGATCGAATTAGGGAATGCAAGTTGGACTTGCAAAGCAAAATAAGTTCCCTCTTCCTTTACTTAAGTTACATTTTCTCATATTATTAGGCATAACAAAGGTGGAAGGGAGATCTTAGATCTTGCTATAGATATAGTGGTAATTATATCTCTTGCTTTGAAAGTTTGATAAGGGAATGAACTTCAAAATATTAAAAGCAAGACAACTTTGATTTAAAATTCCATGACCGTTGAATTAAAATATGAATATATAATTATTTATATATTCTAATAAGTGTATTTCTTAATCTCAAATATGAAATCCATGAACCTAATCAGCAAGCTTCTAGAGGTCAACCAATTGACCTAACTAAATTATTCGGACTAGTTCTAAAATTTGGAGCTTATTCTCTCTATAGTGCATTGGCTATGTGCTCACCAAGAACAAGCATGCAAACCCTATGTCAGTGGAAGAATTAAAATTTAATGAATAATATGATGAGGATCATTCATTGGCTCGATGTTATATATTGGTCTCTCTCCCATTATACTTCAAAAGCAACAAGTCGATACGGAAAGTGCCCCAAATATAATGTTGAATCTAAAAGAGATGTTTGGTGATGTAAATTGCACAAAGTGTTACAACTTTCTAAAAGAACTAATTCGCTGCAAGTGCAAGAAGGGACCCATGTTAAAGAACACGTGATTAAAATATTTGGTAACCTCTCTGAATAGGATACCCTTGGGGCATAGATGGATGCAGACATGCAGTGTGACTTCATTCTGTTGTCTCTACCCAAGTCTTTCAATAATTTGTCTTTCAACAATGTTGTGGTATCATACCGCATAAACACATTGAGATTGACAAGTGCTGAGCTCATATCTTGTTTGAAGTCTGCTAAGGATGTCATGAAGAAGGAGAATCCTACTAGTAGTGCAATGGGTGCACAGGTCAAGGGAAAATACAGTAAGAAGTAAGGGTCTTGGAAGTGTCTGGTCGAGAAGAAGAAGAAGAAGAAGAAGAGTCATGTTGTTTACTCGTCCTCTCAAGCTTCCACACACATGGCATTGAAGAAAGCCTATGTCTGTCATCACTACAAGAAGCCAGGGCACTGGAATTGTAATTGTCCTGCTTACCTAAAATTATTGAAAAAGGTAAAGCTCTAGTAGATATTAAATCTACTTTCATCATTGAAACCAATATTCTTATAGGACCAAAAGGTACTTGGGTTATATATTCTGATGCTTTGTTCATGTATGTAGTTTATTGCATCTATTTTACAAAACTAGAAAGCTTGATGAAGGGGAGATAATCATCCAGATGGGATCTGATGCAGTTGTTCCATTAGTCATCATTGGGACTTGAAGACTATAATTATATAGTGGGAGAGTCTTATTGCCTAGCGAATATCTCTATGTTTTGGATGATAGAAGGAACTTATATATGTATCTAAGTTATTTAGAAATGGATATTCATTCAAGTTTTGTGAGAAACTTCTCATAAGTCATTATAGTAAACATATTGCAGATGGATTTCTAACTCCTAGTAGACTCTTTGAAATATACATTGATGAATATGTCATGAATAATATTGCCACTAATAAAAACCCAAAAATATTTGGAGAGGATGGAAATTATTTAACCATGCATGGCTCTGGTTGAGAACCAAACTAATAGGAAAACTAAATAGATTCGATATGTCCGAGGTGGTGAGTACCTCTCAGATGAATTCAAGGAATACCTTAAAGAGAGAGGAATTGTATCCAATCTCACTTCTCTTGGAACTCCCCAACTAAATGGTGTTGCTGAAAGATGCAATAGCACCATCATGGATATGGTCCTATCAATGATGAGTAAAGCACATTTACCTCTTAGTTTCTAGGGATATGAAATAGAGACTGCAATATATATCCTTAATAAGATTTCTAGAAAATATGTGCACAAAACTCCTCATGAGCTTTGGTTTGGAACCAACCTGGTGTTAGACACTTGAGGATTTAGGGTTGCTTTGTCCATGCCAAAGCGTGGATGCAAGTAAGCTGGAATCGCGCACTATAGAGTATTGATTCATTGGGTATGTAAAAGACAGTATTGGATACCAATTTTATGACCCTGAGACTTAAAAGGTATTCATCTCTAGGTATGTGAATTCTTAGAGAATGACTTCCTTAAAAGTCAAGACAAGAATGAAACAAAGGAACTCAAAGAATCCCCTGGGGATACAAAGCTTCATGAACCAGAAAGTGAAGAAGTAAATGAAAATGAAATATGTGTACCTCTTCGAAGGAGTTCAAGGGTAGTTATACCACCTGAAATGTATGGATTCCATGTGTCAGAAGAGTCTGACAATGATCCAACTTCATTTGATGAGGCATTCGTGAATCGTGACATGGATAGATGGATGCTAGAAATAAAGTCTGAAATAGACTCCATGCACAAGAATGGTGTATAGACCCTAGATGATCCACCGAAAGGAGTAAAACCCATTGGATGTAAATGGATCTTCAAAAGAAAGACAAGATCTAATGGGAAGGTAGAGACCTTCAAGGCAAGACGCATAGACAAGGATGACACACGGAGAGAAGGCATTGATTACAATGAGATAGTATCTCATATGGCTATGCTTAAGTCCATCAGTGTACTACTAACTATAGTTGCACATCTTGAATATGACATCTAGTAGATGGGTGTCAAGACTGCATTCCTCAATGGATAGTAGCCCCAGGGCTTCATTGTTGAGGAAGGAAAAGTGTGTAAGGTGAAGAAACCCATCTATGGACTCAAACAAGCTTCTCATAACTGGAACATCATATTTGATGAAACCATAAAGAGTTATGATTTTATTCAGAATCCTCATGAACCATGTGTGTACAATAAGCTTAGTGGGAGTGCCATTGTATTCATCGAGCATTATGTAGATGACATCCTAGTCATTGGGAATGATACAAGAATGATGACTAGTGTTAAGGTCTAGTTGACCCATACCTTTGAGATAAAAGATCTTGGAGAAGCTTCTTACATCTCAAGTCTGAAGCTGTTCAGAAATATAGAAAAGTGGATTTTGGAATTGTCTCAACATAGGTACATTAAGAAGATCTTGGAACGATTCCATATCGAAAATTCCAAGAAAGGCATCTTTCCCTTAAGACACGTGTAACGACACTCCTCCCGAGGACCTTAGGTTACCCGTCAAACACGTCATTCACTTACTTAATTAGCTTAGAGTTAATCCATTATTATGAAAACCTAGGAAAATTTTTCGTATTTTAAACATGACATTCACAAGATTTATTTTGGCTAAACAAGCAACCACAAGAGAACTAAAAGCGGAAGTAAGTAGTACACCACAACTGAACAGCAAGGATATCCATTCATTTTTCATTTCATTCATATAATCATGATGAGGTTCCACAACATCCAATATACATGTATATATACCAACAATAAAACTACAGAGGAGAGCACAACTAATAACTGTACAAGTGAACTCCAAAAGATATACCTGCTCTGAAAGTATATCCTCCAAAAAGAAATGACTGCAGCACCAACTATGCCGGCAACTCGGTCGTCGGACCCTTTCCTGCCACAAGTAGAAAGGGGACAAGCAAGTATCTTGTCAAGTACAAATTCTACACAGTTCTACTAAGGAAAGTAGTAGTAAAAGACTAGAACGGCTAGAAAAACAGTAAGGTAACTGTAGTGGACAAAAGAAGAACTAGCAAGTAAAAATGGGTTAATTGATTCTTTTTAAGTTATTTACTTGCTTTCGGAAACTAACAAGAACACACTCGCTCACTACCACACCGTGTCTCCCTCGATCAATGGAACTAACCAAACAACACTCAAGCCTAGAAGTAAGTCTGTGGTCTTGGTCCGGTTAGGACCTCGATATCCGGGTAGGACTTCAAAGTCCAGGTTGAACCTCACACTATGACTCTGAGGTATGGTGTACGCCTCAGGGTTGGGGTGCCTCCGTAGGCATGCGATGGTGTCTTGCATCCTAACTAAGTTCCCAACACTCCTTCTAGCTTGTTCTCTCAACTCATTGATCCTCGGTCAACACGTGTGATAGCTTGCTCACGAAGGTGTATAAGAGGAAACGTACTCACAACTCTCTCAACACCGAACCCTAGTTAGCCTCTACTAACGGAACTGTCGTCACTAGTCTCCTAGCGGAAAAGTCACCCATCTCTTACCCCATCACGAGGTCACAACCTGGCGGAAAGATAATTAAAGGATCATCAATGTCTACTAGTCACTACCCCATCACCACGACACCAGCCTAGCGGAAAGGTAATTAAATCCTCAGTGTCTACTAACCATTACCCCCATCACCAGGACACCAGCCTGGCAGAAAGGTAACTAAATCCTCACTGTCTACTAACCATTACCCAATCACCAGGATACCAGCCTAGAGGAAAGGTAATTAAAGGGTCATCAATGTCTACTGGTCACTACCCATCACCAGGTCACAAGCCTGGCGAAAAGGTAATGATGAAATCATCAATGTCTATTGATGTAATTTATAACTTAACTGGCCAATTGGTGAACTGTCACATGTCTATTGATTACTACCCCATCACCAAGTCACAAGCCTGGCAGAAAGGTAATAATTTCAGCGATGAGGAAACCCCCAAAGGGATTCGTCTGTCTTGCCAATCCCAGTGGAAGTGTGGTCCAAGGGAAAGGCAGTGGTAGTACGACTACTACGCCACTAGAGGCAGGAAAGAGAAAAGGTAAGCATGTCGGTCCCGACTTCCTCTCTTGTTGCTCAACTCCTGGTGGAGAAGAGCTAAGTAAAACCAGACGAGCTTGTAACTAACTGCAGAGAGCCCCCAATCTAAGCTCTCTAAGAAAAATAAACGGGTTAGCGGAATGGTCTAGACAACTCGTAGATCCCAACGAAGCGTAAAAACCAAGCCGGCTCGAAGAAAACACGTGAAAAAGACTGGGATCCTAGACCCATGCTCTCAGTGTCCGCTACCCAAGCTTGAGCGACCTCATCTCCTGCTCAGGTGAGGGTCACCACGCCCTTGCACAGTCGGAGTATAAATCTCCACGACTGGCCACATGTGACATTACCAAATCATTTATTGTCATGTTTCACCCTAAGTGTCTACAATTTCTCTGATTTATTTCACATCTACAAGCTGTCAGTCCCAGACCCGAACTTGTTCTATAGGAACCTCAACTAATTCTAGGTCAGGGATACATACCTGTTATGATAGTCTCTCTCTCTCATATCTCAGTGATGAACATCTTATCCTAGGATCATTGGCTACCAGATTTGTAACATCTTTCTTTCCTATGTTCCCCAAGATTCACAACACATACAAGATCTAGCTACTTAGAGATTTCAAGATCTTAAGGTATCGGGAGTCAATTTACAGTTTGGAGGAGTTAGACTCCTAAGCTGACTTAGGGTCAGATGACAAATCCCATATACAGTCTTATTTTGATATGTGAAATTTCTTATTTACATCACAGTCCATAGTTCATACAAACATTACACTAAAACTCTTTCTATTTATCAATGTAAGGGGGGGCTTAAAGTGTTTATCATGGCCTTAAGTAAGGAACAACTCTAGGTTGTTATAAGGATGATGACACTCTCAAGTTCAACAAACAAATCAGCCACAATGTCATGTGAGTGGGCAAGGCTTATCCTCAATGTGTTATTAGTTCTAAAATTTAATATCAAGGAATTTCAGTCCATATCTATAGTCATTAAACAAGACTAAAACACAACTCATATATGGTCTGAAGAGGGCTTCTACATAATCAAATTTATCCACATGACAACACTAAAATTTGCATGTGTGTACAGCCATATGATCAGCAGTTCAAGCACCTATAATTTCTCAAGTTTCTCACACAATCTTATGGGGTTCACTATCCATGATTAAAGCATCATAATACTTTCAAATTTCGGCATTTTAAGGGTCATTACATGTCTCAAAACATGCAACATTCAGCAACTAAATCATGCGCATACTGTTTGGTATAACAGAAACATTTCACAGTTCAAGGCACTTAAGTTCTTTCAAAACTCATCCAATTTTGTGTGATTCATCTTCATATACTAAATCATCAATTTATCCTTAAAGTCCAGCAATAAAGTTTCATTAAGATGTATTAACATGCGTCTCAAAACATGCAACATTCAGCACTCAATCATGCGCATATGGTCTAGTAGAACAGAAACACTTCACAATTCAAGGCACTTAAGTCCCTTCAAAGCTGATCCAAAATTGTGTGATTCATCTTCATATATTAAAGAATCAATTGATCCTTAAGGTCCAGCAATAATGGTTCATTAAGAGGTCTTAACATGTCTCAAAACATGCATTATTAAAATGGTAAGATCACATACTTGAACTTGCTGAACTGAAATATACAGCAGTTAAAGCACTCCAAAATCACCTTCAAATCCACATCTAAACCATGGATTAAAGTCCAATAGTATGGAGGCAAGATCAACAATCAAGGGTACTCGAAAGTAGCCCATATATCATACAAAAAATCATGCATCAACGCATGCAAATCACAAGAACACAGATCTGAAATTTCAGCTGCAGGTCCATATGAACAGCAGCTATAATCCACCAAAATCATCATAACAATTCGAATTTTCACAAGGATCTTAAAGAAAACATGATGGAGGATATAACAGCAACCAAATGCCAACAAAAGAGCTCAAGAAATTCCCTCAAATCATGCCCAAATTCGGATTTTATCAAGTAAACACAGATCTGAATATTAGCTACAGGCCTATATGAACAGCAGCCATAATCCCCCAAAATCATCATAAAAATTCGAATTTTCACAAGGATCTTAAAGTCAACATGATGGAGGATCTAACAGCAGCCAAATGCCAACAAAAGAGCTCAAGAATTTCCCCCAAAACATGCCCAAATTCGGATTTGTCAAGCAACACAGATCTGGACATCCCCAAAACCATCCATTAAAAGCCACTCCAAAAACCACATCAAAGTCCAACAAGACTCAAAATCAAAACCTTGATATAGATGCTCAACACAAGGTTCATAAGGTGGAGAAAATTCTATCTTAATGGCAGCAAAGAGGGGTATAATTTGTACCTTAAACAGTGCTCAAGAAC
Source organism: Ottelia alismoides (assembly GCA_037367405.1). NCBI lineage: Eukaryota > Viridiplantae > Streptophyta > Magnoliopsida > Alismatales > Hydrocharitaceae > Ottelia > Ottelia alismoides. The sequence goes on along the minus strand of JAZKJV010005384.1, from coordinate 289,982 downwards.
TGCTCAAGAACAGCAGCAGCTCCAGCCCTCCACTCCAATTTCGACCCAAGCTTGGCCTTGTATCCTACATGCAACACCTGATCTTTGTTCCTCTCCTTCCCATCTTTAATTTGAGCCCAAGAAACTCGAATTTGGTGGAGAAATGAGGTGAGAATCTTAGGAAGAAGGTGGAGGAACATGAAGGTCGGCCATGGAGAGGAGAGGGCTCCAAGCCTCAAGAGGAAGAAGAAGATCTTAAGGCTTAAGTGTGGCCGAGTTTGTGGGGGTTTAGTGGGATATATAGGCCTTGTCCATTTTGCAACTAAACCCACTCCACTTTCTAATATTACAAATAAGGCCCACCCATGAATAGTGCTCCTTCACTAATCATACTTAACCACTTAATCTCATCTTGGCCACAAACCACCACTTAGTCACTTAATGACTCTCCAAATCTCATCAACTTTTATCCATAATCATTCATCATTTTGGATTTAGTTAGCCTTTAGAAATTAGGGATGTTACAATCATAAAAACCTCAAAGAGAGTCTCGATCCACTTCTAAGTCGGGTTTGTCGGTCTGCCATAAAAACCTCAAAAGGTTTTAACCCATAAAAACCTCAAAGAAGGTTTTTACCCAGAAAGTGAAATGGTTTGCCAAACAGGGAACTGATAAACTAATGAACTGAGAAAGTACCTGAGAAGAGTCGCGGGTATCTCTCGCGCATCACTGCTTCGATCTCCCATGTTGCCTCCTCAACACCCTGCCGGTGCCATAGGATCTTGATCAAGGGAATCTCCTTGTTCCGAAGCCTCCTGACTGCAAAATAAAGTATATGCACTGGCTCCTCCTTGTATGTCAACTCTGGCTCTATGTCAAGGCTCTCGTAGCTGATGATGTGTCGAGTATCGTGCATGTACTTTCTCAAGTTTGACACATGGAATACGTCGTGAATGGCCTCCAAACGTGGGGGAAGTGCCAGTTTGTATGCTACCTTCCCGACACGTGAAAGTATCTCGAATGCCCAACAAAACGTGGCACCAGCTTGCCACGAACTCCAAACTGCTGTATCCCCTTCATGGGAGATACATGTAGAAACACAAAGTCCCCAACCTGAAACTCCAAGTGTCGGCGATGTCGATCTGTGTATCTCTTCTGGAGACTCTATGCCATCAAGAGCTTCCTCCTCACCAAGTCAACAACCCTCGCAGTCTCCTCCAAGAGATCCATGATATACAATGCATGATCGCCTACCTCGCACCAACTGATTGGCGTAAGGCATCTCCGCCCGTAAAGAACCTCGAATGGCGCCATGCTGATGCTCGAATGATGGTTGTTGTTGTAAGAGAACTCAACAAGAGGTAAATGATCCTTCCAGGATCCCTTCTACTCTAGAGAACATGCGCGTAAAAGATCCTCCAAGGTCTGTATCATACGCTCACTCTGTCCGTCCGTCTGAGGGTGATATGCTGAACTCATCTTCAGCTCGGTCTGTAATGCTGACATGAACTGCTATCAGTAATGGGGAGTGAACCTCGAGTCTCTGTCAAACACTACCTCTCAGAGTATGCCATGTAACCTCACAATGTGTTGTATGTACAATCTGGCCAACTGAGAAGGTGTATAAGTGATGAATCCATGATTCAATAACTTTTCTGCCGCATTTTGTCTTAAAACCCTTAACAAATACATGTAAATATCCATTAATTCTCATCTTTTAACAAATCATCATTCACGTATAAATATTCATTTTTAACCATCAAAATCATGTAAATAAATAAAGAATAAGAAAAGAAAGAAAAGGCAGATTGAATATATGTATATATATACAATATGACTTAAAATATAAATATAGCTATAAGATATATTTATAACCCAACCCCCGAGACCAAGTAAGCATGGATTGGTCGACAAACTGAAAAGTAGGGGGAGATAAGGAAAGAAAACCAAAAAAATAAATTAACACACACATATACACCTTCTACTATTTATACAAGAAATACAAAACTTCAGAGATTTTTAATTAATCCATATGAATATATTTTTCACCAAATCCTTTTCCTAATTATTCCTAAAAATGTATATAAAAATATAAAAATAAGTTAAAAATATTACCCTATATATATGCCAAGAAACTCAACCTGTAAATTGTCAAAATCTCAACTTCCGAACATCATAACTTCCTCATACGAACTCCAATTTCACTCTACTCACCTTTAAAGTTCATAAAATAATATTCTCTAATTAATAAAGGTGGTTTCATCGAATTCGGAGTCTGTTTGCAAAAAGTCAGTTTTGGGACCAAAAGACAACGGGGTTTCTGGGCTATTTATTTTATGTAACACACATTATTTATAGTTTTCTTAATTTTATAATTTTTAAATTATTTCATGATCTTGTAGTTTCACCCTAAATTATTTCATAATTTTTGGACCTTATTTATTATTTTTATAAAATCAAAAAATCCTAAAATATAGGTATAAATGAACTAGAGAACTTATACCTCTATTTATTAAAATATGCAAATTAACTTATTAAAATCTATAAAAATTCACATAAACTTTATTTAATATTCTAATAATTAAGAAAATATAAAATTAATTTTCAAGTATTTATTTATTAAATTAAAAATCCAAAACCTATTTACAAATACATATTTATCGATATAATATTTATATCTTGAATAATATTTATTATTTATACAAAGTATTTATACCATAAATTAGAGAATTAATTTATCTACATTTCTTGTATTTAAACTTATTTAAAATAACGTCATTTACTATTTAATCCATAATTTATAAGATAATTTCCATATTCTGGCCAACCAGGTCCTCACACTTGTCAGCACCTGGTTCATCTTCTCCAAGAATCAGCTGGCCGACTTGTGCTCTGACCGGCCATCTTCCTCCAATTTTCCCGCGCACCTCAAAAGCCTTTCCGACGATCCAAACCACTGGATCTATTCTCCTAACTACCCTCTTCAACTCCAGCCATTGATCTAAGCTTGGAGCCCACGAAATCCCACCTATAAATACCCCTAAACCTCCTCCATCGCCAACCAACTCTCCAACTGCCTGAGCTTCAGCTCCAGTCTACCCGATCCCCCATTTTCCCCACCTCGCTCCGCCTCGCTCCAGTGGTGACAGCACCCGCAAGCAAGCTCACGTGGAGGAAGGAAGATCGGAGGAGGATCCAAGGAGGTCCACCGCCTTGCATCGCTGCCCCGCGCGCGTCCAGCTCCGGCCAAAGGTCGCCCGTCGAGCTTCTGTCCAGGTAATACACCTAGACTCTTCACAGACCTTTTCCTTCATTTTTCGAATTTTCTTCTCGATTTTTGTGTAGGAATTAGCGAGGTTAATTGCGTCATTAGGACGCTTAACCATTTAGCTTAGATGCCATTCAAAAATCTATTTCGATTCGTTTCAAACTCGCTTCAAATCGCATCCCAAACTCATCGCCATTTTCAAGCCATTCCTAATAATTCTGGAAACCAAAGTTTTTTATCATTTTTGAGCTTGTGATTCTTTAAATTGGTGGCCGATTCTTCACGAATCGAGCATATCATTTGGATATTTGCATGTCCATCATCATTCAGGAGCATAGATTCAAGGCTTTGGAAGCTTCGATCTTTGTTAGAATCACCTCCAACGATGGGTCGCCAGAACTGAAACAACCTCCAGGTGCCGAGATCGTCTTCTTCCTAACGCCTTCGCCGTCGCCTCGAGCCACCGCCGACCGTCCCCTACCGCGGGCGAGCTCAAGGGTGGAGGAGCCACCCCTCTAGCCCCGCCGGAGTGCCAAAGACTTTACCGTCTGCTCTGGATAATTCGAAGAAGGAGTCTCCTTCGTCAGGAGTTCATCAGACTCAAGAACAAGAGAGGTACAGGTATGCGACACGTGGCGCACTTTGGATCGGCGCGGGCAAGTTCTAATTGCAGCCGTCCACAGCGAAACGGTGGGAATTTAGCAACTTAAACCCAGAAGGTTTTCTAGATATTTACTCCCGCTCCCTAGGTTTCCTTTATTTGCATTTAGGTCCTCTGCAGGGACCTAAATGTAAAGATTTATTTTTTTCTTACAGAACAGTCCCTGAAGGACCTTTTTGCAAACATTTTAAATAGTTTTTTTTACGCTTATGCCCCTGGGCTGTAGGGTTTGTTTTGACCTCGTTTGACCTTCTTTCTTGACGATTTTTTTAGGGTAGTTACGCAACTACCCCATCTACCTAGTATTAAGTTTTCAAGAGTTTTCATCGTGATTTCATAGTGTTTTGATTTTGTCGAAAATCGCCTCGTTTTGTTTTGTTTTCTTCTGTTGTTCGAGCTCGCTGCTCGACCCGATTCACCATACTATACTTTACCACCTATATAATATCCACCTATTATATAATAAATAAACATTTTTGAAAAAATATCCCTTTTTGAAAATTAAATAAAAATTGAAAAATAATAAAATCAAAAAAAAATAAAAATAAAAATAAAAATCAATAAAAAATGGTTCTTGACTTGATAACTCTTAGAAGAGATAAAAAATAAAATTACAAAGATAAAACCGAAAAAATCAAAGGATTCTATTCTGCCTCCTTGAGTTCGACCCAGGAACACTTGCCTAGTTAAAAATTTAGTGTAGGTTTTCCAAAGGAAAACTGAATTTGTTTGATATAGTTGAGATCGTTTCTTGTTTCGTGGCTTTTTCTACATCGACCGTGTTTTCCTCTAAAAAAGTCGCGAAACCGATTTTCAGCCTTATCAAAATGGCGCCGTTGCCGGGGAGGCGTTAGAACTTTTTGATTTTTTTTCCTTTCTTTATGATTCTATTTTTTTCTCTCTTCTTTTTGTTTCGCTTTTCGTACGGTTTTTTATGGCTTTTTCTTCGCTTTTGTTTTCTTAGTTTTTCTCTCGATTTTTCTTACGGTTTTCTCGGCTTTCTCGATCGATTTTTCTTTGCTAACTTTCTTTGCAGGGCCTGCAGGATCAACCGACTTCTTCGGAAGCCGTGTCAGTTGAAAGAGCAGAGGTCGGCTCCTTCTTCACGAGTCGGCTGCAGAGGGCAGAGTAGTTAGAATATTTTTCTGTAAAAGAGAGAGAAAGGGAGAGAAGTTGTAATAGATAATAAACAAACCCCTCCCCCCATTTTTTCCGGGCATGATTCGCAGGATACCGTGTATCCGAGGATCAGGGCACCCACCGCGGTTTTTATCGCTATCGGCTTTGCGTGGTTTTCTAGATGCTTGTTTAGGATTTTTGACTCTATCTGATTATGCCGCGTAGTTAGTCTTAGGACTCGCATCCTAGGTGCATGCTTTTAGGGTTTTTGTAAAAAAGAAAAAAATTCGGTAGACGTCGTTTGAAAAAAACCAAAAAAAATACAAAACCGCAAAACTAAAATTGGGACTGCTAATCCTATCTGATCTAAAAGCCGTAAAACGACTCAATTGATTTGGGGAGAGTAACCCCCGCACACATCTCAGAGTGCGCGAGCTAGAGAGCCGACCCATAAGGATAGAGTCCAAACCCCGTATTTCTCGTGAAATACTACTGGGTTCATACACCTGATCACTGTTCCTCAGGGGTAAGCTCGGGTAGCCGGAAACGGTCCGGTTTACTTAGCAGAGTGGGAGGTTTAGAGGACACTGTGCAAGGCTCCGTCCTCAAGTAACACGGGTAGCCGGAAACGGTCCGTACTTACTCCCATACTGGCTGAGTGCGAGTGGTCTCTTGTAAGAATTCGGGCCAGTGTTTCGGAGGAACCATCGGGCACCTATTGGCTTGCTCAGCCCGCGATAACCGAAAAACTTGTTTGCTAATCACAACCCTAAAACCGAAAAGATAAAAAGACCGAACTCTTATGGTCTTCATTGGGTTGAGTTGGTGAACACAGGGTTCGCTTTGTGTTTGCTTGCGGGGCGTGAGTTTCTGCGGCTTTCGTATTTCTTTCTCTCACTTGAATCGTAAATGTGCTCTCCCGACTATTCCTCTTGACATCGAAGATGACGTCACGACGGCTTTTTGGCTCAGACTCTGTGAGCTTTTGACCGTGTTTTCCTCTAAAAAAGTCGTGAAACCGATTTTCATCCTTATCAAAATGGCGCTGTTATCTTCACATGTTCGGGATGACCCTCTTCTCGAGCTGGTCCCATCAGATCTCGAGGCGAATCAGACCCAGACTCCCTCGCCTCCTGGCCAGATTATTGAGGCAAACCCTCACCTCAATACATCATCTAGATCTCCCGCATACTTTTCGCTGAGTTCTTATGAGAGTTTTCATTTCACAGACGGTCAGATGGCTCGCGGCAAAGGACCAGCAGTAGACGAGAGGCCACCAACTGGGGAGCAGCACGAAGGAAGACCAGATGCAGATGTTACAACTGGCATTCTCGATACACTTCTGCAGATGAACTTACAGATTCAAGAACAGTTTAGAGTTCAAACTAAACTGCGGGCTGAATTAGCCGCGCTGAGAGTAGGGGCCGAGAACCAGTTACCGCCTGCGGTTCCCGCGACTTTACGGGATGAGTATGACCCGGGCGTAAGAACGCTTCACCATTGGATTCGGCTACCGCCGAATCAAGGGCCATACAAACTCAGACCGTCTTTCATCTCTTTACTTCCCAAGTTCTATGGGAATGCCGCCGAGGAGCCGTTCACATTTTTACAGCAGTTCGAGATGATATGCGGAACGACTTGTTATCCAAGAGTCACGCAGGAGGCCATACGCCTCAAGGCCTTTCCATTTGCCTTAGCCGATAAGGCCCTTTATTGGCTGAGTCATCTGGGGAGAGAAATCTCTACATGGGACGACCTGAAGTCCACCTTCCTGTGCAAATATTTTCCTCTAGGAAGGACGAACATGATGAGGAGTCAGATCTCCAACTTTACGCAATTGTCGCGCAAATCATTCCATGAGGCATGGGATCGATTCAAGGACCTGACATAGAGATGCATGCATCATGAGATCCCGATGAAGGTGCTCGTGCAAAACTACTTCGAAGGACTCTAGCCAGAGATTAGGGGCTTGTGAGTGCCGCATGTGGTGGCAGTTACTTGAACAAGGATGCCAAGTCATTCTAGGCCATCTTCGAAGGGATGGCCGAGAACTCGAGAGTTGTAGACTCTACTCGGGCATTTCAGAAAGCCCTGCAGCCACCACATCACCGCGATCATCACAAGGTGGTGAACATCTCGGATTCCGAATCCAACACCAACATGGGCTTTATTAGCAAAAAATTGACGTTGGTGGACGTGATTCACAAGCAGGTCCAAGACCTACAACCGCTGTGAGAGTTGGAGAAGCTCTCATCTCTACCTCAGTAGCTGAGTGATCTCTCGAAGAAAGTCGCTGATCTTCAGATCCAGTACCAGCAGAGCCAGACTTCTTCGAATGCGCAACCAGCACGGAGGATCGCACCCGCTTCACCCACCTGTCAGATCTAGTACGTCCAGAGAGAGTCTGAGATTCCGCAGATCAATTGGCATGAGGATCAGTCTCATGCCAATCCCAGCCAGATCACCAGCACCGCAGAGATGGAGGTGGAGCCGCAAGCCACTTTCAAGATCAAAGGGATTTGGTATACTCTGATGCAGCAGCCGAGTATACCGAATCAGCAGCCGCAGCAGCCGTACGGTCATCCACAGCATGGACGTCCGAACTTCCAGCACCGTTAGACTTTCACGCCGCAGCAGTCTCATCCGAATGTCTACCATCAGAGACCGCAGCCTTCATATCAGCACCCTGCTCATTACTCACCGAATTATCCTTATCAGCAGCCGCAGCAGTCTTCCTCCACACTTCAGCAATACTCCCAGCCTTCCACCTCTCAACATTACATGCCAAGGCAGGAGAGAGGAGCAAGCCAGGGCCACAACACCGAACCAGAGATGTCTTCACAGGCTCAGGCGCTCAACCAGATCATGGACATGCTGAGTACGCTCCAGATAGCACACAAGACTGAAATGGAACAGGTTAACTGTTGTCTGGATGAGTTAAACGTGTCGAAGACCACTCTCCCAGCCCAGCCTCAGATGAACCTGAACAACAAGAGGAGGCATCCAGAGCAGGTAGACACTACAGGTAAGATCTCGTTTCCTGAATTTTTATCTAACTTCATTCGTCTCAGGAGCGGTAGATCACCACAAGCACCTGCTGGAGAAGAGGAGAGGGCACTAGAGGAGCACGAGCAGAACCATGATCCTAAAGTCAAGGAGGAGAAACCGCAAGATGAAGAGGACCATTATGCAGAATCAAGAGACAGGAGCAATGCCAACACATCAGATATGGACACTGCGACTCAGACGATGACATTACGCCAGATCAGGCAGAGAGCCCCGACAAAAATCTTTCTTCCCCTGTCTTAGAGAGTTTTGTAAATAATTCTGAAACTCTCGATGTACAAGCTTATTCTCAGATGAATAAAAGTTCTGATTTTCTAACTCCTGAGATTGTTCCTTTTCCCGATGCTTTGTTTGGAAAAGAAAAAAAAGACCAAAAATAATGTCGCAACTCCAGAGATCAAAAAATTACTCAAAGATCATATCTTTCTGAAGATCCCGCTTCATGATGCCTTAGATCAGTTTCCTACGCTTAAGAATCAATTGAAAAACAGATGCACCACGCGTAGGAAAAAGAGATCCCGAACAGAGAAACTTGTCTTGACTAAGGCTACATCCTGTGCGATACAGAATAAGTTACCGAAGAAGAAGAAAGACTCAGGTGCACATTATGTCAGATGCGAGATCGCAAAAGCCTAGTTCGATTGCACTCTATTAGATAACGGTTCCTCGATCAATCTGATACCCACTTCATTACTCGATAAGCTCGAGCTAGGTCCTCTTTACAAATCCCGTACGATCCTTCAGTTTTCTGATAGATCTGTAAAGAGACCTAAGGGTATACTTAGGAACGTTATTGTAACCGTGCAGGGTCTGCAATTCCCAGTGGACTTTACAATCCTGGACATGATTTGCCTGCACAGTTACACCTTTTCCCGATCATTCTCGGGAGGCCTTTTCTAGAGACCGCAAAGGCTCTCTTCGATTACGATACAGGGAAGGTATCTTTTCGCGCCGAGGGCGAAAAGGTACATATAGAGATAGCGAGAGAATCGGACACTTTCAGTGATGCATCTTCAGATTTTCTGAGTTCTTTAGTCTCTTGTGATTATATGGATGAGGTCCGTCTTGACGACCTCGAAAGATATCAGGTAGAGACCCAAGAATGTTTGACAGAGGATGGGTCCGAGACCTCAGGGGATGATTCTTCCACCGGAACATTATACTTTAGTCTGGATGATGAGAAGCAAAGGGATCAGACTTCTGACAAAATTAATGTAGATCTTTCAGACTCAGAAACTCTACACAATTCCTCCATTTCAGACGATTCAGAGTTTCGTTTAGCTGACTTCTTCTCTTCTGATCATTCTGAGGAGTCAGATGATGTCTTGAACATCTTCTGTAGTCCGACTCTAGAGCACATCGAGATGGTGGATACTCAGAATGCCGACAAATCCACAACCGATACAGATCCTCGTATACATACAGAGGATGTTTCGGCATATACAGATACTACCTTACCAGAGCTAAAAACTTTGCCACCAAACATGAAATATGCTTTCCTTGTGGGTCCACATCAATGGTTTTCGGTCATTATCAGCTCATCTTTGACCAATGATCAAGAATCTCGTCTGATGGAGATTCTAGAAAGAAACCTCAAGGCTATTGGGTGGATTGTATCCGATCTCCGCGGGATTAATCCTGCTTTGTGTTCACATCATATTTATCTCGATCATGACAGCAAACCCTCCAGAGAGTTTTAGCGTAGGCTGAATCCGGTATTACGAGAAGTTGTCAAGATAGAGATCACGAAATGGTGTGACGCAGGGTTCATCTATCCCATCTCCAACTCCGAATGGGTTAGCCCATTACATGTTGTCCCGAAGAAGTCGGGAATTCAGATGGTGAAGAATGAGAGTGAAGAGGAGATTCCAAAGAAAGTAACCACGTCGTGGCGAGTATGTGCTGACTAAAGAAAGCTGAACACCGCAACGAAGAAGGACCACTTCCCTTTGCCTTTCATAGATCAGGTCATAGAACGGTTGGCAGGGAAGGGGTACTTCTGTTTCCTTGACGGTTACTCCGGATACAATTAGGTATCAATTGCTCCTGAAGACCAGGAGAAAACCACTTTTACATGTCCGTTCGGCACGTATGCCTTTAGACGGATGCCCTTTGGATTGTGCAACGCTCCTGCGACTTTCCAGAGGTGCATGCTTGCTATTTTTACGGACATGATCAGTGATTTTCTAGAGGTTTTTATGGATGATTTCTCGGTCTATGGTGAGTCATTTGACGATTGTTTAGCGCACCTATATTAGGTTCTGAAAAAGTGTTGTGAGGTAGATCTCGTTCTGTCCTGGGAAAAGAGCCATTTTATGGTTACGCACGGGATCGTGTTGGGGCACGTCATCTCCCAGCGAGGCATGGAGGTTGACCCTGCCAAGGTGGATGTCATCAAGAAACTCAAGCCACCATCCAACATCAAACAGTTACAGTCATTTCTGGGGCATGTCGGTTTTTACCGATGGTTTATCCAAGATTTCTCCAAGATTGCCCGACCATTAACTGAGTTACTAGGCAAAGACATCGAGTTCGTGTTAAATGATATATGTCTCAATGCCTTCCTCACTTTGAAAGAGAAGATAATCAGTGCTCCTATCCTACAGCCGCCTGATTGGTCTCTACCCTTCGAGATCATGACGGATGCTTCAGATTTTGCGGCCGGGGCTGTATTAGGATAGAGGAGGAATGGACTTCCTATTGCCATTCACTATGCCAGCAGAACCTTAGACGATGCTCAGAGAAATTACACAGTGACAGAAAAGAAGATGTTGGCAGTAGTGTTTGCATTCGACAAATTTCGATCATATCTGCTTGGCTCTAAAATCACAGTATACACAGATCATTCAGCTATCAGATTTTTAATGGAAAAGAAGGATGCCAAGGCACGCCTTCTTAGATGGATTCTAGTACTTCAAGAATTCGACTTGGATATCGAAGATAAACCTGGAGTAAAGAATGTGGTAGCTGATCACCTCTCCCAATTACAGACAGATCAGCCTTCAGATGAGTACACGCTAGAGATCGCAGAGAGATTTCCTGACGAGAGCATTTTTGTGATTACTGAACTTCTGTGGTATGCAGATATAGTGAACTTTCTGGTCACACAGAAAAGTCCTCAGGGTTGGCCAAAGAACCGAGTTGAGAAACTAGTCTCTGAGGCACGATATTACCATTGGGAGGATCCGATTCTTTTTCGCGAAGGACCGGATTGCGTTTACAGACGTTGTATTCCTTAGGAGGAATATAATAGTGTCCTCACTTTGTGTCATTCTTTAGAGTCAGGAGGACATCATTCAGGGAAGAGGACAGCGCATAAGGTACTACAGAGTGGATTATGGTGGCCGACTCTTACTAGAGATGCCTGCACATTTGTGAAGAGTTGTCCAGATTATCAGAGAACTGTAGGGACAGTCAGTTCCAGAGATGCAATGCCAATGCGACCCGTCATTATCTGCGAGATCTTTGACGCATGGGGCATAGATTATATGGGATTGTTCCCTTCTAGCAACGGCTTTGAGTACATTCTTCTGGCTGTAGATTATGTTAGTAGATGGGTGGAGTCTATATCCGCACGAACCACAGACAGTAAGACCGTTTGCAAGTTCCTAAGGGAACACATCATTTCGCGGTTCGGGATCCCACGTATTCTCATTTCTGATGGGGGTAGCCATTTCATTAATAAGGAGGTGAAAAAGCTAGTGAAACAATACAGCATTGATCACAGAGTAGCTTCTCCTTACCACCCACAGATGAACGGCATGGCTGAAGTCTCAAATAGGGAGGTAAAATCAATTCTTCAGAAACTAGTACGACCGGATAGGAAGAACTGGTCACTGCTTCTAGATCAGGTTCATTGGGCAAATCGTGCTGCATATAAGACTCCCTTAGGTACTTCACCATTCAGACTGGTTTATGGAAAGCCGTGCCACTTGCCAGTAGAGATCATGCATAAATCTGAATGGGCAATTCGAGAGATATTACTAGATACACAGAAAGCAGGAGCCAAGAGAAAGATAGATATGAATGAGCTGGTAGAGATTCGAAATCAAGCATACGAGAACACACTCATCTATAAGGACAAAGTGAAGAATGGCATGATAGACATATTCGGCACAAAAGCTTTGTTCCTGGGCAGAAAGTCTGGTTGTTCAATGCGAGGTTGAGAATTTTTCCCGGCAAATTGAAAAGCAAGTGGGAAGGACCGTACATAGTCAGAACGGTGCACGACAATGACAGTATAGCAATATCAGATGTGTTACCTGGTGCAGAGCCGTTCGTGGTTAACGGGCAGATGCTGAAGCACTTCATCGAAACTACTGATCATCTGTCCCGCACTGAAGTGATCTATTTTATACAGGAATCATGATCATTCTTTCACTTCTTCTTGTACAAATTCTTTTGAGCCATTCGTTTCTGGAGATCTACAACACTTGTATATTCTTCGTAGACCACAATCGTCCCCATTTTTGCTCGTCTTCTATGCTTAGGATACCAGATCCTAAGTATAGGGGGGACTTATTGTTCGTTGATTTACGTTTTATTTTTGTACTAATTCTTTTGTATAGCCTTTCTTTTTCGCAAATCACTGGTCTCCAATTTTTGGCTACACTTTTTTTTATACTTAGGATGCCTTATCCTAAGAATAGGGGGGACCGAGTGATTTCGATGATTTCGTATTCTTTTCCTTTTGAACTTTCGTTATTTATTCTTTTCATTCAGTCATCCCGTTTTTGCTCTCCCGTGATACTTACGATGACCTGATCGTAAGTATGGGGGGTTGACTGACTTGTACTCGATATCCTTTTTCACCCACTTTTACTTAGCACGAGTTATGTCCTCTTTTTTCTCTTTTGACGCTATGAGGACATAGCACAAGCTAAGTATAGGGGGTGCGTATATATTGTATATATACTTTCGTCCATAACTCGTACTTTTATGTATTTTCTATATCTATAAAATCCATAAAAAGTGGGTATGGGTTAATTTAAAATCCACTTATATTTATATATTATTTATAAAATCCTTGTAAATAAGTAAAATATGTTTAAAATTTGTATTTAAAACTTGTAATTAAAATATTTCTTTAAAATTTGTACTTAAAAATTGTATAATACCTATTTAAAATTTTATTTATTAAAACATGTAAAAACCATCCAATCCATATAAAATACTTAGATAAAATTTGTAAAATACATTAGACACTTAACTCGAATAAAATATATCTTGTAAAATTCATGAATAAAATCTTGTTTATAAAAATCATAAAAATCCATAAAAAATTACAAAGTCCTAAAATTCATAAAAATTACAAAAGCCTTAAAATCCATAAAAAGGAGTAAAATTCAGAAAATACACTTCACAAAAACATGGTTGCATTTGCATTCGCATTTTTCAGAATAAGTTTGATTTCTGGAACTAAGGACTGAGTCTAGTCTAAAGGATGGAGCTTAATTATGGCCTTTAACTTTCGTTGTAAGGAGCCTGACTAGGATCTGGAATTTAGACTCTTCAGGTCTTGTGACTTAAAATCTTTGGGTTCCGTAAGACCATATTTGGGAAATCAAGTCATATGTGCTTAAGTAGACCATTTGGAGTCATCCGTACAACTCTACACCAGTGAACCAATCTTGAACACATGCACTCTCCACTTAGCTCGACTTGCATGGAGTTCTGAAGGGCAGTACACCTTGGTAGTGCGTTTCTATCCTTATCTTTGCGGCATTGACGTCTAAAGATGGGAGAGATTGGGGTTGCGATAGTTGCTTCGGATGAGGGAAGGATCTGCTGACACAATTTTTCTAAGACCTCAAAAAAGGGACGGACTAAAAAGATGTTATATCCGTCGAGGCACAAATGATGAATGCAGTGTAAACAAATTACAAAGTCAAAGCAAAGAAGAAGCCACCAAATAAGACCATAATGGTCCAAGCTTCCACCAAAAATGCCTGCACATCTTAGTGGAGACTCAGCTACACCGGTTGGGCTTCACAAGGAGATGCGTCTACACTGGTCGCACTCCACTTCTTTTCTCATTCTTCTAACTTCTCCCTATATTCGATTGTGGACATAGCAGAACTGAACTCAGAAGGGAATACCTCCCTCCTCGAGGAAAGAGTAGCGAGATGAGGAAGCCATAGAAGTGTATAGCCGGGATGGACGGTTTCTTCGGTTCTCTAAGCAGGAAGAGCTAAATCAATTCACACACTGTACAAGTTGACTTCAAGAATGATAGAGTTTGCGATATGAATAAGTGAGTCTGAACTAGTCGATGAAGTGATCTTGAGTAAGGATTTGTGGAACTTGAGGACTGTTGAGGATAAAATCCTAATCCTAGTTAAGGTTCCGACAAAATGCTTGTTTCAGGCCCGATCGAGCTTTGTCCTTTGTCTGTTTTCATGAATTGGTTTAGGAAAACAAATTCATTCTAACTTTCTTTCTTTTTCACTTACCTTTTCAAAATAAGTGTTTGCTAAGGGACTAGCAAAGTTTAAGTATAGGGGGTTGATGGATCCATGATTCATTAACTTTTCTGTCGCATTTTGTCTTAAAACCCTTAACAAATACATGTAAATATCAATTAATTCTCATCTTTTAACAAATCATCATTCATGTATAAATATTCATTTTTAACCATCAAAATCATGTAAATAAATAAAGAACAAGAAAAGAAAGAAAAGTCATATTGAATATATGTATATATATATACAATATGACTTAAAATATAAATATAGCTATAAAATATATTTATAACCCAACCCCCAGAACCAAATCAGCATGGATTGGTCGACAAATTGAAAAGTAGGGGGAGATAAGGAAAGAAAACCTAAAAAAATAAATTAACACACACATATACACCTTCTACTATTTATACAAGAAATACAAAACTTAGGAGATTTTTAATTAATCCATATGAACATATTTTTCACCAAATCTTTTTCCTAATTATTCCTAAAAATGTATATAAAAATATAAAAAAAAGTTAAAAATATTACCCTGTATATATGCCAAGAAACTCAGCCTGTAAATTGTCAAAATCTCAACTTCCGAACATCATAACTTCCTCATACGAACTCCAATTTCACTCTACTCACCTTTAAAGTTCATAAAATAATATTCTCTAATTAATAAAGGTAGTTTCATCGAATTCGGAGTCCGTTTGCAAAAAGTCGGTTTTGGGACCAAAAGACAACGGGGTTTATGGGCTATTTATTTTATAGTTTTCTTAATTTTATAATTTCTAAATTATTTCATGATCTTGTAGTTTCACCCTAAATTATTTCATAATTTTTGGACCTTATTTATTATTTTTATAAAATAAAAAAACCCTAAAATATAGGTATAAATGAACTAGAGAACTTATACCTCTATTTATTAAAATATGCAAATTAACTTATTAAAATCTATAAAAATTCACATAAACTTTATTTAATATTCTAATAATTAAGAAAATATAAAATTAATTTTTAAGTATTTATTTATTAAATTAAAAATCCAAAACCTATTTATAAATACATATTTATTGATATAATATTTATATCTTGAATAATATTTATTATTTATACAAAGTATTTATACCATAAATTAGAGAATTAATTTATCTACATTTCTTGTATTTAAACTTATTTAAAATAACATCATTTACTATTTAATCCTTAATTTATAAGATAATTTCCATATTTTGGCCAACCAGGTGCTGACACTTGTCAGCACCTGGTTCATCTTCTCCAAGAATCAGTGGGCCGACTTGTGCTCTGACCGGCCATCTTCCTCCAATTTTCCCGCGCACCGCAAAAGCCTTTCCAACGATCCAAACCGCTGGATCTATTCTCCTAACTACCCTCTTCAACGCCAGCCATTGATCTAAGCTTGGAGCCCACGAAATCCCACCTATAAATGCCCCTAAACCTCCTACATCGCCAACCAACTCTCCAACTGCCTGAGCTTCAGCTCCAGTCTACCCGATCCCCCATTTTCCCCACCTCGCTCCGCCTCGCTCCAGCACCCGCAAGCAAGCTTGCGTGGAGGAAGGAAGATCGGAGGAGGTTCCAAGGAGGTCCACCGCCTTGCATCGCCGCCCCGCGCGCATCCAGCTCCGGCCAAAGGTCGCCCGTCGAGCTTCTGTCCAGGTAATACACCTAGACTCTTCACAGACCTTTTCCTTCATTTTTTTGAATTTTCTTCTCGATTTTCGTGTAGGAATTAGTGAGGTTAATTGTGTCATTAGGACGCTTAACCATTTAGCTTAGATGCCATTCAAAAATCCATTTCGATTCGTTTCAAACTCGCTTCAAATAGCATCTCAAACTCATCGCCATTTTCAAGCCATTCCTAATAATTTTGGAAACCGAAGTTTTTTATCATTTTTGAGCTTGTGATTCTCTAAATTGGTGGCAGATTCTTCACGAATCGAGCATATCATTTGGATATTTGCAGGTCCATCATCATTCAGGAGCATAGATTCAAGGCTTTGGAAGCTTCGATCTTTGTTAGAATCACCTCCAAAGATGGGTCGCCAGAACTGAAACAACCTCCAGGTGCCGAGATCGTCTTCTTCCTAACGCCTTCGCCGTCGCCTCGAGCCACCGCCGACCTTCCCCTACCGCGGGCGAGCTCGAGGGGTGGAGGAGCCACCGCTCTGGCCCCGCCGGAGTGCCAAAGACTTCACCGTCTGCTCTGGATAATTCGAAGAAGGAGGCTCGTTCGTCAGGAGTTCATCAGACTCAAGAACAAGAGAGGTACAGGTGCACGACACGTGGCGCACCCGCAAGCGTTGGATCGGCGCGGGAAAGTTCTAATCGCAACCGTCCACAGCGAAACGGTGGGAATTTTGCAACTTAAACCCAGAAGGTTTTCAGATATTTACTCTCGCTCCCCAGGTTTCCTATATTTGCATTTAGATCCCTCCGCAGGGACCTAAATGTAAAGATTTATTTTTTTCTTACAGAACAGTCCCTGAAGGACCTTTTTGCAAACATTTTAAATAGTTTTTTTACGCTTATGCCCCTGGGCTATAGGGGCTGTTTTGACCTCGTTTGACCTTCTTTCTTAACGATTTTTTTAGGCTAGTTACGCAACTACCCCATATACCTAGTATTAAGTTTTCATCGTGATTTCGTAGTGCTTTGATTTTGTCGAAAATCGCCTCGTTTTGTTTTGTTTTCTTTTGTTGTTCGAGCTCGTTGCTTGACCCGATTCACCTTACTATATTTTACCACCTATATAATATCCACCTATTATATAATAAATAAACATTTTTGAAAAAATATCCCTTTTTGAAAATTAAATAAAAATTGGAAAATAATAAAATAAAAAAATAAAAATAAAAATAAAAATCAATAAAAAATGGTTATTGACTTGATAACTCTTAAAAGAGATAAAAAATAAAATTACAAAGATAAAACCGAAAAAATCAAAGGATTCTATTCTGCCTCCTTGAGTTCGACCCAGGAACACTTGCCTGGTTAAAAATTTAGTGTAGGTTTTCCAAAGGAAAACTGAATTTGTTTGATATAGTTGAGATCGTTTCTTGTTTCGTGGCTTTTTCTACATCGACCGCGTTTTCTTCTAAAAAAGCCGCGAAACCGATTTTCAGCCTTATCAATAAGTCATGCTAGCAGGTATAATATGGGCTAACTTCGTCAACCTATCAACAATGACCCAAATGGAATCGTGGCCTCCTAGTGTCCTTGGCAATCCCGTAACAAAGTCCATCGAAATGCTCTCCCACTTCCATTCAGGAATGGGGAGAGGCTGCAGTAAACCAGGTGGTCGTCTGTTCTCCGCCTTCACCATCTGGCAAGTCAAACACCTGTTGACAGGCCCAGCTACGTCCCTCTTCATCCCGTCCCACCAGAAATGTCTACAAAGATCGTGGTACATCTTCGTACTGCCGGGATGAATGGAAAGATGCGAATAATGCACCTCGTCAAGTATGTCTCTTCGTAGCTGCTCATCTTCGGGAACCACTACCCGACCTGCCTTCTAAAGAATCGACTTTGAGACAATAAAGTTGTCAAACTCATCCTTCACTGCCCGCATGTATCTGTCACGAATCCACGGGTCTGTCTGCTAACCTGCCACTATACGGTCCCAAAGATTGTTGTACCTCGGAGGTACAGAGATGGGAGAAGACGCACTGTCCTGCGGACGACAATCCGTCAGTGCTGCAAGTAAGTCCCAAATGTATAGCCAATTCATCGTACCCTCCGTGTGTGCTCTCCTGCTGAGGGAGTCTGCAACCACGTTTCCCTTACCAGGATGGTAAGAGATCGTGCAATCGTAGTCCTTCAGCAGCTCTAACAATCTGCGTTGTCTCATGTTCAGCTCCTTCTGATCAAATATGTACTTCAGAGTCTTGTGGTCTGTGAAGAGATCAAAGTTAACCTTGTACAAGTAGTGGCACCAGGTCTTCAGAGCGAAGACCACTGTCGCCAACTCAAGATTGTGCGTGGGGTAATTCCGCTCATGCAGTCTCAACTGTCTCGAAGCATAGGCAATCACATGCCCCCTCTGCATCAGCACTGCTCCCAAACCATCACCTGATGCGTCTGTGTAAACCGCGTAGTCCTGTGTACCTGACGGTAGTGCAAGAATCGGAGCTGTAGTAAGTCTCTCCTTCAGTGTCCTGAAGGCCAGTTCGCACGAACTATTCCAAACAAAAGGTACTCCCTTCTGCGTCAAACGCGTCAAGGGTAGTACGATCCGTGAAAAGTTGCTGACAAAGCGTCTGTAATAGCCTGCCAACCCAAGAAAACTACGGATCTGTGTCACTGTCTTGGGCTGCTCCCAAGACATCACTGCATCTATCTTTGTAGGGTCCAATGCGACTCCTGCTCGTGAGATGACGTGTCCCAAGAATGAGACCTGAGGTAGCCAAAACTTACACTTACTCAACTTGGCGTACAGTCTATGCTCTCTCAAGGTACCAAGCACTGCTCTCAAGTCATTCTCATGGTCGCATTCATTCTTTGAGTAAACCAGCACGTCATCAATGAACACCACAATAAACTTGTCCAAGTAAGGACAGAATACTCTGTTCATCTTGTCCATGAATGTCGCAGGGGCATTCGTCAGTCCGAATGGCATCACTACAAACTCGTAATGGCCATACCGTGTTCGAAAGGCTGTCTTCGGGATGTATGTCTCCTGAATCCTCAACTAATGGTAAACCGAGCGGAGGTCGATCTTCGAGAACACCGAAGATCTCTGTAGTTGATCAAATAGATCATCAATGCATGGCAAAGGGTAACAGTTCTTCACCGTCCTCTTGTTCAGCTGCCTGTAGTCAATGCACAACCGCATGGTTCCATCCTTCTTCTGAACAAAGAGTACAGGAGCGCCCCAAGGTGAAGTGCTTGGCCTCACAAAGCCTAAATCAAGCAACTCCTGTAATTGCACCTCCAGCTCTCTCAGCTCTGCAGGTGCCATGCGATACGAAGCCATGGAGATCGGCTGTGTATCGGGAAGTAACGAGATCTCAAACTTGATCTCTATAATTGTAGGTAGTCCTGGTAACTCCTCAGGAAACATGTCGGGATACTCCGACACAACTCTAATGTCTTGAGCCATCGGCTCTCTGTCTGTAACTTCCTGAACAAAGGCCAGAAAAGTGTCACATCCCTGACCAACCAATCGATGTGCTCTCAGCACTGAAATGTACTCCATCATGGAGTCCTGCAATGTCCCCTCAAAAGTGAACTCTGTCAAGCTGGGGATCCTGAAGACAACAGTCTTCCTGTAACAATCAACTAAGGCGTGATGTATAGACAACCAATCCATGCCCAAAATCATGTCGAACTCATCAAGCTGAAGTAGAAGGCAGTATGCAGTCATCTCGTGACCGCCTATGAACACTGGTAGCCCTCTAACTATCTCTGAAATCACGAACAACTGTCCGCCTAGCCCTCGGATGTGAAATGGAGGATCTACGTCCTCCGCGACTCTACCCAATGTGGCTAGAAGCCTCATAGCAAGAAACGAATGGGTAGCACCAGAATAAAACAACACGTGAAAAGGGTGGCTCGAAACTGAAACCATACCTTTCACGACCGTGGCCGCGGACCATGTCTGCTCAGCTATAACTGCGTGAATCTATCCCTGTCGCATAGGTCCGGCACTGGATCCTGCTGCGCTCTGAGCTGGTCTCTGGTGACCTCTGTACCGGAAGCTCCTCTCGGTAGCTCTCGAACGTGGTGGAGGTGGAGGTGGTGGAGTTTGTAGCTGTGGGCACTGGGACCTGACATGTCCCACCTGCTGGCACTAGTAGCACCTGATCACCCTGCTCGGCATAGAAGATGGACCAGCACTCTCTGCGGGTCTCGTGCTCTGTGCTCCAAACCTCTGCGACCCTGATGGTTGTGCTACCTCAAAACCTCTAATGGCCAGTGCTCCTCCCAAAGTAGTCGTGGGGGTCGAGCAAACACTGCCAGAAGAAGCCGTCCCTGTCGAACGAAAGCATCGTGCTGACCATTGTGGTCGGAACTGCCGCCGAATAGGTCCAGATGACCTCTGTGGTACCGGTGATGGTCTAATAGTACTCCCAAAACGTCTCTCGCGGACATCCTCAATCCGCTCTGCTGCATCAGTCACCTCAGTGATGGTAGTCAGTCTCAGCACTACCAACTTCTTCTGAACGTCCTCCCTCATGCCACGAACAAACTTCTCCAGATTCTCATCTGGAATAGCAGCTGCAGAAGATGTGTGGCGTGACAACTTGGTGTAGCGCACAAATTACTCTTGCGTTGTCATCCTGCCCTGTCTCAGCTCTGCAAACAACCTGTGTCGTGTCTCTCTCCACTTCCCTGAAAAGAAATGGGCTCTGAAGTGGGTCTCGAAGTCTGTCCAAGTCGGCACACGCCCCACCTCAGACACAGTAGCCTCCCACCAACGCTCTGCAATCCCAGTAAGTGAGAACTGAGCAAAGGGTAACCACGACTCTGGTGGTGCCTGAATCATCCTGAACACCTTCGTCGTCGTCCTGAGCCACTGCTCGGCCTCATCAGACGTACTCGTGCCCTAGAACCTGGGTACTCCAGCTCTCTGGTAGGATGTGAAAACATCATGGTGTCTCGGTGCAATAGGTAGAACAAACCCTGTGACCTCTACTCCTGCTACAAGCATGATAACGGGCATTTTGCGAGGGTCAAAATGTAGTGTCGCTGAGGCGACCGCTCACAGAACACCAGTTGATCAGCTATTAACCCACATTAAAGAATAAATCAATTACGTCCCATTGTGAATTAACATTATTAACTCTACCATAAAAATGCATAGTGACTAAGCATGTAGAGGTCGAACCACAGAGAGCAATAAAATTGGGTAGTCTAAGGGAATCGATGTGCATCAGAGTCATCCTTGTATGCATCCTAATTATGTGGGTAATTAATATTATTATATATATTTTTTTAAATTTTTAATTTCCTGATTTTTGTATTTCCTTTTTATATATATCCTTTTTTTAAATTTTCTTTTTCAATATTGGAATATATAAGCTATATAATAAAAGATGTGCTACAACATTTATAAAAATATGTAAAAAATACTCAAAAATTTAGAAATAAAATATTTTTGGTCTTTTTATGATTTTCTACTGTTTTTGTGATTTTTGGGGGTTTTTCAAAATGTTTTTGGTATTTTTAAAAGGCAAAATTAGGAAAACAGTGAATCAATGTTCTGGCTGAAGGTAAAATGGGATTGAAAAATATCAAACAGCCACAAAAAGTTTTCAAACTAATTTTAAAATAAAGGTAATAACATAGGGAACCTACAGAAGTTGAGTTTGCATTTTTTGGAGTTTTCTATAATTTTATAGATTTTTTTGAAGTTTTTGGGTATTTTCTAATTTTTAAGGTTTTTCTTTTGAAATTTTTAGTGATTTTTGGATTGACACTAAAATAGGATAAAATACAAAGCAGGTGATTTTTTTGGAATTTTTCTAGGTGTTTTAATATTTTTTTGGTATTTTCTAAGCTAAACAGTAGATAAAATGCATGTTTTTTATTATTAATAAATATAAAAATGCAATAAAATGCAAATACAAAAATGGGGCGTGAAAGTACAACTAAACAGGAGCTTACAATAATTTTTGAGGAATTTTTGGGGTTTTATAAATGCATGGAATAAATAGACAAAGCATACAAAAATACAAAGCCTGGCAGGGGCATTTTTGCAAATAAAATAAATCCCAGGGGCGCAGTGCAAAAATACCTACATAAATAAGTATTAATTTTATTTTTGGAATTAAATTACAATTTACAAAAACCGCCAGGGTTGACATGCAATTCTCAGCGCCTCACGTGGGCCTGCACGTGAGGCGCGGAAGAACCTATTTGCAATTCTATAAAGTTCAGGGTCCCTTCAGCAAAATTTACAACTTATTTACAACGTGACATTTATTTTACAATATTAAAAATTAAATACAACAAAAAGCGGGGGTATAAGTGAAAATTACCCCCAAAGGTGCTTGATCCAACGGCTGATATGCGTGACTTAAACACGTGGCGCCTCCACGTTTGTCGATGACGCTTCGACGATGGGCGATGAAGATTAGATCATACGAGATAATCTGACGGCTGAAGCTTCGCTCCATCGGACGGCTGGGATTCCAACTGGGGTCTCGTTCTTCATCCAACGGCGAGGAGAGGTGTTGGAAGAACAAGGGAAGAACTCGTCGCTGGCGAGTTTCTCCCGGCGAGATCTCTCCTCCCCGACTGTCCTTGTCGCTCCTGAGATGTTCTGATCGTAGCTGGAGGCGTCCCGCATCTCCTGGTGGTCTTGGCATGGCTCCTGGAGGTCCAAGGAGCCCAGGCAAGGTCGATGAAGGTCGGGACCTCCAGGAGCCTCTTCCTGGATCGAATCAAGCCCAAAGGGCCTCGTTGCTGCATGTAACCTGCATAGGAAGAACCAGGGGAACGAGGGTTATCTCCTCGACCCTGGATTTTGAAGCTTGGGTGCAAAATGGGGTGAGGCGGAGGAGCTCCGACGATAGGCGGAGGTGGAGCTCCAATTCGCAAGAACTTGGGGTCCTTGGTTGAACAAATGCGGCCGAAAGATGGAGAAGATGATGGGGAAAGAAGTGAGGTGAAAATGGTGATCGGAAACATTGGGTATCACGGTGAAGAAGTCACAGGAGCGGAGCTCCGACGAAATTCGATTTAGCGATTTAAATCTACTCTACTGATCTGGAAGCTAAACTAAGAACGGGAATGAAATGCTGGAACTTAAATCTACCTAAAAAGCAAGAAAGAACATCTCTTATACCTAGGGGCCTCCAGGGAGCAGGACGGACGCCAGAGCTCCGCCGCGACAAAATTGATCCCTCCTCCGACCGATTCACGTTGCTGAAATGCTCCTCCTGTCACAAGGAACCTCCCAGGAACGGATTTGAAGCTTTTGGGTTGATGGAAATTGGCCAACGTTGTGGAGGAGGTCGAGGGCTCTTATTTATACACATTCTGGACGTCCTACTTGGCCCGCATAATCCATCGAGTGCAATGATCATTTCCTCGATCCAACACGCATGCGTGATAGATGGATGGTCCCTCTACAGATCTCGTGAAGGCAGCGAGAGAAAATAAGGGACGAGATGCCCAGGAAAAATGGCGCAAGTCATGGAAAAAGCAGGGTTCGGAGGCGCCAGGTCTCGATGGGACAGTTGACCAGAGGTCAACGAGGGTTGGATCCTCATTGGTCCACGTAGGCCGCAAACGGACAAAATAGGCCCATTTATTCTGAAATAAATTATTTAGCATAATAAATGATTTTATTAATTTTTTCTTATAAAATAAAAATTGTGTATTAATTCATGTAGTATTTATTTATGATTTTTATTTAATTTTTTGATGTATTTTATTATGGGTTTATTTTAATAATGTATTTATAAGTGTATTTACATGTATTTTGTGTATTTTATTTTTATTTTGTATATTTTATTTTTATTATTTTATTTTCTTATTTTATAAATTTATAACTTATTTTTGTGAGTGTAGATATATTTTTGTTTAATTGTTATGAGTTTATCTACATATTTAAATAAGTAGGTATATGTAATATGTAGGTATTCTTATAGGTATTTTACCAATATTTTATATACACTTTATTTATTTAATGTATTTTCTGTGTTTTTATTTTGGATTTGTATTTTTAATAAATTATATGTAATATTTACATTATTATAAAAATATAGATGAATAGAGAATAAAAGAATAAAATCCCTTTTTATTTATATACATATAGATAGCATAGGTATTTTGCCTATGTATTTCATAGACTTATTTTATTTTACAAATTATTTTTGGTTTTCTTTTAATTTCAATATGTACATGTATTGTATGCATTATTTACAAGATTCTAAAATTATCAATTTATGGGAATAATAAATAATGAATAGAATGAATATTTTAATCAGTACTATATACAATGAGGGCCAAAAACCTAGCTTTCACAGATGAACTCTAAAAATTATGAAACCAATTTTATTAAATAGTTCTTGGAAAGCTACATACAATTAAAGGTGATTTTGGGTGATTTTGAGTTTTCATTTGCAAGATATGGGTCTGTGAAGCTGAGATTCTGGCTTTTTATTCTATGTATAAAATGTACATTGTGTATCATTTTTGTACAAACTCAATTTTGTAATTTTACTCACATTATTATCTACAACTTTCATGTTTGAAGTTTCTCTATTTGATGAACGATTAATTATGTACAAAATAGGTGTCAAAAATGCATAAATAGATGAATAAATAAATGATTTATTGTACTATTGGCCCATATCTCCCCCTACGTTATTCCTTGTCGACCAATTCCATGCTGGCCTTGGTCTCGGGGTTCGGGTCATAAAATATTTGCAATATTTTATTCCTTTTTCTTTTCTTATCTTTATTCTATATTTTTGGCATTAAAAACCTTATTTTATGTACAATGAATGCAACAAATAATGAATGCTTTTATAGACAAATTAATGCTATTTACATGCATTTGCTGGGGTTTTTAAGGCCAAAATGATAGAATAAAGGTGATGAAATGGAGATTCATCACCCCATATACTTGCCTTTGCTAGTCCCTAGCAAATACTTATGCAATAAGTACAAAAAGAATAAAAAATAAGAAGAAAAGAAAAAGAGATTTGAAGAAGGATAGAGTGAATGTGGTTGCTTTCAGTGCAATATATGTCCTTACAAAATCAGAATTTGGAGCTTCTGCTAGACCTCGGGTGTGGATGTGTGTAGAACCTAGTCGGGAACCAGCTTTGAAACACAACAGCCTTCGAGATTCACAGAACTTGGTTCAACCCACCTCAATAGCATGGTCAGAAATGGTCTACATCATACGCAAACCCT
This sequence comes from Ottelia alismoides, assembly GCA_037367405.1. Lineage (NCBI taxonomy): Eukaryota > Viridiplantae > Streptophyta > Magnoliopsida > Alismatales > Hydrocharitaceae > Ottelia > Ottelia alismoides. The sequence goes on along the minus strand of JAZKJV010005384.1, from coordinate 264,546 downwards.
TATGATTATGAAGTTGACTTGTACAGTGTAAGTGATAGTGGCTCTCCCCAACTGAAATGACAAAGGAACTGACTTCTCCAGAATGACAACCCAATGATTCCCCAATCCAACAGCTCTTTCCTCGAGGAGCGGGGTATTCCCTTCTAAGTTCAAGTGGCAACCAGCTCAAGAGGAGGGGGTGAAGAGAAGAATGGACGGTAGCCAGTGTAGCTACCTATCCTAGGATGCAAGACCAGTGTAGTCAAGTCATCCAGCTGCAGGCTCACATATTTGACTTTGGGACTCAAGCTTGCTTATTGGCTTTACAACATATGTACATACTTTGCAGGCATTTTATTTTTGTACAGGCCTGACCATTTTTTTTATACTATTCATAGCAGCATTTACATAAGGAGTTTTTCCTCTTGAGCCAGTAGACTATCCCTCTTTTGAAGCTTTATTGCAACCCACACTCTCCTGTCGTTAGACCTCATGGCTGCTAGACCAGGTTGGGGTGCACTTCCCTCCCTAGACGAGGACGAGAGTTTCCACCCGTGTGCGTCTCAGACTGGCAAATCCAACCCCCTCACCACTCCAACCGAGTTGAGCCAAGTGAAAGGTGCAAGTGTCCAAGTTAGGTCACGGTCGATAAGAGTCATGCATGTGTCTCGAAAAGTTCTAATTAGTCAGTTGAGGTGACTTGAAACCAGCCCTGATTTCTCAAAGAATTAAGTCTGCATAGACATGAAGTACCTTAAACCTAGTTCCCATAAGGTTCCAGTGCAGTTAAGTGCGGTAAGGTCTAACCAAGCTCCAATTTTAGACTTTATTGGACTGGTTCAATCATCAAGCTCACTCAAAAAGAATATGAATGGTATGCTCATGCTATGCACAATGAATGATGCAATTTTTTTCCACAAAGAATTTACAAAAATCAAAGAATCCTTTTACACAAAGAATTTTTTTGCAGATAAAAAGCTTGACACATACAAAAAGTACATACAACTATTTACACGGGCATGCCGCTTTATTTACAAATAATTTATTCAGGTTATCTTTTTTTTTACAAAAAGAATTTTACGTATTTTATGATTTGCACGTATTTGTAATGATGCTTTTATTTCTCAGTTATATTTCGAAAAGAATTTTTTTGCAAACTATAGTACACGATAATTTTTACAAACATTTACACACATTTGAAAACTATTTTTGCAAAAAATTTCCACACTTTATACATTTTCCACAATAATTTGACACACATTTTTCAAAACATTTGCATATAGGTTTTTCAAATCCTTTATTCCACATAAAGAAAAAGTTTTTCAAACCAAGCAAATTTACACAGGTTGAAAACAGTTCACAGCAAGTTTTCCAAACAGTTCACACTGTTTTTCAAATCCTACTATAAAGGTATTTAACCTGATTTATTAATCAGTATATCCAAAGAAAAAAATTGTATTTTTATGTACAACATGGTTTAGGCTCTTATAAGTTTTATTGGAATTATTGCATATTTTTGTATGAGAGATTTTTGTGTAAACTCCTCAGGCTTATTATTTTCAAAAGATCTTCGAAGACTATAGTCCAAAATAATTTTACAAACATGTACACGTATTTGAAAATGATTTTACAAAGGTTTTTCACACAGAATAGATTTATTTTTCACAAGCAGTTTTTCACAAGATTTTCTCAAAGAGAAATTCTGCACAAACGTTTTTGCTGACTTATTAAGCACTATAAGTACAAAGAGTTTGAGGATCTCACAATCATCTTTCATTATTATAGAACTACTTTTTGCATTACTTTTTAGCTTAAGGTGTTGTTTTATTTTTCAGTATGAGTTATGGCTTATAGTATATACATGGTATATACGACCCCCTATACATAGCTTGAGCTATGTCCTCATAGGTCGAAGAGAAAAGATAAGACATAACTAGTACTGAGTATAGACAAGTCTAAAGAATATATATGAATAAGAAATGAACGAATGAGAAGTTGACCGTCCCCCCTATACTTAGGATCAAGTAATCCTAAGTATAGCAGACTGTACATAAAGCGAGGAGGGTCAAGGGTGGGAATACACAGATCGTACTCAGATTGTCTCCCCCTATACTTAGGGTAAGATACTCCTAAGTATAGACAAGAAGAGGAGACAATGGAGAGGATCAGAGACTAAAAGACTCGAGGTGCATACCCCCCTATACTTAGGACAAAGTGCGTCCTAAGTATAGAAGACTGACTACAAGGGGCAACACTTCTTGATAGAAAAACGAAGATAGAAGAGAAAAGAAGAAAAGAAGAAAAGAAGAAAATCAGATAAACAGATTTTGTGGTGCAACGTCTGAATCTTCTGATGCTGCCGATGTTGTGGATATATCATCATGGTGCACGAGCTGAATGGAGTCGACAACGGCCAAGAATGTATCTGGTTCTAGGTAAGGCTTCAGGAGTTGACTGTTGACGATGAATGGATGTGTGTCAGGAGACAATTCTGATATAGAAATACTTCCATTGTCACACACTTCACAAACTCAGAATGGCCCTGTCCACTTACTCTTTAATTTGTCCAGGAAGATCCGCAACTTTGCATCAAATAACCACACCTTCTGTCAAACATCAAAGGTCTTTCGTCTGATGTGCCGGTCATGCCAGCGTTTGACCTTCTCCTTGTACATCAATGTGTTATCGTATGCATAGTTTCGGAATTCCAAGAGTCTGTTCAGGTCATCCTTTCTTTTCTGACCATTTTTTCGTGAGTCCAAATTGCACATGTTAATTGCCCATAAAAACTTGTGAATTAATTCAACGGGCAGATGGCACAGCTTCCCATATACAAGACGATAGGGCGACATGCCCAAAGGAGACTTGTAGGCGGTTCTGTAAGCCCATAGGATCGAGTCCAAGAGTTGGGACCAGTCTTTTCTGTTTGGCCTGACAAGTTTCTGCAGGATAGTCTTGATTTATCTGTTTGATAATTCTGCCATGCCATTGGTCTGAGGATGGTAAGGAGACGCAACGCAATGATCGATGTCGTACTCCTTCGTTATTTCTTGACCTCTGTTAATAAAATGGCTACCCCCGTCTGATATGAGAATTTTCGGTATCCCGAACCGCGAAATGATGTTCCTCTTCAAGAACTGACACAATGTTCGGTTGTCGGCAGCTCGAGCGGGAATAGCTTCAACCCAACGACTCACGTAATCGACGGCAAGGAGGATGTGCTCAAAACCTTGAATGTTAGGAAAGGGTCCCATGAAGTCAATGCCCCATGCATCGAAAACATCTGCTATCTGAATGATTTTCAGGGGCATCGAATCTTTTGCTGTGAGTGTACCCTTCAATCTCTGACAGTTAATGCATCGTTTGACAAATTATGCTGCATCCTTAAATAATGTGGGCCACCAGAAGACACACTGAAGTACTTTTGTTGTCGTACGGTCTCCAGAGTGGTGTCCACCAGATTCGAGCGAGTGACAATGCTCGAGGACACTGTAATTCTCCTCCTGAGGAATGCACCTGCGCCAAATGCAATACGCCCCTTCCCTGAATAAAAGAGGATCCTCCCAATGATAGAACCGGATGGTCGACATAAATTTATTGTTTTGATTCTTCATCCAGTCCGATGGTGTTACCCCCGAGGTGAGGTAATTGACTATATCAGCATACCATGGAAGGGAATCCACTGCTAAGATTGATTCGTCGGGAAAGGTTTCTATAATGGGTGCATTGTTAAGAGGAGACTCATGCTGCTCAACTCTGGAGAGATGGTCTGCTACCGCATTCTAAACTCCAGGCTTGTCCTTGATTTCCAAATCAACTTCCTAGAGGAGAAGGATCCATCGAATCAGTCTTGGCTTGGCATCCTTCTTCTACTGGAGGTATCGGATAGCAGAGTGGTCTGTAAGAATGGTGACTTTTGATCCAAGCAAATAGGATCTGAACTTCTCAAGGGCGAAAACCACGGCCAGCAACTCTTTCTCTGTCACTGTGTAATTTCTTTGCACTTCATCCAATGTTCTGTTGGCGTAGTAAATGGCATAGGACACTTTCTCTTTCCTCTGTCCCAGAACAGCCCCGACTGCAAAGTCTGATGCATCGGTCATGATCTCAAAGGGAAGAGACCAGTCCGGTGGTTGTAGGACTGGAGCCTGAGTGATAAGCTCCTTCAGCTGATTGAAAGCAAGGAGAACCTGTTGATCTACATTGAACTTGGTTTCCTTGCATAGCAGTTCTGTCAAAGGTCGGGCAATGTGGCTAAAGTCCTTGATGAATCGTCTGTAAAATCCCACATGCCCCAGGAATGACCTTACATTTTTCACTAACTGAGGTGGCTCTAGATTGGCAATAACATCCACCTTTGCCGGGTCGACTTCCATGCCACGTTTGGAAACGATGAGGCCCAGTACAATGCCTTTAGTGACCATGAAGTGGCTCTTTTCTCATGAAAGTACCAAATTGACTTCGCTGCATTTTTGAAGCACTCGGTCCAGCTACTTAAGACAAGAGTCAAAACTATCACCATAGACAGAGAAGTCGTCCATGAACACCTCGAGAAAATTGCCTACAATCTCGGCGAAGACTGCTAGCATGCATCTTTGGAATGTTTCAGGTGCATTACATAACCCAAAGGGCATTCTCTTGAAGGCGTAGGTGTCGAACGGGCAAGTGAAGGTAGTCTTCTCTTGATCTTCAGGAGCGATAGCCACTTGGTTGTACCCGGAGTACCCATTCAAAAAGCAGAAGAACTCCTTGCCTGCTAGTCTTTCTAGAACTTGATCAATGAATGGCAAGGGAAAGTGGTCCTTCTTAGTTGTTGCATTAAGACGGCGGTAGTCAACACACACCCGCCAGGATGTTGGTACCCGAGTGGATATTTCCTCTCCTTTGTCATTGGTAATCACGGTAAGCCCGGATTTCTTTGGAACAACATGCAGTGGGCTTACCCATTTTGAATCGGAGATGGGGTAAATGAAGCCTGCTTCACACCATTTCGTTATCTCTTTCATGACAACGTCCCGGATGTTTGGGTTCAACCTTCTTTGGAATTCGCGGGACGGCTTGGCGTCTTCTTCCAGATAGATGTGATGCGAACACAAAGCTGAATTTATCCCTCGGAGATCTGATACGCACCAACCAAGTGCCTTGCGGTTCTTTTCTAGAATCTTGAGAAGACGCGATTCCTGATCCGGGTTTAGCCTGTGATAAACGCAGATTTCAAGAGAGCCTAAATTGGTGTCTCACACAAGGCGGAGACAACCGTCGCTGTGGCGACTCTCAAATGAAACCTGTATTTAATCAACAATCAACCCACACTAAAGATCAATAATTTAGAACTAATGTGGAGTTAAAATTTATTTTTAACTCTACACAAATGATGTATAATGACAAGTATGCAGAGAGTTCGAACTCATGGAGCAAACAGGGTAATTCAAAAATTGATACACCAGTGAATGTGTGTGAGTGAAGTGTCTACACTAAGCAAGCAAACAACTAAATTTTGTGGGTTTTTTTAATTTTTAAATTTTTTTAAATTTTTAATTTAATTTTTAATTTTATATTTTGCTTTTTAATTTTCTGATTTTCATAATTTTATATTTTATATATATTTTTTTTAATTTTCTTTTTGGATATTGGAATTTAAAAGCAATGTAATAAAAGACAAGATGAAGCAATTATAAAAATATGCAAAAATATCCAAAAATTCAGAAATAAAATCTTTTTGATCTTTTTAGGATTTTTTTATTGTTCTTGTGATTTTTGGGGATTTTTCAAGGTGTTTTTGGTATTTTTAAATACTGAAATAAAGCAAAACAGTGAAATTAGTGCTGGCTGTGAGTAAAATGCAAATTAAAATTATCAACCAGCAACCAAAATTTTTCACACTATTTTTCAAATAAAGAGAACAAAATATGGAACAAACAGGAACTGAGTTTGTATTTTTTGGAGTTTTCTTTGATTTTATATATTTTTTTTAAGTTTTGAAGTGTTTTTAAATTTTTAGTGTTTTTATTTTGAGATTTTTAGTGATTTTTGGACTGACACTAAAATATAGTAAGTAGACACTAGGGAATTTTTTTGGAATTTTTGGAGGTATTTTAATATTTTTTTGGCATTTTCTAAGCTAGACAGTAAATAAAAAGCATGTTTTTGATTTTTAATAAAAAAATAAAAATAAAATCAAAAAACTAAAATCGTAGCGTCAAAGTACAAATACCCAGAAGCTTAACCCTATTTTTGTGGATTTTTTGGACTTAAAATGATAATTTAAACAATTACAACAAGCATCCAAACAATTAACAGGCCTGGCAGGGGCATTTATGCAATTTCTCAAACATCCAGCGGCACATATGCAATTTCCACAAAAATATATAACGTTAAATACAAGTTTCTGGACTAAAAACAAATACCCAAACCCGGAGGGGGCTCGTTGCAAAATGTCCAAGTCACGTGCACTGGGCACGTGACCTGGCAGGGGTATTCTTGCAATATTACAAAGTTCCAAGGGCTCAGATGTAATTTCGCCAAAACATTATAACTTAATTAAAAAGTTCATGGACCTAAGAGAAATAAACAAACCCCAGGGGGGTCCTTGCAAAATACCCAGCCCCCTCACGCGCACTGGGCACGTGAGGTGACGTGGATTGAACCTAAGTGCAAATAAGAAAACTACAAGGTTCAAATTGCAAATATTACAGAAATATTTAAACTATGGCTTAAAGTTTATGGACTGAAATGAAATACAAAATTTGGCGAGGGGGACAGTGCAAAATACCCACGCCTTATCTCCTCGTGCGCGATCGAACGGCGGAGGGCCGCTCACTTATCCACGTGGCGCGCGCACAACGCGCGATGACGGATCGGCGATGATCGGTGGAGATCAGATCTGGCAAAGAGATCGACGGTCGATGCGGATCCAGATCGGACGGCGGCTAATCAAACTGGAGCGGGCCTAGGATCGGACGGTGGAAGCACCCGGAGGAAGAACAGGGAAGAACTTCGCCGAGACGAAGTTCCTCCGGCGAGCTGATGCGCCTCCGGTGGTCTGGGCCGCAACAAGAAGGTCCGGGAGACTCCTGCGATGATGCTCTGGCGTCTGGGGCTCTCAAAATCGCCGGAGAAGCTCTGAGGCGCTGCTGTAGAAGCGGCGGAGCTCGAAGCTCCAGGTATCTCCGGAGGAGGTCGAATCCGAGCCCCTAAGCGATGTACTGCTCCAGGTACCTGCAAAAGGGGTGAGAGGGTCCAGGGCAAACTGCCTGGACCCCGCGGAGGTGCAATGGAAGTCGGAAATGGACGGTGGACGGCGAAGGAACGACAGCCGGAGGTGCGCTCCGGCGATGAGCTATGGGAGATGGATCGATCGACGGGAAGCGGATTTTTTTAGGAATTTTTGATACTGAATCTACGGGGAATAAAATGAAGCGAAAAGGAAGGGGAAAAGGGGATACCTCGAAGGTGGAAGACATGAGGTGGAAGGACCTCGACGCCGGTGGTCGGCGGAGGTGGTAGAGCCGCTACAGAGCCTCCTCGACTCGCCTGAGGGTGTAGATGCGGAGCTGTCACCTCCAGCAACACGAAGAGCACAACAGGGAGGAGGATTAATGGCTTAGGAGGGTTCAAAATTGGGCTTGAAGGTGGCGGGTTGTTTAAGTAGAAGATGATGGCGTCTCCTTCAAGCCAGACTCACGTGCGAATGATGGAGATATGGCTGGATCCGGATACATGGCGTGGGAGAGTGATGATCGGGGATGAAGTCCCAAGAAGGGATCGAGGCGTGAGGACGAACGGATCGAGCTCGAAAATTGGGGGAAATCGGGGAGAAATCAGGGTGGCAGAAATGGCAGGCCTCGGTCAGGGAGTTGACCGAGGTCAACTCTAGACCGCACTTGGTTGGTCCACGTGGACCAACCAGGGAAAAGATTGACAAATTATTTTATTAATTTGTTTAAAATAGAAAAAGGCCGAATTAATTTTTGGTTAAAAAATAAAAAATGTTTAAAATTTTATGTAGTATTTTATTATGATTTTTAATTTATTTTATGAAGTATATTTTTACAAGTTGCTTTTATACCCCTATATAGGTATATTATCTACATATTTGAGTATTTATTTTTATTTTTGTATCTTTAATTTATTTATTTTTGTTTATTATTTTCTAAAAATTATAAAATACTTTTATATACACAAATATATTTTTATTTTATTTTTCTGATTTATTTTGTACAATTAATAAAATATGAATAAGTATTGTATAGGTATAGGTATAGACAGTATACCTATGTGGTCTTTATATAAGTGTTTCTATTTTGTATTTTCTTTGCATTTTTATTCTAATTTCAATGCACATATATATTATAAGTAATAGTTACATAATTATAAAAATATCAAAATATAAAATTAATGAATAAATAATAAATTGAATATTTTATTCTGTACACTTATACAATGAGGGTCCAAAACTCAACTTTCAAACCGTAGCTCCGCCAAATGCGAAACCACCACCAATAATTAGCTTACTTTCTTCTATACACAATTAAAGGTGAGTACGCTGCATTTGGACTTGTCGTTTGTGAGATACGGGTTTGGGAAGTTGGGATTCTGGATTTTTATTCAGATCATAACTTTTTATCTGTACATTATTTTTCTGTGAAATCAATTTTGTATTTTTCTTTATAAATTTATCTACAATTTTCATGTACAAAGTTTCTTTATTTGATGTATAAATCATGGAACCAAAAATAGGTCCCAAACTGAATAAAGAATGAATAGAATGTATAGGTATTTTATCTGTATTTCTGACCTTATCTCCCCCTACTTTATTCCTTGTCGACCTATTCATCAAGATGCCTAGGTCTCGGGGTTTCGGGTCATAAAATATTTATAATATTTTATTCTTTTTCTTTTCTTTATTTATTCTATAATTTTGGCTTTAATTACAGCATTTTATACACGATATAAATGCACATGCATGAATGCTAAGATGATGATATTAATACTATTTACAGGCATTTGCTAGGGTTTTTGGTGCCAAAATGATAGAATAAAGATGATGAAATGTGGATTCATCAGCCTGCTGCTGATGATGACCGGATACATGTGTTCTTCACCCGCAAGGAAAACATACTTCAGGCCTGCAGGAAGTGGCTTGAGTTCTGGTTTTGACCTGTCCAACTTGTTGGTCACTTCAGACACTGTGCGGGTGGTAGGATGTATTTCTTTGAGGGAGCTACCATCCTCAGCATTCTGTTGAGATCCTGGTGAAGTGCCGAACGGTTCTGCGCTAGGCTTATTGTGTTCGGTCTGGAGTGAATACTCGGGCTCAAAGAGATGCACCTGCATCTGAGAATCTGTCTCCCAAGAATCATCGGAGCATAAGGTAACTGTGCTTTCCAAGTCCTCCTCGAGAGTGAGGATTTCTCGGGTCCATGATTTAGCCGAAAACAGGTGGTCTTAAGTTCAACACAAAGCGTGAACTCAGTCGGTGTGGTGACCACACTAAATTCGGACTAAAGTCAACAATTAACCCACACTAAAGATCAACAAATTAGAAATAATGTGGAGTTAAAATTTATTTTTAACTCTGCACAAATGGTGTATAGTGTCAAGTATGCAGAGAGTTCGAATACAGGGAGCAAGCAGGGTAGTTCAAACAAGTATGTGCTAAAGTGTGTGTGTGGAAAGTGTCTACACTAAGCAATCAAGCAAAGGAAATGTTTTTGTGGGTTTTTAATTTTTAATTTTTTTTTATTTTAATTTTCAATTTTGTATTTTGATTTTAATTTTCTAATTTTTATCTTTTATATTTTATATTTTTTATTTTTTTTTAATATTGGAGAATAAAGACAATGTAATAAAAGAGAGAAAGAGATATCTATAAAAATAGATAAAAATATCCAAAAATTAGCAAATAAAGTCTTTTTGGTCTTTTTATACTTTTTTACTGATTTTATGATTTTTGGGTAATTTTTTTGAATGTTTTTGGTATTTTTAATAACTGAAATAAGGCAAAACAGTGGAAATAATGCTGGCTGTGATAAAAATGGGAATTAAAAATAGCAAACAGCAACAACAAATTTTTCACACTATTTTTCAAATAAAAAGAACAAAATTAGGAATAAACAGGACCTGAGTTTATAATTTTTGGAGTTTTCTACTATTTTTTTATATTTTTTTGAAGTTTTTGAGTGTTTTTAAATTTTTAGTGTTTTTCTTTTGAGATTTTTAGTGATTTTTGGACTGACACTAAAATGGAATAAAATAGACACTAGGTGATTTTTTTGGAATTTTTGGAGGTGTTTTAATATTTTTTTGGTATTTTCTAAGCTAGACAGTACACAAAAAGCAAGTTTTTGATTTTTAATAAATATAAAAATAAAATAAAATCAAAAACTAAAATTGTGGCGTGGAAGTACACATGTCCAGTAGCTTAAGTCTATTTTTGTGGAATTTTTGGAGTTAAAATGATAGGTTAAATAATTAGAGCAAACATCCAAACATTAAACAGCCCTGGTAGGGGTATATGTGTAATATCTAAAACATCCAGGGGCATACATGCAATTTTCCACAAAATATTGAACTTAATATTTAATTTCTGGAACCAAAATGCAATTACAAAAACCGCCTGGGCACGCTAACAATTTTCCCACCAGGGCGCGTGACTTGCACGCGCCTGGCGAGGACTGAAATGTAATATTACAAAACCTGAGGGCCTACTTGCAAAATATCCAAAAATATTACACTTGCTACGAAAGTTTCAGGACTAAAACGAAATACACAAAAGCCCGAGGGTGTCCTTGCAAAATGCCCACCCCCTCACGTGTACAGGTCACGTGAGGTGACGTGGCTGAGGACCTAAATGCAAATAGTGAAAGTACGGGGGTCTTTGTGCAAATATTACAAAACTTTTACACTACAGACAAAAGTTTAAATACTAAATATTAAATACAAAAAGTGCGAGGGTTGGGATGCAAAATACCCTCGCTCGGGCGCTCCGACGACGACGCGTGGCACGAATCCAACGGCTGGCGGCGATGCGCGATCCAACGGCGGGGAGCGAGCCACTTATCCACGTGGCAGCACGAGGGCGTCCGATGACGGTTCGTGGATCTGCGGCTTGGATTAGATCTCCGGGGAGAGATCAACGGTCGAGGGGTGGCGAGATCCAACGGTGTCTGTGCGATCTGGGGCTCCACCTTGATCCAACGGTGGCGAAGCCCGGAGCAAGAACGACGACGAACTCCGGCGAGCCGAGGTTCTCCGAGGTCAAGCTCCGTCTCCGGCGGGCGGTTTGGCTTCAAAAACGGTCTGGAGCCTCCTGGGGTCGTCCTCTATCTCCTAGGGGCACCAAAAGTGCACGGCGTTGGCCGTGCCGCTCGCAAGTGATCGCCGGAGCTGGAGAGCTCGGCTGAGCTCCGACGAGCTTCAAAAACGCGCCCAGGCGCGAGTCAACGTGCTTCGACCCTGCAAAAAGCGTTAGAAGGTCCAGGGCAAAGTGCCTGGACCTGGGGTGGACCTAATCTACACGAAAGGCGGAGTGGTCGTCGGTGGCCGGAGGTGCGCTCCGGCGATGATGCTTGGATTAGCGAAACACGCGATGGAACTTAGAATTTTTTTGGGGTTTTTGAAGCTACGCCTAACAGGAAGCTAATAAGATAAACAAGAAGATGGGGGGAGCCCTCGATGGCCGGGGCCAGAGGGAAGAGAGGTACCTCGACGCCGGATGTTGGCGGAGGTGGTGGAGGCTCCCTCGACTTCGAACGCCTAGGCTGAGGAGCTGGCGATGGAGCTGTCACCTCCAAGGAGCTCAGGAGCACGAAGGTGGCGCTGAAGGGTGGACCAAGGGGACTCAAAATCAAAAGGGAAAGAAGGGGTTTCATTTTATGTGGTTTGACCCTGAGCTGCAAGGGGTCCAAAGATCAAGGCATATCTTGCAAATCTTGGGTCCGACGACCAAGGTTAAGCATGGGCGAGCTAGAGGGAGGATCGAGGAATAATGTTGCAGAAGATTGCAACACAAAAAGATGAAAGTTTTGGCCTCGAAAAATCCATGAAATTGGGTCAAAACCGAGGTCTGACAAGGGCTATAGGGTGTAGGTCAGACTGTTGACCTAGGTCAACAGTCCTGACCTCCTGGTTGGTCCACGTGGACCAACCAGGAAAAACCCTAAAAAATATTTTGTTAATTCATTTAAAAATACTAAATGGCCGAATAGATAAAAGTTATAAAATAAAAAATGCTTAGAATTTTATGTAGTATTTAATTCTGATTTTTATTTATTTTTAGGAGTTATATTTTTACAAGTTGCCTTTTTAACCTTATATAGGTATAATACCTATGTAATTTAGAATTTTATTTTGATTTTGGTATTTTTAATATTATTATTTTTCATTTCTTATTTTGTAAAATTATCACATACCTTTCTATACATAAATATATTTTTATTTTATTTTTCTGATATGTTTTGTATATTTAATAAAATACAAGTGTATTTTATATAGGTATAGACATAGGCAGCATACCTATGTAGTCTTTATACAAGTATTTTTATTTTGTATTTTTCTTTGCATTTATTTTATTTTAATGCACATATATATTATAAGTAATATTTACAAAAATTATAAAAATATAAAAATGAATAAATAATGAATAAAGAATAAATTGAATATTTTATTCAGTACAAGTATACAATAGGGGTCCAAAAGTCAACTTTCAAACCGTAGCTCCGCCAAATGCGAAACCACCGCCATTGGATAGATTATTTTATTCTATATACAATTAAAGGTGAGTATGCTGCATTTGGAGTTGTCAATTGTGAGATACGGGTCTGGGAAGTTGGGATTTTGGATTCTTATTCAGACCATAACTTTTTATCTGTACATTATTTTTCTGTGAAATCAATTTTGTATTTTTCTTTATAAAATTATCTACAACTTTCATGTCAAAGTTTCTTTATTTGATGTATAAAAAGTGGAACCAAAAATAGGTCCCAAAATGACTAAAGAATGAAAGGAATGTATAGGTATTTTATTGGTATTTCTGACCTTATCTCCCCCTACTTTATTCCTTGTCGACCTATTCATCAAGATGCCTAGGTCCCGGGGTTTTAGATCATAAAATATTTACAATATTTTATTCTTTTTCTTTTCTTTATTTATTCTATAATTTTGGCCTTAATTACAGTAATTTATACACTGTTTGAATGCACATGCATGGATGCTAAGATGATGATTTTAATGGTATTTTCAGGCATTTGCTAGGGTTTTTGGTGCCAAAATGATAGAATAAAGATGATGAAATGTGGATTCATTATCCCCCTATACTTTACCTTTGCTAGTCCCTAGCAAACACTTATGCAATAAGTGCAAAAAGAAACAGAAAGAAAAGAAAAAGAAGAACTTGGATTTAATTTAATGATCAAACATGCCTTCGCAAAATCAAAGTTTGGAGCTTAAGTCGGACCCTTGGAATTTTAGTGCGGGCGGAACCTTATTGAGAACCGTGTTTGAAGTCCAACAGTCCCTGAGAATCCCAAAACTCTGTTCAAGTCTCCTCAATAGCCAGGTCAGAAATATCTCAACTCATACGCAAACTCTTACGACTATGAATCTGACTTGTACAGTGTAAGTGATGGTGCTCTTCCCAACTAGAATGACAAAGAAACTGACTTCTCCAGTACGACAACCCAAATGATTCCCCAATCCAGCAACTCCATCCTCGAGGAGCGGGGTATTCCCTTCTAAGTTCAAGTGGCAACCAGCTCAAGAGGAGGGGGTGAAGAGAAGAATGGACGGTAGCCAGTGTAGCTACCTATCCTTGGATGCAAGACCAGTGTAGTCAAGTCATCCTGCTGCAGGCTCACATATTTGACTTTGGAACTCACGCTTGCTTATTGACTTTGCACATACTTGCAGGCTTCTTATTTTTGAACATGCCTGAACTCTCTTTTTTTTTTTGAAATACTATTCACAGCAGCATTTACATAAGGAGTTTTTCCTCTTGAGCCAGTAGACTATCCCTCTTTTGAAGCTTTATCGCAACCCACAGCCTCTTGTCTTTAGACTTCCTAATCACTGGACGGGTTGGGGTGCACTTCCCTCCCTAGAGGAGGACAAGTGTTTCCACTTGTGTACGTCTCATACCGGCAAATCCAATCCCCTCACCACTCCAACTGAGTTGAGCCATGTGAAAGGTGCAGGTGTCCAAGTTAGGTCATTATCAACAAGAGTCGTGCGTGTGCTCCGAAATACTCTACTTAGGCAGTCAAGAATCCATTGAACCAAGTCCCGTGATCCTCAAAGAATTAAGTCAACTAGACCTGAAGTACCTCAAACCCAGTTCCTATAAGGTTCCTGTTATTAGGTAGATTTTAAGGTCCAATCAAGCTCCAATCTTCGGATTTTACTTAGACTCGTTCAACTATCAAACTCAATCCGAAAAATGCGAATGCTATGCACATGCAATGCAGAAAATATTTTTGTGATGTAATTTTCAAAGGTTTTGATCTTTTTATGAATTTTTGAAAATATGATGATGATGCATATGCAGATGCATTTTTTGTGTTTTTCAAAGATTTTTCAAATGTTTTTGGATTTTAATTTTGCAAATGTTTTTGGGAATTTTGAAAACAAAAAGTTTGGCTGAAACCTAGGTTAAAAATATGTACACGGGAGTGCTTCTTATATATACAAGAAATGGATTTTAAGAATTTACAAGGGTAAGTGGTCAATTTTATACATATATATACCTATAGTGGATTTTGGTGTGATGTGTATATTCCTCATACTTATTTGAAAACAATTTACACACAATTTTTGAAACTATAGTCCAAAATAATTTTTACAAACATTTTACACACATTTGAAAACATTTTGCAAAGGCTTTCAAAACAGTATATATAGGTTTTTCAAAACATTTTTGCAACCATTTTTCAAACCATTTGCAAATCATTTTCAAACATTTTATTTCACACAAAGAAAGAAGTTTTACAAAACACACATTTTTTCAAAGGTTGAAAACATGTAACAAAATATTTTCAAAATAGTTTTCAATAGATGTTCACGAAGTTTTCAAACTATTTTTCAAACATTTTGCAAAAAACATTTTCACCTGATTTATTAATCAGTAAATACAAAAAGCATTCGAGGAATAACCACATCTTTTTATTAAGGATTTTTAATGAATTTTAAAGAATACTTAGCCATATTTATTAGGAAAATACGAAAGTACGAGTTATGGCTAAAGTATATACATAGTATATACGACCCCCTATACTTAGCTTGAGCTATGTCCTCATAGATCGGAGAGAAAAGAGAAGACATAACTCGTACTAAGTATAGATAAGTCTAAAGAATAAATGAATGAATCAATGAGAAGTTGACCGTCCCCCCTATACTTAGGATCAAATAATCCTAAGTATAGCAGACTGTACACAAAGCAGGGAGGGTCAAGTGTGGGAATGAACAGATCGTACTCAGATTGTCTCCCCCTATACTTAGGGTAAGATATCCCTAAGTATAGACAAGAAGAGGAGACAATGGAGAGAATCGAAAAGAATAGAAAAACTCGGGTGCACACCCCCCTATACTTAGGACAAAGTACGTCCTAAGTATGGAAAACTGTCTACAAGGGCGGCACCTTTTTGGTAGATGAAGAAGATAGAAATGGAAAAGAAGAAAAGAAGAAAAGAAGAAAATAAATCAACAGACAACAAAGTGATATAAACAGATGTATCTGTACAGCGGAAGATAGAATTTGATCACCATGTATGAGATGTAGATGATGAGAATCAAAGGACACATCTCATACCAGAAGAATGGGGGCAACGTCAATAGTCGGCGGATCATGATCAAGATATAGTTTCAAGCGTTGACCATTGACGCGGAAGGTAGAGGAAGATGACGGTTCGGATATGTCGATGCTGCCATTGTCATGTACCTTCCTGACCACATACGGTCCTTTCCACTTGCTCTGTAATTTCCCTGGGAATAATTTCAGCTGGAATCAAACAACCATACTCTCTGATCTGGCTCAAACTGTTTATGGCTGATATGCGAATCGTGCCATGTCTTCACTTTCTCTTTGTACTGTAAGCTGTTCGAAAAGGCTGTGTCTCTAAGTTCTTCCAGGGCTGCCAATTCTGCTCTTCTTTGGTCTCCTATACTCTCGGGATCTAGAAGCAACTCAGTAACTGCCCAAAAGATTTATGCTTGATCTCCACTGGCAAATGGCACGGCTTGCCATAGACGAGACGAAAGGGAGATGTCCCCAATGGATTCTTGAAAGAAGTCCGATAAGCCCACAAGACCGAGTCCAATAGCTGTGACCAATCCTTTCGGTCTGGGCGGACAACTTTCTACAAGATAGTCTTTATCTCCCTATTCGATACTTCGGCAAGACCATTAGTCTGAGGGTGATAAGGAGTGGCAACCCGATGGTCAATGCCGAACTCGTAAGGGCCCTGACTTTGTCATTGATGAAGTGAGACCCCCCATCTGAAATCAAGACTCTAGGTACCCCGAACCGTGAAATGATATTTTCCTCAAAAATTTGCATACGGTTTTAGCATTTGCGGCTCGGGCGGGGATGGCCTCAACCCATCGGCTGACATAATCCACAGCGAGCAAAATATGCTCGAATCCCTGACTCTTAGGAAATGGGCCCATGAAATCAATCCCCCATGCATCAAAAACCTCACAGAAGTGAATGGGTTGCATGGGCATCATGTCTCTCTGTCCGCAGGTTCCCATTTTCTGACAGTCAGTACATCTCTTCACGAACTCATCAGAATCCTTGAAGAGAATAGGCCACCATAGGCCGGATTGAAGCACCTTCTGTGCTGTCCTTTTTCCAGAATGATGTCCTCCTGCCTCAAGCTTGTGGTAGTATGTGAGGACGCTATGCTGCTCTTCTTGAGGAATGCACCTCCTCCAGATACTATCCCCTCCTTCATGATAAAGGACGGGATCTTCCCAATGGTAAAACTTGGCCTTAGCTAGGAAGGTCTCAAGTTTCTGCCTGGGCCAACCCTGAGGGACTGTCTTGGCAACAAGATAGTTTACAAAGTCAGCATACCACGGGAGTGAGGTGACAGCCAAGATCGCCTCATCTGGAAATGTCTCTGTGATAAGTGCGATGGGCTCAGATTCCTCAAGATTCTCCAATCTGGAGAGATGATCCGCCACCACATTCTTGACTCCAGGCTTGTCCTTAATTTCAATATCAAATTCCTGGAGTAGAAGGATCCATCTGGTGAGACGTGCTTTGGCATCCTTCTTAGCCATTAAATACCGGATGGCGGTATGATCAGTGTAAATGGTCACTCTAGATCCGAGAATGTAAGATCTATACTTATCAAGAGCGAACACTACGGCCAGCATCTCTTTCTCAGTCACAGTGTAATTCCGCTGCGCGGCATCCAACGTCCGGCTGGCGTAGTGAATAGCAAATGGTAAACCATCCCTCCTCTGTCCAAGCACAGCCCCAACGGCAAAATCTGAAGCATCCGTCATGATCTCGAATGGAAGAGACCAATCGGGTGGCTGAAGGACAGGAGCTGAGACAACCATATTCTTGAGAGTCTCAAATGATTCAAGACACTTATCATTAACAATAAACTCGGTGTCTTTGGTCAGCAAGTCAGTAAGCGGTCGGGCAATTCGACTGAAGTCCTAAATGAACCGTCGGTAGAAACCGACATGCCCCAGAAAAGACCGTAACTGACGTAAGTTGGACGGCGGATTGAGTTTTCTGATGATATCCACCTTAGCCGGATCGACCTCCATGCCCCTGTTGGAGACGATATGACCAAGGACCGTCCCTTGAGTCATCATGAAATGACTCTTCTCCCAGGATAAAACAAGATTAACCTCAATGCAGCGCTTGAGCACACGGTCTAGGCAGTCAAGACAAGCGTCGAACCCGTCGCCATAGACCGAGAAGTCATCCATGAAGACCTCTAAACAGTCACCCACCATGTCCGAGAAGATGGACAACATGCACCTTTGGAATGTCGCCGGAGCGTTACATAGACCAAAGGCATCCGTCTGAAGGCATAAGTCCCAAACGGACAGGTGAATATCGTTTTCTCCTGGTCTTCGGGCGTAATGGCCACCTGATTGTATCCAGAGTACCCATCAAGAAAACAATAATGACTCTTCCCAGCTAGCCGCTCGATAATCTGATCAATGAATGGTAGCGGGAAGTGATCCTTCTTGGTGGCCTCATTCAATCGTCTGTAGTCCACACAGACCCTCCAAGAAGTTGGTACTCTGATAGCGATCTCCTCTCCAGACTCATTAACAACTGTAGTGATACCCGTCTTCTTGGGTACCACATGTAATGGACTTACCCATTTGGAGTCGGAGATGGGATAGATAAAATCGGCGCTCCACCACTTGGAAATTTCTTTCATGACTACGTCTCGAAGATTCGGGTTCAGCCGTCGTTGGAACTCACGCGACGGCTTAGCGTTATCCTCGAGATAAATGTGGTGAGAGCAAAGATTTGGGCTCAGCCCCTGGAAATCAGCTATACTCCAACCGATTGCCTTGCGGTTTCTTTCAAGAACCTCCATCAGACGAGATTCTTGCTCTCCAGTCAAATCTGCTGAGATAATGATTGGGTGCATTTCTGGCTCTCCAGCAAAGAATCTGTACTTCATTGACTGCGGCAGAGGTTTCCGTTCTGGACAACTGGGAGGTGTAGATCTGGCTTCTGATATGTCTGTGTGAAGGCTACCAGGTCTGCATGGGAGAACTCTCGCTCTGCATGAATTTCTGACGAAGGGCGGCCTGCTGAATCATCAATAAACTGCACTGGCACGCACTCTGTCATGGCTATTGGCTCAGTAGGAATCAGACAAGGTAAATAATCATCAAAGTCATCCCAGTCAATGTCTGAATCCGAGGGATCTGAAGACGATGAGCAGGATTGAAATTCCTCATCACTACTCATCACAACACTGTCAGCCTCAGAGATATCCTCATCCAGGGATGTGCTCTCCCGGCTCTCGACTGCCATGAGCTTGAGATACAGTGAATCTGTAGGCAAGGCGAGGGTCGGTGCTACGGGGTCTTTCCAATTGGATTCATCATCAGTCATCTCGAAATCACAAACCTGGTGGATGTCTAGCTCCTCCTCTGTCATCTGCGCTGCTTCGATGGACTGCTCGGAGCACTCTAACTCTCTAGCTCTGATTTCTTCGATCGTCTCTATTTGTATGGTTTCGCCCTCTACGCGAAAACATACCTTCCCACTATCATGGTCGGTCACTGCCTTGGCTGTGGCCAAGAATGGACGTCCGAGAATGATGGGGGCATCAGTTACCGACTCAGGGATCTCCATGTCCAACACAACGAAGTCCACGGGGAATTTCAGGCCCTGAATGGTAACGACCACGTCTTTCAATAACCCCTTCGGCCTCTTAATCGACCTATCAGCAAACTGAAGGACGGTTCTGCTTCGAAGAAGAGGGCCAAACTCGAATCGCTTGAGTAAGGTTGCCGGAAGGAGGTTAATTGAAGAGCCGTTGTCTAATAGAGTACGATCAAACTGCTGCTCCTGAATCTCGCATCTGACATAGGGAGCTCCTGCGTCTGGTCGCTTGGCTGGCAGCTTGGCTGGCAGCTTGTTCTGGATGGCGCAGCAAGTGTTATGAGTGAGCATATGGATTTGATCTCTGTGCCTCTTCTTCCTTCGAACAGTAGTTGTCTCTTTCAAGTTCTTTTTGAAGAAGGGGATATGCTCAAATGCTTCCCGTAGAGTCAGCTGAATGTGAAATCTATCAATCATTTCGTTGCCGAACTCTACCTGCTGATTCTTTTTTTGATTTTCTTTTTTGTTCCCCTTCGCTCGGCGGAGTGCCTCAGGGAAGGGGATGGTAGGTGCCTCCTCAGATGGAGGACTAGGAATCGGTCCCTGTGCCTGTGAAGACGGAGAATCCATACAATAATCATCATTCACCACATATGGATCTGCAATTTGAACAGAAACCTTTCCTTTATTCATATTTTTGTTTTTGTTTTTGTTCCCACAGTCTCTAGATACAAAATGTGGCAACATCACAGATGGCTCAACAAAAGTGGATGTGGTGGCCTTAGTACCACCACTAGCACCGGTCTTCGCGGCATCAGCACCGCGCTCTGGTTCAGCATTCAAAATGGTGGCTTCAGCACCACCGTCTGCATCTGGTCTCACAACGTCATCAGTACCGTCGTCCTGGACTCCATCATTGGTGGCATCAGCACCACCGTCTTCAACATCATCATTAGCGGCATCAGCACCGCTAGTCTGCTCCTCTGGCGCTCCTGGTTCTGCATCTGGCTGTCGCTCAGAAGAGGCGCCGCCGGCTGGCATCCTACCGCTCCTAGTAGTCACAAAATCAGCATCATTCAAAGAATAAGACATATCATTCAAATCGTCACTAGGAGAGGTATCCTCTATGAACTCTACCTGCTCAGATTTTCTTTTTAGGTTATTAGGATTAGGTTCGATCTGAGCGGGTATGGAGGCTTTGCCTTTGATGATATCCCGCATCTCCTGCCGGAATTCATCCATTTCTTGCCTGAAAGATGCTCGCTGTTCAGATAGCAAGCGGGCAAGATCATCAAGGGCTGGGTTCTCATAGGCTGGACCTTGAGAACCGGATGTCTGTCCCTGCTGGAAATGGGGCTGCTGCTGCTGTGTCGGCTGCTGATACTGGGGGTAAGGCTGGTGATAAGACTGCTGAGGCAGCTGACGCTGCCTCCACTGTTGTCCCTGATAGGCGGGACGAGGACCACTCTGGTATTGTTGTGGCTGGGCATACTGGGGCTGGTGCTGCTGTTGTGTCGGCTGGTTGTTCTGCTGTCCTTGGGCAGGAGGGTGCTGCTGGGACGAGGATCCACCATTCCCCCAACGGAATCCGGGGTGATCCATACGAATTGCGGGCTGAGGGTATCGGTCATACCAAATCCCATTGACTTCCATCAATGGTTCCTGCTCAAAGGAGGGTGGAGGAAGAACTGCCAGTGATTGCTCCGGCTGATAGACCACCATCTGAGTTTCCTGAGACGGTGGTTGCTCTGGATGGTACTGCAGCAATGGAGCCGGCTCCGCCTGGATATGGTTCACCTGGCGGTATGAGGTGGAGGCCTGGTTGGGATTGCTGCTGCTGGAAGCAACCTGTGACCTGGGAGGCTGTTGGGAATGGGCTTGTGCCTCCTGAATACATAGAATTTGAGTCTTCAGGTCACTCATGGTTTTGGTGAGAAGGTCCATCTGGGCTAGACCTTGGTTATGCTTCTTTTCGAGGATCTCCATGCGGTCCAACTTTTCGCTAATAATGCCCATGTCGGCTGCTGCTGATTCGGCTTGGGCTGTGGCTACCGACGTTGTGCTGGGACCGGCATCGATGCGGGCGATCCTCTGAAATGATCCCGCTCCCTGCGGGGGCTTCTGCTGTGTATAGACTCGAGCCTGGGTCATCACTGTGGAGTTTTCTGCCATGCCTTCGTAGATGGCCCAGACGTCGTCTTCTCCCTTGGAGAAATAGGACCCACCGCAAGAGGCATTCACAAGCCCCTGCAGCTCCGGTGTCAGCCCACAGAAGAAACTCTGCACCAGGTTGGGCTTGGAGATATCGTGATGTGGACACCGGTCAATGAGCTCTCTGAATCGATCCCAGGCTTCATGGAACTGTTCGTTTGGGATCATGACGAAATTGCTGATCATGGCTCGAGCTGCGTTGGTCCGGCCGAGAGGGTAGTATTTCTTCAAATATGCGGTCCGGGAGATCTGCCCAAGTATCGACGAATCGCCCAAGATGTTTGAGCCAATATGCGGCTCTATCAACCAATGAGAATGGGAAGGCGATCATCTTAATGGTGTCCTCGGTCATCAACCGATCATGGATAGTACTGCATATCATTTCAAATTCTTGGAGGTGGAGGTGCGGCTCTTCGGTCGGCAGCCCATGGAACTTGGGTAGCAACTGGATCGTGTGGTGCCGAAGCTCGAAGTCTCCGTGGATTGGCGGGAGTCTGATCCACCGGTGAGTGAGGGACGAAGCTGGGTTGTGCAGTTCCCTCATGATAGTCTGTGGCGGTCGCTCAGCGTCTGGATCGCCTCCTCCTGCATCGGGTCCTCCTCCTCCTCCACCGCCACCGCCCCCAGGTCGGTTTTCTCTCAGTTGTGCTATCTCTCTCATCAGATCACCCATGAATGTTCCCTGGTCACGGATCTGTCTCTGCATATTCTCCAGGGACGCTAGCAAGGAATTGTTGATGGCCACTTGATCAATAATGAACGGAGGATGGTCGTGGTCATCTGGGTGCTCGCCTCTGTCTACCATAGCTGGATTCTCTGAAAATGCAAAAGAGGCCATTTCAGGTGCTGTTGAATGAGCCGAACTCTGTGATGCACTGAATTCTGACACAATTGGACTGAGGGAAGGAGAATGGGAAGGGTGGTCGAGGGGGAACAGGGTGGATGTGAACTCGGGCTCGGAGAGCGGACTCTCCGAGGCATTCCTAGATGAGTAAGGAGGAGTGCTGGATAGCGGTGCCGACAAGGTCGGCCTAAGAGATCTCCGTCCCTTCATCTTGATTATTCGGAAAGAGCAGGGAAAATGCAAGAGAAGAAGAAGATGAAATGCAACAAAATTGTGCACAATTGTGCGGTGTTTTTGATCTTGACCTAAATAAATCTAGCAATCAAACACAAAGCAAGGGTGGATTCACCAACTCAACTCGTGAAGCCGTGAAGGTTCGGCCTTTATCTTGTCAATTTTAGCTTGTTTTCAGGTATTTATCTTTTCACGAGTCCTTAGAACGCTACGCCTATAGGAGCGAGAGTACTGCCAGGAAAGTGTCCACGTACTTGTCCTCCTCCTGTGTAACCTGTAACTTGCGCTTTTTGAGGTCCTTGTAACCCTTCCTGGATCCCTACTCAGCCAAAGAAATAGAGGGAGGAAGCCGATAGGCGAAACCGATACTTCGGACCTCGCTCGCAACGGAATCACCCGGTGAGCGTACAAGGTCCTACTCGGACGCAGCCGGTGAGACAGACACACCCGTGAAGGCGTGGCCTAAGCTCGGTACTTCGGACAAGGTCGGCGCTCACACAATAGTGAGTCACCAATGGCGACCAAGTCCTACTCGACTACGTACGATAGTAGCGCCAATACTTCGGAAATCCAGGCGATACACAAGGCAGCCACAAGTTGGGTTTTTGGGCTCTAATCCTTACGAAGCGCTCACCTCACTTGGAAGGAGACCTTCCCATGCAACCTGAAGACAAGTGAGGGTGTTACTCTCCCCAAGCAATGAATCCAATTACCAATTTTATTTTGGTCAAGTTTTCTTTAGCAGTCCCTTTTTTAATTTTTTGGGTGTTATCGCTTCTTTTGAGTCAATTCAAACAAGCGCCTAACGGTTTTTGTATTTTTCCTTTATCCTACTTTGTTCCAAAAACAGAGGGAGAATAGAGTCGGAAAAGCCGTGCAAGTCGACACCAAGGTGGAAATCTCACCTTTGTGCCTAGATGATGCGTGCAAAGTAAGAGGACTTACAGCGAATCCCAGCTCTCTCCATGCGGGATGCAAAGCAGAATTTTTAAACCTAAGCTATATGGCGATATGCAAGCGGAAATCGTCCTAGAACAGGCAGCTGCTAGCGTGAAGAACCACAAGCTAACTAGTAACTCCTAATCCGAGTGTCCGGTCTAGGCTCACCCCTCCTCTGCCCAACACATTTGGGGTAGGAGAAAGCGCTTGTTCGGGTGTGAGCTCGCGGCGCGTGGATTTGGAAGCTACTAGCTAACTGTTTAATTAGTCTAAGTCCAAATACGAATCTATAGGAGCATGCAAAGATAATTAGGTGTTTGGACCTATTCTAATCGAGTCAAGCAGGACCTAGAACTAAAAGCTCAATCCACAAAAGAAAATGAAAAATGAAAACAAAACCGGAAAATGACAGCGATAAAAACTCGATGAAATCCGCGGTGAGCCCCTGGGTGAACAGACACCCGGAAATTAGGGCCCGAAAGTCTGAGTGTCCAAGTCCAAGTGTACTTGTATTATTACAAATTAATAGATCACTCTCTCACCAAAACTAAATGAAAAGCTAAGCTAGCCACTCTCTCTCGCTCTCCTTGCTCTCTCCTGCCGGCTTGGCTAAAGAATAGCCGGCTCCACGTCCCAAGGTTGCGTCGGGTCGCCTAGGCGATCCGCCTCGCTCCGCGGTCCCTCGCAAGAAGACAAAGAAGAGTGGTCAGATAGCTCAACGAGATATATCAAAATGTAAGAGATGGAAAATAATGCTATGGTAAACAATCACACAATAAGACAAAATGTGAACTAATCGTTGTTGCTCCCCGGCAACGGCGCCATTTGATTTAGACGAAAACAGGTGGTCTTAAGTTCAACACAAAGCGTGAACTCAGTCGGTGTGGTGACCACACTAAATTCGGACTAAAGTCAACAATTAACCCACACTAAAGATCAACAAATTAGAAATAATGTGGAGTTAAAATTTACTTTTAACTCTGCACAAATGGTGTATAGTGTCAAGTATGCAGAGAGTTCGAACACATGGAGCAAGCAGGGTAGTTCAAGCAAGTATGTGCTAAAGTGTGTGTGTGGAAAGTGTCTACACTAAGCAATCAAGCAAAGGAAATGTTTTTGTGGGTTTTTAATTTTTAATTTTTTTTATTTTAATTTTCAATTTTGTATTTTGATTTTAATTTTCTAATTTTTATCTTTTATATTTTATATTTTTTTTATTTTTTTTTAATATTGGAGAATAAAGACAATGTAATAAAAGAGAGAAAGAGATATCTATAAAGAAAGATAAAAATATCCAAAAATTAGCAAATAAAGTCTTTTTGGTCTTTTTATACTTTTTTACTGTTTTTATGATTTTTGCGTAATTTTTTTGAATGTTTTTGGTATTTTTAATAACTGAAATAAGGCAAAACAGTGGAAATAATGCTGGCTGTGATAAAAATGGGAATTAAAAATAGCAAACAGCAACAACAAATTTTCACACTATTTTTCAAATAAAAAGAACAAAATTAGGAATAAACAGGACCTGAGTTTATAATTTTTGGAGTTTTCTACTATTTTTTTATATTTTTTTGAAGTTTTTGAGTGTTTTTAAATTTTTGGTGTTTTTCTTTTGAGATTTTTAGTGATTTTTGGACTGACACTAAAATGGAATAAAATAGACACTAGGTGATTTTTTTGGAATTTTTGGAGGTGTTTTAATATTTTTTTGGTATTTTCTAAGCTAGATAGTACACAAAAAGCAAGTTTTTGATTTTTAATAAATATAAAAATAAAATAAAATCAAAAACTAAAATTGTGGCGTGGAAGTACACATGTCCAGTAGCTTAAGTCTATTTTTGTGGAATTTTTGGAGTTAAAATGATAGGTTAAATAATTAGAGCAAACATCCAAACATTAAACAGCCCTAGCAGGGGTATATGTGTAATATCTAAAACATCCAGGGGCATACATGCAATTTTCCACAAAATATTGAACTTAATATTTAATTTCTGGAACCAAAATGCAATTACAAAAACCGCCTGGGCACGCTAACAATTTTCCCACCAGGGCGCGTGACTTGCACGCGCCTGGCGAGGACTGAAATGTTATATTACAAAACCTGAGGGCCTACTTGCAAAATATCCAAAAATATTACACTTGCTACGAAAGTTTCAGGACTAAAACGAAATACACAAAAGCCCGAGGGTGTCCTTGCAAAATGCCCACCCCCTCACGTGTACAGGTCACGTGAGGTGACGTGGCTGAGGACCTAAATGCAAATAGTGAAAGTACGGGGGTCTTTGTGCAAATATTACAAAACTTTTACACTACAGACAAAAGTTTAAATACTAAATATTAAATACAAAAAGTGCAAGGGTTGGGATGCAAAATACCCTCGCTCGGGCGCTCCGACGACGACGCGTGGCACGAATCCAACGGCTGGCGGCGATGCGCGATCCAACGGCGGGGAGCGAGCCACTTATCCACGTGGCAGCACGAGGGCGTCCGATGACGGTTCGTGGATCTGCGGCTTGGATTAGATCTCCGGGGAGAGATCAACGGTCGAGGGGTGGCGAGATCCAACGGTGTCTGTGCGATCTGGGGCTCCACCTTGATCCAACGGTGGCGAAGCCCGGAGCAAGAACGACGACGAACTCCGGCGAGCCGAGGTTCTCCGAGGTCAAGCTCTGTCTCCGGCGGGCGGTTTGGCTTCAAAAACGGTCTGGAGCCTCCTGGGGTCGTCCTCTATCTCCTGGGGGCACCAAAAGTGCACGGCGTTGGCCGTGCCGCTCGCAAGTGATCGGCGGAGCTGGAGAGCTCGGCTGAGCTCCGACGAGCTTCAAAAACGTGCCCAGGCGCGAGTCAACGTGCTTCGACCCTGCAAAAAGCGTTAGAAGGTCCAGGGCAAAGTGCCTGGACCTGGGGTGGACCTAATCTACACGAAAGGCGGAGTGGTCGTCGGTGGCCGGAGGTGCGCTCCGGCGATGATGCTTGGATTAGCGAAACACGTGATGGAACTTAGAATTTTTTTGGGGTTTTTGAAGCTACGCCTAACAGGAAGCTAATGAGATAAACAAGAAGATGGGGGGAGCCCTCGATGGCCGGGGCCAGAGGGAAGAGAGGTACCTCGACGCCGGCTGTTGGCGGAGGTGGTGGAGGCTCCCTCGACTTCGAACGCCTAGGCTGAGGAGCTGGCGATGGAGTTGTCACCTCCAAGGAGCTCAGGAGCACGAAGGTGGCGCTGAAGGGTGGACCAAGGGGACTCAAAATCAAAAGGGAAGAAGGGGTTTCATTTTATGTGGTTTGACCCTGAGCTGCAAGGGTCCAAAGATCAAGGCATATCTTGCAAATCTTGGGTCCGACGACCAAGGTTAAGCATGGGCGAGCTAGAGGGAGGATCGAGGAATAATGTTGCAGAAGATTGCAACACAAAAAGATGAAAGTTTTGGCCTCGAAAAATCCATGAAATTGGGTCAAAACCGAGGTCTGACAAGGGCTATAGGGTGTAGGTCAGACTGTTGACCTAGGTCAACAGTCCTGGCCTCCTGGTTGGTCCACGTGGACCAACCAGGAAAAACCCTAAAAAATATTTTGTTAATTCATTTAAAAATACTAAATGGCCGAATTAGATAAAAGTTATAAAATAAAAAATGCTTAGAATTTTATGTAGTATTTAATTCTGATTTTTATTTATTTTTAGGAGTTATATTTTTACAAGTTGCCTTTTTAACCTTATATAGGTATAATACCTATGTAATTTAGAATTTTATTTTGATTTTGGTATTTTTAATATTATTATTTTCATTTCTTATTTTGTAAAATTATCACATACCTTTCTATACATAAATATATTTTTATTTTATTTTTCTGATATGTTTTGTATATTTAATAAAATACAAGTGTATTTTATATAGGTATAGACATAGGCAGTATACCTATGTAGTCTTTATACAAGTATTTTTATTTTTATTTTTCTTTGCATTTTATTTTAATTTTAATGCACATATATATTATAAGTAATATTTACAAAAATTATAAAAATATAAAAATGAATAAATAATGAATAAAGAATAAATTGAATATTTTATTCAGTACAAGTATACAATAGGGGTCCAAAAGTCAACTTTCAAACCGTAGCTCCGCCAAATGTGAAACCACCGCCATTGGATAGATTATTTTATTCTATATACAATTAAAGGTGAGTATGCTGCATTTGGAGTTGTCAATTGTGAGATACGGGTCTGGGAAGTTGGGATTTTGGATTCTTATTCAGACCATAACTTTTTATCTGTACATTATTTTTCTGTGAAATCAATTTTGTATTTTTCTTTATAAAATTATCTACAACTTTCATGTACAAAGTTTCTTTATTTGATGTATAAAAAGTGGAACCAAAAATAGGTCCCAAAATGACTAAAGAATGAAAGGAATGTATAGGTATTTTATTGGTATTTCTGACCTTATCTCCCCCTACTTTATTCCTTGTCGACCTATTCATCAAGATGCCTAGGTCCCGGGGGTTTTGGATCATAAAATATTTACAATATTTTATTCTTTTTCTTTTCTTTATTTATTCTATAATTTTGGCCTTAATTACAGTAATTTATACACTGTTTGAATGCACATGCATGGATGATAAGATGATGATTTTAATGGTATTTTCAGGCATTTGCTAGGGTTTTTGGTGCCAAAATGATAGAATAAAGATGATGAAATGTGGATTCATCAGTCCATGAATCATTCAATGATAGGAATGAGTCTCTGATCTCTGCAATAAAGTCACAGTCTGCTTCTGCTGTTGCATGGCTCTCATCAGTCATGGCGTTCGGCTCTCTGATCATGTTTATAGTGATCTGCTTGTTGTTCGAGCTAAAAGTGATCTTGCCAGACCCGTAATCAACCATGGCACCTGAGGTACGCAGGAATGGTCGGCCAAGGATGATAGGGGTCTAGAGCAGAGGTGCCGGTGAGTCCATATCAAGGACTACAAAATCAGCGGGAAATTGCATCTCTTGTACCTTAACTACAATGTCTTACAACAGACCCTGGGGCCGCTTGATGGATCAGTCAGCGAACTGAAGGATCATTTGTGTCTGCTTGAGCGGACCCAATCCAAATTCTTGCATTATTGATGATGGAAAAAGGTTGATGGAAGACCCACTGTTGAGGATAGTACGCTTGAAAACTTGATCGAAAATCTCACAACTGATAAGAGGTGCTCCTGTGTCTTGTTTCTTCTGTGTGAGGTTGCTGATAGCTGCAACAGTGGCCATGGAGAGCACGTGCCTTTCTACATCTTTGCATCTGTTCTCTGGTGTTGGGCGACGCTTGCTCGTACATGCTTCTTTCAGTCCTTTCTTGACAGCTGGCATGTACTCCACGGCCTTCAGTAAGGGCATCTCAACAGTTAGATTGTCTAGTATTTCCACAATTCCAGGATCAGACAAAGCACTTTTTCTTTTTGCATTTTTTTTTGGATTTTTGTATTGCATGAGGGAAAGGAATATGTACATCTCTAGCAGGAAAAACAGAGTTCTTATTTACATCAAAACCATCGCCCATAGAATGTTGTACATCCGAATTACAAAAAGGAGTACAAACTGTATCCTGACATTCTAGTACTGAAGGGCTAGCAAAAAGTATAGTGTCTGCTCCGTCGGCTGGCGAGGGATCGGCTGCTGCTGGTGGCTCCTCCAAGGTTGTCCTGGCTTCGCTTCGGCTGTAAACTTCTTTTTGTTGTTTTGTATTTTGCTGAATTTTTTGTATTTTTCGCTGGGGATGCTGGCACTGTACGATGGCTGGAATGGCTTCTCCTTCTTCTTCCTCCTCACCCGCCCCTGTAGCTGGCACGGCTGATGCGGAAGATGACGATCCACCTGTTTCTTTATTCACCCCATTCTTGATAGCAGGCGGAGGCAAGGCCCTACCGCTCCTGAGAGTAACAGCATTATAATAAACAGTAATATCATTTTCAGACACGGACAGGACATCACATTCAACCTGCTCTTTCTTTTTGAAGTTATTGGGGTTGGCCTCGACCTGAGCAGGGATAGTGGTTCTGGTGGCAGTCAGGTCGTCGAGCCTCTTGGTCATATCCGTTAACCCTTTGACGAGTTGGGCCAGACAATCCATGGTTGGGTTCACAGGGGGTACCTCAGTGGGTTCAGCGTGCAGACCACGCTGTTGTTGCATGTGTGGGTGCTGAGGTTGTTGCTGGTGGTGTTGGGGTGGTGTAGGAAGTTGAAGCTGTTGATAAGAGGGGGGAGGATACTGCTGATACTGCTGAGGTGGAGTAGCCGCATACTGATGAAACGGCTGTGGGTGGCGATATTGCGGCTGATGGTATGGCTGATTCTGCCTCCATTGATTTGCATACTAAGGAGGCTGATGATACTGTTGCGGTGGTTGAGAGGACTGTCCAAAGCGACCACCCTAAGGTTGGTGGTATTGTCGGTTGGCAAGTGGCTGACCATGCGGTTGTCCCATAGGACGGGTCGGCTGCGCGTCGTTACTACATACCACGTTCACTTCCTGAATCAGGGGTGGTGGTGGGAAGACTGGATCTGATCCTGAAAGAAACTCCGGTTGGTACACAACCATCTGCTGCTGCGGCTGGCCCTGATCGGGCACCTGCACGTAGTACACGTGCTGGACTGCCGGTGGTTGCTGGCTCGGCTGAGGCTGATGCTGTAGTGGTTGCTCGTGTTTCTTCTCAGCTAGAGCTTCTGATGGTGCTGCCGGTTTAACAGAGTTGATGGTGCCCACCAACAGTTCAAGATGCTTGGTGATCTGATCAAGCTTATCAAGATTTTGGGTCCTCTTCTCGATCACAGCAAGTTTCTCAAGATCTTGTGATCGCTTCTCAATGATATCAACTTTAGAGAGATGGCCCCCGATGATACTCAGGTTGGAGCTCTCGTCTCTCTCTGCTTCTCCGGACGAGGCCATGTGTACTTGTTTCTGGAGGATCTGGGGATGCTTCTAGTAGGCTTTTGATGAAGAGAGGGCGGCCTCTCCTTTGGCCATTTCTACGAATATCTGCCAGACCACGTCTTCATCCTTGTTGAAGTGCGAACCCCCACATGCTGCATCAACGAGCCTTTGGCACTCGATGTTCAATTCCCCAAAGAAGTGATGGACCAAACTGGTCTTCAGGATCTCATGATGGGGACATTTCTCCTGCAGATCGGTGAATCTCTCCCATGCTTCGTGTACTGACTCGTGGGCTCCTTGGGAGAAATTGCTGATCCGGGCCCGCATCTGGTTGAGCCGACCGAGAGGGTAAAACTTATGCAGGAAAGCTGACTTCAGTTCCTCCTAGGTCGTCACAACCTTCCCCAGATGATTGACCCAATAGAGGGCCTTGTCCTGTAAGCTGAAGGGGAACGCTATCATCTTGACAATGTCCACAGGGACATTGGGATAGTGAGTGGTACGGCAAATGCGTGAGAACTGCTGCAGGTGAATGTACGGCTCTTCACTGGTGTTTCCATGGAATGCTGGAAGAAGAGCAAGGAACTGGGGTTTAAGCTCAAAGTGAGCGTGTACCGGTGGAATGAGGATCCACTCGGTCATCTGGTTGTCTCCCGGATTGTATGTCTCTTTTAGTGTAGGCTTGGGTGGTGGTAATTCTGGTTCGTCATCGTCCTGTGGACCACCATCTCCACCTCCACCTCTGCCTCTGCCTCCGCATCCTCCTCCCTCGGCTCGGTTCATCACATCGTTCAACATATCCTGAAAAGTTGTCTGTGCTAGGGCCTGCTCGGTTAGCTGTTGTTGGATGGCCTGGATAGACGCCAGCAGTTGTGCATTAACCTGATTCTGGTCTGGCATTTGTCCTTCTGATTGGGGTGGCTGCTGACCCTTGCCCTTTCCTTGGGGAGCCATATCGAGGTCTGAGTCTGACGAAATGAACTCCGGAGTAGTCTCCAGGGCTTGATCTGGCTTCTATCTATAGAATGAGATAGTCTACATCAGACCTCTTGCAATATTGTTCAGTTGTCATGATGAAGCTGGAATTCAAGTTAACCCCAGCATGTTGTGAATGGAAAAAGATGTCGATTGTAATCGACTTCCATTCACAACGGCGAAAACGGGACAAAAGTGATCCCAGTTTATTGGGTGGCCAATAGAAAGGTAGAAAACGAGGAGTCTGGAGATCGATCCGCAAAGTCCGGATCGGGTTCTCGGAAATTGCCTCGAATTTATGGGCAGAGTTGAGTCTATGGAATCGATGTGGGTGTCGGAGGGGTCCCGACGGAAACCATCCATGGATCAACTTCGCGAAGCACAAAAGAGGATTGGATGTTGGAAGAAGGATACGATGGTCAACGAGGAATGAAAAGGAATGCAAAACAGTAGAAAGGCTCGGCTGAGCGGGGTGGTCAAAGGAGAATGACACAACAAAATTTGTGCAAAGGTGCGGGACTCGATCTTTGATCCTTAATCTAGATCCATACAAACGCAATACAAAATTGGGTTCTCCAACGCATGCCATGTGAAGCCGTAAAGGTTCAGCTATTTATTATCTTTTCAGTTTTAGCATTGTTATTTCAGGCAAATCTTTTAACAAGTCCTTAGCACGCTAACCCTATAGGAGAGAGAATACTGCCAGAAAAGAATCCCGTACTTATCCTCCTCCTTTGTAACCTGTAGTATGTACTTTTTGAGGTCCTTGTAACCCTTCCTGGATTCCTACTCAGCCAAAGAAAAGAGAGCGGAAGCCGATAGGCGAAACTAATACTTCGGTTCTCGCTCGCAACGGAATCACCCGTGAGCGTGCAAGAACCTACTCGGACGCAAACCGATGAGACAAACACCCCCGTGAAGGCGTGGCCTATGCTTAGTACTTCGGACCATGTCGATGTTCCATACAAGGCAGGAATACCATCGCTGACAAAGCCCTACTCGGTCACGTACGATAGAAGCACCATTACTTCGGAGATCCAGGCAATACACAAGGCAATTGCAGACTGGGATTTTAGGCTCTATTCCTTATGGGACGTGCCTCGCTCATGGGAGTAGGGTTTTGGTTCCCCTCCAAAGGTACCTGAAAACAATGAGGGTTTTATGAACCCGGTACAATAATAGTCCATTACGGATTTTAATTAAGGTCAAAGTTTATTTAGCAGTCCCCTTGTTTTAATTTTTTTGGATTTTCACTTTTTTGAGTCTGTTTCATACCAGCGCCTAACGTTTTGTAGATTTCCATTTAAGTCCTAGGTGCTCACAATCAGAGGGAGATAGCGGAAAAGCCGTCTAAGTGGTTCCATGATGGAAATCTCACCATTGAACCGAATGATGCATGCTGAGTTAGAAGACTTACAGTGCATCCCAGCTCTCTCCATCGGTATGCAAAACAGAATTTTTAAACCTATCTGCATGGCGGTATGCAAGCGAGAAAATCGTCCTAAACATTAGCTGCTATTAGCGTGAAGAACCACAAGTCGGTCACCGCCCTTCAACCCAGGAGTCCGGTCTAGGCTCACCCCTCCTCCTCTTGACACATCGAGTTCAGGAGAAGCGCTTGGCAGGGAGAGCTCGCAGCGCGTTGGCTTGAAGGTGATGAGATGACTATTTAGAGTTTGATCTAAGTATAAAATTGTACTATAGGTGCATGCAATATTATTAGGGAGTTTGGACCTTAGTCTACTCGATCAAGCAAGCCTATGTCTAGGGGCTCCATGCACACAAAACAAAGTAAAATAAAGGTGGAAAACTCAAAACAGCGGAAAACAAAGAAAATAAAGCGGAAAAACATGAGAAAATCGCGACGAGACCCCCAGGTGAACAGACACCCGGGCACTAGATCTCGTTGTGAAGAGTAGAGTCCAAATTATATTACATGCCAAAATTTCTCTCTCTCACCATAAATTACAAAAATAATCCTAATTGCTTGAAGCATATCTAATTCCCATCTCCTTGCATCCTTGGTGCTCTCTCCATCTGGTCGTGAAGTGAAGACCAACCTCCTCCAAGCTCGGCTGCCATGGCTCCCTAAGAACCATCCTCGCGTGGCAGGCCCTCGCAATAAAGTCACAAGGAGATTGAATTAGTATAAGCTCAATCAATGAAATAAAGCAGGAAAGGAATTAATCACAACAAATAAATAAATCATGTATGGTGATCAATTGCAAAAGAAACAGCTGCTCACAAAATCAATGATAAACAAATTTCCAAACAAGAATGACAAAATGTGATAGGCTACGCTCATTGCTCCCCGGCAACGGCGCCATCTGATAACGGGCATTTTGCGAGGGTCAAAATGTAGTGTCGCTGAGGCGACCGCTCACAGAACACCAGTTGATCAGCTATTAACCCACATTAAAGAATAAATCAATTACGTCCCGAAATTGTGAATTAACATTATTAACTCTGCCATAAAAATGCATAGTGACTAAGCATGTAGAGGTCGAACCACAGATAGCAATAAAATTGGGTAGCCTAAGGGAATCCTTGTGCATCAGAGTCATCCTTGTATGCAACCTAATTATGTGGGTAATTAATATTATTATATTTTTTAATTTTTAATTTTCTGATTTTTGTATTTTCTTTTTATATATATCCTTTTTTTAATTTTCTTTTTCAATATTGGAATATATAAGCTATATAATAAAAGAGGTGCTACAATATTTATAAAAATATGTAAAAATACTCAAATTCAAAAATAAAATATTTTTGGTCTTTTTATGATTTTCTACTGTTTTGTGATTTTTGGGGGTTTTTCAAAATGTTTTTGGTATTTTTAAAAGGCAAAATTAGGAAAACAGTGAATCAATGTTCTGGCTGAAGGTAAAATGGGATTTAAAAATATCAAACAGCCACAAAATTTTTAGAAACTAATTTTAAAAAATAGGTAATAACATAGGGAACCTACAGAAGTTGAGTTTGCATTTTTTGGAGTTTTCTATAATTTATAGATTTTTTGAAGTTTTTGGGTATTTTCTAATTTTTAAGGTTTTTCTTTTGAAATTTTTAGTGATTTTTAGACTGACACTAAAATAGGATAAAATACATAGTAGATGATTTTTTTGGAATTTTTCTAGGTGTTTTAATATTTTTTTGGTATTTTCTAAGCTAAATAGTAGATAAAATGCATGTTTTTGATTTTTAATAAATATAAAAATGCAATAAAATGCAAATACAAAAATAGGGCGTGAAAGTGCAACTAAACAGAAGCTTACATTTTTTTGAGGAATTTTTGATGTTTTATAAATGCATGGAATAAATAGACAAAGCATACAAAAATACAAGGCCTAGCAGGGGCATTTTTGCAAATAAATAAATCCCATGGGGCACTGTGTAAAAATACCTACAGAAATAAGTATTAATTTTAATTTTTGGAACTAAATTACAATTTACAAAAACCGCCAGGGTTGACATGCAATTTCCACGCACCTCACGTGGGCCTGCACATGAGGTGCGGAAGGACCTATTTGCAATTCTATAAAGTTCAGGGTCCCTTCAGCAAAATTTACAACTTATTTACAATGTAACATTTATTTTACAATATTAAAAATTAAATACAACAAAAAGCGGGGGTATAAGTGAAAATTACACCCAAAGGCGCTTGATCCAACGGTTGATATGCGTGACTTAAACATGTGGCGCCTCCACGTTTGCCGATGACGCTTTCGACGATGGGCGATGAAGATTAGATCATACGAGAAATTCTGACGGCTGAAGCTTCGCTCCATCGGACGACTGGGATTCCAACTGGGGTCTCATTCTTCATCCAACGGCGAGGAGAGGTGCTGGAAGAACAAGGGAAGTACTCACCGCTGGCGAGTTTCTTCCGGCGAGATCTCTCCTCTCCGACTGTCCTTATCACTCCTGAGATGTTCTGATTGTAGCTGGAGGCGTCCCGCATCTCCCGGTGGTCTTGGCATGGCTCTTGGAGGTCCAAGGAGCCCAGGCGAGGTCGATGAAGGTCGGGACCTCCAGGAGCCTCTTCCTGGATCGAATCGAGCCCAAAGGGCCTCGTTGCTGTGTGTAACCTGCATAGGAAGAACCAGGGGAACGAGGGCTATCTCCTCGACCCTGGATTTTGAAGCTTGGGTGCAAAATGGGGTGAGGCGGAGGAGCTCCGGCGATAGGCGGAGGTGGAGCTCCGATTCGCAAGAACTGAGGGTCCTTGGTTGAACAAATGCGGCCGAAAGATGGAGAAGATGATGGGGATAGAAGTGAGGTGAAAATGGCTATCGGAAACAGTGGGTATCACTGTGAAGAAGTCGCCGCAGCGGAGCTCCGGCAAACATTGATTTAGCGATTTTAAGATACTCTACTGATATGGAAGCTAAACTAAGAACGGGAATGAAATGCTGGAACTTAAATCTACCTAAAAAGCAAGAAAGAACAGCTCTTATACCTGGGGGCCTCCAGGGAGCAGGACGGACACCGGAGCTCCACCGCGACAAAATTGATCCCTCCTCCGGCCGATTCACGTTGCTGAAATGCTCCTCCTGTCACAAGGAACCTCCCCAGGAACGGATTCGAAGCTTTTGGGTGGATGAAAATTGGCCAACTTTGTGGAGGAGGTCTCGGGCTCTTATTTATACACATTCTGGACACCCTACTTGGCCCGCATAATCCGACGAGTGCAATGATCATTTCCTCGATCCAACATGAATGCGTGATAGATGGATGGTCCCTCTACAGATCTCGTGAAGGCGGCGAGCGAAAATAAGGGACGAGACGCCCAGGAAAAATGGCGCAAGTCATGGAAAAAGCAGGGTTCGAAGGCGCCAGGTCCCGATGGGACAGTTGACCAGAGGTCAACGAGGGCTGGATCCTCATTGGTCCACGTAGGCCGCAAACGAACAAAATAGGCTCATTTATTCTGAAATGAATTATTTAGCATAATAAATTGATTTTATTAATTTTTGCTTATAAAATAAAAAATGTGTATTAATTCATTTAGTATTTATTTATGATTTTTATTTAATTTTTTAATGTATTTTATTATGGGTTTATTTTAATAATGTATTTATAAGTGTATTTACATGTATTTTATGTATTTTATTTTTATTTTGTATATTTTATTTTTATTTTTTTATTTTCTTATTTTATAAATTTATAACTTATTTTTGTGAGTGTAGATATATTTTTGTTTGATTTTTTTGAGTTTATCTACATATTTAAATAAGTAGGTATATGTAATATGTAGGTATTCTTATAGGTATTTTACCAATATTTTATATACACTTTATTTATTTAATGTATTTTCTTGGATTTTATTTTGGATTTGTATTTTTAATAAATTATATGTAATATTTACATTATTATAAAAATATAGATGAATAGAGAATAAAAGAATAAAATCCCTTTTATTTATATACATATAGATAGCATAGGTATTTTGCCTATGTATTTCATAGACTTATTTTATTTTACAAATTATTTTGGGTTTTCTTTTAATTTCAATATGTACATGTATTGTATACATTATTTACAAGATCTAAAATTATCAATTTATGGGAATAATAAATAATGAATAGAATGAATATTTTAATCAGTACTAAATAAAATGAGGGCCAAAAACCTAACTTTCACAGATGAACTCTAAAAATTATGAAACCAATTTTATTAAATAGTTCTTGGAAAGCTACATACAATTAAAGGTAATTTTGGGTAATTTTGAGTTTTCATTTGCAAGATATGGGTCTGTGAAGTTGAGATTCTAGCTTTTTATTATGTGTATAAAATGTACACTGTGTATCATTTTTGTACAAACTCAATTTTGTAATTTTATTCACATTATTATCTACAACTTTCATGTTCAAAGTTTATCTATTTGATGAATGATTAATTATGTACAAAATAGGTGTCAAAATTGCATAAATAGATAAATAAATAAATGAGGTATTTATTGTACTATTGGCCCTTATCTCCCCCTACTTTATTCCTTGTCGACCAATTCCATGTTGGCCTTGGTCTCGGGATTCGGGTCATAAAATATTTGCAATATTTTATTCCTTTTTCTTTTCTTCTCTTTATTCTATATTTTTGGCAGTAAAAACCTTATTTTATGTACAATGAATGCAACAAATAATGAATGCTTTTATAGACAAATTAATGCTATTTACATGCATTTGATGGGGTTTTTAAGGCCAAAATGATAGAATAAAGGTGATAAAATGGATATTCATCACCCCCTATACTTGCCTTTGCTAGTCCCTAGCAAATACTTCAGCAATAAGTACAAAAAGAATAAAAAATAAGAAGAAAAGAAAAAGAGATTTGAAGAAGGATAGAGTGAATGGGGTTGCTTTCAGTGCAATATATGTCCTTACAAAATCAGAATTTGGAGCTTCTGCTAGACCTCGGGTGTGAATGTGTGTAGAATCTAGTCGAGAACCAGCTTTGAAACACAACAGCCTTTGAGATTCACAGAACTTGGTTCAACCCACCTCAATAGCCTGGTCAGAACTGGTCTACATCATACGCAAACCCTTATGATTATGAAGCTGACTTGTACAGTGTAAGTGATAGTCGCTCTCCCCAACTAAAATGACAAAGGAACTGACTTCTCCAGAATGACAACCCAATGATTCCCCAATCCAACAGCTCTTTCCTCGAGGAGCGGGGTATTCCCTTCTAAGTTCAAGTGGCAACCAGCTCAAGAGGAGGGGGTGAAGAGAAGAATGGATGGTAGCCAATGTAACTACCTATCCTAGGATGCAAGACCAGTGTAGTCAAGTCATCCAGCTGCAGGCTCACATATTTGACTTTGGGACTCAAGCTTTCTTATTGGCTTTACAACATATGTACATACTTTGCAGGCATTTTATTTTTGTACAGGTCTGACCATTTTTTTATACTATTCACAGCAGCGTTTACATAAGGAGTTTTTCCTCTTGAGCCAGTAAACTATCCCTCTTTTGAAGCTTTATTGCAACCCACACTCTCCTGTCATTAGACCTCATGGCTGCTAGACCAGGTTGGGGTGCACTTCCCTCCCTAGACGAGGATGAGTGTTTCCACCCGTGTGTGTCTCAGACTAGCAAATCCAACCCCCTCACCACTCCAACCGAGTTGAGCCAAGTGAAAGGTGCAAGTGTCCAAGTTAGGTCACGGTCGACAAGAGTCATGTGTGTGTCTCGAAAAGTTATAGTTAGTCAGTTGAGGTGACTTGAACCCATCCCTGATTTCTTAAAGAATTAAGTCTGCATAGAACTGAAGTACCATAAACCTAGTTCCCATAAGGTTCCAGTGCAGTTAAGTGCAATAAGGTCTAACCAAGCTCCAATTTTAGACTTTATTAGACTGGTTCAATCATCAAGCTCACTCAAAAAGAATATGAATGGTATGCTCATGCTATGCACAATGAATGATGCAATTTTTTTCACAAAGAATTTACAAAAATCAAAGAATCCTTTTACACAAAGAATTTTTTTGCAGATAAAAAGCTTGACACATACAAAAAGTACATACAACTATTTACACGGGCGTGCCGCTTTATTTACAAAATAATTTATTCAGGTTATCTTTTTTTGTACAAAAAGAATTTTATGTATTTTATGATTTGCGTGTATTTGTAATGATGCTTTTATTTCTCAGATTTATTTCGAAAAGAATTTTTTGCAAACTATAGTACACGATAATTTTTACAAACATTTACACACATTTGAAAACTATTTTTGCAAAAAAAATTCACACTATATACATATTCCACAATAGTTTTGACACACATTTTTCAAAATATTTGCATATAGGTTTTTCAAATCCTTTATTCCACATAAAGAAAAAGTTTTTCAAACCAAGCAATTTTACACAGGTTGAAAACAGTTCACAGCAAGTTTTTTAAAAAGTTCACACTATTTTTCAAATCCTACTGTAAAGGTATTTAACCTGATTTATTAATCAGTATATACAAAGATAAAAAACTGTATTTTATGTACAACATGGTTTAGGCTCTTATAAGTTTTATTGGAATTATTGCATATTTTTGTATGAGAGATTTTTGTGTAAACTCCTCATGCTTATTATTTTCAAAAGATCATTGAAGACTATAGTCCAAAATAATTTTACAAACATGTACACGTATTTGAAAATGATTTTACAAAGGTTTTTCACACAGAATAGATAGATTTTTCACAATAATTTGACAACCAAATTTTTCAATCATTTGCAAACTAATTTTCACACATTTTTATTTCACTCAAAGAAAATAAATTTTACAACCAAAACTTATTTACAAAGGTTAAATACTTGTGCACACTATTTTTCAAGCAATTTTTCACAAGATTTTCTCAAAGAGACATTCTGCACAAACGTTTTTGTTGACTTATTAATCAGTATAAGTACAAAGAGTCTGAGGAGCTCACAATCATCTTTCATTATTATAGAACTACTTTTTGCATTACTTTTTAGCTTAAGGTGATGTCTTACTTTTCAATATGAGTTATGGCTTATAGTATATACATGGTATATACGACCCCCCAATACTTAGCTTGAGCTATGTCCTCATAGGTCGAAGAGAAAAGATAAGACATAACTCGTACTGAGTATAGACAAGTCTAAAGAATATATATGAATAAGAAATGAACGAATGAGAAGTTGACAATCCTCCCTATACTTAGGATCAAGTAATCCTAAGTATAGCAGACTGTACATAAAGCGGGCAGGGTCAAGGGTAGGAATACACAGATCGTACTCAGATTGCCTCCCCCTATACTTAGGGTAAGATACTCCTAAGTATAGACAAGAAGAGGAGACAATGGAGAGGATCAGAGACTAAAAGACTCGAGGTGCATACCCCCCTATACTTAGGACAAAGTGCGTCCTAAGTATAGAAGACTGACTATAAGGGGCAACACTTCTTGATAGAAAAACGAAGATAGAAGAGAAAAGAAGAAAATCAGATAAACAGTTTTTGTGGTGCAACGTCTGAATCTTCTGATGCTACCGATGTTGTGGATATATCATCATGGTGCGCGAGCTGAATGGAGTCGACAACGGCCAAGAATGTATCTAGTTCTAGGTAAGGCTTCAGGAGTTGACCATTGACGACGAATGGCTGTGCGTCAGGAGATAATTCTGATATAGCAATACTTCCATTGTCACGCACTTCACAAACTCGGAATGGCCCTGTCCACTTACTCTTTAATTTGCCCGGGAAGATCCGCAACTTTGCATCAAATAACCACACCTTTTGTCCAACATCAAAGGTCTTTCGTTTGATGTGCCGGTCATGCCAGCATTTGACCTTCTCCTTGTACATCAATGTGTTATCGTATGCATAGTTTCGGAATTCTAAGAGTCTGTTCAGATCATCCTTTCTTTTCTGACCACTTTTTCGTGAGTCCAAATTGTACATGTTAATTTCCCATAAAGACTTGTGAATTAATTCAACGGACAGATGGCACGGCTTCCCATATACAAGACGATAGGGAGACATGCCCAAAGGAGACTTGTAGGCGGTTCTGTAAGCCCATAGGACCGAGTCCAAGAGTTGGGACCAGTCTTTTCTGTTTGGCCTGACAAGTTTCTGCAGGATAGTCTTGATTTCTTTGTTTGATAATCCTGCCATGCCATTGGTCTGAGGATGGTAAGGAGATGCAACGCGATGATCGATGACATACTCCTTCGTTAATTTCTTGACCTCTCTGTTAATAAAATGGCTACCCCCATTTGATATGAGAATTTTTAGTATCTCGAACCGCGAAATGATGTTCTTTTTCAAGAACTGACACACTGTTTGGTTGTCGGTTGCTCGAACGGGAATAGCTTCAACCCAACGACTCACGTAATCGACGGCAAGGAGGATGTGCTCAAAACCTTGACTGTTAGGGAAGGGACCCATGAAGTCAATGCCCCATGCATTGAAAACATCTGCTATCTTAATGATTTTCAGGGGCATCAAATCTTTTGCAGTGAGTGTACCCTTCAATCTCTGACAGTCAATGCATCGTTTGACAAATTCTGTTGCATCCTTAAATAATGTGGGCCACCAGAAGCCACACTGAAGTACTTTTGCTGCCGTACGTTCTCCAGAGTGGTGTCCACCAGATTCGAGCGAGTGACAATGCTCGAG
The DNA here is from genome assembly GCA_037367405.1 of Ottelia alismoides. Taxonomy (NCBI): domain Eukaryota; kingdom Viridiplantae; phylum Streptophyta; class Magnoliopsida; order Alismatales; family Hydrocharitaceae; genus Ottelia; species Ottelia alismoides. Next base: position 223,014 of record JAZKJV010005384.1, on the reverse strand, counting down.
GACACTGTAATGCTCCTCCTGAGGAATGCACCTGCGCCAAATGCAATCCGCCCCTTCCATGAATATAAGAGGATCCTCCCAATGATAGAACCGGATGGTCGACATAAATTTATTCTTTTGATTCTTTGTCCAGTCCGATGGTGTTACCCCCGAGGCGAGGTAATTGACTATATCAGCATACCACGGAAGGGAATCCACTGCTAAGATTGATTCATCAGGAAAGGTTTCTGTAATGGGTGCACTGTTCAGAGGAGACTCATGCTGCTCAATTCTGGAGAGATGATATGCTACCACATTCTGAACTCCAGGCTTGTCCTTGATTTCCAAATCAAATTCCTGGAGGAGAAGGATCCATCGAATCAGTCTTGGCTTGGCATCCTTCTTCTGCTGGAGGTATCGGATAGCAGAGTGGTATGTAAGAATGGTGACTTTTGATCCAAGCAAATAGGATCTGAACTTCTCAAGGGCGAAGACCACGGCCAGCAACTCTTTCTCTATCACTGTGTAATTTCTTTGCGCTTCATCCAATGTTCTGCTGGTGTAGTGAATGGCATAGGGTGCTTTCTCTTTCCTCTATCCCAGAACAGCCCCGACTGCAAAGTCTGATGCATCGGTCATGATATCAAAGGGAAGAGACCAGTCCGGCGGTTGTAGGACTGGAGCCTGAGTGATAAGCTCCTTCAGCTGATTGAAAGCAAGGAGAACCTATTGATCTACATTGAACTCGGTTTCCTTGCATAGCACTTCTGTCAAAGGTCGGGCAATGCAGATAAAGTCGTTGATGAATCATCTGTAAAATCCCACATGCCCCAGGAATGACCTTATATTTTTCACTGACTGAGGTGGCTCTAGATTGGCAATAACATCCACCTTTGCTGGGTCGACTTCCATGCCACATTTGGAAACGACGTGGCCCAGTACAATGCCTTCAGTGACCATGAAGTGGCTCTTTTCCAATGAAAGTACCAAATTGACTTCGTTGCATTTTTGAAGCACTCGGTCCAGGTGCTTAAGACAAGAGTCAAAACTATCATCATAGACAGAGAAGTCGTCCATGAACACCTCGAGAAAACTGCCTACCATCTCGGTGAAGACTGCTAGCATGCATCTTTGGAATGTTGCAGGTGCATTACATAACCCAAAGGGCATTCTCTTGAAGCGTAGGTGTCGAACGGGCAAGTGAAGGTAGTCTTCTCTTGATGTTCAGAAGCGATAGCCACTTGGTTGTACCCGAAGTACCCATCCAAAAAGCAGAAGAACTCCTTGCCTGCTAGTCTTTCCAAGACTTGATCAATGAATGGCAAGGGAAAGTGGTCCTTCTTAGTTGCTGCATTAAGACGGCGGTAGTCAACACACACCCGCCAGGATGTTGGTACCTGAGTGGATATTTCCTCTCCTTTGTCATTGGTAACCACAGTAAGCCCGGATTTCTTTGGAACGACATGCAGTGGGCTTACCCATTTTGAATCGGAGATGGGGTAAATGAAGCCTGCTTCACACCATTTTGTTATCTCTTTCATGACGACGTCCCAAAGGTTTGGGTTCAACCTTCTTTGGAATTCGCGGGACGGCTTGGCGTCTTCTTCCAGATAGATGTGATATGAACACAAAGCTGGATTTATCCCTCGAAGATCTGATACGCACCAACCAAGTGCCTTGCGGTTCTTTTTTAGAATCTCGAGAAGACGCGATTCCTGATCCGGGTTCAGCCTGCTGCTGATGATGACCGGATACATGTGTTCTTCACCTGCAAGGAAAGCATACTTCAGGCCTGCAGGAAGTGGCTTGAGTTCTGGTTTTGACCTGTACAACTTGTTGGTCACGTCAGACACTGTGTGGGTGGTAGGGATGTATTTCTTTGAGGGAGCTACCATCCTCAGCATTCTGTTGAGATCCTGGTGAAGTGCCGAACGGTTCTGCGCTAGGCTCATTGTGTTCGGTCTGGAGTGAATACTCAGGCTCAAAGAGATGCGCCTGCATCTGAGAATCTGCCTCCCAAGAATCATCAGAGCATAAGGTAACTGTGCTTTCCAAGTCCTCCTCGAGAGTGAGGATTTCACGGGTCCATGAATCGTTCAATGACAGGGATGAGTCTCTGATCTCTGCAAAAAAGTCACAATCTGCTTCTGCTGCTGCATGGCTCTCATCAGTCGTGGCGTTCGGCTCTCTGATCATGTTTATAGTGATTTGCTTGTTGTTCGAACTAAAAGTGATCTTGTCAGATCCGTAATCAACCACGGCACCTGAGGTACGCAGGAATGGTCGGCCAAGGATGATAGGGGTCTGGAGCAGAGGTGCTGGTGAGTCCATATCAAGGACTACGAAATCAGTTGGAAATTACATCTCTTGTACCTTAACTACAATGTCTTCCAACAGACCACGGGGTCGCTTGATGGATCGGTCAGCGAACTGAAGGATCATTCGTGTCTGCTTGAGCGAACCCAGTCCAAATTCTTGCATTATTGATGATGGCAAAAGGTTGATGGAAGACCCACTGTCGAGGAGAGTACGCTTGAAAACATGATCGAAAATCTCACAACTGATAAGAGGTGCTCATGTGTCTTGTTTCTTCTGTGGGAGGTTGCTGATAGCTGCAACAGTGGCCATGGAAAGCACGTGCCTTTCTACATCTTTGCGTCTGTTCTTCGGTGTTGGGCGACGCTTGCTCGTACACGCTTCTTCCAGTCCTTTCTTGACAGCTGGCATGTTCTCCAAGGCCTTCAGTAAGGGCATCTCAACAGTTAGATTGTCTAGTATTTCCACAACTCCAGAATCAGACAAAGCACTTTTTCTTTTTGCATTTTTTTGGATTTTTGTATTGCATGAGGGAAAGGAATATGTACATCTCTAGCAGGAAAAACAGAGTTCTTATTTACATCAAAACCATCGCCTATAGAATGTTGTACATTCGAATTACAAAAAGGAGTATAAATTGTATCCTAACATTCTGGTACTGAAGGGCTAGCAAAAAGTATAGCGTCTCCTCCGTTGGCTGGCGAGGGATCGGCTGCTGCTGGTGGCTCCAAGGTTGTCTCGGCTTTGCCTCGGCTGCAAACTTCTTTTTGTTGTTTTTGATTTTGCTGATTTTTTTGTATTTTTCGCTGGGGATGCTGGCATTGCACGACGGCTGGAATGGCTTCTCCTTCTTCTTCCTCCTCACCCCGCCCCTGTAGCTGGCACGGCTGATGCGGAAGATGACGATCCACCTGTTTCTTTATTCACCCCATTCTTGATAGCAGGCGGAGGCAAGGCCCTACCGCTCCTGAGAGTAACAGCATTAGAATAAACAGTAATATCATTTTCCAGACATGGACAGGACATCACATTCTACCTTCTCTTTCTTTTTGAAGTTATTGGGGTTGGCCTCGACCTGAGCTGGGATAGTGGTTCTGGTGGCGGTCAGGTCGTCGAGCCTCTTGGTCATATACGCCAGCCCTTTGACGAGTTGGGCCAGACAATCCATGGTTGGGTTCACAGGGGGTACCTCAGTGGGTTCAGCATGCAGACCACGCTATTGTTGCATGTGTGGGTGCTGAGGTTGTTGCTGGTGGTGTTGGGGTGGTGCAGGAAGTTGAAGTTGTTGATAAGAGGGGGGAGGATACTGCTGATACTGCTGAGGTGGAGCAGCCGTATACTGATGAAACGGATGTGGGTGGTGGTATTGCGGCTGATGGTATGGCTGATTCTGCCTCCATTGATTTGCATACTGGGGAGGCTGATGATACTGTTGTGGTGGTTGAGAGGACTGGCCAAAGCGACCACCCTGAGGTTGGTGGTATTGTCGGTTAGCAAGTGGCTGACCCTGCGGTTGTCCCATAGGACGGGTCGGTTGCGCGTTGTTACTCCATACCCCGTTCACTTCCTGAATCAGGGGTGGTGGTGGGAAGATTGGATCGGATCCTGAAAGAAACTCTGGTTGGTACACAACCATCTGCTGTTGTGGCTGGCCCTAATTGGACGCCTGCACGTAGTACACGTGCTGGACTAACCGGTGGCTGTTGTCTCGGCTGAGGCTGATGCTGCGGTGGTTGCTCGTCTTTCTTATCAGCTGGAGCTTTTGATGGTGCTGCCGGTTGAAGAGTTGATGGTGCCCACCAACAGTTCAAGATGCTTGGTGATCTGATCAAGCTTGTCAAGATTTTGGGTCCTCTTCTCGATCACAACGAGTTTCTCAAGATCCTGTGATCGCTTCTCAATGATATCAACTTTAGAGAGATGGCCCTCGATGATACTGAGGTTGGAGCTCTCATCTCTCTCTGCTTCTCTAGATGCGGCCATGTGTACTTGTTTCTGGAGGATCTGGGGCTGCTTCTGGTAGGCTTTTAATGAAGAGAGGGCGGCCTCTCCTTCGGCCATTTCTTCGAATATCTGCCAGACCACGTCTTCATCCTTGTTGAAGTGCGAACCCCCACATGGTGCGTCAACGAGCCTTTGGCTCTCGATGTTCAATCCCCCAAAGAAGTGTTGGACCAAACTGGTCTTCGGGATCTCATGATGGGGACATTTCTCCTGCAGATCAGTGAATCTCTCCCATGCTTCGTGTACTGACTCGTGGGCTCCTTGGGAGAAATTGCAAATCCGGGCCTGCATCTGGTTGAGCCGACCGAGAGGGTAAAACTTATGCAGGAAAGCTGACTTCAGTTCCTCCCAGGTTGTCACAACCTTCCCCAGATGATTGCCCCAATAGAGGGCCTTGTCCTGTAAGCTGAAGGGGAACGCCATCATCTTGACAATGTCCAAAGGGACACATTGGGATAGTGAGTGGTGCGGCAAATGCGTGAGAACTGCTGCAGGTGAATGTACGTCTCTTCACTGGTGTTTCCACGGAATGCTGGAAGAAGAGCAAGGAACTGGGGTTTCAGCTCAAAGTGAGCGTGTACCGGTGGAATGAGGATCCACTCGGTCATCTGGTTGTCTCCCGAATTGTATTTATCTTTTAGTGTAGGCTTGGGTGGCGGTAATTCTGGTTCGTCATCGTCATGTGGACCACCACCTCCACCTCCACCTCCTGCCTCCGCCTCCTCCCTCGGCTCGGTTCATCACATCCTTCAACATATCCTGAAAAGTTGTCTGTGCTAGGCCTGCTCGGTCAGCTGCTGTTGGATGGCCTGGATAGAGCCAGCAGTTGTGCATTAACCTGATTCTGGTCTGGCATCTGTCCTTCTGGTTGGGGTGGCTGCTGACCCTTGCCCTTTCCTTGGGAGCCATATCGGGGTCTGAGTCTGATGAAATGAACTCCGGAGTAGTCTACAGGGCTTGATCTGGCTTCTATCTGCAGAATGAGATAGTCTACATCAGACCACTTGCAATATTGTTCAGTTGTCATGATGAAGCTGGAATTCAAGTCAACCCCAGCATGTTGTGAATGGAAAAAGATGTGGATTGTAATCGACTTCCATTCACAACGGCGAAAGCGGGACAAAAGTGATCCCAGTTTATTGGGTGGCCAAGAAAAAGGTAGAAAACGAGGAGTCTGGAGATCGATCCGCAAAGTCTGGATCGGGTTCTTGGGAATCGCCTCGAATTTATTGCCGGAGTTGAGGCTATGGAATCAATGTGGGTGTCGGCGGGGTCCCGACGGAAACCATCCATGGATCAACTTCGCGAAGCACAAAAGATGATTGGATGTTGGAAGAAGGATACGATGGTCAACGAGGAATGAAAAGGAATGCAAAACAGTAGAAAGGCTCAGCCTGAGCGGGGTGGTCAAAGGAGAATGACACAACAAAATTTGCGCAAAGGTGCGGGATTCGATCTTTGAACCTTAATCTAGATCTATACAAACGCAATACAAAATTGGTTCACCAACGCAAGCCATGTGAAGCCGTAAAGGTTCGACTATTTATTATCTTTACAGTTTTAGCATTGTTATTTCAGGCAAATCTTTTAACAAGTCCTTAGTACGCTAACCCTATAGGAGAGAGAGTACTGCCAGAAAAGAATCCCGTACTTGTCCTCCTCCTTTGTAACATGTAGTCTGTACTTTTTAAGGTCCTTGTAACCCTTCCTGGATTCCTACTCAGCCAAAGAAAAGAGAGAGGAAGCCGATAGGCGAAACCATTACTTCGGTTCTCGCTCGCAACGGAATCACCCGTGAGTGTGCAAGAACCTACTCGGACGCAAAACCGATGAGACAGACACCCCCGTGAAGGCGTGGCCTATGCTCAGTACTTCAGACCATGTCGATGTTTCACACAAGGCGGGAACACCATCGCTGACAAAGCCCTACTCGGTCACGTACGATAGAAGCGCCATTACTTCAGAGATCCAGGCGATACACAATGCAGTTGCAGACTGGGATTTTTGGCTCTATTCCTTATGGGACGTGCCTCGCTCATGGGACTAGGGTTTTGGTCCCCCTCCAAAGGTACCTGAAAACAATGAGGGTTTTATGAACCCGGTACAATAATAGTCCATTACGGATTTTAATTAAGGTCAAAGTTTATTTAGCAGTCCCCTTGTTTTAATTTTTTTGGATTTTCACTTTTTTTGAGTCTGTTTTCATACCAGCGCCTAACGTTTTGTAGATTTCCATTTAAGTCCTAGGTGCTCAAAATCAGAGGGAGATAGCGGAAAAGCCGTCTAAGTGGTTCCATGATGGAAATCTCACCATTGAACCGAATGATGCATGCTGAGTTAGAAGACTTACAGTGCATCCCAGCTCTCTCCATCGGTATGCAAAACAGAATTTTTAAACCTATCTGCATGGCGATATGCAAGCGAGAAAATCGTCCTAAACATTAGCTGCTATTAGCGTGAAGAACCACAAGTCGGTCACTACCCTTCAACCCAGGAGTCCGGTCTAGGCTCACCCCTCCTCCTCTCGACACATCGAGTTCAGGAGAAGCGCTTGGCAGGGAGAGCTCGCGGTGCGTTGGTTGAAGGTGATGAGACGACTGTTTAGAGTTTGATCTAAGTCCAAAATTGTACTATAGGTGCATGCAATATTATTTGGGTGTTTGGACCTTAGTCTACTCGATCAAGAAAGCCTATGTCTAGGGGCTCCATGCACACAAAACAAAGTAAAATAAAGGTGGAAAACTCAAAACAGCGGAAAACAAAGAAAATAAAGCGGAAAAACACGAGAAAATCATGACGAGGCCCCCAGGTGAACAGACACCCGGGCACTGGACCTCATTGTGAAGAGTAGAGTCCAAATTATATTACATGCCAAAATTTCTCTCTCTCACCATAAATTACAAAAATAATCCTAATTGCTTGAAGCATATCTAATTCCCAACTCCTTGCATCCTTGGTGCTCTCTCCAGCTGGTCGTGAAGTGAAGACCAACCTCCTCCAAGCTCGGCTGCCTTGGCTCCCTAAGAAACCATCCTCGCGTGGCGGGCCCTCGCAACAAAGTCACAAGGAGATTGAATTAGTATAAGCTCAATCAATGAAATAAAGCAGGAAGGAATTAATCACAACAAATAAATAAATCATGTATGGTGATCAATTGCAAAAGAAACAGCTGCTCACAAAATCAATGATAAACAAATTTCCAAACAAGAATGACAAAATGTGATAGGCTACGCTCATTGCTCCCCGGCAACGGTGCCATCTGATAACGGGCATTTTGCGAGGGTCAAAATGTAGTGTCGTTGAGGCGACCGCTCATAGAACACCAGTTGATCAGCTATTAACCCACATTAAAGAATAAATCAATTACGTCCCGAAATTGTGAATTAACATTATTAACTCTACCATAAAAATGCATAGTGACTAAGCATGTAGAGGTCGAATCACAGAGAGCAATAAAATTGGGTAGCCTAAGGGAATCCATGTGCATCAGAGTCATCCTTGTATGCATCCTAATTATGTGGGTAATTAATATTATTATATTTTTTTAATTTTTAATTTTCTGATTTTTGTATTTTCTTTTTATATATATCCTTTTTTTAATTTTCTTTTTCAATATTGGAATATATAAGCTATATAATAAAAGAGGTGCTACAATATTTATAAAAATATGTAAAAATACTCAAAAATTCAGAAATAAAATATTTTCGGTCTTTTTATGATTTTCTACTATTTTTGTGATTTTTGGAGGTTTTTCAAAATGTTTTTGGTATTTTAAAAGGCAAAATTAGGAAAATAGTGAATCAATGTTCTGGCTGAAGGTAAAATGGGATTAAAAAATATCAAACAACCACAATTTTTTTTCAAACTAATTTTAAAATAAAGGTAATAACATAGGGAACCTACATAAGTTGAGTTTGCATTTTTTGGAGTTTTCTATAATTTTATAGATTTTTTTGAAGTTTTTGGGTATTTTCTAATTTTTAACGGTTTTTCTTTCGAAATTTTTAGTGATTTTTGGATTGACACTAAAATAGGATAAAATACACAGTAGGTGTTTTTTTTAGAATTTTTCTAGGTGTTTTAATATTTTTTTGGTATTTTCTAAGCTAAACAGTAGATAAAATGCATGTTTTTTATTTTTAATAAATATAAAAATGCAATAAAATGCAAATGCAAAAATAGGGGATGAAAGTGCAACTAAACAGGAGCTTACATTAATTTTTAAGGAATTTTTTGGGTTTTCTAAATGCATGGAATAAATAGACAAAGCATACAAAAATACAAGGCCTGGCAGGGGCATTTTTGCAAATAAAATAAATCCCAGGGGGCACAGTGCAAAAATACCTACAGAAATAAGTATTAATTTTAATTTTTGAAACTAAATTACAATTTACAAAAACCGTCAGGGTTGACATGCAATTTTCACGCGCCTCACGTGGGCCTGCATGTGAGGCGCAGAAGGACCTATTTGCAATTCTATAAAGTTCAGGGTCCCTTCAGCAAAATTTACAACTTATTTACAACGTGACATTTATTTTACAATATTAAAAATAAAATACAACAAAAAGTGGGGGTATAAGTGAAAATTACCCCCAAAGGCGCTTGATCCAACGGGTGATATGTGTGACTTAAACACGTGGCGCCTCCACGTTTGCTGATGACGCTTCGACGATGGGCGGTGAAGATTAGATCATACGAGATAATCTGATGGCTGAAGCTTCGCTCCATCGGACGGCTGGGATTCCAACTGAGGTCTCGTTCTTCATCCAACGGTGAGGAGAGGTGCTGGAAGAACAAGGGAAGAACTCGCCGCTGGTGAGTTTCTCCCGGCGAGATCTCTCCTCCCCGACTGTCCTTGTCGCTCCTGAGATGTTCTGATCGTAGCTGGAGGCGTCCCGCATCTCCCGGTGGTCTTCGCATGGCTCCTGGAGGTCCAAGGAGCCCAGGCGAGGTCGATGAAGGTCGGGACCTCCAGGAGCCTCTTCCTGGATCGAATCGAGCCCAAAGGGCCTCGTTGCTGCGTGTAACCTGCATAGGAAGAACCAGGGGAATGAGGGCTATCTCCTCGACCCTGGATTTTGAAGCTTGGGTGCAAAATGGGGTGAGGCGGAGGAGCTCCAGCGATAGGCGGAGGTGGAGCTCTGATTCGCAAGAACTGGAAGTCCTTGGTTGAACAAATGCGGCTGAAAGATGGAGAAGATGATGGGGAAAGAAGTGAGGTGAAAATGGCGATCGGAAACAGTGGGTATCACGCTGAAGAAGTCACCGGAGCGGAGCTCCGGCGAACTTCGATTTAGCGATTTTAAGCTACTCTACTGATCTGGAAGCTAAACTAAGAACGGGAATGAAATGATGGAACTTAAATCTACCGAAAAAGCAAGAAAGAACAGCTCTTATACATGGGGGCCTCCAAGGAGCAGGACGGACGCCGGAGCTCCGCCGCGACAAAATTGATCCCTCCTCCGGCCGATTCACGTTGCTGAAATGCTCCTCCTGTCACAAGGAACCTCCCAGGAATGGATTCAAAGCTTTTGGGTGGATGGAAATTGGCCAACTTTGTGGAGGAGGTCCGAGGGCTCTTATTTATACACATTCTGGACGCCCTACTTGGCCTGCATAATCCGGCGAGTGCAATGATCATTTCCTCGATCCAACACGCATGCGTGATAGATGGATGGTCCCTCTACAGATCTCGTGAAGGCGGCGAGCGAAAATAAGGGACGAGACGCCCAGGAAAAATGGCGCAAGTCATGGAAAAAGTAGGGTTTGGAGGCGCCAGGTCCCGATGGGACAGTTGACCAGAGGTCAAGGAGGGCTGGATCCTCATTGGTCCACGTAGGCCGCAAACGGACAAAATAGGCCCATTTATTCTGAAATGAATTATTTAGCATAATAAATGATTTTATTAATTTTTCTTATAAAATAAAAAATGTGTATTAATTCATGTAGTATTTATTTATGATTTTTATTTAATTTTTTGATGTATTTTATTATGGGTTTATTTTAATAATGTATTTATAAGTGTATTTACATGTATTTTGTGTATTTTATTTTTATTTTGTATATTTTATTTTTATTATTTTATTTTCTTATTTTATAAATTTATAACTTATTTTTATGAGTGTAGATATATTTTTGTTTAATTTTTATGAGTTTATCTACATATTTAAATAAATAGGTATATGTAATATGTAGGTATTCTTATAGGTATTTTACCAATATTTTATTTATTTAATGTATTTTCTTGGTTTTTATTTTGGATTTGTATTTTTAATAAATTATATGTAATATTTACATTATTATAAAACTATAGATGAATAGAGAATAAAAGAATAAAATCCCTTTTTATTTATATACATATAGATAGCATAAGTATTTTGCCTATGTATTTGATAGACTTATTTTATTTTACAAATTATTTTTGGTTTTCTTTTAATTTCAATATGTACATCTATTGTATACATTATTTACAAGATTCTAAAATTATCAATTTATGGGAATAATAAATAATGAATAGAATGAATATTTTAATCAGTACTATATACAATGAGGGCCAAAAACCTAACTTTCACAGATGAACTCTAAAAATTATGAAACCAATTTTATTAAATATTTCTTGGAAAGCTACATACAATTAAAGGTGATTTTGGATAATTTTGAGTTTTCATTTGCAAGATATGGGTCTGTGAAGTTGAGAATCTGGCTTTTTATTCTGTGTATAAAATGTACACTGTGTATCATTTTTGTACAAACTCAATTTTGTAATTTTATTCACATTATTATCTACAATTTTCATGTTTAAAGTTTCTCTATTTGATGAATGATTAATTATGTACAAAATAGGTGTCAAAAATGCATAAATAGATGAATAAATAAATGAGGTATTTATTATACTATTGGCCCTTATCTCCCCCTACTTTATTCCTTGTCGACCAATTCCATGCTGGCCTTGGTCTCGGGGTTCGGGTCATAAAATATTTGCAATATTTTATTCCTTTTTCTTTTCTTCTCTTTATTCTATATTTTTGGCATTAAAAATCTTATTTTATGTACAATGAATGCAAAAAATAATGAATGCTTTTATAGACAAATTAATGTTATTTACATGTATTTGCTAGGGTTTTTAAGGCCAAAATGATAGAAGAAAGGTGATGAAATGGAGATTTATCAAGGCCCATGGCCTATCTCAGCTCTGTCGGCTCCTGACTCCCTCAGAATTTCTGCCTCAAAATGTTGGGGAATCTCCTCAGAGACTAGATGCTCGGCTCTAGCAGTCTCATCCCTGGATGGGTGGTATGAGAAGTCAGATAGCTCCTACATCCTCAGCTCCATCCCAGTCTGTCGCTCTTCCAACTCAGTCTGTTGGGCAAGTATATGATCCTGTCTCTATCGCAGATCAGTAAGTGCAGCTAGCACCTGTGCCATCTCTCCTGGCTGATCATGAGCTGCTCGTGGTGCCATGCTAATCCTCCCTGTATCATATCATAGCATAGTTAAGCACACTTTAGGAATTAATCAGTTGTACTATCTCTCCTCTTGGGATATTTATATGAATGAAATGTTCGGGTGACTTGTGGTTACATAAATCTCATGAATGTCAAAAATTTTCCATTCGGCTTCACGAGAAGTCAAAAGATTCTCTCTATTCAAAACTCAAGCTATTAAGTTATGCGAACGCGTGTATCGGGATAACCTTGCTCTGATACCAAACCTGTAACGACACTCCTCCCAAGGACCTTAGGTTACCCATCAAACACGTCGTTCACCTACTTAATTAGCTTAGAGTTAATCCATTATTATGAAAACCTGGGAAAATTTTTCGCTTTTTAAACATGATATTCACAAGATTTATTTTGGCTAAACAAGCAACCACAAGAGAACTAAAAGCGGAAGTAAGTAGTACACCAGAACTGAACAGCAAGGATATCCATTCATTTTTCATTTCATTCATATAATCATGCTGAGGTTCCACAACACCTAATATACATGTATATATCCCAAAAATAAAACTATAGAGGAGAGCACAACTAATAACTGTACAAGTGAACTCCAAAAGATATACCTGCTCTGAAAGTATATCCTCCAAAAAGAAACGACTGCAGCACCAACTACGTTGGCTCCTTGGTCGCCGGACCCTTGCCTGCCACAAGTAGAAAGGGGACAAGCAAGTCTTTGTCAAAAAATTGTCAAGTACAAATTCTACACAGTTCTACTTAGGAAAGTAGTAGTAAAAGACTAGAACGGCTAGAAAAAAGTAAGGTGAATGTAGTGGAAAAAAGAAGAACTAGCAAGTAAAAGTTGGTTAATTGATTCTTTTTAAGTTATTTACTTGCTTTCGGAAACTAACAAGAACACACTCGCTCACTACCACACCGTGTCTCCCTCGATCAATGGAACTAACCAAACAACACTCAAGCCTAGAAGTAAGTCTGTGGTCTTGGTCCGGTTAGGACCTCGATATCCGGGTAGGACTTCAAAGTCCAGGTTGAACCTCACACTATGACTCTGAGGTATGATGGACGCCTCAGGGTTGGGGTGCCTCCGTAGGCATGCGATGGTATCTTGCATCCTAACTAAGTTCCCAACACTCCTTCTAGCTTGTTCTCTCAACTCATTGATCCTCGGTCGACACGTGTGATAGCTCACTCACGAAGGTGTATAAGAGGAAATGTACTCACAACTCTCTCAACACCCAACCCTCGTTAGCCTCTACTAACGGAACTGTCGTCACTAGTCTCCTAGCGGAAAGATGTCACTCATCTCTTACCCCATCACGAGGTCACAGCCTGGCGGAAAGGTAATTAAAGGATCATCAATGTCTATTGGTCACTACCCCATCACCAGGACACCAGCCTGGCAGAAAGGTAATTAAATCCTCATTGTCTACTAACCATTACCCCATCACCAGGACACCAGCCTGGCGGAAAGGTAATTAAAGGGTCATCAATGTCTACTGGTCACTACCCCATCACCAGGACACCAGCCTGGAGGAAAGGTAATTAAATCCTCAGTGTCTACTAACCGTTACCCCATCACCAGGACACCAGCCTGGCGGAAGGGTAACTAAAGGGACATCAATGTCTACTGGTCACTACCCCATCACCAGGTCACAAGCCTGGCGGAAAGGTAATGATGAAATCATCAATGTCTATTAATGGAATTTATAACTTAACTGGCTAATTGGTGAACTGTCACATGTCTATCGATTCCTACCCTATCACCAAGTCACAAGTCTGGCAGAAAGGTAATAATTTCAGCAGTGAGGAAACCCCCGAAGGGATTCGTCTGTCTCGCCAATCCCAGTGGAAGTATGGTCCAAGATAAAGTCAGTGGTAGTATGACTACTATGCCACTAGAGGCAGGAAAGAGAAATGGTAAGCCTGTCGGTCCCGACTTCCTCTCTCATTGCTCAACTCCCGGAGGAGAAGAGCTAAGTAAAACCAGACGAGCTCGTAACTAATTGCGGAGATCCCCAACCTAGGCTCTCTAAGAAAAACTAACGGGTCAGCGGAATGGTCTAGACAACTCGTGGATCCCAACGAAGCGTAAAAACTGAGCCGGCTCGAAGAAAACACGTGAAAAAGACTTGGATCCTAGACCCATGCTCGCAGTGTCCGCTACCCAAGCCTGAGTGACCTCATCTCCTGCTCAGGTGAGGATCACCGCGCCCTCGCACAGTTGGAGTATAAATCTCCACGACTGGCCACATGTGACATTACTAAATCATTTATTGTCATGTTTCACCCTAAGTGTCTGCGGTTTCTCTGATTTATTTCACATCTACAAGCTGTCAGTCCCAGACCCGAACTTGTTCTATAGGAACCTCAACTAATACTAGGTCAGGGATACAGACCTGTTATGATAGTCTCTCTCTCATATCTCAGAGATGAACATCTTATCCTAGGATCATTGGCTACCAGATTTGTAACATCTTTCTTTCCTATGTTCCCCAAGATTCACAACACATACAAGATCTAGCTACTTAGAGATTTCAAGATCTTAAGGTATCAGAAGTCAATTCACAATTTGGAGGAGTTAGACTCCTAAGCTGACTTAGGGTCAGATGACAAATCCCATATACTGTCTTATTTTCATATGTGAAATTTCCTATTTACATCACAGTCCATAGTTACAAACATCACACTAAAACTCTTTCTATTTATCGATGTAAGAGGGGCTTAAAGTGTTTATCATGGACTTAAGTAAGGAACAACTCTAGGTTGTTATAAGGATGATGACACTATCAAGTTCAATATACAAATCAGCCACAATGTCAAGTGAGTGGGCAAGGCTTATCCTCAATGTGTTCTTAATTCTAAAATTTAATATCAAGGAATTTCAGTCCATATATATAGTCATTAAATAAGACTAAAATACAACTCATATATGGTCTGAAGAGGGATTCTACATAATCAAATTTATTCACATGACAACACTAAAATTTGCATGTGTGTACAACCATATGATCAGCAGTTCAAGCACCTATAATTTCTCAAGTTTCTCACACAATCTTATGGGGTTCACTATCCATGATTAAAGCATCATTATACTTTTAAAGTTCAGCATTTTAAGGGTCATTACATGTCTCAAAACATGCAACATTCAGCAACTAAATCATGTGTATAGTGTTTGGTATAATAGAAACACTTCACAGTTCAAGGAACTTAAGTTCTTTCAAAACTCATCCAATTTTGTATGATTCATCTTCATATACTAAAGCATCAATTTATCCTTAAATTCCAGAAATACGATTTCATTAAGAGGTATTAACATGCATCTCAAAACATGCAACATTCAGCACTAAATCATGCGCATATGGTCTAGCAGAACAGAAACACTTCACAATTCAAGGCACTTAAGTCCCTTCAAAGCTCATCCAAAATTGTGTGATTCATCTTCATATATTAAATCATCAATTGATCCTTAAGGTCCAGCAATAAGGGTTCATTAAGAGGTCTTAACATGTCTCAAAACATGCATTATTAAAAGGGTAAGTTCACATACTTGAACTTGCTGAACTGAAATATACAGCAGTTAAAACACTCCCAAATCACCTTCAAATCCACATCTAACCCATGGATTAAAGGACAATAGTATGGAGGTAAGATCAACAATCAAGGATACTCGAAAGTAGCCCATATATCATACAAAAAATCATGCATCAACGCATGCAAATCACAAGAAAACAGATCTGAAAGTTCAGCTGCAGGTCCATATGAATAGCAGTTATAATCCCCTAAAATCATCATAAAAATCCGAATTTTCACAAGGATCTTAAAGCAAACATGATGGAGGATCTAACAGCAACCAAATGCCAACAAAAGAGCTCAAGAAATTCCCTCAAATCATGCCCAAATTCGGATTTTATCAAGTAAACACAGATCTAAATATTAGCTACAGGCCTATATGAACAGCAGCCATAATCCCCCAAAATCATCATAAAAATTTGAATTTTCACAAGGATCTTAAAGCCAACATGATGGAGGATCTAACAGCAACCAAATGCCAACAAAAGAGCTCAATAATTTCCCCCAAAACATGCCCAAATTCGGATTTTGTCAAGCAACACAGATCTGGACATCCAAAACCATCCATTAAAAGCCATTCCAAAAATCATATCAAAGTCCAAAAAGACTCAAAATCAAAACCTTGATATAGAAGCTCAACACAAGGTTCATAAGGTGGAGAAAATTCTATCTTAATGGCAGCAAAGAGGGGTATAATTTGTACCTTAAACAGTGCTCAAGAACTGCTCAAGAACAGCAGCAGCTCCAGCCCTCCACTCCAATTTAGACCCAAGCTTAGCCTTGGATCCTACATGAAACATCTGATCTTTGTTCCTCTCCTTCCCAGCTTTAATTTGGGCCCAAGAAACTCGAATTTGGTGGAGAAATGAGGTGGGAATCTTAGGAAGAAGGCGGAGGAACATGGAGGTCGGCCATTAAGAGGAGAGGGCTCCAAGCATCAAGAGGAAGAAGAAGAGCTTAAGGCTTAAGTGTGGCCGAGTTTGGGGGGGGGGGGGGTTAGTGGGATATATAGGCCTTGACCATTTTGCAACTAAACCCACTCTACTTTCTAATATAGCAAACAAGGCACACCCATGAATAGTGCTCCTTCACTAATCATACTTAATCACTTAATCTCATCTTGGCCACAAACCACCACTTAGTCACTTAATGACTTTCCAAATCCCATCAACTTTCATCCATAATCATTCATCATTTAGGATTTAGTTGGCCTTTAGAAATTAGGGCTGTTACAACACGGTATACACCTATCAAAAGGGATGACTCCTCAAAGTATTGAGGATAAGAAAGCCATGGTTGGATGCCATTATGCATCAGTTGTGGCAAGCTTAATGTATGTCACGATGTACACAAGGCCAGATATCTGCATGCAATGGGAGTGGTAAGTCGTTACCAATCCTGCTATAGTGAAGAACATCTCCAAGTATCTAAGGACACAAGATTACATCTTGATCTATGGAGATGGTGATTTCCAAGTCTTAGGATATACATGTTCAGACTTGCAATCTAACATTGATGACCACAAGTCAACTTTAGGTCTGTATTCTTGTTGAATAGTGGTATTGTGAGATGGAGAAGCAAGAAGTATGCCATTATGGCTTATTCAATGACAAAAGCCGAATACATGAACACATTAGATGTTGCGAAGGAGGTGGTGTGGTTGTGAAAGTTCATCTTGGAACTTAACGTAGTTTCCTCTGATACTCCCATTACGTTGCTCTACGGTAACACAGGAGCCAGAGCTTAGGCGAAGGAGATCATATGGCATCAAAATAAAAAACATGTGGAAAGGAAATACCACATCATTCGGGAGATACAAAAGCATGGTCACATCATCATCACCAAAGTGTCCTATGCCAATAATGTTATTGATCACCTTACCAAACCTTTATCCCAAAGGTTTTTATCCATCATGTAATAAGCATGGGTTTAAAGATTGTACCTGAATGGTTATAAGGTTAGTGGGAGATTGTTAGACATGTGAGCTTAGGGCAAACCATTTCTACAATAATATTAATGTAGTTTTTTTATAAATCGATAAAAGTTTTCGATTTTCACATCCTATTTGAGATTAATGAATGCATGCACTTATAAGGTCCCTTATTACAATTAAGGTTATGTACCATTGCTATCTTGATGATCATACAAGTGTTGATTCGATGGTTGGGTCATAGAGGTCGGTGCTCAGATGATATCTAAAGAGTTAGATTGAGGACTCGTCTTGCATCGTCAAATGATTATCAAGAAAGAATCTTCAGCCTGAGAATGAGATGGCAATCCTTATTCAAAAGGGTGTTATCTGACCAACCTCTTGATGTAGGTCCTCTACATAGGAATAAAGATTCTTTCGATCTATATCTAAAGCATCTAGACCAAGTCCTACAAACATGTTGCAAGGTAAATCTGGTACTCTCCTAGAAAAAGAGTCGATTTATGGTATAGGATGGTATTGTGTTGGGGTAAATCATCTCCAAAAAGGGAATCAAGGTTAACCCTACCAAGGTAGACGTGATCAGAGAATTCATGTTAGACATGTGAGCCCAGGACAAATTATTTCGGCATTAAATTTATTGTAATCTTTTTATATGTCAATAAAAGTTATCGATTTTCACTCCTCATTTGAGATTAATGAATGCATGCACTTATAAGGTCCCTTAGTACAAGTAGGGGTTTGTACCATGGCCATTATGGTGATCATACAGTTGTTGATTCAATGGTTAGGTCATAGAGGCCAGTACTCAGATGATATCTAAAGAGTTAGATTGATGATCCATCTTGCACCATCAAATGATTGTCAGTAAAGGATTTCCATCCTAAGAATGATATGGAAATCCTTACTCCAAATGATGTTATATGACCGACCTCTTAATGCAGGTCCTCTACATAAGAATAGAGATTTAGAGGTATCGGATAAGTTAAGTCAAAGAGTTGACTTAATGAGATTGAGGTAACCAAGACATATGTCGTATGTTGTCACGATATAGGCACGCATACTCTGACCGGAGATAAAAGTATTACTATATGTCTGAGTATATACATAACTGGAGCATTAGGTTCATGACCAAATCAAGGTTTATATACCAGCGAGATGGTATGCATACAAGGGCATATGAGTAATACAATCTCTCAAAGGGATCATATAGGTTCACTATTGAACTGGAAGACATGAGTTCACTCATGAGATATTGAGACCAACCAAATCCCATCGATGGTCATCTTGCTTAGAAGCATGACAGGATTTGTAGGTACAATATATGCTTTGGGAAAACATATGATCGATACTAACTTCCTGACGATCGAATGAGAAACATAATAATAAAACCCTGGAGAAGATAGTTCGAATGTGATCAGAACTTCGAGTTTATTCTAGGTCTTCTAGTATGCATGATGTACGAGTATTGGGAATACTCGAGGGTGGTGTGATCTTAATCGGTCGTATAACTGTGAAACTTCCATTCTGAGGGAGTGATGAAATATGTTTGGATTTTAGCAACTCCACTCAATAGAGTAGTTATATAATCTTAGTCCAAATGTTGCACATTGATCTGAATACGATTCAGATGTAAAGAGAAGATTAGATATTCTATCTGATTTGATCAGACATTTTTGAGAGGTCATTTAGAGATGGATATGTGATTAGATCTCATTGTCCAAGTCACTATTCATGAATTATACAGTCGACATGTCCTTATCTCCAAGTATTTGTGGAGAAGGTGCATCGTTCTTTAAAGAACTCAAGAATAATTTTGTTATTGGCAATATCTGAGCATTGGAAAATTGATAAATAAGATTTAATTAGCATTAACGATATGGATATGATTCGAATTATTTGGACATATGTAGAGAGTATTCTAAGATAATTAAATAGGATTTAATTATCATAGACAAGATTAATGTGGATAGCACTATCCACAATAATCATAAATATTGTGGATGTGATTCATAATATCATAGAGAGATTTTTAATTGTAAATAAGATTTACAATTTATAATAACTGTGAATGAATTCACATTATACAATTAAATATGATTTGGACAGGCATTGTACAATTAAATATAAATGTAATTCCTATTTAGTATTGGATGGATGAATATGATTCATAATTAATAAAGGGTTTATTTGCAATTGTAGAAAATAATTTGCAAATTATTTGATGATAGTTTGTTGACAAATAATTATACGAAAAAGATATAATGTAATGAGATTACATTAAAAGGGAATATATGAGAGAAAATATATCTCCAATTCAAGGGGGATGTCCACCCTCCCAAATGAGGAAGGAGGCTATCTAATTTCCTCATTCTTAGAAGGTGTCTCTCTTTTTTATATTTATTAATGACAATGAGATTGATTTAAATTTTTTGAAGAATGTCTTCAACTTATTTTTCCCCTTTAAAATTAATTACGATGTCATAAATTGTTGCAATAAAAAATCATGGCCATTGATTTCAATTAGGAGTGCATCTCAACCATCCAATTTGCTATAATTAAAAGGATAACCCTAGCCTTTTGTTTTACACAACTAAGTTGAAGCAAAAGTTGCAACAACTCTTTCTCTCTCTACATATCTTTCTCTTTCAACCCTTGGCGGTCACCCACCTTAGGGTTTGTTGAGAGCTCCATCTCCATCGTTACCGTTGTGATACCGGACAGACTTCTTGTGGATCTCCATCTTCTTAGACACCTCGTGCTCATGAAGGAGACAATGAATTTTGTGATACGAACTCAGGAGGTTCACTACTCGGATTGTGGAAAGCATGTGTCTCATCCACGCATCCACAATTGCTCACTTTGTTTGATTGGAGACAAGCGGTCTCTTCGCTTAGAGACTCGTGGATTGTGATCACAATTCAAGAGGTAACATTAATACTTATATGTGATCTTGGTTAAACGACATGGGAATGGTTCTCGCGTCATGTGGTTTCATCGAAAAATTTTAATTTCTACTACCCTTGCAACTATTATGAATAGTCGATCTAGATTGCATATGATGAGAAGTCCATGCTTCTGTGATGCTCGAGGTGCAAACCCTCACCTTCAACTCCAACCACCAACCCATATAAAATAGTTAAGGTTATTTCGAGGGCAATTTAGATTTTATCGAAGATTTATTAAGGACTTCTCAAAGATCATACAACCATTGATTGATGTCCTAGGAAAAGACATGGAGTTTGTTGTGAATCACAAGTATCTTGAGGCCTTAGAGCTTTTGAAGGAGAGAATCATTGATGACCCAATCCTACAGGCCCCAGATTGGTCTCTTCCCTTTGATTTCATGATAGATGATTCCGATTTTGTTGTAGGGAGCTTGTTGGGACAAAGAAGGGGAGACATCCAATTCATTATCCATTATACAAGAAAAGCTCTGGATCCTGCTCAACGCAACTACACAGGTACCGAGAAAGAAATGCTCGATGTGGTATTTGCTTTAGACAAGTTCAGATCACATCTCATAGGATGAAAAGTGATAGATTCCACGTACCACCTGACACTCGGGTGTCTCATGGAGAAGAAAAATGTGAAGATGCGTCTACTCAGACGGACTAGTTTACTTCAATATATTGACTTGGATATTAAAGATAGAACTGGAGTGAAGAATGTAGTGGCCAATCACCTATCCTGTCTCGAGCAAGTAGAATCTTCTATCTCTACACCAATTTGAGATTCCTTCCCCGACGATTCATTTTTTTGTTGTTGACCCTCTCTCTCTCTCTCGTGGTACGCCAATATGGTGAACTACTTGGTTTCTAGGCAAGTTCCCCATGATTGACCCAAGAGCCGCATTGCTTGACTAAAGTCAGAATCTAGAAACTACTTGAGGATCCATTCCTTTTCTTCAAAGAACCATATTGTGTCTGGAGGGGATGTACTCCTCAGGAGGAATACAAGAGTATCCTTACTCATCGCTATACTATGGAGGTTGGAGGGCATCAATACAAGAAGGGGATCGTGTGGAAGGTACTACAATGTAGCTTATATTGACCGACTCTATTTCACAATGCCTACTCCTTTGTGAAGTTGTGTCCACAATGTCAGAGAATGGGAGAAACCATCGATTGCAAGGACGAAATGACAATGCACCCAGACATCATTTGTGATGTATTCAATGTATGGGGCATTGATTACATGAACCTAATCTATAGAAGTCAAGGTTTTGAGTGCATCCTTCTCATAGTGGGTTACTTGTCCAGGTGAGTGGAGGTTATCCCTACCACAGTCATAGACAGCAAAAATGATTGTAAATTTGTAAGGGAGAAAATAATATAGGTTCGGGGTCCCCAAGATCTCGATCTTTGATGGGGGCGGTAATGAATAGCCATTCATCTACATTTATTCTCCACTTTGTATTTAATCCCTATCAAAATACATATAAATATAGTTAACTTGTACAAATTAGCATTTACTGTACAAATCCATGTATTTAAATCCAAATTAAAAGAATGAAGAAAAATAAAGAAAAATAAAATGAAGTATCAAAGATATTGAATGACCATAAACCCCGAGATTGAGTCAATATTGACTTGGTTGACCAGGAACAAAGTAGGGGGGATAAGGGCCAATATACTATTTAGAAACCCTAATTCTTGCTCCAAAAATAGTCATTTGCATTATTTTTCTCTATATTTTACACACTACAAACAATAAAATGTTCAACATGAAACTTGTACGTAAAATACAAAGAAAATTATAAAAATAATTTTGAATAAAAATAAAGCATAGTGCAACGGGAATACACATATGAAAAAATGGTAAATCGAACATCACAACTCAATATTTACTCCATGTGAACTAACCAAACTCACCTACATTCTATTCCAAATTAAATTAGCTATCTAATGAAGGCGGTATCAGTAAAAATGAAGTTAAGATACAAAAGCCGACTTTCTGGGGTACCATTGTACTGTTTATATGTATATAATATTCATATATTTCATTTTATATTTTTATTCTTCTTATATTTTTAAGTAATTGTATATATTATTTAAATATTAAAAATATAGACATAAAATAAAACCATTAAAATTCATTAAAATAAATAATACCCTAAAGTATATAGGTATATTATACCAATAGTGTATGCACATAATTATTTATGTACGTAAATAAAATCAGAAAAATAAAATAAAAATGTGTAAATATGTATTTCATTATATTATAAATATATAAAATGTGTAAATAGTATAATAAATATTAAAAATATAAAATAAAAATAAAGTTCATAGAAATAGGTTAATATACATATAAACATATATATAAATAAACACTTAATAAATTAAGTTGCAAAACTAAATGAAAATCACAAAAAATAGATTATAAAATAATAAATATTTTTAAGTTTTATTTATTAAATCATTTTCTATTTTATGCGTAATTTTCTTTTCTTTTTATTTTCCTTTTGTCGCCTAATGGTCATACGTGGACCAATAGGAGCCCTGGGTTCGTTGACCTCTAGTCAATTGTACCCTTTGATAGCTATGCGATCTGTCAAAAGCCCAACTAGCCATCTTTGCCACTTTTGTATGCGTGATCCACTTCTCGATGTACTCTAATACATTCACGAAACTTCTTCCCGACACAATTCACCATCACATTGTAACCCTAGTTTCATCAGGTTGTCGTCGATTCAATCAAAAACCCGTGATCATGTGTCCCCCCTCACCTGTGTATATAATTAGCTCTTCCTCCAACTTTTTATCGCTTGATCCTTCTTTACTACTCATAACCCCAAATATCCACTCCAGTTGTGTATGTGTGTGTGCGCGCGCGTGCGCGTGTGTGTCTATGTGTGTGAGCATGCGCGCCTTGGTGACAGGAAGGTGCCCGTCAGATTCTAGGCGAGGATAAGGGGATGATGGAGTGATCCATCATCGGCAGAGCAATCTCTGTCGATCCTCTATTCCTTGGCTTTCCATGTTAGGTCGAGATGATTTTCTTTACTTTTTAAATAGGTTTTCATGTTGGTGTTTAATTTAGACATTTTATTCGATGCTTCATTGTAGTTTTAGCTCTGATTTCCAGTAGTTTCGTTTGCTGGAGCACTAGGCTCCTACCACCATATCACATCGTATGACCACTATCTTGACCATGTAATGCCACCACATCGTTCCCCATCACTTCTACATGATCTAGACCACCTCTATTCAACCCGAACGTGCTCTGATCATACAATTTAGGTCTCCTCCTCCTCCTCCACTTCGTCAGAAACCTCCACCTCAATGCATCCTCGCTCACTTCCACTGATTATTAGGTCGAGGATCTTCACCCTCGGGCCCTCATTATGTTTGTACAAGAGGGTGGTCCTGAGAACCCATCTGGGGGTGAGTCGAAGACTACCTTAAAGTCCCAGGTCACCTTGCTGCCCTCGAGCTCCAGGCCTCGATTAGTTAGGCCTAGATTGTTTTGAGTTCTCCATCCGCTATGGATTAGTGTCAGGAACAGATTGAGAACCTGAGCAATGAAGGAGGAGGTCAAAGTCGCTGATATCCTGGATCAAAGTAACCAAGTGCCCTCATTCCTCCATGTTCTTATTGAAGAGGTCTCCATCGCGCAATCAAGAACACTCCCCAAGAGTAGAAACCATCCATCTGAAGGGCCCAGCTACCGTATGATCCCACCTCAATCTAATCCACACTCTCCATCAGTGAAGCGGTATCGGCGCTTCACAATCAGCGATCACGTTAAATGATCTGATCTTAGTCGTCCGTTCGTGCACCTTTAATGGGTAATTTACACTTGGCCCATCCCTCTTTTTTGTATTACATAATTAATCCTATAAATATTAAATCTAGTGTAATATATATTAAGTATTTTGCAAGTAGGAGCCTAAACTTCTTTGTATTTACACTTTGGTCCATGTGCGCCACGTGAGACGTTGTGATTTTTACATGTACCATCCTATGTTTTATAGACATGTTATTAAATCGATTAAAAGTTTATGAAAATTGCAATCAGGTCCATTTATCTGTAGACTTTTATTTATGTGTATATTTGTCATTATAAATATGTTTGTTGCTCTAAAAATTGTAGCAAAATTAATTTGGGTGTCAGACAAGATGCTTGTACTCGAATAATTTTTATTTCGTATTTTAACTAATTTTTCGATTTATTAGAAATACAAAAAGATGCATTTTCTTCCTATTTAGATATTAAAATTAAAAATAAAAATACAACTAAAAAATCCAAAAAAATATATTATATATTATATTATATTCTAACACATATCCAAAAATCCTTTAAAATATAAAATATAAAACTTTAAAATCAAAAAACTCTAAAAATCTTATAAAAATTAAAAAATATAGGTTTCTATTTCTAAATTTTCTATGTTACTATACTATGTACTAAAAATAGTTTTAGGTCTATTTTGGACTGATTTATAATTATTAAGCCTAAAACTATCTCGGATATTTAACTTTTCAATGTTTTGTTGTATTTTGTACTCTAAAATATCTAAAAATAGTAATAATTCTACAAAAATATCAAAAATAGTGAAAATCTAAAAATAACAAAACATTTTATTTTCTATAATTTGAGTATATTTTTATATATCTATAATAACCTATATAATTTTATATCTTATATTACTTATATTATTTATATATAGATATATATATCTTATTTTAAAAATCAAAAAGAAATTAAAACTTGTAAAATTAAAAATAAAATATACAATTAAAAATATAAAAATATAAAACAATTAAATTCCATAAAAATAAATATAACTAAAAACCCACAAAAATTATAAAAACAAAAGGCATAAAAACGATAATAAGGAATTAATATTAAATAGTTAATATTAATTTAAATCATAGTTCATTCCCTGAGTTCGACAATCTGCCATACTTTGCCCTATACGCATCTATAGTAGAGTTATAATAAATTTTGACTCACTTGTATTTAACGATTAGTTTTATTAGTGGGTTATCTGTTGATTAAGAGACACTTGGTCGTGCAGTGATTACTAATCGTGTTTAATTAGTAGACCAGTGCAAAAATCCCCTCTCCATCAAAATGTTATTGACGGGGAGCGACGGAGTATTGATTATTTGATTGTTTTCCTCATTCATTATTTTATATCTTTTATTTCTCTTTGTTTATATCTATATGACTATTCTGACATAACTCATGTGTTTACCTTTGTTGCGAGGGCTCGTGGACCAAGGGAGGACCTCTTAAGATATCCAGTGCATCCATACGAAGCAGAGGCCAGTTATTCAGCCTAGCTGGTAGGAGAGAGCAGCAAAAGAGGACCAATAGCCGTGATAACAGTTGTAGTTTAGATTTAGTTTTAGTTTTCTTTCTGTTGAGAGATAGACTTAATGTGTAATAATTAAACTTTGTACACTCTCATAGACTTAGAGATTTGCGGATTTCATCAGGTGTCTGTTTATCTGGGAGATCTCATCGATTTTTTTGGTGATTTCTTTGCCTTCTATCTTTATTCCTCTCTATTTTTTTCCTTTATTTTATTTTTCCATGTTTTGTATTTTCTGACTTCCTTTTCTTTATTTTGTGTGCTTGAAGCCCCTAGTCTTAGGTTTCTATTTGGTTGAGCTAGGTAAAACTAGGTCTAACCACTTAATAGAATTTTGAACCTATAGAACGACTAGATTTATCCAAATTAATAAATATGTGCTTTTCGAGTAGAAGTTCCTGCTAGGACGGTTCTCGCTTTCATACATATAGGGTAGATTAATTATTATGCACGGATCACCTTACATGTAGACTGCTGGAGTCAGGTACGTATTTCCACTCTAGCATTTGCATTCATTGATTTTCACACATCAGTTATTCTGATTTCCTTATCTTTATTTTCTTAAACTTAGGCAATAAAAAGGGATTGGAAAATTTGTTAGATATTTTATTTCTTTAAAAATACTAGAAAAATGTAATAAACTATAAAATTGGGACTGTTAATCAAACTCGACCCGAAAAAGAAACGTAAGGATAAACATCATTGTTTGTAGGGAGAGTAATCCACTCATTTTCGTAGACACCCTCCTGACCAGAGGCACGTACACTTAAGGAATAGAGCCCAAAGCCCTGGACTTGTGCCCTAAGCTCTTGGATTGACTTTTGGATCCTGATATTGTTGAAAGCACTTTCCTCCGACCTTAGTTGAAGTGTTCTTGTGTTTGAGGAGGTCTGTTCCACCGATTTGAACACAAACTACTCTAGGAGACTTCTCTTGAGAGCTTGTAAATAACTTCTTTGTCACCTAACTCTAAAATAGAAAGATAAAATATTGAACCTTCACGATCTTCACATTGTTGAGTTGGTGAATTGAGGGGTTTGATTGGTGTTTGTTTTATGTGTGTTTGATCATTCTATGTATTTGCACCTTTTATATTCATATCTTGACAATTGTGATCTCCCCAATCCCTACCTCTTAAAAGCCAAGATGGCTGATTGGAACATTTTTTATCCGGACTTCGCATATTTCTTTCATTCCACTCCAATCGATGAATCTCCATTTTATCATCATGACTATGTTCCGGATTTTTCTTGTTATACATATCCGTGAATAAACCCACCTATCGAGATGGACCCTCCTCTCTAGTGGCCACACGGACAGCCTACACATCTTGATTTCCCATATCAATTAGGGCATCATGCACATCCACGGTATCATCAATCAGATTTTAAGTACCCACCTCCACCATCCCCACCATTACAATCACATACCCACCATCACCCCCACCCGATGCTATGACATTGGATTTCCCTCCCTTGGACCATGCTCTTGACTACGTGACCTGGTTAGTGGATCAAGTGCGGAAGAGAATAGAGGACCACATTGAACGGAATAAGAACCACATTGGAGCTTCTCTTCTGGCATGTTGAAGTCACGAGAGGCCACCCATAGGAGAACACTGTCACCCAAAATACAAAAAATGAATAAAATATAAAAATTCAAAAAGATAATAATGGGAGACTCCTGACCAGGACAAATTGTGAGGATGGGGTAACTATGCCACAACCTTGGCCCACACATGCACACACCACAGTTCCCACCACCCTACCTAACAAGGATGATCCTGTACAACCTTCTAGTCATCATTTTGTATATGTTGATTCCAACATCTTCCCTAATTGGGAAGAAAAAAATGCTATATGACCCCAAAGTGGTGGTTGTTATTTAGGGTATCATTGAATCCGTACTTCGTCAAGCCATTGACTTCTTGCCTACACACAGGAGAAAGAAGTGACATTGCAGGACTGAGCGCTACATTCTTACCATGACCATTGCCCATGCTATCACCCATCGTCTACCTAATAAGAAAAGGGACAACGATACACCCTTCGCTAGATGTACCATTTCTGACCACCATTTTGATCACACTCTCTTTAACAGTGGCGCATCGATTAATATAATACCCTCATCACTTATCGAGACACTCAATCTCATGCCTCTTAAGAAAACCAAGATGATTTATCAATTCGGTGATCGATTAATGAAGTGGTCGAAGGGTATTCTTGAAAGAATTGTCGTTCAGATCCATAGCATGAGATACACTATTGACTTTTTTGTATTTCCCATGGAGATCTCCACCGCCATGGAGCGCACTCCAATCCTCCTAGGTTGTCCTTTCATCGCTGCTACGAAGGACGTTATTGATTATGGATCTAGAGATATACGCTTTTGTTCCCATAACGAGAGCATTGTGATTGAGATGATCACTGCACCTACTACCACCTAGAAATCCACCCCTGATGAGAGTGTACCTTTGCCAGCCGATTCAGAGGACTATGGCCTAGCTATTGAGATTAGAGAGGTTTGTTATACCATGGACAATACTGAGATCTGAGAATTCCTCTTCTAGGGGGAAGACTCAGAAAGCATAGACCTCTATGTTCCTTCTTCTTATGCGTTGAGATGTGTCGATGAGATCTTCCCACGACATTTACACTATTATACTTTACCACAGAGGGTAGAGAAAGGAGAGACTTCCCAAGCCGTACCTGACCTTACTTCTTCCGTTGATTAGTTCATGCCTTTTAATTTGAGACCACTGAGGACTTCTTCCATGTTGATCATGATCGGGCTTTGTCGGCAATTGACCCCAATATCGACTTGCACATTGTCAGCTCTATTCATATGTGGTTACGCAAGAAGGAAAATCTTCTACCTCCTTTAACATTATATAATCCTATTGACTTGTATATATTCCTTTCACTTCTTTCATTCCATCTATTGTTTCTCTCATACACTTCGATCTATGTGTTTACCTTGCTTAGGATGTGATTTATCCTAAGTAAAGGGGAGGTGGGTGAGTCGAGTGCTCTCTCTTCATTTCGTTTCATCACTCATGTCGTTGCTTATACTTAAGGATCTCTTACCCTAAGTATAGGGGGATGATGTTGTCCATTTTGTCGTTCTTATTTTTCATTCTCTCTATTACCTCACTTGTCTCCTCACTTGTTCGTATTATGTTATATATTTAGGGATCTGTAACCCTAAGTGTAGGGGGAGACAAGCTGGGCCATTGAGTTCATATATTCTAACCTTCGATCATACTTGCTTAGTGCATGGTCTGTTATACGTGGGATTAATTGAACTTAAGTATAGGGTGTACGATCGACTTCTTATTCTCTCATTGAGTTGTTGTAGTATAGATTTTTTATACTTAGCACGAGTTATGTCTTCCTTTTTGCTCTTTGGTCACTATGAGGACATAGTTAGAGCTAAGTATAGGGGGTCAGATATATGTTATATATACATTAACCATAACTCTTACTCTCGTATTTTCCATAATAGGGCTAATATACTACATTAGGTAAGGGTACATACAATAAATCAACTATACAAAATAAAATATTTTAAATATGTATAAAAAATCAAAAAATATTTGCAAAAGTTATTTGAAACTATTTTGCAAAATTATTTGGAAAATGGTTGTAAAATATTTTGAAAAATATTTTGCAAACCTTTGAAAAATATTTGTAAAATATTTTCAAACCAATTGAAAACTGATATTTTTATAAAATATCTGCAAAAAGTTTGTAAAATTGTTTGTAAAAATGTTCTTAAAAAATTCTTTGTGAAATTATTTACAAAATAAGTTTTCAAAATGTTTGACAAATGTTACAAAAATATTTCCAAATTATTTTGAAAACCCTATAGATAATACCCTCACAAAATTCTTCAAATAAAACATGTACATACTGCATAAAATCCTATATAAATTTATATAAAAACATTATAAACTAGTTAATATGTATAGATTCCTTGTGAATTCACTAATTCTTTTGTTTTCAAAAAATCTATAAAAATAGTAAATTTTAAAAAACCCCTAAAATTTTTGAAAAATGTTTTCAAAACTCCATAAAAATTTGCAAAACCTTTTTCAAAAATCCATAAAAAGTTCAAAACCAGGTAATGATTTCACAAAAATAGTTCCTTTCATTGCATATGTATTTTTCTAAATGATTTTGATAATTGAACAAGTCTAAGTAAAGTCTGAAGATTGGAGCTTGGTCTAGACCATAGTCCACTAAATTTCTCAAGAACCTTATAGGAACTGGAAATAAGACTTTTCATGTCAATGAGACTTAATTCTTTGAGTCCACAAGACTATATTCACATGTAAGTAGAGTATTTTGAAGCGCACGTACTACTCTTGTTGATAATGATCTAACTTGGACATCGCACTATGCACTTAGCTCAACTTTGAGGAGGTGGTGAGGGCAGGATCCTTTAGCTTGAGGAAGCTTAGTGTGGAAACATATGCTACCCCAATAGGTGGTTAATTCCCCCCCAACCCGATCTAGTGGCATGGATGTCGAAAGACATGACACTGTGGGTTGTAATAAAGCTTCAAAAGATGGATAATCTACTGGATCAAGAGGAAAAGTTCCGTATGTAAATGTTGTTGTATATTGTAACAAAAAATGCAAAATCAAAAACCCCAAAAAGAATAAATAGTTGAAAGTTAAAGAAAAATCAAATCCCATCGAAGTATGTACGAAATAAGCAAGTCATTATGCTTCAAAGTCAAATATCTCAAGGTTGCCTGCAACAAGAGACTTGGCTACACTGGTCAAGCTCCATAGGACATGTGACTACACTGGTCACAATCCATTCTTCTCTCTACCCCCTCTTCATGTGTCGGTTGCACTTGAACTTAGAAGGGAGTACCTCGGTCCTCGAGGAAAGAGTAGCTAGATTGTGGAATTAGGGTTATCTTGTCAAGGAAAATTGTGCCTTGTACATTCACATACATTGTACAAGTGAGACTCGTAATCATAAGGGTTTGCGTATGAAGCAACTTATTCTGACCGGGCTATTAAGGTGATTTGAACATAGGATTGTGGAACTTGATGGATGTTAAGTTTTAGATCTCATTCCCAATAAGTGTCTGAACAAACTAACCATTCAAAACTCTTAATGGAACTCCAAACTTTGTTTTTGTGAAGACAAGTCTAATAATCATTATCATTCTAACTTTCTTTATTTTATTTTTTATTATTTTTCACTTTTTCATCACTTATTATTCTAATAATTGTTTGCTAGGGACTAGAAAGGGTGGGCACATGGGGGTGATGAATATCCATTCATCTATCTTTATTCTTCTATTTTGTATTTAAATATCTTTCAAAACACTTGTAAATGCAGTTAAATTGTACAAATTAGCATTCATTCGTCATCTATAATTAGTCTCTAACTATTGTACAAATACATATATTTAAATCTAAAATAAAAGATGAAAATAAAAGAAAAATAAAATTAAGTATAAAAAATATTTAATGACCCTAAACCCTGAGACTGAGTCAATATTGACTTGGTCGACCAGGAATAAAGTAGGGGGAGATAAGGGTCAATATATTGTATAGGAAACCCTAATTCTTGCTCCAAAAATTTGCACTATTTTATTCTACATTTTAAACACTACAAACAGTAAAATGTTCAACATGAAACTTATACATAAAAATACAGGGGAAACTATAAAAATAATTGCCAAAAAAATAAAGCACGGTCAATGGGCATATGCAGATAAAAAAGTAGCAAATCGAACTTCACAAATCAATATCTTCTCCATAGGAACTCATGATTGAACCAAAGTCACTCCATTATATTCCAAATTAAATTATCTATCTACGAAGGTGGTTTCATTAAAAATAGAGTTAAGATACAAAAGTCGGCTTCCTGGGGTACCATTGTACTGTTTATCTATATATAATATTTATATATTTCATTCTTTTTATTTTACTCTTCTTATATTTTTAATTAATTATATATAATATTTAAAACATATTAAAATCATAGACACAAAAAAAATCATAAAAATACATAAAAATAAATAATACCCTAAAGTATATAGGTATATTATACATATAGTGTATACACATATAATTATTTATGTATGTAAATAAAACTAGAAAAAATAAAATAAAAATATGTTAATATGTATTTCATTATGTTATAAATATATAAAATATGTAAATAGGATAATAAGTAATAAAATACAAAATAAAAATAAAAAACATAGAATATATGTAAATATACATATAAACATAAACATAAAAATAAACACCTAATAAATTAAGTTGTAAAACCAAATAAAAATAAAAGAAATATCTTATAAAATAATAAACATTTTTTATGTTTTATGTTATATTTAATAAAATTATTTTCTATTTATTCATAATTTTTTTCATTTTTGTTCCTTCTGTGGCATACAGGTCCTACGTGAAGCAACAGGAGCCTAGGGTTCGGTGACCTCTAGTCAATTGTACCATTTGATAGCCTTGTGACCTGTCAGAAGCCCAACCAATCATCTTCACCATTTTTGCACGCATGATCCATTTCTTGACGCACTTTGATCCCTTTACGAAACTTTTTCGTGGCAAAATGCACCATCACGTTTTAATGCTAGTTTCATCATGCTATCATCGATTCAATCAGAAATCAGTGATCATGTGACCCCCTCGACTGTGTATATAATCACCTCCTTTGCCATTTTTTATCGCTTGATCCTTCTTTATTACTCGTAAACCTAAATATCCACTCGAGGTGTGTGTGTGTGTGTACGTGCGTGCGTGCATGAGTGCGTGCGTGGAGGTGTGTGTGTGTGGGTGGGTGGGTGTGTGTGTGTGTGTGTGCGCGTGTGTGCGCGCGCATTAGTGATAGGAAGGTGCCCATGGGATTCTAGGCGAGGATAAGGGTGTGAATAAGTGATCCATCAACGACGGAGCAAGCTCTCTCGGTTCTCTGCTCCTTGGCCTTCCAGGTCAGGTCGAGCTAATTTCTTTACTTTTTAAATAGGTTTTCATTCCAGCATTTAATTCAAGCATTTTATTTAATGCTTCGTTGTAGTTTTAACTCTGATTTCCAGTGGTTTCATTCGTTGAGGCACTAGGATCCAACCACTGTATCACCTCGTCTGACCACTATCTCAACCACGTAACACCACCACATCAATCCCCATCGCTTCTGCATGCTCCAGACCACCTCCATTCACCATGATCATGCTCCGATCAGGCGATTTGGTTCTCCTCCCCCTACACTTTGCCGGAGACCTCCGCCTCAACACATCCCCGCCTGCTTCCACTAATTATTGGGTCGAGGAGATTTTCCCTTGAGCCCTCATTTTGTTTGTGTAGAAGGGTGGTCCCGAGCACCCATCTGGGGGTGAGTCGAAGACCACCTTGCAGTCCCAAGTCACCTTGCTGCCCTCGAGCTCCATGCCTCGATCAGTGAGGCATGTATAGTTTTTAGCTCTCCATCCACTGTGGATTAACTCCAGGAACATATTGAGCACCTGAACAGTGAAGGAGGAGGTCAGAGTCGCATGATTTCTCATATCAAAGGAACCAAGTGCCCATGTTCCTCCTTATTCTTATTGAGGTCGTCTCCACCGTGCGATCAAGAAAAGTCCCCAGGAGAAGCAGCAACTGTCCATCTGAAGGGCCCAACTACCTTTTGGTCCCTCCTCAATAAAATCCACACCTTCCATCAGCGAAGTGGTATCAGCTCTTCCCAACCGTCAATTATGTTAAGTGATCTGATCTTAGTCATCCATTCGTGCTCCTTTAAGGAGTAATTTACACTTAGCCCATCCCTCTTTTTGTGCTATGTAATTAGTCTTGTAAATATTAAATCCAGTGCAATATATATTGTGAATTTTGCAAGTAGTACCCCCAAACTTCTTTGTATTTACACTTTGGTCTCCCACCTCACGTGGTGCACCATATGAGGCACTGTGATTTTTACAAGTACCCCTCTAAGTTTTATAGATATGTTAATAATGGATTAAAAAATTGTGAAAATGGCAATCAGATACCTCTATTTTTAGCCATTTATTTATGTGTATATTTTCCATTATAAATATTTTTGTTACTCTCAAAATTATAGGAAATTTAATTGAAGTATCGGACATGATGCTTGTACTCGCATAATTTTTATTTGGCATTTAAATAATTTTCCTATTTATTAGAAATATATAAAGATGTATTTTCATCATGTTTTTATATTAAATCCAAAAAATTAAAAATGCAACTCCAAAAATTCTTAGAAAATTATATTAGCTATATTATATTATATTCTACCACATAACCAAAAATCCATAAAAATACAAAATATAAAATTTAAAAATCATAAATCCTAAAAACTTTTTAAAAAGTAGCAAAAAATCTTAAAAATCCAAAAATATAAGTTTATATTTCTGAATTTGCTATATTATATATGTTATATATTATAAATAGTTTAAGATTTATATTCGACTAATTTATAATTATAAACCCAAAACTATCTCGGATATTTAACTATCCACTATTTTGTTACATTGATTACTCTAAACATATCTAAAATGTAGTAAAAAATTCTAACAAATTACTAAAAATGGAGGGAAAATTAAAAAAATAATAAAAACATTGTATTTCTTATAATTTGAGTATATTTTGATATATTTAAAAATATAATAACCTCTATATATTATATATATTATATGTTACTTATATTATTTATAATGTCATTATTATTTTATATAATATATGACTTATTTTAAGATCAAGAATAAATTATAAATTTACAAAATTAAAAAGGAAAATATAAAATTAAAAATATAAAAAAATTAAATATCCTTTAAAAAGATATCATTAAAACCCCACAAAAACTATAAAAACAAAAGGCATAAAAATAATAGGAAGATATTAATATTAGTTATAAATATTTAATATTGATTTCCAATCTATACAGTTCACTCTCTGAGTTCAACACTCTACAATACTTTGTCATATACACATCTATAGTAGAGTTATAATAAATTTTGACTCACTTGCATTTATCCCTTAATTTCATTAGTGGGTTATCTGTTGATTGAGAGACACTTGGTCATGCAACGATTGCTAATTGTGTTTGATTAGTAGGCCATTGCAAAAATCCCCTCTTCATAAGGTAGTCAATTTGTGAATCGAGATCTGAAGAAGTTATTGAAAGACTACGTCATCGAACACCATGTTGCTATTCCATACCACCCACAATCCAATGGCATGGCAGAGGTGCCGAACAGGGAAGTAAAGAGCATTATGCAGAAGCTCGTCTACCCAGAAAGGAAGAACTGGTCCCAACTCTTGGACCAAGTTATGTGGGCTTACCGGACAGCTTTCAAGACTCCACTAGGTACTTCCCTGTTCAAGAAGGTGTTTGGAAAGCCGTGTCATTTGCCCGTAAATCTAGTACATGAATCATAATGGGGTATTACGAAGATCAATGATAACAATCGCTTGGGTTAGAAATAGAGAGAGACGGAACTGAATGAGTTAGTGGAGATCAGAAACCGAGCATATGACAACAGCATGACTTACAAGGACAAGGTGAAGAGATGGCATGGTAAACACATCAGAAAGAAGGTTTTTGTTCGTGGCAAGAAGGTATGGTTGTTTAATGCGAAGTTGAATTTTTTTCAAGGCAAATTTAAATTAAAATGGATGGGGCCCTACATTGTCCGAGAAGTACACGAAAGCAATAGCATTGAAATCTTAGAACTCATAAAGGGTGCACCAATATTTCTAGAGAATGGGTAGCTATTGAAACCATTAGTTAGATCAGATGATAAGTTGCGAAGAATTGAGGAAATTTTCATGCATGAAGCAGATCCAGAAGACATAGTAGAAGGCTATGCATGAAACGTTGTACATACACACTTCACCTCTCATAATCTTCATGAATGCTCTAATGCCTGACCACATTTCAGAATCATATTGGTTCTCGTGTACTTCTTATATACTTAGAAAAAGGCCTAAGTATAACCGATGCCCCCTGTGTATATTAATCATTTCTCTTCTTTCCCTCGACCGCCATGTTTTTGCTCTCTTCTATACTTAGGCTGACCAGAGCCTAAGTATAGGTGGCGGATGACTTCTACCCCACTCATGTTTTCTTTTGCACCCTTTTATACTTATTATATGCAAAGTATTGGGGTGAGTTGCATTTGTGTACATACTTTATATTGCATTGTACTATATTATATTGTACTTTCACTATATAATACTTACTTAATACATGGATATTGGGTAACTCTTAAAAAACTTGTAAATTTTGTAAAATGTGTACAATCTTTAAAATACCTGTAAATATGTATAATCCTTATAAAATATGTAAACTCTTGTAAAATTCAAAAAAATAAAAATACAAGAATTCAAAATTCATTCAGAAGGTGCATCCCATGCATCTGCACTTTATTCAGCATATTATGCATATGCACTGGTGAAAAATCATTGGGTTTTGAACTAAGTTATGAGCAGAAATCGAG
This sequence comes from Ottelia alismoides, assembly GCA_037367405.1. Taxonomy (NCBI): domain Eukaryota; kingdom Viridiplantae; phylum Streptophyta; class Magnoliopsida; order Alismatales; family Hydrocharitaceae; genus Ottelia; species Ottelia alismoides. The sequence goes on along the minus strand of JAZKJV010005384.1, from coordinate 186,934 downwards.
AGTGGACTTCACTTGACCTTACTCCAGTTAATTTCCAAAGGAACTTCACCGAGAAGTATGATTTTGGAAGCTTCAGGTCCTAGACTTAAATCTCCTAGTTCTGCATGATAGTATTCAAACTTTAACTCTTAGTGTCTAAACTAATTTCCTCATTCTGAATACATCTCTGAACAGAGAATTAATAGGACTCTGGCACTATGCACTTAGCTCAACTCAAATGGGATGTTGGAAGATTGTGTGGCTTCTTCTCTAGTAACGTGGATATCTAAAAACCATAGTATGGGTTGAAATAAAGCTTTGGATGAGAAATAGTATGCTAGTACTTAGTCATTCAGTCGAGATAGGGCCCAATGCAACTACCTCACATTATTGTTCACTCTTGTTCCCCAAAATACAAAAAATATACCAAAATAAAAGGGAAAATAAAAAAACAGTCCCAAAATAAATACATAGCAAATGTTAAAAACCATATTTTCTTGACCACAATGGTCTAGTGCATGTATAGCGAAGACTTGACTACACTAGCCAAGCTTCAAATAGAAGACTTAGCTATATTGACTAGGCTCCAATTTCTTCCCTCTTTCTCCTTTTTGATAGTACTAGTAGTACTTGAACTTATAAGAAAATACCCGACTCCTTGAGAACGACTTACTAGAGGAGGAGATTGCAGAGTAGTTAAGCATTTCAATTGGGAAGAGCTAACACGCTTCAAACACAAGAGACAGATGTTCAATATTCATGGAGTATTCTTTTAGAAGGGAGGACCTAATATTACTTCTGAGCATTGACTTGTAGAACTTAGATACTAGTAATTCTAAAGTCCTAATTCTCAAAAGAGTTCCATCAAATTATTAATCCAAAGGTCGGGTCAAGCATGATTTTCACCTTTTGTTCATGATCTTGGTATGCAACATAATCTCATTTCATCGCTTCATTCTTTAGTTGCTCGAGAAAGAGCAAGGTTTAAGTATAATGTGTTGATGAATCTACAATTCATCATTCTAAATAGTCAAAAATAGAGCTACGTCCTAAGTAATTAAATGCATTCATGTGTTTATAATGCAAAATTAACATCATGCACTTGTAAATAATTTGCAAAATTAGCATTTCATTTTGCATCCATCTTAACTTCTATATATTTATCAAACTTCACCTATTTTTAATTAATTCATACTAACTCTAATTGACATAAAACCAATTCCATTATGTACATATCACTATTATTAATCAATGACAAATCCTAGAAAAAATACAACTTGCATATATATGAGATAAACCCAAACCCTAATTATAGGATAGAAAGTGGCAAAAGATGATATCTCTCACATACAATGTCTAATTTCACTCTACTCACTTTTAAATTAATGCTCACTTAACTATCAATAAATCAAGATCAAATTCAAAAGAATCGAAGTTCATTTGTGAAACTTGAGTTTTGGAACCAAACAGTATATTGTACATATTTACTAATTTTTAAAATATTATTTCATGTACATAATTAACTCATTTTTATTTATTTATTTTTCATTTATTTACTTCATCTCATTTTCTAAAAATAAAAATCCAAAAAATCAGAAAAGCAAAGAAAATATTAATCCTAATTTGAGCATTGAGCCTAATTCAATTGTACATAATTCACATCCCTAAATTATTTCTGATATTTTCCTAATTCATAAAAAAACCAAAAAATGCATTTCAAGACCAGTTCATTATTTTACATCATGTTTGATTTTTGCATGCATTTATTTATCTACATAAAACCAAATAAAAATTACAAAAGACCAAAAAATGACATTTTATATTACATGAAATATCAACAAAAAAATCAAATCTCTTATTCTAGATCTTGTTTGCATTTGAGTCCTTCAAGAACTTTGTAGATCTCTCAAGGATCTACAAGTTTCATCTTATGATTTCTTCATTTGAACTCATCTCCTATTTTATTTTATTTTTTGCATTTCCATGCATAGCCAATGTCTCAGGACAAATAGTGCACATGTGGCATCCTCTCATTTTCCCTACTCAGCACCTGGTCAAACCCGCCTCCCCCAGTCAACTCTCATCGTGTCCTTTAGCACCGCTCTTCTTAGTCGTTGGATCAAGTTTGATCGAATGGCCATGAATAAAACCCCCCTTTCAGTCCAACCCATCTAGGATAGCTAGATCTTGGACGATCCAACAGCTCATGTGTCTCCTCTTTCCTCCAGCCTCCTTTCCCTAACGACCAAATCCTTCACCACCCATCTTTGACCGTCATTCCTCCCTCCTCATCAATCAACCCTGCAACCTCTATCCTTCAACCTCTCCTCTATCTCTTCCTCTAACCACCTCTATATTCTCTGTTATCTCTTCAAATGACAACTACCCTACCTTATCTCTTTCATCTACCAAACGACAAACCCATAACCCACACCTTCGGCTTATCCAATCTCCACCCCTATCTCTTCGCAACCAACTCCCTCCAGCTAACGGATCCCTTATCTTCTTCGACCAACAAACCCAACAGCCTTATGACTCGTCTCCCATATAAACCCAATCTCCCTCTCTTTTGAAGCCATCCGCCATATATGTTCTTCCTCATCCACTAGAAACAAGAGATAGAGAGAGATCACGAGTTGGAGGGCTGGTGATAACAACCCGCACATTCAAGTGAAGACCTCTCGATCAGGCATGATCCATGGTGTTTTGAAAACCTTGTGGCTACAACCCACATAGAGAGTCGGATCCCCATCGTGCTCTGCATGTGGCTTGAGGCGATGTTCAGAGTTGAGAATCCTCCTCCAACATCTTCGATGACCCACAGGCATATCCCTTTACCTCTTTCTTCTCCATCCTCTTCTTCTTCTTGCTTCTTCTTTTTCTTCGATTTCTTCTCATCTTTCTTGTATACTCCACCCACCCCCGTAACTCCACCAACTTCTTCCCATATTCACTAATTCCAATTAGAAACACATTTGCATCCATCTCGCATCTCTTCGCATTCCCTTCTCTCTTTATGTGACCACTTATCTCAAGTGATCATGTCACCTGAGAACCTACTTCTTCCACCTTCCTCTCATTGGAGAGACTCCACCCCCTTCCCATGGGTTTGAGCTTAATGTCAGACCGAGATATAAAGCTCGAGTCAGGAACTCCATTGGAGCGCCACTAAGGAAAACCGCTCCACCAACATCCCTTGGTCGTGTGTCGGTAGACAAGAAAGAAACAAAGGGTCATCACCTCATCGGAGCCACGAGTTGCCCTCAACTAGAGCTGAGGAAGAAGAGGGGGATATCCCTCAACCTACAAGAATTGTTCGATCGGTGCCATCTCTCATCTATACCTTCTGATCAAAAGAGATCTGAAACCACGATTTTCAAGCGCTAAAATGTGACTTTTAATGTTGTTGTACGCATATGTGTAAATTGAAAGATTTCATATAAATGTTTATTACAACTACAAGCCAAGAAATATCAAATAAAGCATAAGTCAAGTAGAGGATCGATCCACAAGGACTCGGATATTTTACATGAATTTTTATTATATTAAAAAGGCATTTTTGACATTATTACTTCAAACTAAATTCTATTTTTATTTCTATTTTTGAAACTCTAAAATGAATTTAAACCCATATAAGTATATTCTAAACATCTTTAGGATTGCATAAGAATTTTTAGGGAATTTTTCAGTTTTTTTCTAGTTTGGTGAGTTTTTGAATTGCTAGAGGCATGAGTGTAATTTTAGAAAGCTAGGGGCATGGATGAATATAAAAACTAAATCTAAACATAAAGTTTCAATTATGTAAAAGTACCTGGGCAGAATAGAAATTCATAAAATTTAAAATGCCTAATGGGTAAATTATAGATAAAAACAAACAACTTTAAGACATTGTAAAAACGTCCTTAAAGGATAAATAAAAATAGCAGAATCTAAATATAAAAGAGTACAAATGTTACGGAATATAAAACTAAAAGTTGAAAATTTGTAGAATATGAAACAAACTTAGAAAAATTAGTTTTCTGTCCAAAACTTTTATAAAAAAACTAAGAAAATAAGAATTTTGCAAAGGGGTCCATGCACCCCTTCATCCTTGATGGTGGTGGCAGCGTCGTGCGAAGGAGTATGGGGAGGAGAAGCAACGTTAGAGTTGAAGCTCTGTGGTGTCGAGGTGGTGATGTGGTGGTCGTCAGAGAGGAGAAGTCGGAGGTGCGACGGAGGAGGGGGAGGCTGAAGCCCTCTGTTGGGTTCCTCTTCTCGATGGCTTCCTCCTCTTTATAGATGAGGCGATGGAGGAGAAGGGGTAGAGGAGGCGGCACTAGGCTGGAGGCCAACCTCCCCCGTGACGGTTGCACGAAGGGGAGAGGAGGAAACACGTGTGTCAGAACGGGAGGAGGATATCATTGGCATGAGGAAGAAGGTGGGGATGATGTCATGATGAGATCATTGCCCTTTTTTGAATTGTTGATGTCAGGCCAACGTCAGCAATTTTATCATGTAATGGGTTTTTTTAATGAAAAGGGGAGAGAATTGGAGAGCCTCGTTGGGCCTCTTCTAAAGTAGACCTAAAAATAAAAAAGAAAATTGGTAAGAAACTCCAAAATGGGAATCAAGCCCATATTTATTGAAAATTAATTAACGCAAATCTTTTTTCTTCCTTTTTTGATTTAATTTGTAAGAATATTATGAATTTTTAGATGATTTTAAATGCAATGAGCATAAAACTGATAAAATGAAAATTATCTTTTGAGAAAGTGCATGGATTAAAAATAGAAATTTGTGAAAAAGATATAAAAGACGTGATAAATCACTGATTCATCATACCACAAAATTTAGATTTTGTCGGTCCTGAGCAAAACAATGATATACAAAGAGAAATAGAGAATGATCTGGAGAAGATGCACTGAAGGTTTACAGCGGATACACCTACAAAGTTGTGAGATTTTAAGCCAAGTCTGAACAAATAACAAACATAAATTGAGTCAGCCTTTAGATCAATAATGTGTTCGGGATACCCTTAGATTTGAGTATTCAATTCGACATCCCTCGAGTTCTATCAATTTTAGTCTGTTCCATCCTTAGATCAAGTCAGATCATCTTGATCAACAGATATTCTCTTAAACCTTGAGTTGATTTTGAACTGTGTGTGAAGGTTATAGTTCTTCTCAATTTACCAGACAAGTATACGATATAATCTTAACCAAAGTACCAGGAGATTCACAAAATCTAAAGCCTCTATTCTCTCTAAGTTTAGTCTTATTCTCATTTCACATGATCTGTCAGCAAAAGAATATGGTTTCAAATTGTAGAGAACTTGGATTTTCAGGGGGTTTCATAGATCGCTTTGCTACGTTGCTCTCATTTTCTCTTTTTGCAGAGCATAACCCTAGACCTCTTTGGCATCTTTTAAACTAGTAGCAACATTAGCCTACTACTTGGCTTATTTGGTAGAGCTGGGTTATTTTTGGTAGATTTTTCATTGGTAGATCTTTGCTTTGCATTTGCATTTTTGGAATATGCAGCCCTTATTGTGCCTTCTTTTTTATAGAATTTTGTGGCATCATGTATCAAGAGTGTGCATGTATAAAATATGACTTTTCAATACATTGTATAAGGTTAGTTTGTTGACAGAACCTGGCTTATAGATAATAAGTAGTTACTGAACTTAGATCACTGAATTTTGCTTAACTCGAGATTCAGAGCCACTCCCTTCCCTTGCTAGAGATTGAAACAATCCCTTGTACAAGCAAACTAAGTTGAACTAAGGTGTAAGGTGCAGCTTGTTTAAAAATCAATCAAGAGTAAAAGAGTGTTATAGCTATCAAGATGACCTATTTAGATACCTATTTAGGTCACCACATAAAATTAGTTGAACTCGAGGAATTGAGTCTAAAATAGACCTAAAGAAATTGAATACTTAAACCTAACAAAGTCCTATGAAATTAAGTGCATTAAGGTCCTCTTGGTCTAAGTCTAAAATTTGTAGAAATCAAACTTCTAATCTCAAAAAGTTAGGAGAAAATAAGGAAAATATTTTGGATTTTTGAAAAAAAAAACTTTCGTTTAAAAAAACATTTTTGGGACTTTTTGAAATTTTTTGTGGGATTCTGGGTATATGTAAAAAATGGAATTTTTAAAAAATATGGAAAATTGGTGTAATGTTTTTTTAAATGTTAGAAAATTTAAATTTTCATGATTTTTTGAAAAATAATGCAATAAAAAAAGAAGTATTTTGGGGTTTTTTAAGATAAAAGCAATGTAAAATAAAATGGAATGCATGAAATGAAATAGTTTTTTTAATGTGGTAAAATAAAAACAACATGCATGAAAAGCGATACACCCCCATGCTAAGAATGAACCATGTCCCCATGGTCATGGCAGAGTGGGAAAAAAAGGACAATAGAAGAAAGAGGTGCAAGATGCAATAAGTGAATGATACTTCTTTTGTTGTTTTTCAAGTGATTTTGCCATTTTCTTGTTTTTTATGGGATATCCTCCATACTTTTTAAAATAAAACGTGAGAGAGAAAATGAAAAGAAATGAAAGTACCTGAAAGATAACTATGGGAGGTATCCCACGATATTTGTCAGTTTTAACGCCCTCAATCAGGCTTCAATGTTAGGAATACCATGTGTCTCGAGTATGTACGGCATCTGTGTTTCAAAAATCATGATGATGTATAAAGCTTGGCTCAAGGGATTTGGTGGAAATGTGATTACCTTTGTGAATCTTGGGATTGATGATGGGACCAACAACATGAGGCTTGGGTGAATGAATAGTTCTGTTGGTATGATAAATGACATAGTCGATTCAAGTGAAGATGTGAGTGAAAAGGATGGAGTCAAGTTCAAAAGCAATGTCTCCAATCAGTATGTGGGTGATGTATGCGGGGATAAGGCCTAAAACACTTGAGTCATCAATTGAGAAGGAGAATCAATATGATAAGTCATTATCAGGATTTGATCGGTCAAAATTAGCAGATTGGTGTCTATCATATAAGGTCGGTTATCAAAAAGATCTTGTTCCTCAAACACATTTGATAAATCTATTTTACTTCCACCCACTTAATTGACATGCACTTTCCAAATGGCATCCATTTTATTCAGAGAATCAATGATATATTCCAGGAAGTAATTTCCTTGGAATCATCGAGAGCATCTAAGGGCAGGTGGGTGGGCTCATGTTCATTCTTCTTCAACAGCTGCCCCACTTATGATCAGTATATGTATCCTCAATATTAACCGATCTCAAAGATGGAAGTAGTGTGGTAATTGGTTGATCATCCTCAAATTTCTCAAGCTTATCAATTTCAAAAGATCCCTTTGAAGCGGCTAATCCCATGCATCAGATGAGGCTCTTAGAGGTGAAACACCAAGCAAAAAGGGTCATCTTCCCCAGAGGTCATGGGATTCGAGTGGGAGATTATGTTTCATCCTTGAGATGGTCATCAGGGAGGACTTCCAACATTTGTTCGGGGATGAGAGGCAGCACAAGTTATGGTAACTCAATCTTTATTTTCCTCTCTTGCTCAAAATTATCATTATGCTCATAATCAAATCTGATTTCATTATCATATTAATCTTTATGTTCATCGTCATTCTCATGTTCTTTCTCAAAAATAGAATTGTCCTCAGATTCAGATTCAATCAAATATTCATTATCGTCATCAAATTCTACCTCAGATTCAATTTCATTGTTATCCTTGGATTCATCATCGTATCCATCTTCAATTTCATTATTAAAATCATCCTCAAAGTCAAATTTAATATCTTATTTAGGATCAGAACATGAGCTCGATATTAAAAATTGATGCTTGATTCAGACAATTCAATCACGGTAGGACATAATAGAGACAAGGAAAGCATTAATGTTTCAAAAAAATCACAATATTTGGAATCTTTGTAAGTTGATTCCTCATTTATTCCACCTTCAATTTTAGTCTAAAGATTAACCTCATGATCATCAATTATTTCATACCACTTAGGATCATCATCTAAAACTTCATTATTGAAATTATTATTCATGATCAAAGGTTCATGATCGGCTTATTGTTCAATAGGAATTTCCAATAAAATTAGGTCCACACATTGTGGTAAAGGTAGCATCTTGTTTACATCAAAATCATTTGGCTCGAAATAATATTGAGATAAAGGCTGGAAGAAATGGTATCCTAATTCATTCATCAAAAAAATTCATTAAGATCCTAAATTTCATGTGGTACTCCACAAATAGTTTGTGTTTGTGCTAGATCATTATTTTTCTCATCGAAAATCTCCTCATATTATCCTAGTTTTCCTCGTACTCAGGTTGAAATGAGATTGTGTTTTCCAACTCGTCTCAAGCTGAGTCAAGTTTGTGAACTCCATGATAATAAATCGACATATTCTCAACCATTGTATCTGAAACCTTGAGTGGGTTGGCAAATAGATGTTCATGGATTTCAGTGAATCGACAAGTATCCTCCTCATGTTGTATTTTAATATTCACCTTAAAGTTTTCCATTGAATTCAAGAAGGTATTAAAGCCCTCAAAGATCGTCTCCTCAAATATTATCTCCTCAACATGGTTGGCAAGAGGTTGAGGTGGACAAGAGGTGCAAGAAGCTGATGGTGCAACCCATACCAAGATTTGGATGGGTTGTACATCATTGAGTTATGCGATTCAGCATTTGGATAGGACAATGGTTGGAATTGTGGAGAGTCTTAAATTTATCGGTACTTGAATGGGTCGGGTTGAATTCCCCAAGTGGGGTTGAATTGTATTCTGAAATTGGGTTGTGAACTGACGTACTTCGCACAATTTCCCTCATAAGTTGATTGATACAGTAAAGAGTAGTCTGGATATTATGGTGCAGAGTTGGTATTTGACATACTCTTTATGTAGGCATAGATTTGTTCATTAGGTCATTTTCGAAGAGAAAATATAGTGCAAAAATAAAGCACAAAATAATCACAAAACAAGATCGATTCACCAACGCATGCGAGTTATCATAAAAGAGGTTATCTTCTTTTTTTTATTATGCTACAAATCAAGCACACACAAGCATTATAGATGAACCTAATCATGAAATAAGGACTGACCCGATCTTTTTACAGCTAGTTGCATGTACTTTCAGCCAGTATGGGTATAAGTACAGACCGTAAATGGCTACATATGTTACTTCAGGATGATGCCTTACGCATTATCCTTTAATGACCCAATCTGCTAAGCGAGATCGTAGTTCTCTCACTGAGAAGTAGCTAATCGTTTTAAAAATCGATAGTCAGAAATTTCACAAAGATATGGGATATGGCCTAAATTTACGGTTTATGCATGTGCAACTATGTATAATGTGCAACACTTCAAACATTTCAGACCACTTTCGTCTGAGCCACGTGATGGCTTTTCGTACTTATTTGATTAAGCGAGCAACTACATTAATGATCTAGAGAGAGAACACATGGCTTCTTGGATCCATAATTAGAGCGAGAGAGAAAAAGGGAGAGATACACCCCTTTTGTGATTTTTTTGTACCTGAAATGAAAGACAAATAAAATTAATTTATAAAAATAAAATAAAAAGATCAAATACCAAAATAAATTGTGTAAGGTTGTTGAGTCCCAGGCAACGGCATCAGAATGAAACCACGATTTTTCGTGTGCTAAAATGTGATTTTTAATATCGTTGTGCCCACATGAGAAATCAAGAGATTTTAGATAAATTTTTATTACAATTACAATCCAAGAAATATCAATAAAGTAGAAGGCAAGTAAAGGATCGACACCGGGACTCAGATATTTTATGCAATTTTTTATTCTATTTACAAAGGCATTACGAATTTATTACTTAAAATTGACTCTATTTTCTTTTTATTTCAAGAACCTAAAATGAACTGAAATTTTACAATTAGATTCTAAACGTCATTAGTGTCGCACAGGAATTTTCTAGAAATTTTTCAGATTTTTTTGATATTTTTTGTGAGTTTCTGAATTGTTAGAGGCATGAGTGTAATTTTTCAAAAAGCTAGGGGCATGGATGTATGTAAAAATTAAATCTAAACGTAAAGTTCCAATTATGTAAAAGTACTTGGGCAGAACAGAAATTCGATAAATTTAAAAATTCATAATGGATAAATTGCTGATAAGAAGAAATAACTTTAAGATATTACAGAAATGTCATTGAAAGGCTTAAATAAAAATAATAGAAGCTGAATATAAATGAGTGCAAATGTTAAGGATTATAAAACTACAAGTTGGAAAATTACAAAATATGAAACAAATTTTAGCAAAATTAATTTTTAATCCAAAACTTTTATAAAAAAACTAAGAAAATAAGAACTTTGCACAGGGGTCCATGGACCCCTTCTTCCTTGATGGCAACAGTGGTAACGTGCGAAGGAGGACGGGGAGGGGAAACAGCGATGGAGTTGCAGGTCCATGGTGTCGAGGTGGTGATGGCGGTGGTCGTCGGTGAGGAGGAGTCGGAGATGCGACGAAGGAGGGGGAGGTCGAATCCCTCTGTTGGGTTCCTCTCCTCGATGGCTTCATCCTCCTCTTTATAGATGAGGCGAGGGAGGAGGAGGGGTAAAGGAGGTAGCGGTAGGCTGGAGGCTAACTGCCCCAAGGCGGATGCACAAAGGGGAGAGGAGGAGACACAGACGGTGGAAGGGGAGGAGGCTACCATTGCGTAGTGAGGAAGAAGGTGGGGGTTGACGTCATGCTGACATCAATGTCCACTTTATTTTTTTGTATTGTTTTTTTAATGTTGACTTCAGGCCACATCATTTATTTTGTCGTGTATAGGATTTTGCAAATGAAGAGGGGAGAGGATTGGAGAGCCCCTTAGCAGACCTTAAAAATAAAAAAAGAAAAATGGTTAGAAACTTCATTATTGGCTTTGAGCCATATTTGTTGAAAAAATTAATGCAAAACTTTTTCCTTTTTTATTTAATTTTTATGGAATGTAATGCATTTTTAGATGATTTTGAATGCAATGAGCATAAAATTAATAAAAATAAAATTATGTGTGAAATTGAAAAAAAATACCCTTGATTAAAAATAGAAATTTCCTCAAAAAGATATAAAAGACATGATCAATCATTGATTCATCAAGTTTTGAGCCAAGAGCCACGGAACATCGAAGCATACATAGGAGGGTACGTGGAGGCTTGCGTACAAGGCCTTCACCCAAACTGGTCACGTGGGGTTAGCACGTGGTCGGGTGAATTAACGGAGATGCCCTGCTACTTCCAGTAATTACATAGAAGCCCTTGCTCCCTCATGTCAGGTGCATCAAGTGTGGTCGCCCTATTTGTGCCCACACCCATGCGACTCTAAGAAATCATATCCATACATCTGTGCATGGTCAAATTATAAAAGGAGACCAGTTGCCTTTTAAAATTTATAATCATGCCATCAGAATGTTATTTTTGGAATATTTGCTTTTATTTTTATTATGTTTAGGCCCCTATAACTATTTCGATTGTATCTTGAGCACTTGGAGTCCAGTTTGTGCATTCTTTATGTCATTTTGAAACTCTTGATTTTCTTTCATATAGAACATTTGGTTACGTCCATAAGTAGCTTGGTACATCTTTATTCCATTGCATATATGTCCGAGGATCCACATAGCCATCGATTTATGTGTTATTTATCCATTTCTACTTTTTGTATGCCAATGTTGGTGACTGGAGATAACTCTCTTTAGTTATTCCTGTGATGGGAGGGAGTAGGTCATGCTTCATATTTGTTAATTCATTTCTGATCCACATGACTTCAGGTTGATAAAGCGGTTACAAAAGCTATGCATGTCAATTGAGTAGGTGATTTTGGAGCTTCCGGGGTTTCGGGTTGTTTTACTCTCTTTCAAACTTGTAGATTTTTCCAACCTTTTTACTTGTGCGGGGGACACCAAAAATTCGTAGATTTCTCGCAATATGACATTTCATGCCATTTTGAGATATTATTGAACATCAACTAATTTAAGTGAGTTCATGCATCTTCTATGAGCCAATAGTTCTCTGGATTAATTTTTTATGCTCGAAATTATGAAAATTGGGGGCTTGCTTGATATTTAATTTGGGAATTAATTGATCCAATATTTCTGAAAATAATTAATTCATGGGTCTTGTGATTTAAACTGAGAAGAGATTGAGTGGCATGCTTATTTGCTTCCATTCTTTATTTGCATTCATTGTCATTGAAAATCTAAAAAAATATTGTGTTTATTTATTCTCTTATATTTGCATAGAATTTATTTTCATGCATAAAAATTATATAAAAATTCATTCATCATATTTGCTTCAAGTTAATTGCATCTTTTATTTAAAAATCTATTAGAAACTTGCAAAAATTCTAAAAATCCATTAAAAAAATCATCTCTTGAAAACCTGACATTGAGTAGTTTTATAAATTAATTCTATACCATCATATTTCCTCCCTGAGTTCGATCTTGGAACTTGCCCAAGTAAAATAAACAATTACCCCATTGAAATTAATTAAATAATTGTTTTCGTATAGTTTTGATAACTCGCTCTTTATCACTTGCTACAAACGACACTAATTCTTTAAAATTAAGAGTGGTGAAGAGCGGTCTATCACACGATTTAAATCGATATGCAATATTGCTTCATTAAGTGTCGTTTTGTTGATGTTTTCTAGCTTCGAATAGAACTTGAGTCTTAGAGGAAAGCTTTTGACCATTTTCTATCTATTTATATATTTCCTTGTAATTTTAATCCATATAGAAAATAAATATCATCCAATAGAATATATCACTATCGAAAGATTGGATTTTTAACGCACCCTTTTTTATTGATAACGAAATATTTATTTTGAAAAAACTGGCAATAGCTCTCCTTATGGGTCGTTCTAATCCAATAGAGATTTTTTTCTTTTTCAAAGAGTTCTCGGATTTTGTGTTTTTTACAAGGTTTAAAACATAGGTTTTAGTGTGTATCACTTGCAACTAGCGAGAATAGTAAACCAAACAAATTTGATTTTATAATAATACTTAATGAACATATAGTGACAAGTGAAAGAGTGTTGATTTCTGTCAGGTGCTATGCTCGGTGAAGAAAGTATACGAGCGCATATGTACTAAACACATCAAGTTGCAGGTTGCTTTTTGTGATTTTAAAAAGTTTTTTTCTTTTTACTCTTTTTACCGATTACCATCTCATATGTATATCATTGGACTCAGTAACTTTTTCATCTAAATGAATCGATATTATAACATTGCAAATTCTTTTCAATACCTCCTGAGGAAAATCCCCAATTGGATCCAAAACTAATGGCTTAGTGTGAGCTCATTCATCTAGTTGTGCACTCTTCAAATAGGAAGTTTTTTTTCAAACATCCTGGCTTTCGTGCTTGGGTGAGTCATCCAAGATCCTTTCAATGATCTGTGCTCTTTTGAAGAAGGGATGTCTAATATCTATATGATATGATCAATTGTGTAAAGCTCATGGTAGCAACGAAATTGGGGAAAATATACAGAAAAGTTATTTTCTGTTATATTGATAATTAATATTAGTTTAGTTATATTAGTATTCAATTGGATTTCATTTTTTTAACTTCCTATTCCCTTTTAGAATTGCATTTTTATTTATTTTAATACTTTCTACTTTTATATATTATTAGATCAAAGTCGAGAGGGATGGATTTTTTGAGAAGGGCCATAGATTGATTTCTTGAACTTGCAAAAGAGGTGTTCTACCTCTAAGAAACCTTGTTCACGTGAAGGGAGACGAGAGGCCTACCTATTATAGTTGGTACGAGCGGGACAAGAATGATACCCTTTCCCCGTGCCAAGCTGTCCCAGAAGGGACTCGATCGATAAGGAATTAGGAATGTAGCAACTCCTCAAGGGCTGGCTAGCAACTTCAGAAGAAAATAAGGGGCCTTCCATAAAAACCTTCGAGAGGGCAATCGAGGTCTACCTCAAGCTGCGAAGGCTCTTACAAGAAAGACACCCTTCAGTCTATTCACCTTTCACGTATTTGATATACTGTTTCCCATAACTTGACTAAAAGGAGGGATAACTGCCCAGAGACAAAGATGGAAGAAAGGACACCCTCCCCCCCCACCCCCACACACACACATTTTTTTATTTATTTGACTCTTTACTTATTTCTTCACAGGAGTATGTGAGCAAATGGGATGACTTTTGATTTTTTGTTCACCTTTCTTTTTTCCGGTTCAAGTCGAAAGTCAGTATATGTGTGGATGGGATGGTGGGTGTTGACGTTCAAATTGTATTTCTTTTGATATGTTTACACTTTTTAAGGCCTTTGATGTGGTAATTATTTAAGGTACTAAAAGTATTTCACTTTTATGTTAAAAACTTTTTGTTGATTTATTTGTGTGTGAGGAACTTAATATATTTTTATGAGATTTTTGGATGAGCTACGAACAATAAGTAATTAAAACCTAAATCTAGCGAATAGGAAAGAAACCAAAGCAAAAATAAATGTGAGTCCTACGAACTATTACAAAAAGAATGTAAATGTTCCATGAATATACTTAATGGCAATGCCCTGAGAAGTGTAAAATAATTTGCAACAACACGGAAGGATTCCAAGAAAGTACGACGCCACCGTTGTAGTATATTTGTATTTCATCAAGGATATCGGAAGGTTTTTTAAAGATATATAAGCAATTCTGTTTCACATTCTTATGTATTTTTTATTTACAAGTGTAACTGAAGACCGAAAAGATACTTCTACAATTTCATGTTCTATTTAAACATCAAATAATTTAGGATTTTTATCAGTTGTGCCCATCCGAGATATTGCAATATCAGTTATACCCCTTCCTTTTTGGGAATATCAGTTGTGCCCCCGACTTCTTGTTATTCTATCACTTGTGCCCCTCCGTTACTTTTACCGTTAATGAGTTGAACTTAACCATGATTTTTTCAAACCATAGTTTGGGTAGGAGGGGTAATATTGGAAATACTCGTCTTCACCACCACCGCCGTCCATCTCCTCCGACCACCACCTCCTCCATCTCATTCTCCTCCATCATTCACCATCAACATCTCCTTCATCCCATTCCTCTCTAGGGGGGGCGACCTGGGGGCGGGGGGAGGAGGCAGGGCAGGGGGAGGGGGAGGCGTGGGGGCGACGGGGGCAGGGGGCGACCTGGGGGCGGAGGGAGGAGGCAGGGCAGGGGAAGGCACAGCGGGAGGGGGTAGCGTGGGGACGACGGGGGCAAGGGGCAACCTAGGGGCGGGGGGGGGGGGGGGGGGGGGGGGGAGTTGCGGGGATGGCGGGGCAGAAGCTCGGGGCAGGGTGGCCGACCTGGGACCGGAGGCGAGGGGAGGCAGGGGGCATGGGAGAAGCTCGAGAGAAGCTCGATGTAGGGGGGCAGCAATGGCAAGGAGGCCGACCTAGGAGAAACTCAGGGCAGGGGGCGGCAGGGTAGGGGGGCGACCTGGGAGAAGCGGCTGAAGGACGTCAGCACGGGGCATAAGGACATCAGTTGTGGGCGAAGGAGGAGGTTGGGGGAGGAGAGGCGTGGAGGAGGAGGTCGGGGGTGGCAGAGGGGGAGGAGGCTTGGGGCGGCGGAGGGAGAGGGGGAGGCAGATGTCAGGGGAGGGGGAGGAGGAGGGAGAGGGTGAGGAAAGACCATTCAACCCCCTTTTTTTTAATTAATTCCGCTTATGTCCTCGATTAACGTCCATTTTCACTGTGAATGGACGGCAACTAACCCGAGGGGCACAAGTGATAGAATGACAAGAAGTCAGGAGCATAACTGATATTCCCAAAAAAGGAGGGGTATAACTGATATTGTAATATCTCAGAGGAGCACAACTGATAAAAACACAATAACCCCTTTCTCTCTCTCATACCTATATCTTTCCTCCTCCGCTTCCATTCCATTTTTTCCCAAGAACAAAAAAAGATCTCCTTGCACAGATTCTTTAGAAATAGTTATGATGTCCAAATAAGTACTAATCAACTAATCAAACGGAGGTCTACAAAACTACCACAAGTTCGCATGTGCATATATTGGTCGGCACTCGAGTTAAACATTTGAACAGTTTTCCATTCCATGAAAAAGAACAGATACACCATAGCACTGAATTCCAAACTATAATCACAACATGACTAACTCCCTAAATTGGTCAGCAAGAGTATCAAAACACCATTTCAGTTATTGCTTCGAGATTCTAAAGCTTTAGGATCTCAAGACTTGGCAATTTGCTTTGCACGCCATGCTTCTTTTGTCAGACCATAATAGACAGGTTCATTGCTGGAACATATTACAAAGTTCCATCCAATGGGTGACCCGCCGGTGATGTAAGATCTTCTCACTCCCAGCAGTTGTTGCTCAATGTCATTTGTCCATGCAGCAACCTTCACTTCGGGAGTGCTTCTGACTCGAGCCTGCGGCTTTATCTCCTTCGTACTTGCACGAACCAGGTCAGGATCATCTTTTGCGGAGGGAAAAGCACACGGATAAGGTGGCGTCACCTTCACATCTACCTTCTCTTGATGATCTATGATCTACCTTTCGGATGGTGCAGGAGAGGCTGTCTCCATCCTTAGTTGCTTATACAGCTCCAATATTATCTCCATCTCTGGGAATCGAAAAAAAATCAACCACAGTGACGGAAGAAAAAATCCACATTAGAATACAATGAACGCATCAAGATAAATAGAAGTTAAACAAATGTCCTGAACAGTGTCAGACACAAATTAAAAGTATAGTGAAGGAGCAAGATTCCAGCTGAAACAAACAAATGTTGGATCTTCTTTCGATGTCTAATTTCTATTAGCTCGGTTTTTAAGCAAATGATCTTGGCATCTGTGATTCGATCATTTATCAATGAAATAAAGAATACTCCTTCTGCTATCAAATTTGTTTGCATGCACTGATAATGCTTTGGAGTTTTGTACCTTACAGCTTTCATATTTCTTTCGATCCCTTGGGCGAAAAGATCCATTTCTCGATTGTGTTTCTTAAGGATTTGTTCTCCCTCACTCCTTGTGTGTTTGGCTCTGTGGCCTTTGAGCATCAGTTGTCACTTGGAGTTGACAAGCTTGCTCCCGTAGCTCTCGATTGTGTTTTTGTGTGTGTTCATCGTAGGTATTATGTCATTACTGATGTCATCTTTTTTGAGTATATGATGTACTCTCCTACATGTGACAGGATGACTCCATCTTGTTGAAATCCAGAATGAGGAAGCGTAATATCAGAGAAATAGAATAAACATGAAGAACGTCGGGATTATATGAGGAACCCTACTCCGTGAGGAGCGGGACGAAACAACGGGAGAACGCCCCAAAGGGCTTGTGTTTTCTATTCACTTTTCTCATTTGATACAATGGGTATGGGGCTTCTTATATAGGCCACATTGACTATCCAAGTCTCACAACTAGTAGATGTGGACTAAATCACTAGATGTGGTAATTAGACCTTGGAGAGATCCTATTACCCATCTACACATGATGCATATACTCCAACACTCTCCCTCAAACCGGTGCATGCAATGCTCAGCTTGGACGCATAGACAGAAATCTCAAACTCACAATCCAAGGCACAACAGACAATATCAACTCAACGCATTCTACTGCCGATTATTGTCGAGGATTTTGCTTCTCATGTCGTGCAGGTGAGGAAGAACAGCACGGCTGGAGTGTGAGTTGAACTGGGTCTTCTCCTCGAAGAATATGTGCTCTGCACTTTATCTATCAGAGTCACTGAAACAGAAATGAGTTTCCACCAAGAGAACTCTGGCATGCAACTGCTCCATCTCTCTGAAGGGCCAAACTGGAAAAGGCCGTGGAAACATTCTCGTCAGAGTCCACGGTCGTTGGAGAATAGAGTCTGAAAATCTCCTCATCAGAGAACTGGGTCTCTCTCATATTGACTCAGAAAATGGGATCTCTACCCCGGAGTCCCTATAAACCACATGAAAACCCTAACCCACAATGGCTTAGAGAGTGGCATCTCTACTCTGGAGTCCCTATGGATCACATGAAAACCCTGAGCAGACCAGATCAAATATGGGGACCTTGCAACTGATTAATATGTGTGCATCAAACTGTAGACTCGGAATCAATATGAACGTCAAGTCTGAATCTAAACTATAAAGTCTGACAACTAGCATGGCATCTGGACTGGAGAATCCGAATATAAGCCATAGAACTCAATACAATATTCCCTCTTTCTCCTATACTTGTCAAAAAATAATGACATTGACAAAGTTGGGAGAAGACATTAAAAGATGGGGAAAATCGAATAAATCACATAAGTCGGTCTACAAAAAATCTTTTCCGACTTTTCTTTCTTTTTCCTTTTTTTTAAATTAATTTTTTCTTTTTTTCCAGTTATTTTCATTTTTTAGCAGACCAACTCTCCTCTTTTTTTCTCGCGTACAGTTTTTTTGTATGCACCTTTTTTTTGCTATTGGCCTTTCCCTTTTTTTAATTGCCCTTTTTTCCCTATTTTATTGCCTAATTGGACTCTTGCCCCCCCCCCCTTTTTACTCTCATGGCCCATTGGGCCTTTACAAAAATTTCAAAGGGAAAAAAATGTGCCCGCTGCTATTAGGGTTCCCTTCGTGGGAACCCATTCCCATCGCCATCCCCGAATAGGGTTTTTCTACAAGCGTTGTTGCCGCCTGGAAGACGAGCGACGCTTAAGGGCTTGGAGGATGTTGCACCGTCAATGGGACTAGAGGTAGCCGCCTGACAGGTCTGGGGGCTATAAGGCATCGCCTTACGCTGCATGAGGAGCATCTTGAATCGAGGAAGATCGCAGTGAGGAGATGGGATGAGGCTCGAAAGGGTGGTTCTGATGTGATGGTGGAAGACAACATATCCTGTCGTTGAGTTTGATCGCATGGAAGATGGGTGGCGATGCCTGAAGGAGTCTCCGCCTAGAGACTTGGAACACCTCCTCGTCGTGGATGTCGCCGCAGTTGTGGGCTCATGCAAGAGCGCATGGATTGGTGCCGCCGAAGAAGAGAGCACTGTGTGTGGTGCTTGTTGTCAAGTTGTTGCTTCTTGCCATGAGGTGCACCATCGGGCTGTGCAACATCGCCAGAAGGCTTTTCTTGGAGACTCTCCCCCGCGATGATATTCAATTCTCGAAGATGCTTGCACCGCTTGGAGATGCGAGCCCCTCTTCTTGATTAGGGTTTCCCAACTGGAGAAACCCATGAGACATGCTTCTTGTGCCTAGGAAAATGTTGCCACGAGCTACGTCTGAAGTTGGCTCCTCTTCTTCGAATTAAGGTTTCAAAAGATGACCCCAAACATGTTGTTGGATGCTGCCAGAATTAGGGTTCAATGGAACCTAAATTTTTCTCAGATCCCAATGACAAAAACTTCGCAGAACTAGGGTTTCAAAAAAACCTTAGATCTTGAACAGCTGATAATCGAACATAATCTTCAAAAACAATAATAATCCTCAAGAATGAATCTTCAAGAACAACCAAGAACTGAATCTCGACTAAATCAAAACATAAAATAATTCCTTGAGAATTGAACCCGCTCTGATACCATGTTAGAAATCAAGAATGCGGAAGTGTAATATCAGAGAAATAGAATAAACATGAACAACACCGGGATTTTACGTCGAACATTACTCCGTGAGGAGCGGGACGAAACCATGGGAGAACACCTCAAAGGGCTTCTGTTTTCTATTCACTTCTCCCATATGATACAATGTGCGGGGGTTCTTATATAGCCCCCACTAACTCTCCAAGTCCCACAACAAGTAGATGTGGGGTTAAATCATTGGATGTGTTAATTTGACCCTGTAGTGATCCAATTACCCATCTACATATGGTGTATTTACTCCAATACATATGATTATGGAGATTAGGTTTACATGTCTCCACCTCCTTTACCACCACCACCGTCAGTCCCAATTTACCACATCCAATTCCTCTACCACCACCACCTCCTCTCAATCCCATAGCCTAGTTCTTACCATGATTCTACGTCCGCAAGCCATCTACTGCTCATGGGCCTCCCCAGTCATCCAGCACGTCTCAGGTATGTTCTGAACACATTGTTTCTATGATGGCACTGGTGATTTGTGTCTACAGCAGGTTATTGTACACGACGAGCACGTCCCTTCTCAGGAGGCTAGTGGGTCTATACTCTATAGAGGAGGTTGATGATGATCTTAAGGTGTCCATTGCCCTTAGGAAGCAGAGGCATACATGTGACTCATACCCTCTTGCTTCCATTGTTTCTTTGGCACACCTGTCAATAGATTTCAGTAGGTTTATCGTGGGCTTATCTGTCGTGGAGATTCCACGGACCTACCAAGAGGCTATGCAAGATAGTTACTGGCATCTTGCGATAGAAGAGGAAATGGATGCGTTGCAATCATGTGGTACTTGGAGTTCAGTCCCAACTCCTCATCGGGCATTTGTTGTCAGTTGCAAGTGGATGATCATTGTGAAACACCAAGCAGATGGTACAGTCGATCGTTATAACGCGAGACTTGTTGCACGTGGGTTCACCCAGTCATATGGGGTGGACTATCAAGATACCTTATCACCAGTGGCACGTCATTCTACACTCTGGATTCTTCTTATTGTTATTGTGGTATGCGATTGGCCTTTGTTTCAGCTTGATGTCAAGAACGTGTTCCTCTATGGTGACCTCCGAGAGGAAGTCTACATGCAGCAACCACCAGGGCTTGTTGCTAAGGAGTGTCAGCAAGTTTGTAGACTTCATAAGGTTATCTATGACCTTAAGAAAAGTCTAAGAGCATGGTTCCAGAAGGTCTTGGACTTGATTGAGCAGAAAGGATTCACGAGGTCGAATGCAGATCATTCGTTGTTTGCCCAGAGAACCCAGAGATGTACAGTTATTATGATTTATGTTAATGATATCATCGTTACAGGAGATGATGTGCAAGGGATTAGAGAGGCTAAGGAGTTCCTTAGGAAACAACTTGTTACCAAGGATCGTGGTCCTCTACGATACTTCCTTGGATTAGAGTTTGCCAGGAACCAGCAGGGTCTTGTGATGACCCAAAGGAAGTATGTTGCATACCTTTTGGCAGAGACATGCATGAGCGGGTGCAAGCCTGCTACTACTCCCACGAACCCCAGTGTAAGTCTATACGATAGTGATACAGAGAAAGTGGGTAAGAGGAGATACAAAGAGCTGGTTGGAAAGCTACTTTATGTTACAGTCACCAAATCATACATATCATTTGTTGTTACCCGAGTCAGCCAGTTCATGGAGCAGCACAGACAAGTACATATGGATGCAATTCATATAATTCTGAGATTTTTAACGTCTTCTCCAAGTGCAGGACTGCATTTCAGGTGAGGGACATCCCTCAATATCTCAGCTTGCGCAGATGCAGACTATGCAGGATGCCCTAAATAAAGAAAGTCTACCTCAGGGTTTGCAGTATTTATCGGTGGCTCTTTAGTATCCTGGAAGAGCAAGAAGCAAGAAGTGGTTGCCAAATCCAGGGCAAAATCATAGTACAGAGCTATGGCACAAGGGACCACTAAGATGATATGGATCAGATCACTCATGATCGACCTTGGCATTGATGTACCACTTCCCATGTACTTACAGTGCAATAACCAGACTGCGTTATTTATTGCCAATAATCCTGCTTTTCATGAGAGGACAAATCATATTGAGGTGAATTGCCACTATAGTGACATGATTTAGAGATGCTTCATCTCCACCTCCCACATCAATTTAGGGAAGCAGACTACAGATATCTTCACCACATGGAAGGGCATATCGGTATCGGTATCGATATTGGTACTGTGTCGATATGATATATCGTTGATATATCGCCGATATCGAACCGATTTCGTGAATGAAATGGCCTTCCAAGACCAAATATAAGCCACATCGGCGATATATCGATTACATGTCGATACCGATATATCAATGATATATCGCAATATGGCCTTCCATGCTTCACCAAGGCCTTGACTAGAGGTCCATTTCAGAAGTGTGGATCCGAACTGAGCATGATCAATGCTCCATTTTGAGGAGTGTAAAGATATTTATATATTGTTTATGTATTTCATGTTTCTTTTATCTTATCCAATGGGACTCTCTTCTATAAAAGAGAGCCCTAGGATCTCATAAATAATATAGATCATATTCCATCCAACAATAACAACTCGAGTTTATGCCTTGCAATAATAATGTTTACAGTTACTCAATGCATATGCCAGAAGAACATCGAATACTAATAAATCAAGATGATTGAAACTTTTTGGAGGCTAAAATCAGAGAATGAAAGCCTCGAATCAAAGAAAAAGGATAGTCTCGTGCATTAACTCTTGTTATGTGAGGTCTGGGAAGGGTCAAATGACTTTAGATCTATTATTTGCAGTCAAACGTTGTTTTTTAAGTTGTTTCAATGAAGACCTCAAGTTAAACTAACCAAACAATATATGAGTGGCATCATCAAATAAAGTGGTGGAAATTGGAGATGGGTAAAAAACACATGTACAGGATGTTAAAGAATTGTGATTGGGCTAATTATGTGGAAGTTGTTTAGTCTTACATGATGATTGGTAGGAGTTAGTTACCTTGGTTGGGATATATATAGAGCCACACACCCTATATACTCATCGAGAAAAATGAAGAAAAAAAACTAATTCTTGGTGCTCTCATCTGGTTTTATACCACTCCATTGGGAGTAGGGTTCAAGTTAAGTCAAAATGTCCTTGTTATTGTTGGAATATATGTGTCACTCAGGTGTAGATGGGTAATTGGATCCCTCCAAAGTCCAATTACCACATTCAGTGGTTTAGTCCCACATCTACCAGTTGTGGGACTTGGAGGCTCAGTAGAGGCTATATAAGAAGCTCCAGTCCCGTTGTATCAGAGGAGAAGGTTGAGTGGAACATCAGTCCTTTGAGGCGTTCTCCCGTGGTTTCATCCCACTCCTTTTTTTTAAGACCAAAAAGAAGGAGGAAACACGCAATGGTGTCCGCTCCAGATGTATATTAAAAAACTAGATAATAACAACAATCTCAATCAGACCAAAAGCCACTCCTCAATAAGACCCCCCGACTGGGGAGTAGAGTTCCACGTAAAATCTTGATGTTCTCTATGTTTATTCTTTATCTCTGATTATGCTTCATCATTCTTCGCTTTCTAACATGGTATCAGGGCGGGTTCGATTCTCAAAGATTATTTTATATTTATGATTTATTCGATTTTCTATAATTTATTTGAGATTCGTTCAAGAGTTCTATGGTTTCACGAAACCCTAATCAGTTCGATTATATGATTGTGGTGATCTCCAGAGAGATGCTGGTTTTTTTGGGGGATTCATGCGTGAATCAAAATCCTAATCAGGGTTGTGTGCAAGAAGAAGGTCTAGGCGGTGACCCAACCCAGGTTCAAGATCATCTCCAGGCGTAGGTTCTCGTGCGGAGAGATCCATGCAGGCGATGGTGGCGCGCCTGCACCTCAATGCATCGCATCTCTTGTTGATGGCTCCAGCGGCAGCAACGCAACCAAGCTTCTTCATGCCTCCTCCTTCTCTGACGGCCTCTTCTTCTCGAGGCGGCGGCAGTAGCGTAATTGCTCCAGGCGGAGCTGCTCCCGCAAGTCCAAGGCGAAGGCAGTGGCATTTCCATAGCCGCCTCACCTTCTCTTGGCAGTGGCGGTGAGTGAGACCTCCGCCTCCGGACGCATCATCTCAAGCCACCATTGATGCTCCTCCATGGCGATCTGCACCCTTCTGCCACCTCCAGCCATCTCGACACAAAGTCTTCTCCGAACTCCCATGGCGGCGACGGCATCGGGTCTCATCGTGGGAACCCTAGTATTTGTGCAAGTGAAAAGGGGGTCTGTTGCACCTTTTTAAATAAAAGGAGCCCTCCCAGTTCTTTGTTGCTCAAAATTTTTTGTTCTTTTTTTTTGGAAGAGGAATATTTTAGGCCCAATGGGCCATGGTTGTATTAAAAAACAAAGGGAGGTAGGGGCAGCAGCTTTTGGCCATGTGCGATTTATAAAAAGGGGGGGAAGAAAGGGCCTGAAATTTAAGGACAAGATTGTGGGTCCAATTGGACCATGTATTTTTGTTTTAAAAAAATCGTACACAAGAAGAAAAAAAGAAGAGAGAGAGAGAGACGTCTATTAAAAAGGGGAAATAGCCGTGAAAAAAAGGATTGTACAAAAAGATTTATATACGAGAAAAATGATTTTAGAAAAAATGTGGGAAGAAAAGCTAGAAAAAATTAAGATCAACTTATTGATTTTTTTGTTTGTCTCCTTCTTTTCATGTCGTCTCCCAACTTTGTCCATGTCATTATTTTCCGACAAGTATGGGAGGAAGGAGTATAGTGTAGAGTTACATGTCGGATTCATATTCTCCATGACAGATTGTCAAACTCTACAAATGGTCAGATTCAGACTCAACAGATTGGTTCCGAGTCTTCAGTTTGATTTGCACAAGTTTGAGATCATCATTTGTGCGGTTCCCATCTTTGTTTTTGGTCTCAGAGTTTTCATGTGATCCATAGGGACTCCATAGTAGAAATCTCATTCTTTGTGCCATTGTGGGCTAGGGTTTTCATGTGATTTCAAAGGGACTCCAAGGAAGAGATCCCATTCTCTGAGCCAGTATGGGAGAGACCCAATTCTCCAACGAGGAGACTTTCATACTCTATTCTCCAGCAACCATGAACTCCGATGAGGATGTTTCCACGACTTTTTCTGTTTGTCCCTTCAGAGATGGAGCAATTGTCACATGATTTAGTCTTCTACATGTGGCGGGCCAGAGTACTCCGACGAGGAGACTCATTCAGTCTCTGTGACTCTGACAGACACGGTACAGAGCACATGTTCTCCGACGAGGAGATCCAGTTCAACTCACACTCCAGCCTGTTTGTTCCTCCTCACATGTACGGCATGGGAAGCAACGTCCTCGACAGCAACCGACAGTTGTGTTTGAGTTGAATTGATATTGTTTGTAGTATCTTGTATTGTGAGTTTGAGATTTCTTTCAGTTTCCCCAACCTCCAGCTTGAGGGGGAGTGTTGGAGTATATGTGTCACTCAGGTGTAGATGAGTAATTGGATCCCTCCAAGATCCAATTACCACGTCCAGTGGTTTAGTCCCACATCTACCAGTTGTGGGCATTGGAGGGTCAGTGGGGGCTATATAAGAATCCCCAAGCCCATTGTATTAGATGAGAAAGTTGAATGCAACATCAGCCCTTTGAGGCGTCCTCCTGTGGTTTCATCTCGCTCCTTAGTTAGTAGGGTTCCACGTAAAATTCCAGTGTTTTCCATATCTATTCTTTATCTCTGATTACGCTTCCACATTCTTCGTTTTCTAACATTTATCGTTGTGATTATCTTGTTATTGATGAAGTCAATTTTGGGTTTGAGAGGCTTGCTCGAAGTTCATGTGGATATGTTGCTCCTCAAAGCAACAATGGATTCCATCTTGAAAACCCCAACTATTGAAGGCATCAGAAAGCCAATCCATGCCATGAAAATGATCGATGCTTGCAGCAACTTAATGGCACAGAAAAAGAGGCCAGCTGCAATTGGTTCCCATTAGGAAGCCTACTCGATTCATATTCATTTATTTGTTCATCGATGTCATCTTCTTAAGCAACACATGGATGAGTATGGTTGCAAAGACGAGTTCTTAAACCACACAAATTACAACAAAAAAGGAGGTGGTGACCTCCTTCAACCCCAGCAAGCACAACCTTCAAGTCGGTATCTTTCATATGAGCACACATCTTTCTCTATATATCGAGGCTTCTCTCTACTCCTAAGATAGCTCCCTCTGTCGATCGAGGCTCCGCAATGGTCGTCCTTCATATGTTGAGATGGGAAGATGTCTCATTGCAACAAGGAAAACAATATTAGAAGAATCGATAGAATCTAGAGCCGCAAGGCATCAAAGCAACAGCGGTTGTGTAAAGCGCTAGTTGTAAGAAGAGAGACAAGATGCCAATGCTAGATGGCAACGTGAGGTAAAACCATGGATGGGTTCTCCCCACAGGAAACCCTCATGTGTGCAAGAAGAAGAGGCAAGGGCGTTAAGCCATTGATTTCTGCAAAGATGGGTTCTCTACAAATTCCTAATAAAGAAGGAAAAGGGGACTCGATTGCTCTTGGGGCTTTTTCACTTAGGTCGAAATTCTGTATGTATTTTTTGTTTACTTATTTTACTGAGCATGTTATTATTTATTTTGAGCCCAATTGGGCCACATCTGAAATAGAAATGGTAAAAAGATGGGAAAGTGGGAAAAATGAAACAAAAATAGATGCTTGTGAAAATAGTCCAAAAAATGGTGGAACTGATTCAAAGAAGATAAGGTGTCCATAGACTAATTTTTAAAAATTATTGAAAATGAGGATTTAAAAAAACATGTGGTCAAAAAAATGCTGAGAAAGAAAATGGATACTAACAAATGATGGTTGACAAAAAAGGGAGAAGAAAAAAGGGGAAGAGAATTTTTTGATTGAATATTGCATCTCCAACGTGGATATGGAAGATATGGGGAGTATAAGTGAACACCCCTGTGATTTTTATGAGGCATGCATATGAGATATTTTGTTGAGATGTTCCCATACTCATATATTGGGCTTAGTGTATATGTGGACCACATATGACAAATACCGACTAAAGAGTAATGATCGGGAGAGATCTATAGGGACTCCAAAGAACATATTTCATTCTCTTTGCCAATGTATGAGAAAGGCCCAAGTCGAGGCTCTCTTTGAGAGAAACCATAGCAACATCTTCATGATAGAAGCTGATTCTTCATATGTTCATATGATGGCAACACTCATTGAGATTATTTATGGAGAGACCCGCATCAGTCTTCCATATCCATAACATTCAAGAAGCCCAGCAACAACAGTTCCAGATTCACCAATTACAAATGCGGGAGATGCAGTTTCGATTTTGAGTTGTATTTGAGTTATGTACTCGGCTTGTGTGTGGTGAGTGTTGTATTGTCCAAGTCAAGCATTCCATACTCTAGCTTGAGGGGGAGTGTTGAGAGAATTATGAACTGGATTAGTTGTGTAGGAGTGGTTTAGTTCTAATCTTCTAGATGGATGAGTTGTCGGACTTTGTTTTGTTGGAGGGACTACATATAGAGCCTTATACCCCCTGTACTTGTAAAAAAAGTGAGTAGAATACCTAGACCTTGGCACTTTCTCCTGTGGTTTCATCCCGCTCCATGAGGTGCAGGGTTCCATATAAATCTAAATGTCCATCTTGCTTCTTGAAGTGATAATCTTGCTATTGCTTCCGCATTTCAGATTTCAAACAGACTAAACAAATGTAGAAAAATAAAGGGAAAGAAAGGCAACGGAGAATCTTAAAAATTGAAAAGAAATATAAGTCATTCTCAAACTAGGAAATTTTGGAATGTAAGCAACAATAATATGTTTATGTAAAGCTGTGGTTTTAAAAAAATCTTTGGTGATTTAACTAAAAGAAACCATAATTATCTTTAAAAAAACTGTAGCAAATCAATGATATCCCATAAATTGACTTCTGCGTTTTAAAAAATGAGAGACCATCACCAATACTTTCCGGCTACGCTTTCTTGGTGATGAATGTGAACATGAACAAAAGAAGGCCAAGACAACAAAAATATCCAAGCCTTTTCTTAGTACTATGTTGATATATTGCTTTCAAATAAATTTACTTTTTGCAAAAATCAGGCATAAATCTGCAGAGGCCATACAACTCTTGCAAGGCTCTATCAACTCCTCTCGCATTCTAACCAGGGTATTAGATGACCTTCTTTGTACATTTTCAAATAAGGCAAAAACAACTGCATGTATGGCATGGTTCATTGACAAGTATGGTTTTATTTGAATTTTGGGTTGCAATTTCTATTTTCTATTTATATTATCTTTCTCCATATTTTAACTGGCTTTTGAATTGCATAACGATAACAGACATTAATGATTCTCTGGCTACAACGCAGATGACTGACCACATATTCTGCAGAAAATTTTCAATATGAAGCTTGCTAAATCACAAAGCAGTCCATCAAGATACATATTAAATTGCAGCAGAGAATGCATTCACATAGAATAACCCATCCTAAATAACTTACTTTTTCGAATATCATATGCAGCCTTGGAGTCTCGAAAATCAGCTGTGTGAATAACCTTAAAAAGTAAACAAACAGCATGTAAATTATAAAAATACTTGAAATATGCAAGCTTTAGTGCTATAATTAGCAGAATGCATCATGCAAAATTGCTACTTTCAAGTTCAGATGCTTCTTCAATGCTTCCAAGCAGAAAAAACTCCAATTACTTCATTAGACGAATACCAATGGTCACATGGAAATCACTAGAGTAAAATGGAGATTGAAATAGGAGACAAATCTGCATGCCATAGGTTACGTATAGACTGACAAGCTCCACAATTCAGCCATGCACCTCTAAAATAGAGCGCGTTTCCAGGGGACAGGCAGAAAGTAAGGCTGACAATACAAACAGTCAAAATTTGCAGTTGATGAATATTGGTGACGGTGAGGATGGTTTTTATAATAGCATGAGGTGTTTCTGTTCAAGGTAGGTGGCGCGTTACCATCCATGAATTAATGCCATGGTCATTAAAAAAACCAAAAACAGAAATCTCCCATGAGCCACGACATTCTCTATTTAGAACCGCACATCACAACACATCACAAAAGATCGTAGCATTCCGGATAACTGTAATGCTCGCCTTTGTGGAAATATAATAATGAATTGATTCATACCGAGGTCCTAAGGTTCTCTTATATAAGAGGAAAATCATGTTGGGCAAATTACCTAGTAGAGACAGAAAGAAAAAGGAATGCATAAAACAGAAAAAGATAAATATCTCTCAACACTCCACCTCGATATGGAGCATAGATATCAATCACGCTCAGCTTGGAACAACACCTCTGGAATGGACCTCTGGTTAGGGCATTGGTAAACACATTGGTTGTAGGTTCCCCTAATCTGACGAGGAAAGTAAAAATAAAGCCCTTCTTAATCACGTCACGAATTTAGTGACAATCAACCTCAACATGCTTGCTTCTCTCATGGAAGGCAGGGTTGTCTGCAATGAAAAGAGCATCTTGATTGTCACGTTGTAGATGCATGAGAAGAGGCACGTCAATAGCTAGGTCAGTTAGAACGGATCTGACCTACGTCGTCTCAATACTCCCTGTGGCATGGCCCTGTACTATGACTTTGCAATAGATATGGCAAGCATAGTCTACTTCTTGCTCTTCCATGATATCAAAGAGCTCCCTATGAATACTGCAAAACTTGAGATAGACGATCTATCCTCGGGACATCCTGCATAATTTGCATCTGCAAATATTGCAACGGTAAGAGATGTCCCTTTGCTAAGAACAATATAGTAGCATGAGAGAACTTCGGGTACCTCATAATCATATGGACTGCATCATTATGTGCATGTCTAGGTTGCTCCATAAACTAGCAAACTATGCTCACTACAAAAGAGATGTCTGACTCGATGATGGTCACATATAGGAGCTTTCCAATGAGCCCCATGTAATGACTCATGTCTGCCTCCTTTGTATCATCCTCATATAACTTCAATTTGGGGTCCATGAGAGTAGTGGTAGGCCTGCAGTCAGTCATGCAATCTCCGAGACATGGCCTCAAATTTCAGCGAAATTCGGTCGAATTTCTGTCGAATATCGATATCCAGCCGAAATCGAAATTCGACCGAAATGACCGAAATATGAGGGTGCTAGTACAAAAAATGATCGAAATGATCGAAATTTCGGTCGAAATTCCACCGAAATTCCATCGAAATTATGTTTTAGTCGATACCGAAATGGTGACCGAAACCGACATTTAAGGCCTTGCTCCGAGAGAAGATCAGTGATATACTTCCTCTGGGTCATGACAATACCTTACTGATCACTGGCAAACTCCAGTCCAAGGAAGTAACGCAAATCGTCAAGGTCCTTGGTGACAAACTGTTGTCTAAGGAAATACTTAGTCGCACGTATATCCTGCACATCATTTCCTGTAACAATGATATCATCAGCATGGACCAGTATAGCAATTATACCTCCCTGATTCCTCCAAATAAATAGTGATTGATCTATAGTGGATCTCATAAATCATTGTTGCTCTATCAAGTCTGAGCGCTTCTGAAACCATGTTATAGGACTCTGCTTAAGGCCATAGATATTCTTGTGAAGTCTGCAAAACATCTAACACTCCCCAGTGAAACCCAGGTGGCCTGCAGGTCACCATAAAGAAATGCATTCTTCACATAAAGCTGAGATAAGGACCAGTACCATATCATTGCAACTGAGAGAAGGATTCAAGTATAGAATGATGAGCCACAGGAGAAAGTATCTTGATAGTCCACCACATACATATGGTTGAACCCATGAACCACATGCCTCGCCTTGTAGCGATCAACACTGCCATCAGCACGGTGCTTCACATTGAACATCCAGTTGCATCCTACTACAGATGCTCCTCTAGGAACTGTAACAAGGCTCCACATGCCACGTGACCATAGCACGGCCATCTCCTCCTCCATAACCAGAAGCCACTAACTCTCTCGCATGGCCTTCTGGTATGTCTGTGGAATCTCTACGGACTGACAGACCCATAACAAACCTCCTGAAATCCTCTAAAAACGTTCCAAAGAGACATGGGCAGCGATAGGATACGTAGCACAAGTGTGTCTCCGCTTCCGCAGAGCAATAGCCGCATCAAGATCATATGCATCCACTCTGTAAACCAGCCTCTTAGAGAAGGCAAATGCCCGTCCTGTATAGTAACATGCTGCATAGACAAATGACCAGTGTCGTCAATAGAAACAATGTGCTCAGAACATACATGGGGTGTATTGGATAATGGAGAAGGTCCATGAGTAAGGGGACAGTGGGAGGCATGTGAATATAAAAATGTAACACTGAGCCAACATACTAGTGGTCGGGGCGGAGGAGCAACCACGATCAGAGGTGATGGTGGAGGTGGAGTAGAAGGGAACACTGGAGGAGGAGGACGTGGAGTAGGAGGAACCACAAGTTGAGGTGGTGGTAGAGCATGAGGGACCATTGAAGAAGATGGTGGAGGAGGAGATGGTGGTACGTGTACATCCTCCCTTGACTCAGAGGTTAACTCAGAGGTAGTCATCCTATCACTTGTAGGAGTAAAGTACAAAAATGACTCAAAAAAACGTGATGACAGCACTTAGCGTACTACTTCCGTCTAATAGGATCAAAGCAACGGTAGCCTTCCTGGGTCCGAGAGTATCCCACAAAAATGCACTTGACAGCTCTGAGAGAGAGCTTGTCACGACCCAGGGTCAAATAGTGAACAAAAACTACTGAACCAAGGACACGATGTATTAGCGAAAAAAGATCCTTATCGGAAAACGTAAATGAAAAAGGAATCTTTTCACCTAACATGGATGATGGCATCATGTTGACCAGGTAACATGCAGTAAAAGTCGAATCCCCCCAGGATATGAATGAGAAGAATCCTGATCACATCAAGAAGATGACAATCTTTACATTCTGGAACAATATGCTGCTGAGAAGTGTAAGGCGAGAAGTTTGTTGTATAATGCTATGAAACTTGAAGAAATGATATAATTGAGTACTACAAAACTCTACGCCATTATAAGAGCAAACATACTTGATCGTAGTAAAAAAATGTTCTTTATTTCATGAATGTATGATTGAATGACAAACCCGGCCTCAGATTTATTTTTCAATAGAAAACCCCATGATAATTTAGAGTAATCATCCACATCTATAAGATAAAACGTGTTTACCCGATGGCCAGGGACACGACCGGACCCCATATATCAAAATGTACTAACTCAAATGAAGAACTAGCTATAACTCCGATGACCAGTATAACTAGAATAGTGATGCTTCCCAAGCTGGCAAGCCTCGCACTGAAAGGTAAATCTAGAAGAAATCTGATGGAAGACTCTAGACCATGGTAGGCAATATCGTGATATATCGGTATCAGTGAGATGCCAATATCGATAACAGCCTTCATATTTTTTTTCCCGGATATCGGCGATATGAGGTCGATATATCGTCGATATATTGTGTGTCGGCAATATATCATGTGTCGGCGATATATCACTGAGACAGAGTCTTCCAGCTAGGCTTTCCACCGAAATCGACCCCAAAACGACCCAAATCGCCCAGTATCGCCCATTTCGTCTGTCTCTTGCTGGAAACTCATCTCCAAAGCTCTTTGCTTCCTTCTTTGAGGTAAGCTCTAGATCTCCAAATTTTATGTTGAATTTTTTTGGACATTTCTAGTACCAACTATTTCATTCGGGCGAGACATCTTACGATGTCATGATGCGCCCATTCCTATGGCCATTCTTTCAATACTTCTGGCTCTCGGGAGTCTCTTTGTAGGATACTTGGCCAAAGTGTGCCCCGTTAGCCCATAAGTCAGTATTGTCTGGCCCTCCCTTCGTCTTTCCATCGGGAAGCATTCCCTGGAGCGGGGTTTGAAGCAGGGGAAAAACATGATGGGAAGGGCGTCGGGAAGCAGCCTAAATAGTGAAATTTCTTATAGATTTTGTTCCTGATTTAGATAATGCATATTCTTGATTTTTTTTTTGAAAGAATTGAAATATTTAGCGAGATATTTGGGGAACTAATTTGGAGTTTTTGAGTTATGTTGTGAAATTAAATTAAGTTATGAATGAATAAAGTCAGATCTCATGTTCTAAACATAGGAAACAAGATTTTATGGTGCTTTATGTTAGCTAAAAATTAGCAATTACTTAATTTCGTGAATTAAACATTATAATTTAGTGAGATATTTGGGGGTTTTGAGTTATGTTGTGAAATTAAGTTAAGTTATGAAAGAATAAACTCGGATCTCATGTTCTAGACATAGAAAATAGGACTTTATGGTGCTTTATATTAACTGAAAATTAGTAATTAATTAATTCCGTGAATTAAAATTTAATCTATAATTTAGTGAAATATTTGAGGAACTAATTTGGGGTTTTTAAATTATGTTGTGAAATTAAGTTAAGTTACGAAAGAATAAACTCGGATCTCATGTTCTAGACATAGAAAACAAGATTTTACGGTGCTTTATGTTAACTAATAATTAATAATTAATTAATTCCATGAATTAAAAATTAGATCTATAATTTATTTTCATGTTTTGTGTCCCATGCATGGTTTGTCATGAAATTGGTCGTCTCAACTCTAGATCTAGAATGTTTTTTCTTAGAAATTGAAACATCTAAATAAGAATAGTATGTTAATAGTATGTTAAACATTAAATATCTAAGATTTTACGCATATTAATCATGTTATACATAATAAATATAATAAATCCGAAAATTAAAATTAAAAATAATTAGCAAATAACTGATTGTTCTCCTCATATGTCTCACGAATGTTTGTTGTGTAATTTCTTTGCAGATTTCAGGCTTCTGTAATCAACATCACGGGTTCACACTCCGATTCAGGATCTGATGGTCCCGTTGATCAATTAGACAGTGGAGAGATTGGTTGGAGGTAAGCCACGCTCCAGATGGCAACAAATCGAAGCCACAGTGCAACTTCTGTGGGAAGTTGGGAGGGGGGATTACGAGACTGAAGCATCATCTTGTTGGCAACAACAAGAATGTTGTCAAGTACCCACGTTGTCCAGAGATGCGAGGAACTTGGTGAAGGCCAACATGGAGGGGAGGAAGGATAAAGATGTGGAGAGGTCCACAAGGAATGAACAGTTCAAAGAATTCATATTCAAAAAGAATTCAATGTCGTCTCCGATTCAGATGACGGTGACTTTGTCGACTCCGTTGATATTCAGACTGCAGCGGAGAAGAGAGCGTATAGGAGGGCAACAAAAGAATCTATGAGGAGCAAGTTCGACAAGAAAGAACTCAGTGGTGCATGTGGCAGCTTCTATGGTGTCGGTGGTAGTGGGAGTAGTTCTGGAGGTGCATCGGTACCAACACTCATCATACAACACAAGGTAAAGGGACTGGAACCCTTTTTGACGAGGAGCACGTCCATGCAGTACATGCTAAGCAAGGATTCGAGGAAGAAGACGGTGAAGGGGAGTTCACCAATCACGGGAGAGAGTGGGCAAGGTCATCAGAAAGCTCTTCTTTGGAGAGAGCATTCCGAACAATGTTCCTAGCAGGCCTTTTTTGCAGCATGTCATTGATGAGATCGCCGCGGCGGGAACGGGAGTGAAGGCTCCCACATCCAAGGAGATAATGAACAAGTATCTCAAGATGAAGGAGGAGATGAATGAGTACATCTTCGAGCTGAGGAGGAGATGGCCAGAGTACGGGGTGACGCTAATGTGCAATGGCTGGACGAGCTGCACGAGAGACCATTTTTTTAATCTGTTGATGCATTTGAACATGTGAAGGACCACAAGTACCTGCTAAAGTTGATGAAGGACGTCATCAAAGAAGTTGGGAAAGAGAACATTGTTCATATTGTCACGGATAATGGCTGCAACTTCAAGAAAGCGGGTGAAACAATAATGAAGTCTAGCAGCTACGATATTTTTTAGACATCGTGTACTGCAGATTGTATTGATTTAATTCTAAAGGACTTCAGTAAGAGGAAGCTCGTCTCAAAGGTGTTGGAGCAAGTACAGACGGTCACCGCATTCATTTACAACCGTTGCAAAGTGGTGGCTTTGATGAAGCAGATGTGCAATGGTGAGCCGGTGAGGCATGGCATCATACGCTTTGCAATCAAATTTATAGCGTTGCAAAGCCTCGAACAACACAAGACAAGGTTGAAGACTATGTGTTTCCAAGGTGAATGGTTCGAGATACCTAAAGCTCGGACTGAAGGACGAAAAGTGGAGACATTGATTAATAATCTCCACTTCTGGGATGACGTGACTCGGGTCACAAAGATAATGGATCCGGTTGTTTCTGCATTGCGGATCGTAGACGGTGACAAGAAGTCCACCATGGGAGTGATCTGTGAGGCAATATGCGGCATGAGAGAGGTCAGAGAAACAGTTGGGAAAGGATTCAAAGCATGGTTGGATATCATAAACGAACGTTGGTCCAAGATGCTTTCACATCCTCTTCATGGTATGTATTATGAAATAAATCTATTGTTCCCTTATTGATAGCACTTTAGATGGATTAAAATCTAAGAATTATCGAGGTTTGTGTCAGCTTATTACTTCAATCCCAAGTACCAGTACAAGAAGAGTCTCGGTACAAATGTTGACCTTCTAGCAGTTGTACAAATTGTGGCGGAGAAGCTCATCAAGGACGAGAAGACATAGACCTCATGCATGAATGAGGTAATTTTAATTTTGCAATCTAGAGTGGGAGTAACAAAATATTCATTAAGAGTATTATGTAATAATTTGTGACTTCAAACAATGTGCAGGTCAAGTATTTCAGGGATGCCTTGGGTTCTTTTGGTAGAACTACCACGGTTAATGGACGAGGCAGTACTCTTCCCGGTAAGAACGAATACGAATAAGTCCATTGATTGTGTTGTGAAACATTATTATTGATTTATCTCCTTTCATATTTTTCGCAATCGAATGGTAGTTACTGTAAAGGATGGAAGCTCTTAATCTACGGAAAGTGGTAGTGAAAGTATTGTCTCAAACTGGATCTGCTAGTGGCTGTGAGAGGAACTTGAGCACATTCAACTTGATATATTAGAAGATATGAAACAAGTTGGGAGAACAGAGGCTCCACGATCTTGTCTTCGTGCACTACAACTTGAGGTCAAATATGAAACATACAAAGGAGGGGCAGGACAAAGACAGTTGCACAAACCCTATCGATCTTACATACATTTTCATTGTTCTGTAGAGGTGGATGGATTCCAATGGTGCTCGAGTGCTTGATCAACCGTGAGGCAGGTCGAATCAGAATATAAGTCAGCAAATAGGAGCAGATGTTGGTGACTACATGATCAGATCTGGGTGAATCACGGACCCTCTTGGAGGGTTTTAGCTTGATGCAATTGTTGACTACATTCTCTCTACTAGTCTGAAATCCAAATCAAAGGATGACGGTGGAAGTGATAATGATGATGATGATGATGTTGTTGGAAGTCGTGGTGGATCTGGTGATGGGGAGACATATTAATGGGGGGTCAGGGTCAGTAAGGGGTGGTCGTGGACCACATGATACAAGATTCAAGGAAGGACTCCACGCAGGGTGAGAATACATGGAGCGGTATGGAAACACACATGAACAGTTTGTCCCATGTCCAAGTCCATGACCTATGGATTACGATGCATATGGACGTGGCCATCATCTTACGGACAGCTACATGGACAATTTGATATCATCTGTAGGTTCGTTGAGCTGCATGGACATTGACAACTCATATCATGGAGTAACACCAAACCCCTAGGCGGATATGGATCATCACATGATGAGAGATCATTTGGTGTCTTCCCATAATTCTTTCATGCTCCTCCTCCTGGACCTCCTCCTCAGACATATACACCTCCATCATATGGGTATAGCGAGTATGGAGGATATAGCAGCTATACAGCGGTGGGAATTACCAAGGTAGCCAACCCGAG
The DNA here is from genome assembly GCA_037367405.1 of Ottelia alismoides. NCBI lineage: Eukaryota > Viridiplantae > Streptophyta > Magnoliopsida > Alismatales > Hydrocharitaceae > Ottelia > Ottelia alismoides. The sequence goes on along the minus strand of JAZKJV010005384.1, from coordinate 150,457 downwards.
CAAAGTCAGGGCAGCTTCTTTGGTGGTGACAGTTTTAGTTTCTTCCCAGGGAACATGCTCGTGCCTCCTCCTCTGCGTAGATCTTCTCCTACTCCGTCGTCGACATCCCGAGGATCTCAAGCCAGTACTTTGCAGCCTCGTCGTGCCCGCATGATACCAAATCTAATGTTGCTTATCCTCGACTCAAGATACTCATAAGGATCGATGGCCATCAATACATGCAGTTTGTCATAGGTTACAAGGTCATGTACCCGTACATGACATGGGAAAACTGCTGCGAGTTCATTGAGTCCGTGATTCGCTATGAGAGATAACATGCAGAGGGGCGATTCAGATTCTCCACGGACTCTTGGTTCTAGGTAATCTCTTTTACAATAATACATTAATTTACATTTTTTCATTTATTTTTGTGAATAGATAAATCTTTATACCAAAGAGACATTGTCTCATTAATTATTATGTACATTTTTTGAATCAAATGACTGATCTCAATGTCATTGATTGTCTTCCATGAATAAAATGTGTTCTAAGTGTGCTTAACTTAGCTACTTTAATTCCAATTCCAACGTTTATTAATCATCAATCAACACTAACAACGATATATTCGATATGACTGATATGTGTCATATAAGGATAATAGATGATCTATATGTGTCATCTAAGTGTATATTTGTAAGTTATTTAATGTTATAAGAACTTGAATGAAATGCGTTTCCAATGTCTACAAGTCAGAAATCAACATTAACAGTGAGAAGTTCGATATGATCAATTTGTGTGATATATGGGATATAAATGACTGATATGTGTGATATAAGTGTGTATTTGTAGGTTATTTTGTTGTTTTAATATCTTGGATGAACTTAGTTTCTGAAAAACAGCAAAAATAGCCTTTTTGAGCCATTTCTGACATTTCCATCGATATCTCGATATATCCCTAATATATCCTTTTCCGGACGGACCGATACAATATTGACATCGATATTTCCTACCTTACTCTACACAGCCTCTGTAGAGGAAGATGATCGAACCGTAGGTGCCATGTGTAGGGGGGGACTGACCCAGTAGTAATAGATGAGGCACCAGCATATGGAGATTGAACCAGTCTGTAGAGACTCCCTTGCTCACAGCCACATCGAATTACCCTGCTCGTGAGTATATCCTGAAAAACAAGAGAAGAGGGGTCAAAGATTGCACGACAATGCAAACCTTGGTGATTTGACTGACAAATAATATATTCATTGAGAAATCAGGAGCATGAAGAATATCATGCAGGTTCATGGATTGCCTCAATTTGATCTCCCCATGTCCGGTAATAGGGGAATGCTTGCCATGAACAATAACTATTGTTCTGCCAGGCTGAACAATTTTATAGGAAGTGAATTGAGCCATGAGTAGAATCGGAATCAATGATCCACTCCGAGAGGTCTGTCTGCGAAAAGTAATAAGAGCATAGAATATACTTGAAGTATCAGTAAAAGCAGAGGCAGCATAGTCAGATGAGCCAAATGAAGCACTAGAAGATCCGAAACTCGGAAGCATGATCTCCTTCAGATAGGAGACTAGCTCATCACATCTCTGATCAGAAGCAGTAACAAGAGGACCATGCGCCTCAACCTGCTCAACAGCAAGGGCAGATGCTGGAAATCCATGCTTAGAATGGCATGTATCTTCGGAGTGACCAGAGCGGTGACAGAAAGTGAATGAGGATGAGGATCGTGAATGACACGTTCCTCTCTTACGAGGACCTCATCCTCTGAACTATGAAGATCCTCATCTATCGTACGGCCATCATCTAGGAGGTCTGAGAGGAGGCTGACGAAGGAACAGTAATCCTACTAAGTCGGTGGTATGCTTCCTCCATAGGAGGTATGGTAACATCCGCAAGTAACTGTGAGGCGTCAAAAAGACACCAACCATGGTAGCGTTCGTGTACGTTTCCTGCTGCTCCGGTGTCGCTGCAAGAGCCATGAAGCTGTGTAGCTTCTCAAAAATACCCCTAAGAAATGTGTATAGGGTATGAAGAGGGCCGACGTGCTGCTTGACCATGAAGACATCATGCTGGAGATGTAGCATATTCGTTTCATTCATCGCTTGTTACTGATGCCGATAATAAATGAAGACTTAAGCTTTAGACTGACATATAAGGAATCCGTTGTGTGTGCATACTCATTCCATAACCGTTCCCATCAACTGCGAAAGCATTCTAGATCTCGTATATGGACTAGAAGTCTGATTTCACTATAAAGGGATCAAAATCAGATCGTTTTGAGATCGAGAGAGGCGCAAGCTCATAATAATTAGACCTCTGATGCCCTGAAAATTTGATAGGCGACACTGAAATAGGGCCAGAACAAACCTTTTTCGGCAAAACGGGAACACAAGGTTGAAACGGATCTCAACAAGGGCCCCTAGGGTTGCAAGGGGGTCGTTGGTCATTGAATCCAACAGCTGCACGGGGCCTAGGGCCTCTAGACGGTGCCTCTAGGGGCCTTCAGACACCGATGGGGGTTCTTGCAAGGTTCAACAATACCCTTATAGATTTTAGGTGGCACCGTCGATCCGCTGATGTCGTATAGGCCACAGGAGAGAGTGGGGCCATGTGTGGCCATGCGCATGGTCACGCAAGATCCAGAGATGAGGATGGCGGGTGGGCGAAGGTGATTAGGGCACAGAACTCTGGTCTAGGATTGTTGCTCTGATACCATGTAGAAAGAGAATAATGAATTGATTCATATTGACGCCCTAGGGTTCTCTTATATAAGAGGAGAACCATGTTGGGTAAATTACATAATGGATATAGAAAGAAAAAGGAATGCATTGTGGAGAATAGAATGAATCATTTTTTATTCCATGGGTCTAGAGTCTCTTATATGTAGAGAGACCCTAGGGAGCAAATAAGGGAAAAAAGTACATAAAAGATCCTGAAGGATTACATGACGTAAATAAAGTAGAAAACATAATAAATCTAACAACCCCCCCCCCTCAAGTTGGAGCATATCTGTCGATCATGCCTAACTTGGAAATTAAATACAAGAGGTGCTTCTTCAGTAGTGTCTTTATGAAGATGTTTGCAAGCTAAAGTTCAGTGGAGATATGTGGAGTGAAGATCTTTCCTCCTCGTAATGCATCACGAATGAAGTGACAATCAACTTCAATGTGTTTTGTCCGCTGATGGAAAACAGGATTGGCGGTAATGTACATAGCAGACTTGTTGTCACAGTATAAAGGTACGGGAGTAGCAACTGAAAGACCAAATTCTTGTAGAAAGGAGACAAGCCATGCGATCTCGCAGGTGGCTTGGGCCATTGCCTTGTATTTTGCATCTACACTTGATCTGGAGACCACTGTCTGCTTCTTGCTTCGCAAAGTGACCAAGTTATTCCCAATAAATATGGCATAGCTTGTAATGGAACGGCAATCCTCAGGCGAACTGGCATAGTCAGCATATGTATAGGCTGAGACATTAGTGTGATCATTCACCCCATAGAAGAGTCCACGTCCAGGAGATTTCTTCAAGTATCGAAGGATCAGAAGAACATCATATAAATGACTAAAGGAGTCTCTTCATGTATTGGCATGCTCGGGTCACAACATATGATATATCTAGCCTAGTAACAATGAGATAGAGAAGTTTACCCACTAAGCTTCTATATCGTGTAGTGTCCTCAAACGTTGGATCAGTAGATGTGAAATGTTTTCTCACTTCTACAGGGATGTTAGATGACTTGCATCCAAGCAGTCTTGTCTCAAATAGAATGTCAAGGTAATACTTCCTCTGTGAGAGATGGAACACTTCTGTAGTGTGTATCACGTCAATGCCAAGAAAGTAACGGAGTTGGCCAAGATCCTTCGTGACAAAGCCCTTCTGGAGGAAGGTCTTGGTCTTTGAAATACCGGCTTCGTCGTCTCCTGTGATAACCATATCATCAACATAGACAGCAAGAATGATGATGCCCGTAGACCGTCGTCAGACAAAGATAGAGTAGTCAGATGTCATCCTGTAAAATCAAGGACGTTGATATCAATAGTGAGTCTGTCAAACCATATCTTGAGGCTCTTCTTCAGGCCATAGATGGCCGTGCGTAATCGACATACACACTCCCCTTTTGACTACGTAACCCGGTGGTTGCATCATATAAACCTCCTCCTCGAGGCCACCATAGAGAAAAACGTTCATTACATTAAGTTGGAAAAAAGGCCATGCCTTGTTAGCAGCAACAGAAAGAATGGCATCTATTGATCTCATTCTGACAACTGGAAAGAAGGTTTCAAAATAATCAGCCACAAAGGTTCATGTGAAGTATTTGGCAACTAATTTGGCTTTCAATATGTCAATGGACTGACGAATCCGGTAATGCTGCTTTTAATAATGTGTTTTTATCGTATTGTGCGTTGTAGGCGGCAATCGGAAACGGTCAAGAAAATACCACAAATAATTTGTTCAATTTTGATCTCGTGGTTTTATGTTTATTTTACTTGGGCAAGTCCCAAGGTCGATCACAAGGAGGCAAAGGAACAACCTAGAATTAAGTCTATCAAAGTTCGAGTTCGGTTTTCGAGGCGGTCTTTTTTTTGGAATTTTCAATGCAATAGAGGATGCAAAATGCAAATTTGGCCTTATTTCAGGGACTAAAATGTAAATGTCAACCAAACAATGTCCGAAAATTATGAAACTTGGCCACAATGTAAATTATGATGAAATGGATGCGCTGTAATTTTTTTGGAATTTTTGGATGCAATATGAATTTTTTATGGATGCAAACATTAATTTTCAATATTTAATTTTAATAAATATTAAACCTACTTATTTTCGAGAACTAAAATTATCTAAGATCTATCACTAGGTAATACATCTTAGAAAAATCCTAGACCTCAAAAATGTGGGGTTTAATACCTACTAAAAATTAAATACTAAAATATGCTAAATGATTTTTACAGGACAAAATATGCATGCAAATTCAAATCTTTTTGGGCACAATGTTAAGACTAATTAACTCTACAAGATATGATTTTTCGGGGATTTTTAGAGCAACGGTTAACCAATTATGAATTTCAGAGCAAGAATTGGGTAAAATATGCCAATTTTCACAGAACAGATATTTATTAATTAACCATCACTCACAAAATTACCCACAAGATGTCAAATAGTAGAGAATTAATTAATGAACATCAAGCTATTTTTAGATTCATAAAATAATGTAGAGAAAGGGTCCACAATCACAGGGGAACACAGGGGTACAGATGCAAAAACTATAAATAAATAGAATAAATATAAAGTGCAGCTGGGGGGTGTCGATGTAATTACCAATACTGGAGGGGGCGATTCTGCAAAATTTCCAGTAGGCACGTGCTAGGCACGTGCCTCTGGAAGGCGGGGGCTGGAGCGCAATATGGAGGATGTCCAGGGGGCTGCGTGCAATTTGCCCAAGGGGCACGTGCACAGCACGTGACCCCTGGGTTGCTTGCTGGGGACGTTCCCCACGCACGCGCTTCGCGCGTGCTGGGGCCTCGGGCTTCGAGCCCGGCCGGCGAGGGGGCGGAGGAAAGGCTGGAGTCGGTGGAGGCGAGGCCGGTGAGGGGCTCTGGTGGTGCTGTCGAGGTGGGCTCACGGAGGAGAGGCGAGCTCCGGTGGCGTGGAGGGGGGCTTCGGCCAAAGCTCGGCCGAAGCGGGGTGGCTGGTAGGCGGAGCTGCTCCTCTGTGGTGGCTGGGCGGTGAGTCGGTGGCGTCGTCGAGGCGGAGGCTGTAGCGGCGGAGCTCGCTGGTAGCGGCCGACACACGGCCTAGGCGGAGAAGACGGAGGAGCTCCAGGCGGTAGGGGGCGAAGCTCGCTGACAAGGGCGGTCGGTGAAGCGTTGTTGGGGGCCGGTGGCGCTGACGGAGTCGGAGGCGGTGATGGCTGAAGCGACCGTAGAGGGCGAAGGAGGTGACCGTCGTTGGGGGCCGGTGGCGCTGACGGAGTCGGAGGCGGTGATGGCTGAAGCGACCGTAGAGGGCGAAGGAGGTGACCGTCGTAGGCTCAACGACCCGAGGTCGGAGCGGAGGCAGGTGCGGCGGAGAAGAGGTGCCGTGGGCTGCAGCGACGTCGGGTAGGACGTCGGATCTCGCCGGGGAAGATGGAGCTTACCGGGCTGTCACCACCGGCGAGGCTCGAAGTTAGGGCTATCGGCGGATGCTGAATGAAGGGCCGGTGGCGATGCTTAAATAGGATGGGTTGGGTCGCCGGGTATGGCAGGAGATCGGGGGGATTGAGGGCGATCGGATGAATCGAGAAGATGATGCGATTGAGGCCGAAAGGAGGAGATCGGAGATAAGGATTTGATCGGGCGAGGGCCGAGATTCGCGGCGGCGGAGATCATGGGTCGGCGGTGGTGTTTCCAAAAAGGGGGAAGAACAGATGGGGAAGACGAAGCACAGGTGCCGTCCGATCGTGCGTGATCGGACGGCCCCTGATGAGCCACGTGGCGGGTGGAGGCCAAAGGAGAGAAGGAATGCGCACGTGCAGAGCACGTGCCCTGGAGGCACGTGCCTCGCACGTGCGTGGTTTTAATTTTAATTTTTTTTTTAATAAAACCGAATATTAATAAAGCCAAAAACGGCTGACACGTGGCGGCACCAGGTGCTGCCACGTGTCAGCACCAGAAAATTCAAAAAATAATTAACTTGTAAAATCAAAAATAAATAGTAAATGACCTCGGATCGAAAAACTTTCTTCACGAAAATTGCTCGTCTCGATGAGATCTACAACTTTCATGAAGACACCAAAACCAAAATCGATCATTTGCACAAAGTGAATTTTTGGGTATCCCATGTACATAGAATACCTTGATTTTTTGGGTTTTATAATTTTTATGTCATTTTTAAACAAGATAAAAATCTGGAAAAATATGGAAAAGTCAAAGATAAATAAAAGACACTTAATTCTAATTTTTTTGGATTTTTATTGATTTAAGAAAATATATACATAAAATACAAGGTCAAAAACCGCGAAAATATACAATCTACAAAAGAGGCCCAAAACCCAACTTTCACATATGAGCTCCGATTCACTTGAACTTGGTCTTGTTTTGAAGGTAATTGAATGTACATTAGTTCAAAAGTGAGTATGATTCAATCGGACACTGAATGTGGAAGATATGTGGCTTTTAGTCCGAAAATCCTGGAATTAGGGTGTGAGTTTTTGGTCCACTTATTTGAGTTAGTTATTTTTTTGTATTTTTCCTTTATTCTTGTTAGTAATATGTACACAGTGGAAGTGGTTTTGAGTTATTCGGAGTTAGCATGAATGAGTTAAAAATCTGGGAAGTCAGGCTTATTTACAGGTCAATTTGGCTTGGATTTTTGGCTTCTTATTTTGTGCAGATTTTTGTGCTAAAATGTAATTCTTATGAAAACATGCATGAATGCTAATTATGCAAAATAGATGCAAGAATGCTGTTGATTTTTAAGGGTTTTGAGCTTAATAAATGAGATTTAGAGTGATGAATACGAGATTCATCATGGACCCATCAAGCAGTTGCTTGATCGTGAAGACCCATCTGTAAGCCACAGATCGAACTCCTGGTGGCACAACACAAGATCCCACATGCCCCGAGAAGTAAGTGCATCCATCTCCTCATCCATGGCATGTCGCCAACCATGCTTATGCATCGCACTGTGATAATCTATGGGGATTGAAATAGCATTCAGGACATCTGCAGACCTTTTGTCACAACTATATAAACCATTAGTTGAAGTATAATGTGGCATAAGGTGAAAAGTACAGTGCCTTTTTTGCTTACAGACAGCTATCAGAAGCTTCTCAGGTACATCCGCGATAGTAGTGGTGGGAGCACTTAATGGTTCATATTATCCTGCATAAAAGGGGCAGGCAAAGGAACAAATAAAGGTACAGGGATAGGTGTAGTGTATGCTTGCGAGTATAAACAATTGGCGGAGGCGGAGTGTCCAAAGGGATCTCACCGCAGGCTATATGAAGAAGCTTATCTTCTCAAAGAAGGTCACATCGGAAGACACAAAGTATCGATGCCCAACAGGATCATAACACCGACAACTTTTGAGTATGAGAGTACCCAAGAAAGACGCATTTGATAGACCTATGTGACAATTTGTCAGCTGCATGGAAGTTATGAACAAAAGTAATGCAACCAAAATTTCGCAGAAATAGAGAAAAAGGAGACTCGGTAGGATATAGTACAAAGAATGGAGTCCCTCCTTTGAAAATGGAAGAAGGAACTTTGTTGATGAGATAGACATCAGTAAGGATGGCATCCCCCAATAGTACTTGGGAACATTCATTTGACTAAAGAGAGATCTAGCAATATTTCGCTACCCCATTCTGTTGCGAGGTATAAAGACAGGAGGTTTGGTGAACAGTCCCCTGAGATGCAAAGAAATATGTCAAGTAATGATGGGTGAACTCAAGGACGTTGTCAGTTCGAATGATCTTAACTCATGTAGAAAAAGAGGTTTTAACGTATTGAAAAAATTTCTGACAATTTTATTAATTTTTGAAAGCTCCTTTATTAGATACACCTAAGAAGATCTATTATAATCATTAACAAAAATAAAAAAATAGCTATGACCCCTCAATGTTCGGGCCGGACAAGGTCCCCAAACATCACAATGAACAAAACCAAAAAGATTGGTACTACGGGACTCAGTACGAACATGAAACAAAGCTCCATGATGTTTTCCGAACTCATATGCCTCACACTGAAAGAGCTTCAGAGTAAAGAGTACAGGGAACATCATGGAGAGAGCCTTGGCAGAAGGATGCCCAAGCGCAGATGCCATAGGAGCGGGTCTTCGGAGATGGAGGCAGTACTAACAAACTTGGAATCTGATGGTATGTCAAGATAATATAGGTCGTTTTTCTCATGGCCCCTGCCAAAAATCTGTCTCGTCTAGATGTCCTGAAAATAGCAACACAACTCATCAAATATCACGCGATAATTAAGCTCAATACAAAGTTTATGAATATACAATAAGCTAAGAGGGAAATCAGGAGCACAGTGAATCCCAAACAATCAGAGCTTGGAGGAGAACTCTATTGTTCCGACAATAGTAACAGATGAGTGATCTCATTGGCGACTCGAACCAAATTCACGAAGGAAGATAGTACGGAAGAGCTTGGTAGAATATCTTCTCCAGTCAGATGAGTAGATGCTCCAGAATCAATGATCCAAACTGAAGTAGAAGTGATGGCAAAGATGGCTATTGTACCTGAAGGAGTAGCCAAAGCAACAGTGGTAGTCTCACTGGAGGTAGTAAACCTGGTAGTCTGTAGAATCTGCATTAGACATGAGTAATATGCATCATTGAGTTGTAATGTCTTGCCACTGGAGCTTGTAATAGTAGACGCCTCCATATCATAGGCATCATCATAGGCACTATTGGCATAATAGGGAGGTACACCAAACTTCTGCCAGCGTCATTCGAATGGATGGTTCTACCGTCTACACTGAGTGCACTGTGGATACTAAGGAGTAGCAGAATCTTGCCCACGATCACGTCCAAATTCTTGTCCACAGTCAGAGTCACAACCACATCCTCCTCGAAAGTTGTATCGCCCTCCTCTCCCGGATGATGGGGCGTGTGCAGAACTCTCTGTTGGAGGTAAGGTAAGAGGTCGGGTTGCAGATGTTTCCAGTTCCTCAAGACGCCCAAATATGACCTTCACCGTTGGTAGTGTACAGATATCAGAAATTGCTCCTTCACTACCTGATATCGAGAATGCATGACATCAAGAAATCGGTATACCTGTCAATCCGAATGCTCGTGTACATGTTTGGTACAACATGAAGGTTGAAAGATTGCAAGCTCCTCATACAGGCTAGTGGGATGCACGTAATACTCAACTAGGGTAGAGTCACCCTGAGATGCAGACCAGATCTGCATATAGATTTCTGCAAGACATGACTTTGTCATTTTCTGGGAGTTTGTCATTTTAACTCAGCCATGGCGAGTCCCAAGCCTGAGTAAATGAGGGTTACATGTTAGGTAGCCGACAGCCAGCAAGAGAGACAAATTCCTAAATGGTGTTCTTTTAAGAACACAATTTAAAAATTTGTCTCGAAACAGTTTGGATCTTTAAAAAAAATTATAATGCAGAAAAGACTGTTGTTGTATGTCTGCTCAAGATCCTCCCACATCTCCATGGTTGTATCCTTATAGAGATGATTCGAGGCAATATACGCCTCAACATTGTTGGTCATCCAGTTGATAATCTGATGGTTGTTGGTATGCCAGTTGGCATAGTCTTTGTCCTCCTCATCTGGAAGAACTTTAGTCAGGATGTAGAGTTTCCGTTGACCACTAATGAACACCTTGAAAGAACGAGACCAGAGCACGTAATTTTTTATGCCCTTAAGTTTGATAGTAGTGCCTTGTACCATCAAGTTTGTGGCAAAGGGTTTTGTCTCGGTAGTAGATGTCATAGTGGTCAGATATAGAGATCAAGACGGCATTGTGGTTGATCAAGTATGCATATGAGGGCTGAGAAGTGCCAAAACTCACGTTTGTCCTTGCAGAGGGGTTGAAAAACACGTTGCATAGCATATCCGGAAGAAATCAAGGACCCTAGAGACACTAGGTGGTCTAAGCAAAGCCCTAAGAGTGTTGGACGCGACCTCGGAGGGCTGCTTTGGGGTCCAAGATGCCTTTGCGCAGCCTAGCAAGCCTGGGTCGAACCCAAACAAGCCTTGAAGGTTGGAGCAACAGCCGCCTGAAGGGAGTTGTTGTGGTTGGTGGCAACCCTTGGAGGGTGCAGCAATAGGCTGGAGCGGTTGTGCTGGCTGACGGCATCCCTAGAAGGGTGCAACAACGAGTTGGAGGTGATGTGGTGCTGTAGAAGAGTGCAACAGTCGTTGGATGCGATTGGGAGAGCCTTGCGCGGGGCCCTAGGCAAGGAAGGAGGGCTTGTGCAGGCGTTCGAAGGTCGGGGAGAGACTCGAAGGTGGCGACATGATGGTTTTAGGTTAGAATCCCGATCTAAGATCGTTGCACTGATAACATATGGAGAATATAATGAATCGTTGTGCTTATTCCATGGGTATAGAGTCTCTTATATAGAGATAAACCCTAGGGAGCAAATAAGGGGAGATGTACATAAAAAACCCCCGAAGGGTTACAGGACACAAATAAAGTAGAAAACATAATAATTCTAACATACATAAAACAAAACAGGAAAAGATAAATATCTCTCAACAGCTTTAATCAAAAGATTTTTCCTTCCCTTATGAATCGATATGCAGCGGTAGCAAAGCTCTTCTAAAATCCATATGCATGTGCAGAATCCATCCAGGCCATATTCGATTCCTGTCATAACTCCTAGGGGGACCGACACCTAAATAACAATTACTCAATGTCCTTGATCTCTTCAAACCGAATGGGCACTTGACGTATGTGGCGGAAAAAGATATTTAGACCAAGAATGTCTTTGTCTTCACTAGTGACCATCTTGGTTGGGAGTCACATAAGATCTTCACCCTTAGTGGCACCTTCTAGCTCTACCTTAACCTGCAGATGTTCCTGAGAGTCTGATTACTTCAACAAACTACATACTAATTGGCATTCACAACTTCTTCACGAAGATCTCCCTCAACCCGCACTTGTTTTTCTTAACTCAAAGGAAAGAAACATAGAGTTAAGCTCCTTTGTAAACCTCAAGGACTCCTCAGGACTCTATTTTGAAAATAGAGAAGCAAGGCAGGAGTCCATGTCTTCTTCATAACTGGCCCAACAAGCCGCATTGAAGCATCTCTATACTTTATCTGGGAAAGCGAGCACAGAGATCTCCCTTGTACGTCCAAACATCTTTCAGAAATTTGAAAGACATGACATAGCAGAGCATTGGTACAACAAAGTAAGTGATTCTTGATGAACATGGAATATACCTCTTTCAAAACATGGTGGGCAACCTCATATCCCTGATTGAAACATCCACCCTAGTGGAGAATCCATAAATACCTCTAAGAAGTGGACATAATAGGTCACCATCAGATCCCCAAAGCATGAACACTCACTTCATAAGAATCATAACAAGTTGTCCATCTCCCATATTTCAACACTCCCATCCCACCCATCTCATGAAGTTTGTTGACCAAATCCTTGTCCACCATTATGGCCCTTGCTATCATGACCAAAGTTGAATCCAAAAAAAATTCCTCACATTACCTTCCAATCTGTGTTGTATACTGTTGAGAATTTTCCTATCTTTCGTATTGTTTTTCTATTTTCTATTTAGTTTATCTACTTCATGTAATTTGCTCAATAGGTTCCTCTCCTATACAAGAAAACCCAAGGGCCTCTCATTAATCAATCAAGTGTTTTCCCTCTACATGGTATCAGAGTGACAGTCCTAGATCGGAGTTCCCGTATCCAATTAAAACCCTAACCCTACCTGCCCCCCCAACCTTGTCCGCCTCCATTAGCCACCCTGAGTCGCAGCCCCAAGCCGTCGCCCCTCCTTTCGATCGTTGACTGGGTTGCCTCACCTTTTTCCGGCTGTCGCAGCCCATCCGGTCGTGCCTCTAGGCCTCTAGGCTGTCGCCAAGGCATGTCCAGGCCGTTGCACAGGTCGCCAGGCCGCGACACAACAACCTAGGTCATGCCTCTAGGCCTCCAGGCTACCTCCAAGGCCTGCCTAGGCCGCAACACAGCACTCCAGGCTGTCGTTTCTGCTGCCCTAGGCCATTGCCGAGGTCGTTCAAGCCTTCAAGGCGCTGCACCTACCGTCATATGTTGTCGCATCGACCGCCATCAGCCCTCCCGCGCGCTTCGGTGCACCTCAGCAGGTCATTCTACTGTATGAACCGGTCTGCTGATTTTGACCCTAGCGAGCAACGACGATTGATGAGGATGGTTGTATGAGTCTACACGTACAACCAGTGTTGCAATAGTCGGCCGACTATCCCGAATAGTCGGTCCGACTATGCGGTGCGGTGGGGTACCCGACTGAACAGACCTCCAGTCGGGCAATAGTCGGCCCGACCGAATAGTCGGCCGATTATTCGGCCGACTGGCCCGACTATGAGGCCGACTGGAGTTTGACTCTTCATATTTTTATTTTTTTATTTTCAATTTTCAATATTTATGGGTTACATTTTACCACGATATCGCCACAAATGTCAAATTCTATATTTCTATTATATTGATTGGTACTTTTATCTTGGATTCAAGTTAAATAATGACCATATATGTATAAAAATATAAGAATATATGTATTATAAATATTTTTTATATTAAAAAATACAAAACCGAATAATTCCGAATAGTCGCCTGAATACCGATTATTCTCTATTCAGTGACCCCTCCGACTGAATACCGAATACCGTCTTCTGCAACACTGCGTACAACCAATCCTCCGTATGATCGTGTAGACCCATTCATATCGGTCTACTCCCCAGTTGAGTTCCGTTATTCGGGAGTTATTTTCATCATGTCAGAGAACAAGGGTGACATTTTTTCGTCCGGAGCCTTCAAGGGCCCAGCCCCCATCGCTAAGATGGATGGGACCAACTATGAGTTGTGGTCCATGCAGTTTCTCACCCTCATGCAGTGCAATAACAAGGAGCACATCCTAACAGATCCAGATCCAATGGATAAGACTGTGGCAAATGCTTCTTGGAAGCAAGATGACGTGTATGCGTATGTTTGGCTATGTGAGACCCTCACCACAGAGATAGCTAATGATATTCTGAACCAACCCACCGCCAAGGCAATGTGAGACACCTTGGCTTCCATTTATGCTCAAGCGAATGAGGTCAAGATTCTTCACCTACAGTTTGACATCTTCAAGGCCAAGTAGAATGGTCGTCCTCTGCACGTGTACTACAGTTCACTCCGTGGCATGTTTGAGAAGCTTCATAACTATATGCCTATTACTATATCTCTTGAGCAGCAGAAGTCATATAGGAACTCCACGATGGTTGGAGTTTTCATGATCGGCCTTGATACAGAGTATGATACAGCACGTACTCAGCTTCTCACTAGAGCCACCATACCTCCCATGGAGGAGGCCTATAGCCATCTTAGCCAAATTATCATGACTCCTACGGCCACTCCTCAGCCCTCGTCAGCTATGGTCGTTTCTCGTGGCCGAGGGGTGACGACCCATTCTAGAGGACGCACCCCTTGGTAGAGGTGGTAGATGTCTGTGTGGCCCTTGCACCTTTTTCCGTCGACCAGGACATGCAGAGGATACATGCTGCCATAAGCATGGATATCCGGTCTCTGGTTGCGTGGTTGAGCAGATTGAGCCGTCAGATACTCTTGCTTCCCAAGACGATCCTCTCCTACATGATATCGTCTCTCATATTGGAGAGATCATGACTCCTATTGCAGGAACCACCATTACTGATACTGCAGCCGCAGCCATAGCCTCTTCGAGCTCCTCACGTATCGCTTATGCTTTCACTGATAGTAATGGTGCAAATATGACAGAGTGGATTATGGACTCTGGTGCTTCCCATCATCTTTGTGGAGACGAAGCACAGCTGAGGTCCTACAGGACCACACCACCTAGTAGATGGGTTGTCATTATCAATGAAGACCATTTACCCATTACAGGATAGGGGGAGGTGCATTTAACGCCCTCCATGCGTCTTCAGAATGTTTTATATGCTCCTGACTTTCAGATAAATTTACTTTCCATTAGTTAGATTACTAAGGATCTGCACTATCATGCCATCTTTGACCCTTTGTCTCTTGTGTTTCAAGACATACTGACGGGCAGGGTGAATGGATGTGACCGTGAGTAGCGGGGATTCTACAGACTGGTCCAACCTCCTCATGTTGTCGTTTCTACTATACCTACTGGACCAGTCTCACCCTATCCGTGGCACCTTCATTTTGGTCACCTTCCTCTGCAAAAGCTTTGTCATGTTCTCCCTCAGATTTCCACGAGATCCTCCTTCCAGTGTGAGGCATGCCAGCTTGGGAAGCATTACCGTTCCTCCTTTCCATCCCGTCAAAGTCGGAGCAGTTCTCAATTATTTGAGCTCCTACATTTAGATATCAGGGGTCCGAGTCCTGTTCCTGATCACTAGGAACATCGTTTCTATCTAGTTGTTGTCGATGATTTTTCTAAACTTTCCTAGGTCTTTTTATTGAAGAGTAAGTCTGAGGCTGGATCAGTGATCAAATGTTTTATTAATGAGATAAAGAATAGTTTTTCTGCCAATGTAAAATATATTCGTTCTGGTCTTCTCTCTACCTCCCGCATCGCTGCTGACTAACTTTCTATCTATGGTTAGTAATGACAACCTCAAAACCAGGGAGGACCTCTTATATGTGGTGAGTTCACTCTTTCAATGCAGTAGACTGATAATGCCTTAGAGTTCTGCACTTACAGCTTTCTGACATCCTTCGATCTCCTGGCATTGTTCACCAGACCTCATGTGCATATACATCCCAGCAAAACGGTGTTGCCGAGCGCAAACACCGTCACTTACTTGATGTGAACCGAACATTGTCGATATAGAGTCGTACTCCTCATGCCTACTGGGGAGATGTTGTCCTCACGGCTTGTTATCTGGTGAACCACATGCCTTCGTCTGTGTAGGGAGAGAAGATTCCTTTCTCGATTGTGTTTCCCGAGAAGGATCTTTTCTCTCTTACACCTCATGTACATGGCCTTGAATTTCAGCGAAAGTCGATCGAATTTCTATCGAATATCGATATCATGTCGAAATCGAAATTCGATAGAAATGGCTGAAATGATCGAAATATGGGGGGCCTAGTACAAAAAATGATCGAAATGATCGAAATTTCAGTCGAATTTCGACCGAAATTCTGTTTGGTCAATCACTGAAATGTTGACCGAAACCAACATTTAGAGCCTTGCTCGTGTGTTTGGTTTTGTTGCTTTTGTTCATGATGTCTCTCCAGGTCGTGACAAGCTCTCTCCTAGAGCCGTCAAGTGTGTTTTTGTCGGCTACTCTCCTACCCAGAAGGGGTATCGTTGCTTTGATCCGCTCAAGCGGAAATACTTTGTCAGTGCTGATGTTACTTTCTTTGAGTCTGTTATGTATTTTTCTCCTAGAGGCGACAAACTAGCCCCATCTGACTCTGAGGATGAGATCTACATGCCTCCTACTGTTGTACCGCCACCTCCCTCCACTCCCGCTCTACCACCACATCCTCAACCACAACCACCATTGCCGCCGCCACCTACACCTACTCTTGCCTCTACACCTACTCATGTGGCTCCACCTCGTACCGTAAGTCTGTAACTCAGTTTTTGCCATGTGTTTTTACTCGCAGGTCTCGCTCGGTTCCACCTGCTCACAGGCCTTGCCTATCATCCAGCACACCTCAGGTATGTAATGAGCATATTATTTCTACTAATGGCACTACTGAGTTGTCTGTGCAGCGAGATTCTATACAAGATGAGCAGGTGCCCTTGGCAGATGATCTTGATGTGTCGATTGCTCTGCACAACCAAAAACGTAGGTGTGTTACTTATCCCCTTGCAGCCCATATTTCCTTAAGCAGACTATCAGAGGATTTCAGAAGGTTTACCTTGGCACTATCAGCCACAGAGATACCACGGACATATCAGGAGGCTCTTCAAGATAGACAGTAGAGATTAGATATGGAGGAAGAGATGGCTGCATTACAGCCGCGTGGTACGTGGAGCCTTGTTTCTGCTCCAGTTGGAGCATCCGTTGTGGGATGCAAATGGGTGTTCACTGCGAAACACCGTGCAGATGGCAGTGTGGATCGCTATAAAGCGAGACTTGTGGCACGAGGGTTCACCAAGACATATAGGGTGGACTATCAGGGTACTTTCTCTCCAGTTGTCATGCATTCTACTCTCCACATACTACTTATGTTGTAGTTACACGAGATTAACCCCTTTACTAGCTTGATGTGAAGAATGCCTTCCTCTATGGTGATCTACAGGAGGAGGTCTACATGCAGCAGTCACATGGGTTTGTTGCTGAAGGGGAGTGTCAGAAGGTTTGCAGGCTACATAAGGTTATTTATGGCCTTAAGCAGAGTCCAAAAGCATGGTTTCAGAAGCTCTCGGACTTGATAGAGCAGCAAGGGTTTGTGAGATCGAATGCATATCACTCTTTGTTTGTGCACAGGACCCAGAGAGGTATTATTGTCATCCTCGTCTATGTTGATGATATTATTGTTACCGGGGATGACGAGCAGGGTATTCAGAGTGCCAAGGACTTCCTAGGTCAGCAGTTTGTGACCAAGGACCTTGGTAATTTGCGTTACTGTTGACTCAGGATCTTCGGGGATTGGTTATTATAGGTATAAAGTCGACATTATCCCCAAATAATCTCGCGACAAACAAACAATTTTTTTCTTATCTCGCTGTAAAATAATTACAAAAAATAATGTGGATCAAGAGAAATGTTTTTGCTACTTACTTACCTATATAGCGGACAGGATTGAACTCGGGGAGGCTACAATTCCCGAGGGTTAGTCAAATAATCGACGAAAAATCAATTAAGAGAAAAAGCAGGAATCTCTGAGGCAGACTATTCTTGGTTTTTTTTGTGGAATTTTTCTCTTTTTAATTTTTTTAAATTTTTTTCTATTTTTTTATTTTCTGATTTTCAAATTTTTAGTGATTTTTTATTTTGAAAAAAAAATTAATTTCAAATAAAGAACAATATGCATAAGATAAGAAAAACGAACACCAAACTCTTTTTGTATTTTTCAATTAAATCAAAAATGATCAGAAAAATCTAGAGAAAATATTTTTGGGTTTTAAAGACTTTGAAATGTTTTTGAGAATTTTTGTTAGAATTTTCAGTTGTATTTTTTTAAAAATCAAACAGTGGCAAAAATAAGAAATAGTGCACATCCTGGAGTAATTTGCAACTTAAAATATTTTTAAGTGCCCGAAACTCCTGGCAATTATTTTTATGATGAAATACATGCAAATATTTACAAACATGAACTGAAATCACGATTTTTGGATTTTTGTAGAATTTTTATGATTTTGATAAGATTTTTGATGTTTTTAAATTTTTTTTGAAGTCCATAAACAAGGGGGAGATACTCGATGGTGCACGTCCCACGGTTTTTATTCAAAAGATAAAAATAAACAGAAGAGGGGAGATGCAAACACACGCCGACATCACATGTCTACTCCAACACCCAATCTTCCACCATGCGCTTGGCAAAAATCCCCACATTCTCCGTATAGAATCTTTGGCCCGAGAACAGCAAGTCATTCCTACCTCGCCAAACCGCCCACAGAATGGCCAGCGGATAAAGCATCTCCTTCCTCGGCCTATTCTTATTTGCTATGAGCACATTCCAGAAAGTCGGAAGATCGTCAGTGCAGCACCACGCCAAGCCAGCCTCTTGCCAAACCTGAATGACCATGGAGCACGAAAAGAAGAGGTGCTCCACGGATTCAATCGCGTCATTGCACAGCAGGCACCTATCAGAAACGTCGCCCAGTAGCCTGGCACACCGGTCCCTCGTCATCAGCCTCTGCCTCCTGAGCAACCAAAGGAAGAACCCAATTCTCTCAGGAAGCCTGAGAGCCCAAAGGAAAGCACAATCCCTGATCATAGACTCCGATTGCGACGGCGGCGACCTGGAGATGGCCCCAAAAGCCTTCCTGACCGAGAACGGCCCCTCCCGCCAACACCAGTGATCACGCCCCCCGGGTGGGCGCCCCACCTCCTTCACAGCATCTAGCAGGGCCAAGAAATCCTCCAATCTCTAGTCGGAGAAGTTAGCAAAGAAAGAGGGGCACCAATTTCCCTCCACCCAGCAGGCCGCAACCGAGCATTGTTTTTCCTCCGCCAGAGCAAATAAGCGAGGGAAGCGCGAGCAAAGGGCCACTCCCCCGTCCAATAGTCCGCTCAAAAAGAGAACGAGTCCCTCCCCCCCACAAAGGACCGGCCTAAAAAGCGCAATATTCTTCAAGAATACCTTCACGACCCCCCTCCAGAAAGGGGTGGGGGAAGCATGCCGGTCGAACTACGAAGACGGTGCCCCCCTCACATCATAGATTCTCCGAACTACATCGCAGCAGAGATCCTCCCCTGGCTCCCATACCATGCTCACCCACTTAAGCAGCAATGCATCATTCATCTGTTCGAGCAACTTCACCCCCAGACCTCCCATATCCTTTCTGTTCGTAATATATTCCCACCCAACAAGGTGGACCCCTCTCGGCCCTCCCCTAGGTTTTCCCCACAGAAAGGCGCGCATCCACTTCTCAAGCCGATCCCGAATTCCCTTTGGCATCTGCCGATTGGAAAGAAAATAAATGGGAATGGACGAGAGGACAGCCTTTAACAGGACCAGTCGGCCCCCTCTCGATAGGACAGCGGACTTCCACCCAGCCAACCTCGCCTCCACCCTCTCCACCACCCTTAGCCAGTCCCTCATCCTCGTTCTGCCCATGGCCAAGGGCATACCCAAATAGTTTATCGGCAAGTTAGTGTGACTTAACCCCAACTCCACCGCACACACGTCGGCCTCCTGCACTGCACGGCCGAAAGGAACAAACATGGACTTGCTATCATTCTTAAGCATCTTAGACAACTCGCCAAAAATCTCCAGAGCCATGGCCATGCCCCTAGCCTCCTCCATACGCCCTTCAATGAAGAAAAGGGTATCGTCGATGTATTGAAGGATTGGAACCATAACACCCTCCCTCGAGAACCCCTTAGAGAGGCCACATTTGACCACACGAGTCGCAATATCGGACATAACATCGGCCACAAGGATGAAAAGCATGGACACAAGGGGGCACCCCTGACGCACCCCTCTACGCAGCTGAACCAAACCCCCCTCCGATCGACCATTCACCATGACCGAAAAGGAGGTCGTGGTGACACACCGCCTCATCTAAGTGATCCACTTCTCTGGAAATCCCTTTCTCTTAAGCACCGACCAGAGAAATCTCCAATCCAAGCTATCGTAAGCCTTCGCAAAGTCCACCTTCTAAAGGACCCCGCTCTTTTCCCTCCTCTGCCAATCGACGATGATCTCAGATCCAGAGTGATGCA
The DNA here is from genome assembly GCA_037367405.1 of Ottelia alismoides. Classification (NCBI taxonomy): domain Eukaryota; kingdom Viridiplantae; phylum Streptophyta; class Magnoliopsida; order Alismatales; family Hydrocharitaceae; genus Ottelia; species Ottelia alismoides. The sequence goes on along the minus strand of JAZKJV010005384.1, from coordinate 130,459 downwards.
ATCCGAGATCTGCCTCCCAAGAATAAAGGCTGATTGCAGCGAGGAGATAACGCTCCCAAGAACGCTGCTTAGCCTGGTAGCAAGGACCTTCGTCGTAATAAGATATAGAGCGTTTGAGACCACAATAGGGCGAAAATCGTCAATGGAAACCGGCGCCGACGACTTGGGCAGCAAGATGATAAGCGCACGGTTGACCCTATCAAAACCCGCGTTCCCCTGACAGAACTCCGAGACCACCTCCAACACCTCCTGGCCCACAAGGTCCCAAAAGTCTCTGTATAACGACACCGGGAAACCATCCGAGCCAAGAGCAGAGTCAGCATTCAGGTCCCACACATCATATTTAAGCTCCTCCAAGGTCACATCACGAGTGAGAGCGCTATAAGAAGAGTCCGCCACAGCACGAGTACCCCGATCCAACCACCTCTACCTCCTCAGAATAGTTCTTGACGAAACGTTCTTGAAATGAGCCGCAATAGCTCTCCCCATCTCCTTGTTCCCCTCCACGAGAACCCCACCAATCGAGATGGAACGCAGTGCATTGGACATGCGCCTCCCACTAGCAATACGATGGAAGGACGTATTCGCGTCCCCCTCCCGAAGCCTAACACTTCTCGACCGTTGCCTCCATTCCGTGACGTGCTTCTTATCCTCCAAAGAAACTTTCATCTGAGCAGCTGCGCGGCACTCCAGCTCATCCGTCGTGAGATCCCTGAGATCCTCCAGTGCATCTAAACTTCGGATGACCTCCTCCGCGTCCTTCCTAGCAGCGCACCTGGCAGCCCTAGACTCCCTCTTGAAAGCCGCTAACCGCACCCGCAACGAAGATAATTTCTGGACAAACTGAGAAACAGCGGATCCCGAGACCACCATCTCCGACCAGTGAGACGCCACCAGCTCCCTAAAGTTGTCTTCCAACAACCAGCACTTCTCGTACCTAAAAAGCCCCCTCTGCATTGGGGCATCCCCAGAGCCCCAAATAATTGGATTGTGATCCGAACAAGTCCGCGGTTTGGCCTCCACAGAGGCCAAGGCAAAAGCCTCCATAAGCTCGTTAGAAACGAAGAAGCGATCAATACGTGAACGAGAGTTGGAGCTCCTCCATGTATACGCGACGCCCTCCGCATCCATCACCTCAAGCCCCGACGAGTCAACGGTGTCTGCAAAATCAAGCGAGCCTGGGTCCTGCCCCCATGCCCCCAGGCTTGTCCGAGGTGAGAAGAGTAACGTTGAAATCCCCCCCAATTAGCCAGGGGATTCCATCGATAGACCTGCCAACCGCAAGAAGATCCTCCCAAAGCTCCCCCCGCAAACCACTATCACAAGGACCATACACACAAGATACAGCCAACTGAAGGGAGGAGGCCGAACATACCAGGACCACCGTCAGCACGTGTCTCCCATGAATCATCGAGTCGAAGGACATGGTCGAAGAACGCCACGCCACCAGTAACCCACCCGAGGATCCCGCCGCATCCAACGATCTGAACGGGTCTATGCCCCCCGCGCCAAAAGACCTCCAAATGTCGTCCGACATAGATTGCAACTTTGTCTCTTGAAGCATAATGATGTCGCAACCCCGTTCTAAGAATCTTGAACCCACGGTGCTCCGCTTATCCGGATCATCGAGGCCATGAACATTCCATGAGAGGACTTTCATTTGGGACCAACGAAACTCCCTTGGATTTGGGCCACTCCCGCAGCCTCCGTAACGCGAAACTTCAGAGGCGGGCAGGGCTGCGCCTCCGCCCTCGAAGCTCTGGATCTGGCCCTTCTTCTGTATCTCTTTCCACTTCTCTTGTCGCTCGCCCCCGCGTCGGAAACATGATCAGACACATCAGCATCAGTGGCATCCACGGCAACCCGATCAAGGCCCTCCGAGTTGATCGACGAAAACGCAGGAACCGCAAAAGAGGACGGTTGTGCCCGAGCCCTCCCCTCCGCTATGGGAGGAGGGAAGAGGGAGAAAGAAACCATCTGCGGAGAGCCATTTAGCGCGTTACCATAACCCCAAGAACGAAAAAACCATGCCGACGAGGCCGATGAAGCCAAGGTCGGCATAATCCTCGCAGGAGCCGAGGGTACCCGACTGACATCCGCATCCGAGAAGCCTCTAGGATCCGCCACAGTAAAAGATACCGCGCATGGATCCGCGAGAGGGTTCGCGTACTCGGGTCTAGCATTCGGACCCACGCCCACCTCCGACTCCAGCGCAGTTGGTGACGATTCTGGAAGCCCTTTGCCCACGTCACCATGCAAAGGGAATATACTTGACGACAGGTACAGAACCTGGGAGGAGTTCACGAAGCGCCGCATGCATTGAACCGTTCGCGCCATTCTACTGAGGGGCCCCCTCGGAAACCCAACCATCATTACGGAACCCGAAGCGTCCCCGCACTCTCCATCGGCCCCCTCCCTCGGAACCTACGGCGGAGGCAGAGGTTCATCGACCAGAAGCTCTATACTGTAAGAGAAGCAACCCACCTCCAAATCCGTGAACGATCTTCGCCCTTCGACCTTGTCGAGGAAGCTCTTGTTGTACTCAAACAGAATCCTCGTGTCTTCTACAGGTGAACCAGGCCTGAGCCCATCATCCAGCACTGCTCGAACAGTTCCCCATTGACGTAAGGCCTTCCGCAAACAACCAATCGATCGCGAGAGGAAGGGGATGCCCTTTACTCTATTCATGCAAACCTCCACCTCCGAGCAGGACCCATCCGAAAAACGTAACCTCCTCCAGCATACGTTGCCTACATCCCCATTTAGAAGTAGTCGTTGTCTCTGATCAGCCGATAAACCACGAACACAACACCTTCGAGCATCCAACTTCACTACATCTCCCGTGAACCGCGGGCCAAGGAACCCATAGAGATGTGAAAACACCACGTCCATCTCGACAACGTCCCTCACCGCATACCCGATCAGCGCATGCAATCGTGAATCGTGTGCGTTCTCCCTTACCTCTTTCGATGGCTGAGCGCTACTACCCCCTCCCAGAACACTAGGGATACTCACCGGCTTTGTTGCAGTAGCACCACGAAACACGTTCCCCACCACCTCTGCGAACGATGCCCCCCCCCCCCCCCCGATGAACATCAACAGCATGCAAGTTGTATCGGCCACGGAGGAAAGTCTGGTCCCTCGCAGGAACCGCTGCTTCAACTAGCCCACGAGTTGCCATGCAGTTTGCTTGTCGATGCCCCACCTTTCCGCAGGAAAAACACCTCGGAGGTGATGGACAAGAAGAGAAAACATGCCCCTTGAACCCACAACAAAAGCACCTCCGCACAAGTTTCTTATGCGTAACACTCCTCCATTCCCCGCTTTCCCCTACCTGGGGCTCCTCTTCGAAGGCGCGAGCTCGCTTCTTATCCTCCTCCGAGACGATCACCGCCTTCCCTTTCGCACTCGCTCTCGCCCTTGCACTCATCGCTTCCACTTTTTCGTTTCTTGCCACCTTTTTCAATTTTTTTGGGTTTTAAAAAGAATTAATGCGTGGAATTTGGAAAGAAATTAAAAGACAATAAAATGAAACTAATCTAATTTTTTTAGAATTTTTGGAGCAATGTTCAAATTTTTATGAATTTTTTAATTTCAGAAAGAGAAAAAGACGATGTTTTTATTTTTTTAATAATATTAAATGATGATAAAATGTAATGAAAAATTTATGCTAGAAATATAAGCACATCAGGAGCATAACATGATTTTTCAGAAATTATTGACCAGCAAAAACATTTGTTTCAGTAAGAAAAGCAAGCAAAATAAAGGTCGGAAAGTCAGAGACTAAACTGCAAATATGCAAAGTTCTTGCATAAACGAATCACAAAAAAATAAATATGCAGGCAAAAATTGCAATTTACCTAGTAAACGTGCCAAGCACATGTTTTGAATTGGAGCAGGGGGCTTTATTGCAAAAGTTTCAGAACCTGGACTTGAAATTTTCCCAAAAAAAAATATTTCAAAACTACGGTTCCTTCGTTTCCAGCTTTCAACCAGCAAAAGGGGGGGCAAGGTGCGCCACCCCTCCCTTCCTCTTCCTCGCGCACGCAGCTGGGCAGCGGATCGGCTCTTGCGGAGTTGGAGGAGATGGCGTTGGGTCCTTCCTCTTCCTCGCGCGGGTGCGCGGGTCTGCGGCGGCGTTCTTAGGTGGAGTTGGAGGCGGGCGTACGGCGATGAAGACTGGAAGGCGGGATTGCGGAGAGTGGTGGTCGGTGGCTGATGCGAAAATCGTGGGTGGCGCGGCTACTTGATTCTACTTCTTCCCCCACGCTCAAGAGATGGCGGTGATGAGGGCGTCGTGACGTGCACGGGCGATGGAGCACAAGAGATGGCGGCGAGCGGCGCGCGTCGGCAAGTGCGGTGGTCATGTCGCGCTGAGGGCGGACAGGAGGTGCTCGGCGAATGGACGCGCGACGTGGAGGGTTGCGAGCGGCGCGCATCGACGCGTGCGGTGGTGATGCCGTGCTGAGGGCGACGGTCGGCCGACCGAGGGCTGCACGCGGCCGTGGAGTCAGATCGAGGGTTGTCGGTGGCAGCGGCGGTAGGCGGCGGCGGCCTGGAGGGCCGTTGTTGCGGCAATTTTTTTTATTTTTTATTTTTTTATTTTTTCGTGAATGTAAACAGCAGAAAAAAACTTATTTTGATTTTTTTTTTGAAATAGAATTGTGAATAATTAATTTTTTTTAATTTTTTTAGTTTTTTTTAATTTTTTATTTTATTCCTGCAAAACAAATGTTAGAAACAAAGGCTATATATATTATATTTTTTTCTAATTTATAAACAAATGAGGATGCGAGCACGATGGCTCAGTTCCAAAAATCAAAACGGAAGACAGATGTGAATGGGGATCCGGTGAAAAATGAGGAATAGATCCAAGTCTCCGGCCACCGTGCGTGGCCGATGTTGAGAGGTCGTGATAGGTAGAAAAGAACGCGTAGAGATCGAGATGTGGAATAAAAAAATCGAGTCGATGACGGATCGAATCGTGATGGATTTTAAGATCTAAAAAAATAACGAAGAAAAATGTGAAAATAAAACTACGATTAATCTAGGATAAAAATAAGAGAAGCAAAGTATGGATCTCACCTTAGGAGTGGAAAAACCTTGATCGCCTCGACGAAGGCCGATTCGTTGTCACCGAATGGCTCGGAGTCTAGGCACCCTTCTGCGACAAGAAGACTATCGGAGATCGGGCTCCTCTCACCAAAGATTGATCAAATTCGAATGATGGAAAAGGAGCCTTATTAATAGATAGAATGGGATTGAAATTTGAATTTTTGAATTTTTGGATGAAGATAAGAGAGAAGAGAGAAGAAAAATTGAAATGAGATAAATTAGCAAGATAAATATTTACAAAAATTAACTATTTTTTTTGTATTTTCGTCATTTTATTTATTTGAAAAATAAATATTAATTTTTTGATTTTTTTTGTGGTAGTTAGTTAAGAAAATTAAATAAATATACATATGTTATATACATATATGACATTATCTACATGGGTAAATAAGCAAACTAATTATTTTTTTGTTTTAAAATTTTTATTTTTTTTATTTTTATTTTAAATAATTAGTAAAAATATTTACAAATATTTACAAAATACATTGTGTACAAATACATGGGAAAATTGCACAAGCCACCCCAGAAAATCAACTTTTCACCCGTAACTCCAAAAATTATGAAATCACAGCCATTTTAAAGATAATTTAATTTAGACTAGAATGGAAGTGAGTTTGGTTCAATTTGAGTTCATATGGAGCCAGCATTAGTATTTCAATTATCGCTTAGTGGCTTTTTCCAAGTGTGGTTGCTTTTATTCTGTACATGATTTGATTGTGCAATTATTTTTATTATTTAGGACACATTTTTATTTAAACTTTTGTTTTAAAATTTATTTTTTTGGGGGGTCAATTTACGTACAAATAAAATAGTGTAGTATACAAATATACACATCACACAATTTTTTTTGGATTTTCTGATTAAGGACCCTATCTCCCCGTACTTTATTCCTGGTCGATCAGGTCAAGTCTTGACCTTCTCTCGGGGTTCGGGTCAGCCTGTATCTATTACATATATACAGTCTTCCTCTTTTTTTCTTTTTTTTCCTTTCTTTCTTTATTTATTTATTTTAGGTTAAAATGGTAAGAAGTGTACAATATTTACATACAAATGCAAGTTAGTAAGAATATGGAGTTAGTGTTATATTCATGTGTTTTATAAGGGATTTTAAGCTAAAATAAATGAATAAAGATGATGAAATGCAGATTCATCAGTTACTTTCTTGGACTGGAGTTCGCCAGGAACCAGCGAGGTCTTGTGATGACCCAGAGGAAGTTTGTTACAGACCTTCTTTCAGAGAAAGGCATGGCAGATTGCAGACCTGCCACTACTACTATTGACCCGAGTATGAAGCTCTACGATGATGATACTGAGGAGGTTGACAAGAGGAGGTACAGGGAGCTTGTCGGCAGGCTACTATACGTGATGATTACCATGCCCGACATATCCTTTGTCGTGCGCAAAGTGAGTCAGTTTATGGAGGAGCCCAGGCAGGCACATATAGAGGAGCCCAGACAGGCCAAAGTGATGAGCAGGGTATTCAGAGTGCCAAGGACTTCCTAGGTCAGCAGTTTGCGATCAAGGACCTTGGTAATTTATGTTACTTTCTTGGACTGGAGTTTTCCAGGAACCAACGAGATCTTGTGATGACCCAGAGGAAGTTTGTTACAGACCTTCTTTCAAAGACAGTCATGGCAGATTGCAGACCTGCAACTATTCCTATTGACTCGAGCATGAAGCTCTACGATGATGACATTGAGGGTACAGGGAGCTTGTTGGCATGCTACTATATGTGACGATTACCAGGCCCGACATATCCTTTGCCGTGAGCAAAGTCAGTCAGTTTATGGAGGAGCCCATATAGGCACATATGGCGGAGTCCAGACAGACCAAAGTGACGAGCAGGGTATTCAGAGTGCCAATGCCAAGGACTTCCTAGGTCAGCAGTTTGTGACCAAGTACCTTGGTAATTTATGTTACTTCTTTGGACTGGAGTTTGCCAGGAGCCAACGAGGTCTTGTGATGACCCAAAGGAAGTATGTTACAAACCTTCTTTCAGAGACAAACATGGTAGATTGCAGGCATGCCACTATTCCTATGGACCCGAGCATGAAGCTCTAAAATGATGACATTGAGGAGGTTGACAAGAGGAGGTACATGGAGCTTGTTAGCATTTACTGTATGTGACGATTACCAGGCCCGACATATCCTTTGCCATGAGCAAAGTGAGTCAGTTTATGGAGGAGCCCAGGCATGCACATACGGATGCGGTTCATATGATTCTTGTTGAGATATTTGTATCTCACATTATTATTTTTCCTTATTTCTATTTCTTTATGTATCTCTCTTGTAATTAACCCAGGGCTTTTCTCCTATATAAGAGAGCACTAGGGTCTCTTCTATGGCATTCACTTCATTTATTCCAACATGGTATCGGAGCAACGATCCTAGATCGAGGTTCCCGTATCCCACCAGCCCTAACCCAACCCCCCCCCCCCCCCGCAGCCGCCGTCGGGAACACCACCAACCTCCTGTCGTTGCTACGAACCCCAGTCCCTCTTCCCATGGACGGTCGTATCGCAATATATCGGCGATATATCGGTATCGACAGGTCACCGATATATCGCTGATATGGTAGATATCGGGTATCGACAGGCAAAAAATGCACAATCTCGGTCCGATGTCGGCAATATGGCATCGATATATCGCCGATATATCGGCCATATATCGGTATCGACATGGTACCGATACCGATATCGATATGTCCTTTCATGCCTCTTCCCGACCGCCACAGCAAGTAGCCCAGCAGTCCGGGGCTACCGCTGGGGCTCTCCAGTGCCACCCAAGGGCTGCCGAACAGCTGCCCATTTACCCACGGTGGCCGCGTGATCAAACCAGTTACTCCTCTCGCCAATTCGGATCCAACTGCAGGTTCTTGTTGCAGTTTGATCGTTTCTGTTGGCCACTAAGGTCTGATTTTGTTCGGATTTCATGATTTTACACATATAAATCACGTCTTTTTACTCTAGACCACAACAAGAAGTGGTGAGGATGGTTGTATGAGTCTACAGATACAACCAATCCTCCATGTGATTGTGTAGACTCTCTAATCTCAGTCTACTCCTGGAGATCAGACTGAGAATACTTTCACCAAGGCCCTTGCTAAAGGTCCATTTCAGAAGTGTTGTTCCAAGTTGAACATGATAGATATATATGCTCCTGGTTGAGGGGGAGTGTTGAGATATTTGTATCATACATTATTGTTTTTCCTTATTTCTATTTTCTTTATGTATCTCTCTTGTAATTAATCCAGGGATTTTCTCTTATATAAGAGAGCCCTAGGTTTTCTTCTATGGCATTCACTTCATTTCTTCCAACAATTCTGAGGTATCTAAAGACATCACCATGTACGGGACTTCTTTTTAGCAGAGGCACGTCTCTTTCAGTTACAACGTGTGCAGATGCAGATTATGTTGGATATCCAAAGGATAGGAAGTTTATTTCAGGCTTCGTTGTATTCATAGGGAATTCCCTGATTTCATGGAAGAGCAAGAAGCAGATTGTGGTTGCCAGATCGAGTGATGAATCAGAATACAGGGCCATGACATAGGCTAGCACGGAGATAATGTGGGTCAGATATGTTCTTACTGACCTGAGTATAGAGGTGTCTCTTCCCATGCATCTCCAGTGTGACAATCAGGCGGCTCTTTTCATTGCCAACAACCCAGCTTTTCATGAGAGGACCAAATACATAGAAATGGATTATCACTACACTCTGACATGATATAGAAGGGTTTTATTGCCACTACTCATGTCAGCTCTGGAGATCAGACACCAGATGTTTTCATCAAGGCCCTAGCTAGAGGGCCTTATCAGAGATGTTGTTCCAAGCTGAGCCTGATCGATATTTACGCTCCATCTTGAGGGGGAGTGTTGAGAATTTTCCTATATTTCTTACTGTTATCCTATTTTCTATTTATGTTATCTACTTCATGTAATTTGCCCAATAGATTCCTCTCCTATGTGAGAGAACACAAGGGCCTCTCATTAATCAATCAAGTCTTTTCCCTCTACATGTACCAAATCAGAAACTTACGCTCAAATAAAAAGAAGGGTTTTTATCACTTGCATCCTTCTTAACTTCTGTAATTATCAGTTATGCCACTCCCTTATTTCTAATATCAATTCTATCCCTGACTTCTTACGAAATGTAGAGTTCTTCCTATTTGTAATATCAGTTAGGCCCCTACTTTACCTTAACAGAGGGGTGAAATTGTGAATTTTATAAGTCAGGAGCACAACTGATATTACAAAGAAGGGAGGGGCATAAGTGATATTGCAAACATTAAGAAGAGCACAATGATAAAAATCCTAAAAAGAATATTGAATGGCCAATAGAACAGGTTTTACAAGCACCAGTCTTTCTCCTTGGGAAAGACACCATTCCTTCTACTCAACAAGCTCAAGTTCCATCTTCCCTAACACAGGTTCCCAATGTGATTCTCTATGCTTTACTCTGGTCAAATGCATGCCTAAATAGTACGACGAAAGACCTTAACATAGCGTACAAGGAATCTATTCACACTCGTGCAACCTCTGTTGAAAGGATGAAAGGCACAAAGGTGAATTTATCGAATAAAAATCAATAAACCATAAAATCCATCATATATCTCCATAATAATCGAAAGTTGCTTAGCCTTCAAAGCAGAGCATTCTATTTTTTTTTAAAATCCAGAAGTAAGGGGGAGACACTCGAAGGTACACGCCCCAAAAAAATTATTCATCAGAGAAGGGAAAAGAGAGGGAAGAAATACAGCCACACCCCGACACTACAAAGCCATTACAACGCACAATCCTCCACCAGATTTTTAGCAAAAATCCCCACGTTCTCCTTATAGAATCTTTAGCCCGAGAACAACAAATCATTCCTAACCCGCCAAATCGCCCACAGTAAGGCCACAGGATAAAGCACCTCCTTCAGCGGCCTCCCCTTATTTGCCCGAAGCGAAATCCAGAAAGTCTGGAGGTCGTTCGTGCTGCACCAGTCCAAACCAGCCACGTGCCACACCTGAATCACCCTGGGGCACAAGAAGAAGAGGTGATCCACGGATTCAATCGCCGCATTACAAAGCAGGCACCTGTCAGAAATGGTACCTAAGAGCCTGGCACACCGATCCCTCGTCATCAGTCTCTGCCTCCTAAGCAGCCACAAGAAGAAGCCAACTCTCTCAGGAATCTTGAGGGCCCACAGAAAAGCACAATCCCGAATAATAATCTCTGACTGCGACGGCGGAGGCCGGGAGATAGCCCCAAAGGCCTTCTTGACCGTGAACGGGGCCTCCCGCCAGCACCAGTGGTCTCGCCCCCCCCCCCCCGTAGGGCGACCCACCTCCCTCACAGCATCGAGCAAGGCCAAGAAATCATCCAACCTCTGATAAGAGAAGTTCGCGGAAAAACTGGGGCACCAATTCCCATCAAACCAGCAGGCCGCCACCGAGCACGCCTTATCGTCAGCCAAAGCAAATAACCGCGAGAAACGAGAGCAAAGCCCCCCCCCCCCCCGCCCAATCGTCTGTCCAAAAGGAGAAAGACTCCCCCTTACTAAGTACCGCCCTGAAAAGCGTGGAATTCCTCAAGAACACCTCCACGACCCCCCTCCAAAAAGGGGTGGGGGAGGCCACACGGGAGATTTGTGAAGGCAAGCCCCCCCCCCCCCCACGTCATAGATCCTCCGCAACACACTACAGCACAAATCCTCCCCCGGCCCCCAAATCCTGCTCGCCCACTTAAGCAACAAAGCATCGTTTATATGCTCGATCGACTTCACACCCAGCCCACCCTCATCCATTCTGCAAGAAATATCCTCTCGCCCCACCAAGTGGATCCCCCTCGACCCTCCCCCCTGCTTCCCCCATAAGAAAGCCCGCATTCGCTTCTCCAGCCGAGTCTTGATCCCTTTGGGCATCCGCCGGTTGGACAGAAAATATATCGGAATAGACGAAAGGACCGCTTTCAGCAGAACCAGTCGGCCCCCTCTCGATAAAATCGCGGACCTCCACCCAGCCAATCTCGCCTCCACTTTCTCCACCACCCTAAGCCAATCTCTCAGCAGCGTCCTCCCAACGTTAAAGGGCATCGCCAGGTAAACCATCGGCAAAATAGGGCAGGCCGACCCCAAAGCCACCGCATACACGTCACTTTCCTGAGCCGCAAGTCCGAAAGGGACGAACTTGGACTTGCAACCGTTCTTAACCAACCCGGACAACTCGCCAAAGATCTCTAGTGCCAAGGCCATACCCCTCGCCTCGTCCAGCCCCCCCTCAATGAACAACAGTGCATAATCGGCGTACTGCAAGATTAGACCATCACACCCCCCTGGAGTACCCCCTCGAGAGGCCGTTGTTGACCATACGAGTCGCAAAATCCGATAGAACAACAGCCGACAGGATAAAAAGCATGGGTGCAAGAGGGCACCCCTGGCGTACCCCCTTCGAGGCTGAACGAACCCCCCCTCCGGACGTCCATTGACCATAATTGAAAAAGAGGCAGTGGTGACACACCGCCTCATCCACGAGATCCACACCTCCGGGAATCCCTTCCTCCTAAGCACCGACCAGAGAAACCTCCAATCAAGGCTATCGTAAGCTTTTTTAAAGTCCACCTTCCACAGGATACCACGCAAGTCTCTCATCTTCCAATCCGCAATGATCTCCGATGCAAGCGTGAGATAATCAGAAATCTGTCTCCCAGGAATGAAGGTCGACTGCATCGGGGAGATAACATTGCCAAGAATGCCGTCCAGCCGAATAGCGAGAACCTTAGAAATAATAAGATAAATAGCGTTGGAGACCGCAATAGGGCGAAAGTCGTCGATGGTAGCCGGTGCCGACGACTTGGGCAATAAAATAATAAGAGCACGATTGATCCTGTCGAAGCCCGCATTCCCCTGACAGAACTCCGAGGCCACCTCCAGCACCTCGTGGCCCACAAGATCCCAAAAGTCCTTGAAAAACGCCACCGGGAACCCATCAGCGCCAGGAGCAGCATCAGCATTTAACACCCACACCGCATCTTTGAGCTCCTCCAAGATGACATCACGAACGAGCAAGACAACGTGCGAGTCCGCCACCGCACGCGTGTCAGGGCCCAGCCACCTCCACACCCTCAGAATATTCGAGGAATACACGTCCTTGAAGTATGCCGCAATAGCCCTCCCCAACTCCATGTTCCCCTCCACGCGAGTCCCACCAATGGAGATGGATCGCAACGCATTTGTCATGTGTCTCCCACTAGCAAGACGATGAAAGTAAGAAGTATTTGTGTCCCCCTCCTGAAGCCAAACGCTTCTCGACCGTTGTCGCCATTCCGTCACGCGCTTCCTATCCTACAGAGAAACCTTCAACTGAGCAGCAGTGCGGTCGGCCAGCTCCTCCACTGTGAGATCCATGTGGTCCTCAAATGCGTCGAGACGCCGGATAGTCTCCTTCGCGTCCTTCCTAGAGGTGCATCTGGCCACCCTAGACTCCCTCTTGAAAGCCGATAGCCGAACCCGCAGCGATGATAATTTTTGTGCAAAGCGAGACGCAGCGGATCCCGACATGACCAACCCCGACCAATGCGATGTCACCAAGTCCCTGAAATTGTCCTCCAACAGCCAGCATTTTTCATATCTGAAAAATCCCCTCTGCAAAGGAGCCTCCCCCGAGCACCACAAAATTGGATTATGATCTGAACACACCTGCGGCTTGACCTCCACCGAGGCTAACACAAAAGCCTCCAAAAGTTCGTTGGAAGCCAGAAATCGATCAAGACGCGATCGGGAATTGGAACTCCTCCAGGTATACGCGGTGTCGACCGCATCCATGACCTCAAGGCCCAACGAGTCCACGGCGTCCGCAAAGTCAAGCGAGCCCGGGTCGTGGCCCCCCCACCCCCAGGCTTGTCCGAAGATAGAAGGATAACGTTGAAGTCCCCCCAATGAGCTAGGGGACTCCATCAGCAGACCTACCAGCCTCCAAGAGATCTTCCCACAATTCCCCTCGTACCATATTACAGCAAGGACCATAGACGTAAGACACCGCCATCTGAAGGGAAGAAGCCGAACATACCAGAAACACCGTCAATACGTGCCGCCCGCGTATCACCGAGTCGAGGGACATAGCCAAGGACCGACACGCCACCAGCATCCCCCCGAGGATCCCACCGCGTCGAGGGCACAGACCTGGTCCCAAACCCCCGCCCCAAAGGACCTCCAAACACCATTCGCCATAGTTTGCAGCTTAATCTCCTGAAGCATAACGATGTCGCATCCACATTCAATGCACCTGGATCCCATAATCCTCCGTTTATCCGGGTCACCGAGCCCGCGAACATTCCAAGAGAGTACTTTCATCTGGAACCTTCGAAGCTCCCAAGAATTCTGGCCACCCCCGCAGCCTCCGCAACGAGCATCTTCAAGGGCGGGCAAGGCGTGTCCTCCGTCCGCGACGACCTGGACCTATTCCGCCTTCTTTATCTCTTTCCGCTCCTCCTGTCGCTCGCCTCCTCGCCGCACACGAGGTCGGGCACCTCCAAAGCAGAGGCATCCGCAGCACCCCGTTCGAGACCACCAATAACAGTTGTCGAGGACGCTGGGACCACCCCTAAAGATCGAGCCCGAGCACTCCCCGCCTCCATGCCATGAGAGAAGAGGGAAAAATAAACCACTTTCGAAGCATCCCCTTGCGCGTCATGAAGCTCCCAAGATGGAAAAAAACCACGTCGAAGAGGTACTGGACGGCACTACCGGAGTGGGTGTTATGGGATCCGAAGAAGCCCAACCGACACCCGCACTTCGGAAACCCCCCGGATCCGCACCAGGAAAAGAGATCGCAAAAGGATCCGCGAAAAAGTCCGAGTGCTCGACCCTCAACCCTTGACCCACATCCATAACTGGCTCCAATACATACGGCGACGGTCCATGGAGACGTCTGCCCACGTCACCATGTAAAAGGAATAAATTAGACGGCGTGTATAGAAATGGGGAGGAGTTTACGAAGTGCCGCGTGCATGGAAGAGATCGCGCCGTTCCACTGAGGGAACCCCTCGAAAACCCAATCGTCAACACGGTATCCGAAGCGTCCTCGGACCCCCCACCGGTCTCTTCCCGCTGCACCTCCGGAGGGGGCGGAGGTTCGTCCACCAGCAACTCAACTTTGAAAGTGAAGCACCCGACCTCCATTTCCGCGAAGGTGCTTCTCCCTCCAATACTGTCGAGGAAGCTCTTGCTGCATTCAAACAGGATCCTCGTGTCCACCACAGACGACCCAGGCCGGAGCCCGTCGTCCAGCACAGCCCGGACCATACCCCACCGCCGTAAGGCCTTCCTCAAGCAGCCAAGCGAACGCGACAGGAAGGGAACTCCCTTTACCCTAGCCACACATACCTCCATCTCCGAACTTGCACCATCCGCAAACCGAAAAGCTCTCCAGCAGACGTTGGCGACATCACCATTGCGAAGCAGCTGATCTCTCCGGTTGGTCGATAGGTTTCGAATGCAGCAACTCGTAGCATCCAGCTTCACCACATCTCCATCGAAACTAGGGCCCAGGAACACCCGCAGATGGGAAAGAACCACGTCCAAGTCGACAGCGCCCCTCACAGCAAACCCGATCAACGTATGCATGCCCGAACCCCGATCGTCCACCCCTTCTTCATCCGCGGCCGTCGGGCGACCACCCCCTACCAAAGCTCCAGGAACACTTACATGCTTTGAGGAAGTTGCACCCCGGTACATGTTCCCCACCACCTCCGCGAAAGAAGGCCCACCCCGCCTAACCTCTGCAGCATGGACGTTGCCCCGGCCTCCACGTATCCCACGATTCACCGCTGGAGCAGACGAACGAACCACCCCACGAAACACCATGCAGGTCGCCTACCGATGGCACGTCCTCTCACAAGAGAAGCATCTTGGGGGATGGACAAAAAGAGGCCACATGACCCCTGACCCCACACCGAAAGCACCTCCGGTCAGGCTTCTTGTGAGACATTCTCGTCCACTCCCCGACTCCACCCTCCTGAGGACCCTCTTTGCAGATGAAAGCCTGCTTCTCCTCCCTTCCCCATTCAAGCACCGCCTTCCCCTTCGCACTCGTACTCGCCTTCGCACTCGCACCCGCACTCGCCTTCGCGCTCGCACTCGCCATCCCCCAAGCAGAGCATTCTATAAAGAAGAAAGTATCGTCAACATACCAAAAAATCAATATAAACAAACCATGTGTTGTGTACCCTGTAAAACAACCACCCTAGACTGCCTGAGGAACTATCACCATAAGTGTAATCATTGCCAAAACAAGGAGAAGTGGCATCAGAGGGTATCCTTGTATGATTCACTTTTAGCTTAAAGAAATCCTCTTCTGGATGTTTATTAATCCATACGAATAAAAGGCAGTCATCATGCATATCTTTATCTAACAACTCCACATGTGCTAGGAGCCCATATTGCAAAGGGATCTCTATTGAAAATCCCAATCAACTACACTGTCACTTTAGAAAAATCCAACTCCTTGTGTGTTTAGTTATGTGGGACCATCACCACATAACGTGTTTGGCTATGAGGGACCCTTACCACATGTGCTAGGAGCCCTTATTGCAAAGGCAGTCATCACGAGTGTTTGGATGTGTAGGACCCTCACCACAAAGATAGATAATGATATCCTGAACCATCTACCACCAAGGCGGTGTGAGACACTTTGGCTTCCACTTAAGCTCAAGCGAAAAATGAGGCTAAGATTCTTCAGCTACATTTTAATATCTACAACGCCAAGCAGAATGGTCGTCCTCTACACGTGTACTATTCTCACTCTGTAGCATGTTCGAGAAGCTCCATAGCTATATGCCGATTACGACATCTCTAGAGTAGCAGAAGTCTTATAAGAACTCCACAATAGTTGGAGTTTTCATGGCATGCCTTGATAAAGAGTATGATGCAGCGCGCACACAGGCTTCTCACTGGGGCTACAATACCTCCCGTGGAAGAGGCCTATAGCTGTCTCAGCTGAATTATCATGCCTTCTACGACCACTCCTCTGCCCTCATCTGTTATGGCCGCTTCTCATGGACGAGGAGGGTCGACCCAGTCTAGAGGACGCACCCCTCGTGGTAGAGGGGGTGGGCTACGTGGTCCTTGCACCTTCTGTCGTCGACCGGGACATGCAAAGGCTACATGCTACCCGAAGCATGGATCGTGTTTCGGGTGGCATAGCAGAACACATTGAGCCTTCAGAGACTCCAGTTTCCCAGGTCGATCCTCGCCTGGATGATATAGTCTCTTGTATTCGAGAGATCATGACTCCTACTGTTGGCACCACCATTACAGATACCACAATCGCAGCCAGAGCTTCTTCAAGCTCCTCATGTATCGTCTATGCTTTTACTGGTAGTACTGATGCAGACATGACAGAGTAGATTATGAGCTCTGGTGCTTCATACCTGTATGGAGACAGAGCACAGCTGAGGTCCTACAGGACTATACCACCTGGCAGATGGGTTGTCATTACTAATGGCGACCACTTACTCGTTACAGGACAGGGGGAGGTGCATTTGACGCCATCCATGTGTCTTCAGAATGTTCTATACGCTCTTGACTTCCAGATGAAATTACTTTCCATTAGTCAGACTACTAAGGATCTGCATTGTCATGCCATTTTTGACCCCTCGTCTCTTGTGTTTCAGGACATACTCATGGGCGGGGTGATTGGATGTGGTCGTGAGCAGCTGGGGCTATACAGGCTGGTCCAACCTCCTCATGTTGGCACTTCTACTATACCTACTGGACATGTCTCTTCATATATGTGGCATCTTCATTTTGGCCATCTTCCTCTGCATAAGCTGTGTCATGTTCTCCCTCAGATTTTTACGAGATCCTCCTTTCAGTGTGAGGCATGTCAGCTTGGGAAGCATCACCATTCCTCATTTCCATCCCGTCAGAGTCAGAGCAGTTCTCAATTGTTTGAGCTCCTACATTTAGACATTTAGGGTCCGAGTCGTGTTCCTGATCACCAGGGACACCGTTTTTATCGTGTTGTTGTCGATAATTGTTTTAGACTATCCTGGGTCTTTTTTTTGAAAAATAAGTCTGAAGGTGGATCTGTGATCAAGTATTTTACTAATGAAATAAGGAATATTTTTCTGCCAAAGTCAAATACCTTCATTCTAATAATGCTTTAAAGTTCTGCACTTTATAGCTTTCTTAGTTCCTTGATCTCTGGCATTGTTCATCGGAATTCGTGTGCCTCAACTTCCCAGCAGAACGATGCGGCTGAGCGCAAACACCGTCACTTACTTGATGTGACCAGAACCTTGCTGATACAAGTCGTGTTCCTCATGCTTAATGGGGAGATGTTGTCCACACTGCATGCTATCTGGTTAACCGCATGCCCTCGTCTGTGTTGGGAGAGAAGATTCCTTTCTCGATTGTGTTTCCTGATAAGTATCTTTTCTCCCTTACTCCTCGTGTGTTTGGTTCTGTTGCATTTGTTCATGATGTCTCTCCTGGTCGTGACAAGCTCTCTCCTAGAGCTGTCAAGTGTGTTTTTGTCGGCTACTCTCATAACCAGAAAGGGTAATGTTGCTTTGATCCGCTCAGGTGGATGTACTTTGTTAGTACTGATGTCACTTTCTTTGAGTCTGTCATGTATTTTTCTCCTACAGGTGATAGACTTGCTTCATCTAACTCTGATGCTGAGATCTACATGCCTCCTCCTACTGTCATACCACCTCCACCACCTCCTCCTCCATCACCACCGCTTACACCTGCTTCAGTGGCTCCTCCTTCTACTGTGACACAGTTTTTACCTCGTGTTTTTACTCGCAAGTCTCATTCAGTCCCCTTTGTACATAGCTTTGCCCGTCATCCAACACGCTTCAGTTATGTAATGAGTACATTGTTTCTACCGATAGCATTACTGAGTTGTTTGTGCAGCTGGAGGGGAACTAACAAGTTACGGACTTAACAGATGATCTTGATGTGTCGATTGCTCTTTGTAAGCCGCGACGTAAGTGTGCTACTTATTCTCTTGCAGCCCAGGTTTCCTTGAGCAGGTTGTCAGAGGATTTCAAGAAATTTACCCTGGCACTATCAACTGTAAAGATACCACGATCATATCAGGAGGTTCTTCATGACAGTCAGTGGAGGTTAACTATGGAAGAGGAAATGGCCGCTTTACAGCCACGTGGTACGTGGAGTCTTGTTTCTGCTCCAGTTGGCGCATCCGTTGTGAGATACAAATGGGTGTTCACTTTGAAACACCGTTTGGATGACAGTGTGGATCGCTATAAGCGAGACTTGTGGCACTTGAGTTCACCCAGACTTATGGGGTGAACTATCAGGATACTTTCTTTCCCGTTTCCAGACATTCTACTCTGCGTATTCTCCTCTTTGTTGCTGTGACACGAGATTGGCCCCTTTACCAGCTTGATGTGAAGAATGTCTTCCTCCATGGTGAAGGTCTACATGCAGCAGCCACCTGGGTTTGCTGCTGAGGGAGAGAGTCAAAAGGTTTGCAGGCTACACAAGGCTATCTATGGCCTTAAGCAGAGTCCAAGAGCATGGTTCCAGAAGCTCTCGGACCTGATAGACCAGCAGGGGTTTATGCGATCGATTGTTGATCACTCCTTGTTTGTGCATAGGACTCAGAGAGATACTATTGTCATTCTAGTTTATGTTGATGACATTATTGTTACAAGGAATGACGAGCAAGACATTCATGGTGCCAAGGACTTCCTAGGTCAGCAGTTTGTGACCAAGGACCTTGGACATTTACGTTACTTCCTTGGACTGGAGTTTGCCAGGAACCGCCGAGGTCTTGTGATAACCCACAGGAAGTACGTTACAGACCTTCTTTTAGAGACAGACATGGCAGATTGCAGACATGCCACTACTCCTATTGACATGAGTATGAAGCTCTATGATGATGATGACACTAAGGAGGTCGACAAGAGGAGGTACAGGGAGCTTGTTGGCAAGCTACTATATGTGGCCATTACCATGCCTGACATATTGAGCAAAGTGAGTCAGTTTATGGAGCATCCCAAACAGGCACAAATGGATGCAGTCCATATGATTCTGAGATATCTGAAGACTTCACCTGTTCTTTTCAGTAGAGGCACATCTCTTTCAGTTACCGCATGTGCAGATGCGGATTAGGTAGGGTGTCCAAAGGATAGAAGTTCACATCAGGCTTTGTTGTGTTCATAAAGAATTCTCCGATTTCTTGGAAGAGCAAGAAGCAGACTGTGGTTGCTAGATCGAGTGCTGAATCAGAGTACATGGCCATGGCATAGGCTAGCACAGAGACGATGTGGGTCAGATCTGTTCTTACTGACCTGACTATAGAGGTGCCTCTTCCCATGCACCTCCAATGTGACAATCAGGTTGCTCTCTTTATTGCCAACAATCCAATCTTTCATGAGACGACGAAGCACATAGAGGTGGACTGTCACTACACTCGTGACATGCTACAGAAGGGCCTTATCTCCACTACACATCTCAGTACTGGAGACCAGACTGCAGATGTTCTTACTAAGGTCTAGCCAGAGGGCCTTATCAGATATGTTGTTCAAAGCTGAGTATGATCGATATCTACGCTCCATCTTGCGGGGGAGTGTTGAGATATTTGTTATGATTATTGTTTTGCTTATTTTCTATTTCTTTTGTCCTCTCCTTGTAAGTTGCCCAATAGACTCATCTCCTATACAAGAGAACCCTAGGGCCTCTCACTAATCAATTCATTCTCATTCCTTCAACATTCTCCTCGTCATTCTGCCTCTTATTTCTTTTTTTTTAGTGAAAAAAGGTGACTTCCCATCACGGGGATCACCGCCAGAAAATTTCATTAAGCAAAATTTTTTAATATATTACAGGGAGATCCAAAAGTTGTAAATAGCATTACAGTGGGCCACTACATTTTCTGCATAGAATGTTTGATTATTGAAAATGAGGTCGTTTCGTCCGGCCTAGATTATCCATAGGGCCGCAAACGGCTTGGAGCAGTCATCGCTAGAGTTCATGCCCCGAGACCGGATAAAGCTCCAGAACTCCACGGTCCCGTCGCTTCGCACCCATGGAATGTCCGACGCTCTCCAGACCCACTCAGATCCACTGCACGTGAAGAACAGGTGGTTTGAGTCCTCCGCCTCATCACATCTGCCGCATCTCGTGTCTGGCAGGTTTATTAATCTCCCCCTCTGAGCCTTGTCGCAAAGGTGGCCCTTTCTCAAACACCATAGGAAAATTTTGACTCTCATCGAAATCTTTGCCGCCCAAAACTTTCAAGTCCTGTCACTGGTCCCTGTCCAGCTCCTCTTCCCTTGCTCTTAAGTCCTTGTAGACTTTTTTAACTGAAAGCTTCTTGTCGATCCACTCGAAGTGGTCTCTGTCCTGCGAGAAAATCCCAGGAGGTGGTATTTCATTTAGCATGGAGATGTAATGCTCCGCCCTTCGATCAGAAAGGTCCGCCAGGAACTGCAGTAGCCAGGTCTCACCATCCACAAGCTGTGAGAGCGTGACCTCCTTTGTACTTGCCAGGGCAAAAAGCCTTGGAAATCTACCTTCCAAAGTGCCCTCTACAGTCCAGTCATCACGCTAGAAGCGAAATAGGTGTTTGTTCCCCGCCTTTGGCCTGAGCTTTTGCATCAATAACGACAGTACAACGCAGATACCAGCCCAGAGCGGAGACTCATATCTCACTCTCTTGGCTGCCAGTTCGCTACCCACTCAATACACCTTTCTTATCAATGTAGCCGCCAACGAGGTAGAAGGGCCCCAAACACGAATCACCCATTTGGCAACTAGCGCCACGTTCATACTTTCCAAGTCACGAACTCCAAGACCACCGTCGTTTCGCCCCCTGGTGATCTCGTCCCACCTTACGAGGTGCATTCCTAAGCCCTACTGCTTCCGGTAACACCAAAAAAACCTCCTCATCAACACTTCTATTTTCCTTCATACGCCTGCCGGCATCGGTCTAGTAGAGTAGAAAAAGATTAAGATAGCCGAGAGTACGTGCTTCAGAAGAACCAACTTGTCCCCTCTAGATAAAGTGGCAGCTTTCCACCCCGCCAACCTTTGATCTATCCTCCGGACCACGTCATCCCAATCTGCACTCTTGAGCTTCCCAACAACCAGGGGAAGTCCCAAATATGGGATGAGAAGGTCCCCCAACCCACAGCCCATAATCTCCGCAATGTTGTCTCGTTCCGCTGCATCCATCCCAAAGGTGATAGTTGTTGACTTGTTCTTGTTGATCTCCAATCCCGATAACTGGCCAAATATGTCCACCAGATGCGCCGCATTAGCACTCTGACCCTCAGTGCCCCCCATGAAGAGTATTGTATCGTCAGCATACTGCAATAAGGGAATAGAGATTTCCTCCTTACGTAAGCCCCCGCACCACCCCACCTCGATCGTCTGCCTGAAAAGAAACCCCATGGCATCCGCCACCAGAACGAACAACATAGGCACCAGTGGACACCACTGCCTCACCCCACACTGTGGCTGAAAGAATCCACCCTCCGATTTGTCGTTCACCAAGATAGAGTAGGAGGAAGTCGACGAGTCGTGACACATCTCTTCATCCAGTCCACCCACAAATCTGGGAACCCTCTCTTCTGCAGGGAGGTCCACAGGAATCTCCTGTCCACACAATCATAGGCTTTTGCATAATCTATCCGCCATAGGGCTCCTTTCGTCTTTGTGCGTCTCCAATCTAAGCAGATTTCTGAAGCCATTACCAGACCATCCGCCATGTGTCTCCCTGGAATAAAAGCAGATTGCCCCTGGAGTATCACCGAGTCTAGGACCCCTTTCAGTCCGTTTGCCAAAATCTTGGCAAGAATCAGATAGATCGCATTAGAGAGCGCTATCGGCCTAAAGTCTTCCACACGCACAGGATTATCTTTCGTGGGCAGCAGGAAGTTACAGGAGTGCCCTGTTGATCTTCTCGAGTCCTCTATTTCCATCCTTAAATTCATTCAACACCTCTAGGACCTCCTCCTTCAGCATGCCCCAGAACTCACGGTAGAACAGCATCGGGAAGCCATTCGTGCCAGGAGATCCATCTATGTTCAGATCTTAAACTGCCCTCCGAGCTTCTTCCTTTGAGAACGGGGAGAGAAGACCCTCCGCCTGAGAGTGTGACAATGTCTCCACCCCCGTTCCCAACCAGACCCACCTGCTTCCCTCTTTCCTCCGCGTGGCCCCCACGAAGTGGCCCCTCAGGGCATTCCCGATCGCCACCTCGCCCGAGATTCGAGCTCCCCCCACCTCAATTTAATTCTGCCTCTTATTTCTTGTTGATGCAAATAAGAATTTATAACGATAAAAGAATAATTTTACTGTGGGAGAAATTGGAGTGAGGGAGAAGGGAAAGCGCCCCGTTTACGCGACATTCGGGAAAGAACCGCGTAGATCGCATGGAGGGAGAAGAGAGAATGAAGAGATAAATGAGATAATTCTCTGATTTAATTGACTCTTGTTAGAAAATAATACAGCTCTGATACCATGTTAGAAAATAGGAATGCGGAAGTGATTTGATAAACAGAGCACTAAATCAAGAGATATGAAACATGAAGACAAGATTTTACGTGGAACCCTACTCTCTAAGGAGCGGGACGAAACCACAGGAGAAGGCCTCAAAGGGCCATATGCTTCATTATTTTTTCTCATCTGAATATAATGGGTGTGGGGGTCTATATATAGCCCCCACTGAGTCTCCGCGTCTCCAAACTGGTAGATGTGGGACGAAATAACTGGATGGGGTAAATAGATTCTGGAGAGATCCATTTACCCATCTCCCTCATAAGTGACGCATATAAACAATACTCTAACACTCCCCCTCAAGCTGGAGTATGCAATGATCAGCTTGGACAAACAGAAAGAAAACTCAACACAGCTACAAGACACTACAGACAATATCAACTCAACGCGTACAACTGTCGGTTGCTGTCGAGGACGTTGCTTCTCATATCGTGCGGGTGAGGAGGATGAACGGGATGGAGTGTGAGTCAACTGAATATCCTCGTCGGAGAGCATGTGCTTTGTATTGCGCCTGTCAGAGTCACTGCAACTGAAATGAGTCTCTACACGAAGAAATCGGGCCCGCCACAACATGTGGACAACTGCTCTTGTTCTGATACCATCTTAGAAAATAATATAGCTCTGCTACCATGTTAAGAAAAATGCTGACTCTGGTGAGGATATCTTCGTTCCTCCACCTCTGATATCTCCACCAACAAGTCATTCATTTTTCCCAACAACTCTGAATTTGAACTGTCGAATAGTGTTCCCTTTGCTCCCTTTATATACGAAGGAAGAGGGAATTACAATCAAAATTAAAAGAAAATAAATAAAATAAAAATCCTAACAAATCTTAATTATCCTCTAACCTGCCTAACAAACTAACTAATTAAATCCTAAATGGATTCTAACAAATTTAACTAATTAACAATCTTTCTTCTACAAACAAGAAATGCACTACATATTTTTTCTGATTATTATCAAGAGTTTTTTTCCTGTTTTTTGATAGTCGCGAAGGTTTCTCTTGGAAAGAGAAAGGGGTTGTCGAGGGAGTGGAAAAGGGGGGTAGGTAGACTTTGCTTGTTTGGTGTGGGAGGAATCCTTTGTTAGGAGATGACGGGAGGAAAGGCGGGAACAAGATCCTCCGCTTAGTGGGGGCAGCTGCTCTATCTATAGGGCCCGAAGAAAGAAAGTCGACCGCCAAGTAATGGTGCCCAGTCATTTCAACCTCATCACGGCCCCCTGAAACAGACCCCTGGTCAATCGCCCAAGACCTCAACCAACCTGCCTTGCTTTTCCCCTTCTGCTATCAACTATTCACCTATCCCGGCATCCCACTTCCGTCATCGAGCCTCCGCATATATAAGGAAGTTGGGGGTTCGGGGGAATGAGGCCGTGAACCTGATGGGGATCTTCTACTCGCGATAGATGTTCGAGGTTCGCGTCTGGGGTTCTTCCGGGCTAATAGAAAGCGATGTTCCTTTTTTCGAAAGTTCAAGAAGAAGCAGCTATTGACTCAGCCAAATAAAAAACATCTCCCCGAGAAAGTCAAGGAAATCTCATCCGCATCGAATGCAAGTTGCGTTGAGGGAAGGTGCCGGGCGATAGCATTCCTTCTTCTTTGAGAAGAGTCGCCCTACTACTGAATGATTAGCGGTTCATCCCATGGTCTCTTCGATATGCTCTTTCCTTATGACTCTCCTCCTGTTATCGGATACAGGTAGACAGAGGAGTGTGAGGTGCATTCGCTATGACCTTAGGGGGTCTGAGGTGGGGAGGAAAAAAGATGCAGCAGGAGCTGGGGGTTAAAAAGCGCCTTCGCGAAAGAAAAACCTCCTTCCTCTTCTCTAAATAATATTATAGGCGTTTGAAAATGTTCGAAATCTTTTTCGTTTTTAAAGTAGAAGAAAAATGTGGGGTAGGCCTACTTTCCTCCTTCTGGGTCCGTCGTTTTCTATTTTGACTAATCCGAATCCGTGTACTGAGTCGAACTCTCTCCATTCTTGGCAGAGGGACATGACCGCTACTATATACTATTATATTCCGAGGGATAGAGGAAGAGAAGATTTCTTTACTCGGGCATTGATTGAGGTAGTCAAATATGATGCTTGACATCGGAGATTTCTTGGTATTGTATTCCGGAGAAGTAGCCCATCCCATTCTGAATCTACGCAAAGATAAATATCTATAACCCAATCAAAACTAGACTATAGAGCCGAATCAATCTACTCGGACGTGGTACTCTGAAGGAAGGGAGCAGAGGCTAAGCATAGCCTCAGGCTTCAAGTAGGACCCGAGTGGAAGGTCAGGGCAAGAGTGCGAATAGCATTCCTGCTTCCCGCTTATATATCTAGTCGCGACGGGGAAGGTAAGGAGAAAGAGGGTGCGGATAGGCATAACTAGACTATCTATGAGAGGGAACCCTCGCGCATTACTGTCCAAACCCTAGCCTCTCTTCCCGGTGCTGCTAAGTCCAGGTAAGATAGGAAGGAGTGCGGCAGTGAACACTAGGTCCTAAGCGGGGAAGTGCGCTGGGAATTTGAGATCACAAAAGATCCCATTATCTTAAACAAAATTGCAACGACTCAAATAACTGAAAATAAAAACAACTCTAAATAAATGAAAATTAAATCCTGATTATTTATTTCGCGATACATCAACTCTCTGTCGCTTCGAAAAAACTCATCTCATGATGATTTGCTTGAACCTCGGGCTAGAGACGTGGAGAATTTCATCATCTTTCAGTTGGTGTGCTACATTCACCTTTTTTCAGCCTCTTCTTATAATTTTTCCCCACTAAAGGGCGGAAACGTAAATGTTCTACCCCTTTACTTAAATACCGTCCCCCTTTCATCCACTTCTCAACTTTAGCCTTCTCATAGAGATCTTTTGAAAGAGGGTTGTCTTTATAAATTTTCCCAATTAGTTCCGTATCCCTTAATTGGTGGGATCTGATTTCCTCGTGAGAGGCTCCCTCCACACAAGCTAGGGTTCCTTCTCCTCCACAAATAGGGCGGCGGCAGCAGCTGATTGAGAGGAGGTGGTGGCGACCTCAAGGGATCGGGCATGGGCGGTGATGGTGGCTTCGCCGCATGATGATCCTAGCAGCAATGGGATGGCGGCAGCAGGATGATGGTGTGGTCACGGCTCAGGTAGCGGATGGTGGTTGCTTCGTGGGCCAGCGGTACGAGTGGTGGGTTTAGGGTGACAGGGGCGGATGGTAGCAGGATTGGAGTTGGGGTTTCGTCGGTAGAAGAGGGCTGCGACGGGATTTGTGGGGTCGTTGTGGTGGCGGAAGGGGCCTGTGAGGGGGCTAGGGGTTCACCAACAGTGGGGGGTTGGCGTCGAGGACCTACGAGAGGGTTGCGGGTGTCGGTGGAGATGATAACACCGGTAGAAGCCAGTCAGAATCTTGTTGGACAGCAAGCAGAACGTCGTTGATGCCTCTTTTTTCTTATTTTTCTTCATCATAAACTCGGACAGCGGCTTTGATGGCAGGAGATTTCGATCCGACGGCACTCAGAGTCTGAAAATAACAACTAAATCTTGTAGATTTGATTGAAATTCGAGCAATATGGACATCAACTCTTTGTTGTAGCCTTCGTCGGTTCGTCGTTTACGTTTCGACGAACGATAGTTTTTCCTTACATGTGATGCAGCGTGATCACAAATTAGAGGGCCGCATTTATTTAATTAATGAATCGTCAATTTTAATTACGTTTTTAGTGGTCGTAATGGTCTAATTGAATAATTGAGGTCGCCTGTGATCTCAACGTTTATTTCGTAGATTTTAATTGCAATTTTGGTCAATTAATTAGTTAGAGTCTAATTAGAGTAATTAGAGGTCAATTGAAAGTTGTCAGAGTCCAATTAGGATAAAGTTGGTTGTCAATTTTAATTTGTTTACTATTTTTGTAAACCATCTCTCCTATATAAAGAGATGGTAGTCCAGTATTTTTATGGAGTCAAGTATTATGAAAAACTAAATTTTGGTAGAAAATAATTGGTGGAAGAAGAAATTGGAATGGTTGAGAAGAAGAACACGCCTGTAGCGCGGGGTTGAAGGAGGAGAACCGCGGAGATCGCGTGAGGAGAGAGGAGAGAGAGAGGGAAAGAGCTAACAATCTCAATTTTTCATAATACTTGACTCCATAAAAATACTGGACTACCATCTCTTTATATAGGAGAGATGGTTTACAAAAATAGTAAACAAATTAAAATTGACAACCAACTTTATCCTAATTGGACTCTGACAACTTCCAATTGACCTCTAATTACTCTAATTAGACTCTAACTAATTAATTGACCAAAATTGCAATTAAAATCTACGAAATAAACGTTGAGATCACAGGCGACCTCAATTATTCAATTAGACCATTACGACCACTAAAAACGTAATTAAAATTGACGATTCATTAATTAAATAAATGCGGCCCTATAATTTGCGATCACGTTGCATCAACATGCCTGCACGAACATCTGTACCGGATCGTCAGATCGTGAGGACGATCTGTAGGCCATGTTCTGATGCCAATTCATGCAAATAAGAATTTACAAAAAAATACTTTTGTGGTGGAAAAATTATTTGGTGGAAGAAATTGGAGGGAATGAGAAGAGAAAGCGCGCCGGTTGTACGAGATTCGGAAAGAATCGCGTATATCGCGTGGAGGGAGAAGAGAGACGGAAGAGATAAATGAGATAATTCTCAAATTTAATTGACTCTGAATTTGAACTGTCGAATACTATTCTCGTTGCTCCCTTTATATACGAGGGAAGAGGGGATTACAATAAAAACTAAAAGAAAATAAATAAAAAAATCTAACAAATATTAATTATCCCCTAACCTGTCTAACAAACTAGCTAATTAAATCCTAAATGGATTCTAACCGATTTAGCTAATTAATTTGATATCACAAAAAAACTAATTATTTTAAATAAAATTGCAATGACTCAATAAGCTGAAAATAAAAACGACTCTAACTAAATGAAAATTAGACCCTATTTATTTATTCCATGTTGCATCACTTGTCCTCCACTACGACCTTATGCTGCATCAATCCTTCCCCAAGTTGATCTACGAAACGAATATCGGAATCCTCTACCTTGCCTAATTTCTGTCACCGTGGAGTTCAGTCCTATGTTGCCTCCACCTACATAGCCTTTGTTGTTCTCATTTAGACTCTATGGTGCCTCCACCTCCGTTGCCTTTGTTGTTTGTTAATCTTGTTTAGACTTGAATATATTTTCTTAGCACGACTAGCTTTGCCGCCGCCTATATGTTACGTGCCCCTCAAAAACCTCAGTCTGTCCAGCACTCAGTGACCATCTCCCTTGGCTGGAACTCCTGAAATTACGACGTTTAAGATTTAAAATAGAATGAAAGATGGAAGCCTCCACGAAAACCCCAGATCAAACGTGTGATGCAGCGTTTGTTTAGGTAGACCCTTAACCGAAGACATGAAATTGTTGTACCAGACCTGAAGATGTCAAGAATCTGTCAAATGACAAATAGGACTTAGAATCCTTAAAATGTACTTATAGTTAGAATCCTTAAATTGTACTTGTTGAACATTGTGGAGAGAAATGAATGAATAGTATTCAAGGCCATAAGATTCTCTTATATTGAGAGGAAAACCCTGTAGGGCAAGTTACAAAAGAAGAAATAAGAAAAGCATAAATACAAATATAGGGTGGATTAGTTGTTCATGTACAATTCATGTACAATCAAGTAGACAAAGATTCAGTAGTCAATGCACATTCCTTCAGATACCATTTTCTTCCACGCTCTCAGCGGTCAAGCAAAGCTCGGTCTGAATGAGTTGATGCATTCACTTGATCCATCTCTCAATTCTGAGGGTCTACACCCATCTCATTTGGCATTACCCACCTCTAGACAATTGCATGCCGCTCGTGACTCACAACTTCTTATGAGCTTTACGCATTCACTGAAATGGTCATTGTGAGAAATCTAAACGGCATTATTATAAATAATCACAAAATAACTGTCACTAATAAAAGAGAACCATAAGAAACTTTTTTCAAACACAGCACCTCAAATCTCATGTCTACTACCAGTTCTATAATTTTCTTAGCTTTCGGAAAGCCTTGCTCCAATTCACTATTTTACGTATACGATTGGGAAGGAGGGACCAGTGGGTTATCTTCATTTTCCCGGGTAAGGTTGTGAAATCATATTGGTCATGATAGGCTTTGTCCGTGCTGGAATGGGCGGTTATATGATCTCTTTTTTTAGTTTCACCAGTATCTTGGTAGACCGCCAACAACAGTAGTAAATCAGTGATCTACAGTGGACCTTATCCAATTAAATACGAATAAATAAATAATATAAAAGATAGGCCTATTATAAACCATGGTTGATAGTAACTATGGAAATATTAGTTATCTTCTATCTTTTTAATAATTTTCTTTTCTTTCTATCTATATTAGATATTGTATAAGTTGCCTGGCAGGTTTCTCTTCTATATAAGACTACACTAAGGACTTATGAATAAGCAACTTATTATTTTCTCTTTACATGTATCAGAGTGACGCTCTTAGACCGGAGTTTTGTACTCCAAGCCCAAACACCACCTGCCGCCCTCTCTTGCACGTGAAGCCACCTCTCTCTCTCTCCTCTGCCACCGCCAACCTCCCCACCCCCACCGTCGCCACCTCGGAGGGGTTCCTGCGCCACCACAGGCCCCAGCCCCCCTTCTCGGAGGGCTCCTGCAACGCCACCAACGTCGTTGGTGGCCACCGCCGTCACCGTCAGCCCTCTATTGCGCCGTTCAGCCATTGACGGCCCTTCGTTGGCCCGTGATAGGCCCCCTAGGCCTACAATAGGAATCCTAGGAACCTTCTAATCATCTTCGATGCCACCCAGACCAGCTGTGCAGTCTGATTTTGGACAGAAAATGTAATTTCAGACCAATAAATCACCTTTTTAGACCCTAGCGCAGATCAAGTATTGACGAAGATGGTCGAATGAGTCTACATGTACAACCAATCCTCTATATGATCTTGTAGACTCGCTCGGATCGGTCTACTACCCATACGAGTTCTGTTTCGGTCTCCTTTTCCATCATGTCAGAAAACAAGAGTGATGTCTTCTCTTCGTTTGGTGTCTTCAACGGCCCGGCTCCCATGGTGAAGATGGATGGGACGAACTATGAGTTGTAATCCATGCGGTTCTTGACACTCATGCAGTGCAATAACAAGGAGCACATTCTAACACAGCCAAAGCCAATGGATAAGATTGGGGAGAATGCTTCGTGGAAGCAATATGACGTATACGCATGTATTTGGCTCTCTAATACTCTTACCACACGAAAAATGGAGGCCAAGATTCTTTACCTATAGTTCGATATCTAGACGACCAAGCAAAATGGTCATCCTCTTCACACCTTCTACTCTTAGCTTATTGGCATGTTCGAAAAGTTCCATAGCATCATGCTCGCGACCGCATCTACTGAACACAGATGATGTATACGAACTCCACGATGGTTGGAGTTTTCTTAGTTGTTCTAGATTCTCGGTACGAGGCAGCACGTATACAGCTTCTAATCGGTGCAACCATACCTCCAACGGAGGAAGCATACAGTCGCCTCAGCAAGATTATTGTCCTACCTTCAGCCACCACACAAGCCTCCTCGGCGATGGCCGCATCTCGTGGTAGGGGAGGTACTACTCAATTAAGAGGGCACAGTCTCCATGGCAGAGGAGGCGGATGTCCGCATGGTCCTTGCACCTATCGCCGTCGTCTAGGACATTCTTAGGATATATGCTATTAGAAGCATGGATATCCTACCTCCGCTCATGTGGTCGAGCAAATTCAACCTCCTGATAATTCAGCTACTCGCTCAGATTCGTGACTTGATGACATTATCTCCTGTCTGAGGGAGATAATGGCTCCTGCTACAAGGACCACTACATGTCTCCAAGATGTTGCAGTCGCTATAAGAGCTTTTTCAAGCTCCTCAGGTATGGCATATGTTTTTACCAGTTGTAGCGGGACAGATATGACAGAGTGGATCATGGACTCGGGTGCTTCACACCATCTACGTGGAGACAGAGTACAGTTCAGTTCATACAGATCTATACCCTCTATAGATGGGTTGTTATTGTGAATGGTATTCATTTACCCATTACAGATAGGGGAATGTTCATTTGACATCATCCATACGCCTGAAGAATGTGCTATATACACATGATTTTCAGATGAATTTACTTTCTATTAGTCAGATCACTAAGGATCCGCATTGTCATGCCATTATTGACCTCTCTTCTCTTGTGTTTCAGGGCAACTCACGAGCAAGGTGATTAGATGTGGTCGTAAGCAGGGGTGGATCTACAAAATGGTCCAGCCTCCTAGTGTTGGTTCATCAACAGTTCTTACTGGATCAGTCTACTCTCATCATACTTGCGGCATCTTCGCTTTGGCCACCTTCCTCTACAGAAATTGTGTCATATCCTCCCACAAATTTTCACGTGCTCTACATTCCAGTGCGAGGTTTGCCAGCTTGGGAAGCATCACACTCTTCTTTCATTGGTCGTCAGAGTCGTAGCAGTAGTCATTTATTTGAGCTTGAACATTTAAATATTTTGGGACCCAGTCGTGTTCATGATCACCAGGGACACCATTTTTATCTAGTTGTTGTGGATGATTATTCTAGACTTTCTTGGGTTTTTCGGATGAAAAACAAATATGAAGACAGGCATGTCATTAAATCTTTTTATTAATGACATCGGACCTCGTATGCATACACTTCTCAGTAGAACGATGTTGTTGAACGTAGACACCGTCATTTACTTGATGTGACTATGATACTTTTGGTCCAGAGTCATGCTCCTCACCCTTTTTGGGTGATGCAGTTCTCATTGCTTGCTATTTGGTGAACCCGTGTTATTTTCCGTCTTAGGAGAGATGGTTCCTATCTCGATTGTGTTTCCCGAGAAGGACATGTTCTCCCTCACACCATGAGTGTTTGGCTCAGTTGCCTTTGTTCACCATCTGACGTATGGTCATGGCAAGCTCTCCCCTAGAGCTGTCAAGTATATCTTTGTAAGTTACTCTCATGCTCAGAAGGAGTATCATTGCTTTCATCCAGTTCGACGGAAGTACTATGTTAGTGATGATGTCACATTCTTTGAGTCTATTATACATTTCTCTCCTACAGGTGACAGGTTGACTACATCAGATTCTGGCGAGGGATCTATGTCTCTTATATCACCACCACCTCCAGTACCTACACCACCTCCGCCACCTCTGCCACCATCACCTGCTCCTATGGCTACCCCTACAACACCACCTAGTACGTTCACCCAATTGTTTCCCTGTTTCTATGTTCACATGCCTCACATGGTTCCCCATGCTCGTGGGCCTTCCCCATCATCTAACACGTCCCAAGTATGTAGTGAGAACATTGTTTCTACTGATGGTGCTGCTAATTTGTCCATGCAGCAGACTTCTTTATAGGATGAGAAGGTTCTCTCCCAATAGGGTGGTTTACATGTTGAGTAAGAAATAGGTGATCTTGATGTGCTTATTGCTCTGTGGAAGCGGCGACATATTTGTGCTACATATCCTCTTGCAGTCCATGTTTCTTTGGGACGACTTTCAGAGGATTTCAGGATGTTTCTCGTGGGATTGTCAGCTATGGAGATACCACGGGCATATCAAGAGGCGATAAAGGACAGTCGGTGACGTCTCGTCATGGAGGAGGAGATGGTTGCATTATAATCACGTAACACATGGAGCATTGTTACAGCTCCTATAGGAGCATCTATTGTGCGATGCAAGTAGGTGTTTACAGTGAAGCACGGAGCATATGGCAGTGTTTATCGCTACAAGGCGAGGCGAGTGGCTCGTGGGTTCACCCAGGCATATGGGGTCGACTATCATGATACTTTCTCTCCAGTGGCTCGACATTCTACACTATGGATCCTTCTATCTGTTGCAGTGACACGAGATTGGTCCCTATATCAACTTTATGTGAAGAATGTATTTATTTATGGTGACTTACAGTAGGAAGTCTACATGTAGCAGTCACCCGGGTTCGTTGCTGAGGGAGGGTGTCAGAAGGTTTGCGGACTTTATAAAGCTACCTATAACCTTAAGCATAGTTCAAGAGCATGGTTTCAGAAGCTCCCAAATTTGATATAGAAACAAGGATTCGTGTAATCAACTTCAGATCATTCATTATTTGTTCGGAGGTCTTAGAGAGGTATAGTTGTCATATTAGTTTATGTTGATGGTATCGTTGTTATAGGGGATGATGTGCAAGGCATCCAAGCAGCTAAGGATTTCATTAGTCAGCAATTTGTAACCAAGGACCTTGGACTACAACCACTACTCCCATGGACCCGAGCATGAGATGACACTGAAGAGGTAGACAAGAGGATGTACAAGGAATTTGTCGGGAAGCTCTTATACACGACCATCACCAGGCCAGATATATCCTTTGTAGTGAGCAGAGTGAGTCAATTCATGGAACAACCTAGACAATCACATATAGATGCAGTCCATATGTTTTTGAGGTATTTAAAGACCTCTCTTGTTTAGCAGTTTCGCATTCCTTACTCGTTACAGCTTGCTCAGATGCAGATTATGCAGGGTGTCCCAAGGACAGGAAGTCTACCTTTGACTTTGCAATGTTCATAGGGAGTTCCTTGTTATCATGGAAGAGCGAGAAGCGGACTGTGATCGCTAGGTCTAGTGCATAATCAGAGTACAGAGCCATGGCATAGGAGAGTACATAGATGATATGAGTCATATCCGTCCTTACTGACCTAGTTGTTGAGGAGCTTCTTCCCATGCACCTCCAATGCAATAACCATGCTACTCTTTTCATTGCCAACAACCCAACCTTCCATGAGAAGACCAAGCATATCGAGGTATATCATCACTACACTCGACACATGATTCAGAAGGGTTTCATCTCCACTCTCATGTCAGCTCAAGAGAACAGGCAACAGACGTATTTACCAACACCCTAGCTAGAGAGCCATTCCAAAGATGTTCCAAGCTGATCATGATTGATATATATGCTCCAACTCAAGGGGGTGTTGAAATATTAGTTATATGTATTCTCTCTTTTTTCTATCTGCATTGTGTAATTTGCCCAATAGAATTCTCTTCTATATAAGAGAACTCCGGAGTATCATGAATAAACAACTTATTATTTTCTCTCCACGGTAACATTTAAATTACGGCAGATTTCAGAGCATGACAAAAATGCGGTCTAAGGTAACTGACAGAAATTGTTATAAGGTAACTGGCAGAAATTGGCTTCCTAAGCATGTTGTGTGTGCAATGTCAAAACAAGTGGAAACAAGATAAACTAAACTAGTAACAAGCTAAGGATACAAGGATTGGTTTAAAAAAGGTGAGCCATCAATTTGATTAATTTGATCCGGGTAAAAATATGGATTTGCCATAATTAAATTTATATTTTCCTATTGGGACGGAGACATAGAGAGCCATGACATTATATGTGTATTCTAGGCCCAATAATTAGTGAAGCTGTCCCTGTTTTGCTTACATTTTTCAACTCGGTACTCGTAGTGCGGGAAATAGAAGATAGTTTAGAGGAGGTTATGCACTTATGATCGAGGTAGATATGAGGGAAGAAGGGTTCAACTCTTCAGGGTCATCTGTGAAATGGAAAAAAGAGGAAAATTATGGTGTCCCTTCTGGTGTGAGGAGTCATTGGATGCCATGGCTTGTTTTGTACAGTGGATCCAGTGAATGTGATTTCCGTTTACTAGAATGTGGGAGAATCTCCTATGGTCGAGTCTTTGTTGCCCATCTGGACATCTATTTTGGAGATCTTAGAGAGGTTGTCCCTATGCTATTGAGAAGCAATACTCGTTCTAACTGAGAATGAAAATCACGTGTCTAATCCATACGAATAGGAGAAAGAGAACAAACTTGGTTCTAAAAGGCACATGAGTCTGAATGTTATTGTGAATATGCAATCGACACTACAATAACGAGGTACATGTGTAAGTGCAGCATTGATTGGTGCTAGAAATGGTAGCAATGACGCAACTTAGACCGGATATATTGCAACCTAGAAACGATGTACTCTTTTCCTCTCAGCGTTCTATCGTGAGAATGTTTGTGCTCATTCAAGGACCGTCCTAGAGTCCGGCTTCTGTAAGATCTTTCTGTTTCTTATTTTTTTTAATATAAGTTTTTGGGGTGGACACCATAGCGTATTCCCCCCTTTTTAGTCTAAAATATATATGTTGCAACCTAGAAATCATCAGGCAGCTCTTTTGCTCCATCGGGATCTCAAGGGTCAATTCTACATATGACATCTCCCGGGACAATCATGTTGACAACATAACAAAGTATAATTATGATATGGTTATGGCTCATTTAGATAAAGTGATGAGAGCCTGGGACAATGCTGACATCAATCATGGATGAATTAAAAATAGTAAACCATGCTCTGTGAGCTTTATTTAAGCCGCAAAAAACATGTTGCATCTGGCAAATTGTGGTTTTAGGAGTAAGTTTACATAGCGGTGGATGCGTATATAAACTCTCTAAAAGCTCGCAATTCAAATATTTTTTTTTACATGTAGTCAATATAAACTCCAAGATTGAGAGGTACACCCCACAAGAAGAGCTTGAGAGGCAAAACCCACAAGAAAGCACGGATACAGGTAAAATGAGCAAAAGTCTCTTCCATCCGAATTTTAGTTGAAGCCCTTTTGCTACAAGATGGGCTTGGCAGTAACCCATGGATCCAATAAATTTATATTTATTAGTTCCTATTAATTGTAATTCCGTTGTGACAGAGGTCTGCAGATCTTTAGGTTTTAAATTTTTCTAAAGCATGAAATTACATAGCCTCCCGCCAACAGTGTCACATTGGAGAAACAATTCTAATGTTGTAAACAAGCTGCCCGGCCAACTTTTACAGTGATGAGGTCGAATTGATGTGGTAGTGAACTGGAGGTTGAATGGATTCAGTTAACGAATATTGGTTCGACATATTAGGTATAGGTATCACCCAGGTAGATCACTAGAGAATGAGCATGGCAGTACTAACTACTAATTATAGAGTCCCTTTGCAAAGAATCTGAGAGAAATTTTGATAAATTTAAAAATATGACACAATCACGGAATAGAGACGTTTAGAACTTTAGATGGTCCTTGCAAATATTTTGTTATCGATGGCAGGCCCAAGAAAGCAACAAAGTCAATAGATATGTTGCAGTTAATTACTTTTAGGGGGTTGAAGTACGGGAAAAAGGTACAACCAAAGACATGGTATTGCATGTAACTCTGGAAAAACCCCGCCCATACGCTAAAAAGGCGCTTGATTGCCTGCAACATGCCGCAGACAAGGAATTTATGGCAAAACAACCGAGCGAGCCTCTTCGTCCCCATTATATGTTTTGGGCGTTTTGCTGATATAAGCATCTACATGTCACAGTCCAAACTAAGTAGAAAGGAAAGAATGACGAAATAAAGGAAGGATGTAAGTAAATAAGATTATGATGTAGTGTAGTGTTTAGAACCGCGAGAAAAGTAGGGCGCAGGTCCTTGACGATGGTTCTGATCTCGAAGTAACAGGAATTCTGGAACTCCCCACTCGGCATCTTCCTCTTCCGGGTGGAACCAGCCATCTTCTGCGGCTTTATCAGGGTTTGTGCCGTGGGGTTGGGGTAAAAAGGAGGGAGCTGCTGGCCGCTGCCTGCTGCCTCCATCCCTCACAAAGCTGGGGAGAGGGGAAACAAATGAGAGGGGAAACTGGGTTTTTATCAAAATATGGGAGGGGATCTTCCGTTGGTGTTTATTTTTTTTTCTTAGACCAATGCTCTGTCTATGTATTTCAAATTTCGTTCAATCCTTATCTTAATTGGGGCATTTGAGTCGAGAATTAAGCAACTTAAATTCCATTTAAGGAAGATACGATCTTCAAATCATTCATATAAAATAGCAAATAAGTTTGAATTGGAGCGAAATCTGAAGAATATGTAGAACGTTAATCTAACAATCTACATGGTTGGATTTTGGGATTGGATTCGCAAAAAAAAACTAAAAGACCTTATAGCACCAGAGGGTATTCTCCCTCAAAATATAACAATGGAATGATGCAAAAAAATAAAAAATAATCACCGGATAAAATGCGCTTATTAACCTTTTATAGCAAGGATTTAAAAAAAACACTCTAGCAACATTTTTAGCAAAATTTTTAGTTGTCAAACCTTTAGGTCATGTTCGTTTGCAGAACAAACGTTGGAATAAGGGGTCAATTCTCTGCCCGATGCAGTTCCCAAGAGTACGGTTATTCATATCCATATCTCATTATTCAAGCTTACATATCCTTATTCCACATTATACTCATTATTCCTATCTTTAAGTCAAGCAGAGAATGGACCCTTATTCTCCATCCTTACTCGTGATTATTTCTGAACCAAATGCCCCCATAGATACCGCATCCTTTATCATTAAGCTGGTATTAGTGTTCTCTATTGAAACTATTTGTTTGTGAAATTCATCCTTTACTGAAAAATACTTCAGCTCCATGTGTTTTGCACTCTTAAAGTACATGTCATTGTTTAAGAAGAAGATAGCTACAACAATATCACAATAAAAATTCAAAAGCTTAGCGATGTTGCGATAATTTCAAGTCCTGGTACAAAATTGTGCAACCACGGTCCTTGAACTATAGCCCTGAAGCATGTTAAAAAATTAACCTTGATATTTGAAGAGCTTCGCACTTTTACATGACATTACCCCTCCAACGAACAAAAATAAACTTTATTGTGTTTATGCATCTTGTGGTCCATACACTTATACGTGTACATGAGTTTGAGATCTTTGATTCCATGTAAGTACGTGAGAACTTTCTGTACAGGTTTCAGTGGTCCATACCGGGATTACTTTTATATTGACCTAACATGCATTCAGCAAAACCAATGGCATGTTAGGTACATGCATGAGTGTGCATCATTCTCCCAACCACTGATGGGTAAGGAACCATTTTCATTTCTTTATGTATTGATTCATTTTTGAGATATTTGATAGAAATTGGAATTGTCCCCTTTCTAAATAGGAATAATCCATGCAGAATACTTGTTCGTCTTGAGTCTTTCCTATATGATTTTAATATATACCCTTTGAGGCAATCATAACAGTCCTTGTGATCTACTACATAATATTTCTATTCCAATCACATAGGATGTCTCAACCACATCTCTCATTTCAAAGTTTTTGAAAATATATTTCATTATACCACATAACAAACTCAAATAATTCGCAACCAACAATACATCATCAACATACATAACTAATATATAAAATGTTAGACATGTGAGCCATGAGCGAAGTATTTCTACAATAAATGTTATTGTAATCATTTTAAATATCAATAAAAGTTATTAAGTTTCACTCCCCATCTGAAGTTAATGAATGTGTGCACTTATAAGGTCCTCGGTACAATTAGAATTAAGTACCATGGCTATCTTGATGATCGTA
The DNA here is from genome assembly GCA_037367405.1 of Ottelia alismoides. NCBI lineage: Eukaryota > Viridiplantae > Streptophyta > Magnoliopsida > Alismatales > Hydrocharitaceae > Ottelia > Ottelia alismoides. The sequence continues at coordinate 92,354 of JAZKJV010005384.1, read as the reverse complement.
AAGTTGATGGTCCAATGGTTGGATCATAGATGTTGGTATTGAGATGATATCTAAGGAGTTAGTTGAGAACTCATCTAGTACTGTCAAATGATTGTCAAGAAAGTATCTCCGGCTTGAGAAGGAGATGTCAATCCTTACTCTGTGTTGATATTTGACTAACCTCTTGATGAATCTGCATTTCATCATCTTTATTCATTTATTTTAGCTTAAGATCCCCTATAAAAATACTTGTATATAATACTAACTCCATATTCTTGCTAACTTGCATTTGTATGTAAATATTATACACTTATTACTATTTTAATCTAAAACAAATAAAGAAAGAAATAAAGGAAAAATAAATAAAAGAAAAAAAAGAGAAGAAAGAAGATTGTATATATGTAATAGATTAGGCTGACCCGAACCTCCGAGAGAAGGTCAAGACTTGACCTGATCGGCCAAGAATAATGTAGGGGGAGACAGTGTCCTTAATCTAAAAATCCAAAAAAAATGTGCGCTATGTATATTTGTATACTACACTATTTTATTTGTACAAAAATTGACCTCAAATCAAATAATTTTCAAAACAAAAGTTGAAAATAAAAATGTGTCCTAATTAATAAAAATAATTGCACAAATCATGTACAGAATAAAAGCAACCACATTTGGAAAAAGCCACTAGGCGATAATTTAAAAATCAACTCCGGCTCCATATGAACTAAAATTGAACCAAACTCACTTCCATTGTATTCTAAATTAAATTATCTTTAAAAAGGTTGTAATTTCATATTTTTTGGATTTACAGGTGAAAAGTCGATTTCCATGTGTGGTTTGTGCATTTTTTCCATATATTTGTACATATTGTATTTGTAAATATTTATAAATTTTTTTACTAATTATATAAAATAAAAATTTTAAAATAAAAAAAATGATTTTCTTATTTAATTATGTAAATAATATACCATATGCATATAGTTTGTGTCTATAGTTAATTTTCTTAAATAACTACCATAAAAAATAAAAAAATAACATTTAATTTTCAAATCAATAAAGTGACGAAATACAAAAAAATAGTTAATTTTTGTAAATAATTTTAACACTGATCTTTTTACTTTATCTCATTTCAATTTTTTTCTCTCTTATCTCTTATCTTCATAAAAAAAATCAAAAATTCAAATTTCAATTCCTATCTTTTCTATTTATATGGCTCCATTTCCATCATTTATATTTAATCAATCTTTGGTGAGAGGAGTCCGATCTCCGAGAGTTTTCTTATCGCAGAAGGGTGCCTAGCCTCTGAGCTATCATGTGACAGCGAGTCGGTCTTCATTGAGGTGATCAAGGTCTTTTCTGCTCCTAAGGTGGGATCCAACATTCTTTTTACCAAACATATGCGGATCAAATCACGATCTTAGAATAAGAACAAGAGATCTTTCTCGATAAATCCTTTTGCCCCTCATTCTTCGAGAATCAGAAAGATCCTTTTCGAGTTTTTCTTCTTATTTTTCATCTAGGCTAATCTTAGTATAATTTTTCACCTCTTTATTTCGTCATCATTTTTTATTTAGATATTAAAATCCATCACGATTTGAACCGCCACCAACTCGATTTTTCATCTCATTTTCTCGATCTCTACGCGTTCTTTTCTACCTCGCACGATCTCTCACCTCTGACCACGCACGGTGGTCGGAGATCCGGTTCCATCAGCCATTTTCCTCGGAACCGCACTCGTTCATGTCTTCTGTTTTGGTTTTGAGATCGAGTCATCATGCTCACATCCTAATTTGTCTATAACTAAAAAATAAAAAATAAAAGAATATTTTTTTGTTTTGTGAGTTTTTTCTAACATTTGTCTTACAGGATAAATAAAAAAACACAAAAAATAAATAAATAAAACTTCAAAAAACTATCTGTTACAGTTTAAAAAAATAAAAAATATCTTTTTGTTTCTGTTTTACAAAGAAATAAAAACATTTAAAAAACAAAACAAATATAGAGCCGCATGTATCGGCTTGCGCCGCTCCCAACGGCCGCCGACCTCTACTCGTCCGTGCCCTTTCGTCCACCACCACCAGATAGAGGCGGCGCACCGCCTGGGCTGAGAAGAAGAAGCCCTTGTGGCAGAGGCGTCCCCCTTACTTGCGAAGAACGAAAAGGAAGGGCGGTGATTCCCCATCCCCCCCCCCCTCGGCGTTCTTGGCTTGAAACACAACAAAGAGGCACGTGAACCCTAGGGAATAAAGATTTTTTGGGTTGATTGCATAAAGTCCCTCATGAGTCTATAAAATTACAGAAACCCCCTCGCAAATATTTTATTGGAAAATATACATTCACACTCTCGGAAGTTCTCAATTTGCAGAAACACGCCTGCCAGAATCAAGCATGTGCTTTGCACATTTATTTGGGTAATTTGCACTTCTCTACCAGTTATTTTATTGTCTATTATCTTTTAGTGCAAAATCTTTGAATATTTTCATTTTAATCCTTCATTCCCATGCCTTCAATTTGCATGATCTTTTTTTGGAATAATTAGCATTTGTACTCAATAAGTTTTGCAAAAATTTGTGTTATCTCCTGTTTAGTTGATCTATCTGCAATAATTTTTGCATTGCATCTTAAATTCATTTATTATTATTAAAAATAAAAATCAGTGTCATTTTCTTTTTCTAAAATTCAAAAATTCACAAAAATTCGAATATTTCTCCAAAAAATCTAAAAAAATACATTAGTTTTATTTTATTGTCTTTTAACTTCTTACAAAATTTCACACATTAATTCTTTTCAAAAACCCCAAAAAAAATTAAAAATACTAAAAATATTATAAAAATCAGAAAAAATTCTACAAAAATCCAAAATTAGTCATTTCGGTTATTGTTTGAAGATATTTGTCTGTATTTATCATAAAAATTGTTGCAAGGAGTTTCGGGCATTTAAAATATTTTTAAGTTGTGAATTACTCCATGCTGTGCACTGTTTATCATTTCTACCACTGTTTAATTTTTAGGAAAATACAAAAATATCTGAAAATTCTACAAAAATTCTCAAAATATTTCAAAGCCTTTAAAATCCAAAAATATTTTCTCTAGATTTTTCTGATTATTTTTTATATAATTGAAAAATATAAAAAGAGTGTGGTGAGCGTATTTCTTTCCTAGTGCATATCGTTCATTATTTGAAATAAAAAAATGCAAAATTAAAATCACTAAAAAATTGAAAATCGGAAAATAAAAAAGTAAAAAAACAAAAATGCAAAAAGAGAAAATTCCATAAAAACCAAGGACAATTTGCCTTTGAGATTTCTGTTTTTTTTCTCAATAGATTTTTTGACGTTTATTTGAATAACCCTCGGGAATTGTAGCCTCACTGAGTTTGATCATGTCCACTATACATGTAAATAAGTAGCAAAAATTTCTCTTGCTCCATATTATTTTCTATAATTATTTTGCAGTGAAAGAAAAAAATTGTTTGTTTGATCCAGGTTTTTTTGGGGATAATGACGACTCGTATCATTAATAACCAACCCTCGAAGAGTTTTCGTGCTCAACAAAATGACATCGTTGCTGGGGAGGCACGGCGAGGGTAATTAGGTTTCTCTTTTGATGTGTTATTCTTGGTTGTATATATTTGTGTATATTTTCCATATTCGCTCCATTGTTCATATTCACTGTTTCATTTCATTTTTCTGCTGATATTTTATAATTGTGTTTCTTGCACATTATCTCTTTTCTTTTTCTTGCGAAGGCCTGTGGAGCGAAGGAGGCGATCTTAGGAGAGCCGAAGCACCCAAGCAAAGCAGAGGTGGCTTAACTCTTCACCGAGCCGCAAGGAAGCTTGAGAGGATGAGAAGAAGTATTGAAGGATACCAAAGAAAGAAATTTATTTATTTATTTATTTCAAACATTTGAACCCTTGTAAACGGACGTTCATTCGTTGCGGGGTCTGTTTCACCAAGAGTCGGTGCACTTGTGGCACCTCACCGATTTTGTTTTCATCGCCTTATTTTTCTTTGTTTCACACGGATTTTGTGAGCTATCTATTGATTGCTTTAATTGATTTGCTTGAGTCGGGTAATTAACTAGGTTCAAATACTCTAAACAAGAATTTCTGTACCTATAGAATTGAGCATAGTTGGACTTAGTCAAACTAACAAGTTCTTGTCCGTTAATAGAAGCTATTATTAGGACGGTTCACTTGCATGTGCATATAGGTTAGTTTATTTTTCTGTATTTCAATTATGCACGAATCACTTGCATGTAGAGTGTTGACGATAAGATACACATCTCTAACCCACTACATGCATCATTGTGCTTAATCATGCATTGGCATTTCCGGTCTCCTTCCTTTTTTCACTCACACAAGTTAAAAGGAAATTGGACACTCGCTAGGCGATTCATTAAGAATACTCAAACAAAGTCATAACAGCCTAAAACAGGGACTGTTAAAGAAAACTCGACCCTAAAATAAACGCAAGGAAAAATAATTATTTTGGGGAGAGTGATCCCCCTCATTGGTCGGTTTGCTTGAGCGAGAGAGTGATCCGCACACTAGGCGAGAGCCACACCTGAACTTCCGTTAGACTATTGGTCTTAGGATTAGTCGTTCTCCAGTGAGGATCTCTCCGGTAGACGATAAAGCGGCCCGCGACATCCTTAACATATTGAATTGATCGGGTAGCCGGTAAATGATCCGTAATTCATACTGGCTGGGAAAGATTTAACTTTAAGACTGGGCCAGTCTCTTGGGAGCATTAGGTTCCTAACAACTCGCTTTTAACTGCTCTGATATATTGTATTCTCACCAAACTCTATAAATTAACAAGATAATTGACTGAACCTTCAAGGTCTTCACATTGCGTTGAGTTGGTGAGCTGGCGGTTTGTATTGTGTTTGATTGCTAGTGATAGGGATCCTTCTGTGCAATTTACGCCTTTATTTACTTTCACTCTTGCATTGACCTTCGTGCTCTCGCATCCTGCCTGATGATTTTGAAGATGTCGGAACAGAGTATTTTTCATCCGGACTCTGCGAACTCATTCTACACTCCGAGTCTTTCACCTTCACCCTTCGCGACATCCATAATCCCACTATTTGAGATTGGCTTTAATCTCGAATTAATATATGAGACTCCATCACTTATGAGCACTAATCGAGTGTCATGCACATTTTCAGAGTCAAACACCGGACACTTGATGCCACCAAAGGGAAAGAGAACCATGTCGGAGAAGAGCGAGATCAACAACACCCTGTTAGCCTCTATCCAGTCAATTCAAGCCCGGATAACAGAGCAGTCTAATTTTGAGCTGAGATAGGAAAGAGAAGATAGGAGAGAGGAGGATAGAAAGAACCTTGGAGGTGGGAATGGGGGAGAAGACCCTAACATAGAACATGGGGCTGAGCCTACATTAAAGGATGCTTATAATCTAGGGACAGTACAGACGAATTCTTGGATACAAATCCATGCGATTCATGGGCATTTCAAGCTTAAGCATACTATTTTGCCTCTTCTCCCAATATTCCATGAAAATGTCAATGAAGAACCTTATATACACCTCCAGCAGTTTGACTGTATTTGTGGAACAGTTACACTACCCAAATGTCACATTAGAGGTAGTGTGGATGACCGCCTTCCCATTCAGTCTGATGGACAAAGCTTTGTATTGGTTGAATCACTCTGGGAAGGTTATCGCTACTTGGGAAGAGTTGAGGTTCGCATTTCTGAATAAATATTACCCGCTCGAACAACTCAACTAAATGCGATCCTTGGTTGTTAATTTCTCCCAGATGCCCTAGGAGCCTATTCATGATGCCTGGGAAAGATTTAAAGATCTAACGGAGAAAGCCCCCATCATGATTTTCCAAAGACAAGCCTTGTGCAAAGTTTCTTTGGGGGTTTAAGTATAGAGAATCGGAAGTTAGTAGATGCCGCTTGTTGGGGGAGCCACTTCAACAAGGAAGAGGATGTCCTTTATCAAATCCTCGAGGAGATGGCGGAGAGTTCAACAACTCTTTCTTCTTCATGTGTTTTTCGAAAGCACCCTGTCACCTCCCATGCAGTACCACACAAGGTTGTCAATATGATGGCAACATAAGAAGTGGATACGGTGGACAACACTGACCTGGCCATCATTAGAAACCATCTATCCAAAGTGAATATTACTGAGAAGCGATCCAATGAGCTTGACAAGCTTCGAGTGATTGAGTAGAGGATGAAGAATCTAGATAAGCTATATAAGATAACAAAGCCCCTAGAGCTTCTTGTGAGCAAGATCAGTGGAGTTCACAGTGTGAGTGCAGCAACCGATACCTCTACTAGGGAGCATACTTCTTCCACCCAGCAGAGTAGCAGAGGACCATCCACAGTTCAGCATGTCTACTACGTGTAGACACCTGGTCAGGTTAAGCAACATTCACATCAAATAGTTCCTTACCAACAGGAAGTAGTATGCATTCCTGAGCAGCAGTATCCACCTCCACCTATCATTCAGGAGGTGAACGACATCTGGTTCAACCGTGAGCGAAACCAACCCCGTCTGTTAGGGCAAGGCCAGTTGGGTTCACAACATGGTCAGAGACCCGCCCACCAATTTCAGGGAGGCATACATCAGCAGTACCAGCACCAACAGTTCCACCCTCACTATCAGTCTCCACCAAAGTTTAAAAACTGGAGACAGTGCCATCCACAACAGCAGTCTACGTATTTTCCTCATCCTAACCAACAACGGACTGCCTATTATGGACAATACCCTCCTCCTGCTCATTATCAGAATCCGTATGGTTACCAACAACCTCCATACTATCAGCCTCAGCGACAGCCAATAAATGAGCAACCTGAGACCCCTTCAGTTAATCCAACATTGGACCAACTTGCATTGCCCGTGAAGAACATGAATGAACCGACTCAGCGGATCGACGACCTGACCACCACCAAGACACTGATTCCAGCACAGGTCGAAGCCAACCCCAACAACTTCAGACGCAAGGAGCAAGTAGCCAATAGCCCACCTACCCCCGAGACAGGTATGTCCCTTGATTTTACATGTTTATCCGACACCATTCATCTCAGGAACGGTACGAGATTGCAGCCGCCTGCGCAACAGTTGGTGTTGAGAGATCGATCCACTGAGAGAGCATCATCTTCCACATCATCTCCTTCACCAGCAGACGGGAGGACCAGTGTAGCAGCACCATAGTCTGGAGTTTCACCGCCACCACCACCTTCACCGGGCAGATGTAGATCACCATCAACAAGAGAGAATATACCAGTCGTAGATTCTCCCTCTTCACCAGCAGCAGCATCCCGTTCTGTTTTAGATTTTGTTTTTCCTTCACCTAGTCTGGACAACATTGTACATACTGGTTGTGGTTGTCCTTTTGTACATGGGGATTCTACTTTCAATAATAAAAATGAACATTTGCATGTTTATTCTGATTCAGTGCCATTTTCGTCTGCTCTCAAAGCTTAAAAAATCAAAAATTAAAAACAATCCTATCAGATCCTGGAGTGGTTGAGATCTTACAGAACATCTTTTTAAAAATGCCACTCCTTAAGGCCATAGAATACATGCCTATAGTAAAAAAGGGAATGAAAGAGGTATGTACACAAAAGAGTTAACCAAGGAAGAACAGACGGAAGGAAACAGAGAAACACATCTTGATCATGGCCACAGTTCATGCCATCAGTAACCTCTCGCCCAAAAAGAAAGACAAGGGAGCACCTCACATCAGTTGCCATATCTTTGATCAAGAATTTGATCGTACTCTTCTCGATAGTGGTTCCTCCATTAATTTCATGCCTTCCTCTTTATTAACTGAATTTCGGTTAGGGCCTCTTAAAACAACCAGAATGATCTTTCAGTTTGCTGATAGATCGATTAAGAGGTCAAGAGGCATTTTAGTGGATGTTATTGTAACGGTACAAGGAATGAAATTCCATGTTGATTTTGTTGTCATAGATATGGACACACCTGCACGGTTACTCCATACCCCGATCATACCAGGTCGATTGTTCCTCCGAACGGCCGAAGCAGTAGTTGATTATGATACTGGAGATATCATTTCTCACTCTCGCAGTGACAAGGTGAAAATTGAGATGATTTCTGATCCTAGACCATCACTGACACCAGCAGCAGATGATACATAGAAGGTTATATCAGAGCCAGATGATTGTGATTTCTTATTGAATTCAAAGAGGCAGATCTTTTCACTAATTTTATAGATACCCGGGAGTTCCTTTCCCAAAAGGACTGTATGGAAAGCACAACCGACATGAGTTCCCTTGGTAGTCCAATTGAGATAGTTGCTGATAAGCAGTTTGAGCTGATTTTTGAGGATCAAGCTGAGTTTACAGAGGCACCTTCTGATATTCCTTCGTTACACCTTTATGAGACTACTGATAATATGCTTTTGAGAATTCTGAGGTCCAGATATCTGAGCCATTCGTTGAATTTCATGATTTATGCATATACGAGAGACATCTTTCTGATATTATTGCTGAGATATCTGAGCCGTTAATTGATAAGAATATCAAACATCCTGATGAGCCCTTCCTTTATGAGCAGAGATCATTCATTGCAGACCTATTAGATATTTTATTTGCTGAGACGTCAGTGGCCAAGGTGGACAATCCACAGAGTGCGGATCACATACCGTCTACCAGTACAGTGGCACAGGTTATGTAGAGCCGATTCATACCCCACATGAGCTCAAGGTTTTACCATCAACGTTGAATATGCCTTCCTTGTGGCCCCCCTCCAAATGTTTCTGGTCATCCTCAGCTCACAGTTTACCGCTGAACAAGAATCTCGCGTACTAGAGGTTCTTGAGAGAAACCGCAAGGTCGTAGGATGGAATATCTGGGATCTCCATGGGATTAATGTAGCATTGTGCTCACATCATGTCTGCCTAGAGGATGACTGTAAACCCTCCCATGAATATCAGCGTCGTCTAAATCCAAATCTAAGGGAGGATGTCATGAAGGAGATCAGAAAATGGTGTGATGCAGGCTTTATATATCTCATTTCAGATTCCAAGTGGGTTAGCCCTTTACATGTGGTCCCAAAGAAATCTGGGATTACGATCGTAAAAATGACTGTGGCAAGGAGATTTCGACTCGGGTACCTACTTCATGGCGCGTATGTGTAGATTAACGATGCCTGAACTCAGCTACCAAGAAGGATCACTTTCCACTGCCCTTTATTGATCAGATTATTGAGAGGTTGGTAGGGAAAGAGATCTTTTGATTCTTGGATGGGTACTCGGGATACAACCAAGTTGCTATCGCTCTTGAGGATCAGGAGAAAACCACTTTCACTTGTCCGTTTAGCACCTACGCCTTTAGACAGATGCCCTCTGGATTATGTAATGCCCCCGCTACATTTCAAAGGTGTATGTTGGCCGTTTTTGCCGACATGGTGGGTAATTTTTTGAAGTCTTCATGGACGATTTCTCGGTTTACGGGGATAGTTTTGACACATGTTTTGCTTATGTAGACCAAGTTCTTCAACATTGTTGTGAGGTAAACCTAGTGCTCTCGTGGGAGAAGAGTCACTTTATGATAACTAAGGGAATTGTACTGGTCCATGTCATCTCCAAGCATGGTATGGAGGTTGAACCAGCTAAGATTGATGTGATTTCAAAGTTAGAGTCACCGCAGAATTTGAAGCAGTTGAGGTCATTTATGGGACACGTAGGATTCTATAGGAGATTCATAAAGGACTTTAGTAAAATTGCCAGACCTTTTACTGAGCTTTTATGTAAGGAGAGTAATTTTGTTGTCGATGAGAAAGTTCTCCTTGCATTCAATCAGATGAAAGATATGGTTACTAGTGCTCCTGTCTTATAACCACCTGACTGGCCTCTTCCTTTTGAGATTATGACAGACGCATCAGAGTTCGCAATTGGAGCTGTTTTAGGACAGAGAAGGGATGGGATATCATTTGCTATACACTATGCTAACAAGACTCTAGATGAAGCACAACGGAATTTTACAGTTACAGAGAAGGAGATGTTAACAGTTGTGTTTGGGCTAGAAAAGTTCATATCTTACCTCATTGGTTCACACGTTACTGTGTACACGGATCACATTGCCAAACGATATTTGCAGGAAAAGAAGGATGCCAAACCACGCCTTATCAGGTGGATCCTTCTGCTCCAAGAGTTTGATTTAGAGATTCGAGATAAACCTGGAGTGAAAATTGTTGTGGCAGATCACCTTTCCCATATCGCAGATGCAGAGACCTCTGAGCAGAACATGATTCATATTTTCGAAACCTTTCCAGATGAGGCCATCTTGTATGTGGACTCACTCTCGTGGTATGTTGATATTGTGAACTATCTTGTCTCCAAGTAAGTTCCACAAGACTGGTCGAAGTACAAGGTAGATAGATTTCTATCAGAGATTCATTATTACCAGTGAGAGGATCCATACGCATTTCGCGAGGGTGCGGATTGTATATGGAGAAGGTGCATTCCTCATGAGGAACACACCAGTGTACTTGAGCATTGTCACAAACTAGAATCTGGTGGGCAACATTCAGGGAAACACACAGCATCAAAGGTTTTACAGAGTGGCCTATGGTGGCCCACATTGTTTAAGGATGCAACAGAGTATATTCAATGTTGTTCTAATTGTCGGAAAATGGGAGGAACTGTTGTTTCCAAAGATATCATGCTCCTAAGATATATATACAGATTTCTGATGTTTTTGACGCCTAGGGCATAGACTTCATGGGCCCATTTCCTATCAATCAAGGATTTCAGTACATCCTACTCGTCGTGGATTATGTTAGTCGATGGGTAGAGGCTATCCCCACCCGAGCCGCAGATAGTCGTACAATGTGTTCCTTTCTCAAGGACTACATTATTGCACGGTTCGTGATTCCCAAAACACTGATTTCAGATGGAGGAAGCCATTTCATTAATAGATACGTAATGAAGCTTGTGAAAGAGTACACCATTGAGCACAGAGTTGCATCTCCTTACCACCCTCAAACTAATGGCTTTGCAAAAAATTCAAATAGGAAGATCAAGACGATATTGCAAAAATTATTACTTCCAGATAGGAAGAACCGGTCCCAGATGCTTGATTCGGTTCTGTGGGCCTATCGGATGGTGTACAGGTCTCCTTTGGGTATGTCTCCCTACAGATTGGTGTATGGAAAGCCTTGCCACATGTCAATGGAATTAATCACAAATCTTTATGGACACTCTGTGTATGCAATCTATATTCTGAGAAGGCGGGAAAGAACATGAAGTTGGATTTGAATAAATTACTGGATGTCCGAGACTTTGCACATGATAACTCACCCATGTATAAGGAGAAAGTCAAGCGTTGGCATGATAAACACATTCGAAAAAAGACTTTCTCCCATGATAAGAAAGTTTAGTTATTTGATGTTAAGTTGAAGTTGTTTCCAGGAAAATTGAAAAGCAACTGGTCAGGACCGTTCATTGTGAGAGTTGTGCGTGACAATGGGAGTATTGTCATACCTGGGTTATCATCTGACGCACAACCATTTGTTGTGAACGGACAGTTGCTGAAGCTATATCTAGATCATGATGCATTCCTGTCCGTTGTTGATTTTGTATCTGTGGTATCAGACGATGATCTTTTGATTCCATCTTCTGCGTCTGATACATGAGCATCCACTCCTCTTGTATGTCCTTTCATTTCACTCTTTCTTCTTATGTTTTATCATTCACCCGTTTTTTCTCTGTGAGTGTGTATATGCTATACTTAGGATGTGCTTTATCCTAAGTATCGAGGGGAGGGGGTGAATGATTTGTATTGCTCGTATTCATCTTGTTCACCACTCTTGTTATTGCCTATACTTAGGGGTATTCTACCCTAAGTATGGGGGGTGATGTTGTTCATATCGTGTCTTTTTATTTTTGAGTTCGTACATTATATTCTCTACATCAGTTTTCCCTTTTTATACAGTCTTCTATACTTAAGATTAATTGATCCTAAGTATAGAGGGGATCACCGACCTCTATTCTTTTCACTTTCTCTTTGAGTCGTTGTAGCATATGAGTCTTTTCCCTTTTCTATACTTAGCACGAGTTATGTCTTCCTTTGCCGCTCTCTGATCACTATGAGGATATAGTTCGAGCTAAGTATAGGGGAATATCGTATATATTGTATATATACTTTGGACATAACTCATACTTTTAATGATTGTTTTTGTGGCTATGTTTATAAATAAAATCCACGTGTATGTGTGTATAGTTCGATTTCCTTAAAAAAAACAACAAAAAAACAAAAACAAAAACAAAGAAAAAACAAAGAAAACAAAACAAAAAACAAAACAAAACACAAAAACAAAAAAAAGAAGAAGAAGAAACCCAAAAAAACTTGTATATAATGGTATATATTTTACTAACCTTTTTTCCTTCTTGAAAAAAACTACAAAACCAAAAAATTATAAAAAGTTGCATAAAAAACTATTTTACGTGTGCATCATTTTCCTTTCTTTTCCAAAAATCCATAAAAAGTTCAAAATTAGAAAATTGTTCCATTTTTTTGCTTTTTAGCATTGTACATATTTCTTGCATTTGCATGTGCATTTTTCAGGATAGTATTGACATTTAAACTAAGTTTGGAATAAAGTTGAAGAATGGAGCTTAGTTGAACCTTAATCCACTTAATCTCAGAGGAACCTTATAAGAATTGGAGTTAAGGCTTTTCAGGTCCTAGTGACTCAATTCTTTGAGTCCATAAGACTATGTTCACATGTCATCTTGATTAGTCTAAGTAGAACATTTAACAACACACGCATGATTCTTTCAGACTGCGGCTTATCTTGGACAACCACTCTACATGTGGCTCTTCATGGAGGAGGTAGTGAGGAGGCATAATCTTTTGACTTGGAGTAGCATACGGGGGTACTACACCTAGGCGGAACCTCTCGTCTTCCTCTAGAGAGGGAAGTACGTCTCAACCTGATCTAGCGATGTTGAGATCTAAAGACAGGATGTTGTGGGATTGCAATAATGCTTCAAAAGAGGGATAGTCTACTAGCTCAAGAGGAAAAACTCCTTATGTACATGTTGCACCTTGTATATACTTTCAAAAAAAGAAGAGAAACATGCAGAATCTCCAAAAGTGGACAGGTCCGATTGAAAAATAAAATGTATGTCGTAGTGTATATACAATGATAAAAAAAGAAATTAATACGAGCTTCAAATTCAAATATTTGTAAGCTTGCAACTGGATGACTTAGCTACACTGGTAATGCATCCAAGGATATGTAGCTACACTGGTTGCCATCCATTATTTTCTCCATCTCCTCTTCTTGAGCTTGTTGTACTTGAACTTAGAAGGGAATATCCCCGCTCCTCGAGGAAAGAGTTGCTAGATCGGGGATTAGAGTTACCTTGTTGAGGGAGGATGTTTCTTTTCTACTTTTGAGATGGGGAGCTATGTATTTCACTTACACCGTACAAATAAAGATTCATAGTCATAAAATTTTGTGTATGTAGACTTGTTCTGACCTGGCTGTCGAGGAGACCTGAATAGGAGACTTATGGAACTTAAACGATGTTAGGTTTTAAATCCATTTCCCATTAAGGTTCCGCCACACTAATAATCCAAAGGTCCGACGGAACTCCATACTACAATTTTACGAAGATAAGTATAATACTCAATATTATCCGATTTTTTTATTTTTCCTTTCATGTTCTTTTTGTTCACTTATTATTTTAAATAAGTGTTTTCTAAGGGGCTAGCAAAGGTAAAGCATAGGAAGAGAATGAATATGCATTTTATCATCTTTAATCATTTATTTTAGCTTAAAATCCCTTATAAAAACACATGTATATAATACTAATTCCATATTCTTACTAACTCGTATTTGTGTAAATATTGTACACTTATTACCATTTTAACCTAAAATAAATAAAGAAAGAAAGAAAGGAAAAAATAGAAGAAAAAAAGAGAAGAAAGAAAACTGTATATATGTAATAGATACAGGCTGACCCGAACCCCTGAGAGAAGGTCAAGGCTTGACATGATCGACCAGGAATAATGTAGGGGGAGATAGGTTCCTTAATCAGACAATAAAAAAACGTGAAATGTGTATATTTGTATACCGCATTATTTATTTGTACACAAATTGGCATCAAATCAAATATTTTTCAAAATAAAAGTTGCAAAAAAATGTGTCTAATTAATAAAAATAACTGCACAATCAAATCATGTATATAAGAAAAGTAACCACACTTGAAAAAATAAAAAGCCACTGAGCAATAATTGAAAGACCAATTCCAGCTCCATATGAACTCAAATTGAACCAAACTCACTTCCATTGTATTCTAAATTAAATTATCTTTAAAATGGTTATGATGTTATAATTGTTGGAGTTACAAGTGAAAAGTCGATTTTCTGGGGTGGTTTGTGTAATTTTCCCATGTATTTGTAAATATTGTATTTGTAAATATTTGTAAATATTTTTACTAATTATTTAAAATAAAAGATGAAAAACTAAAAATTAAAAAAATAATTTCCTTATTTAACTATGTAAATAATGTACTATATGTATATAGTTAATTTTCTTAAATAACTACCGTAAAAAATAAAAAAAATAACATTTATTTTCAATTAATAAAGTGACGAAAATACAAAAAATAGTTAATTTTTGTAAATAATTTTAACACTAATCCTTTTACTTTATCTCATTTCAATTTTTTCTCTCTTATCTCCTATCTTCGTCCAAAAATTCAAATTTCAATTCCTATCTTTTCTATTTATATGGCTCCTTCTGCATCATTTCAATTTGATCAATCTTTGGTGAGAGGAGCCCGATCTCCGAGAGTTTTCTCGTCGCAGAAGGGTGCTAGCCTCCGAGCCATCCGATGACTACGAGTCGGCCTTCGTCGATGTGATCAAGGTCTTTTCCGCTCCTAAGGTGAGATCCATCATTTTCTTCTTATTTTTCATCTAGGTTAATCTTAGTCTTATTTTTCACCTCTTTGTTTCATCATCATTTTTTTATCTAGATCTTTGAATCCATCATGACTTGAACCACCACCAACTCGATTTTTCATCTCACTTTCTCGATCTCTACACATTCTTTTCTACCTCGCACGATCTCTCACCTCCGACCACACACGGTGGTCGAAGATCCGGTTCCATCCGCCATTTTCCTCGAAACCGCACTCATCCATGTCTTCCATTTGATTTTGGGATTGAGTCATCTTGTTCACATATGTTTATAAATAAAAAATAAAAAATAAAAAATATTTTGTTTCTTTCTTTCTAACATTTGCTTTGCAAGATAAATAAAAAACACAAAAATTTTAATAAATAAAACTTTAAAAAATTGCTCTATTACAATTTTTTAAAAAAAGTTAAAAAAATATTTTTTCTCTCTATTTCTGCTTTACAAAGAAGTAAAAACATTTAAAAAACAAAAAAAATACAGAGCTGCCTATAGCGGCTTGCACCACTCCCAACGGCCGCCGACCTCCGCTCGTCCGCACCCTTTCATCCACTGCCACCAGATAGAGGCGGTGCACCTCCTGGGTCGAGAAGAAAAAGCCCTTGTGATGGCGGCAAACCCCCTACTTGTGAAGAACGAAGAGGATAGGCGGCGGTTCCCCGACCCCCCAATTTGGTGCTCTTGATTTGAAACGAAACAAAGAGCCCCGTTAACCCTAGGGAATAATATTTTTTGGGCTAATTGCGTAAAGCCCCTCAAGAGTTTCTAAAATTGTAGAAATGCCCTAGCAAATATTTTAGTTGGAAAAATTACATTCGCACCCTCGGAAGTTATCAAATTTGCATAAACACTCCTACCAGAATCAAGCATGTGCTTTGCACGTTTTTTTGTAATTTGTACTTCTCTACCCATTATTTTATTGTATGTTATCTTTTATTACAAAAACTTCGAATATTTATATTTTAATCCTTCATTTCTAGACCTTAAATTTGCATGATCTTTTTTTTTGGAAAATATAGCATTTATGCTCAATAAATTCTGCAAAAAAGTTTGTTATCTCATGTTTAGTTTCTTATTTTTTATTTATTTCCCATTCTCTACAACAGCTTCTCTTCTAGCACCAACTTCCATTCAACTCCACCATCTTTCAATAACCTCCCATTCCACTCCATCTCATCCACATTCATTTTTTCTCCAACTTCCCATTCTCTTCTTTATATTTATCTCCACATACTCATTTTCCCACATCCGCCATTCTTATAGAAAAAGGAGAGAGCTCATCGAGGTTGATCGATGATAGCGTTCCATCCTGATACGAAGCGACGACCTCCTTTCAGGCGAGATCCGCGGAGCTCTGCTCCGCGTCGCAGTTTCCTCTAGGCCGCTGTGCAGCCTCGCATGCTCCACCATATGCTCGAGGCCACGACAGGAGTTCAGTGTAGCTACTCCTCCTTCCGATGATGATTCAGGTAAGTTTCCTACGTTTTTATCGTTTTTTTATTCTAACGTCATTTTTTCTTGGTCATATTCATTTTTTTCAACACCACATTACCACCTTCATCATACTAGCACCACCTTCACCACCAAATTATCTTCCCACCTTTATTTTCTTTTATTTATCCCCTATTTAAGAAATAAAAAAAGATAAAAACTCAGTCACAAAAAAACGTCACAGCAAAAAAAACGAGAAAAGGGTAGAAAACTTACTTGAATCGTTGTCGGAAGGCGGAGCAGCTACGCTGAACTCCTGTCGTGGCCTCGAGCATGTGACGGAGTATGCAAAGCTGTGCAACGACCTAGAGGAAACTGCGACGTAGAGAGGAGCTCCGCGGACCTCTCTTGAAAGGAGGTCGTCGCTTCGTATCGGGATGGAACACTGTCACCGATCAACCTCGATGAGCTCTCTCCTTTTTCTATAAGAATGACTGATGGGGGAAAATGAGGATGCAGAGATGAATATAAATAAGAGAATGAGAAGTTGGAGAGAAAAAATGAAGGTGGATGAAATGGAGTTGAATGGGAGGTTATTGAAAGATGACGGAGTTGAATGGAAGTTAGTGGTAGAAGAAAAGTTATTATAGATCTATCTGCAGTAATTTTTGCATTGCATTTTAAATTCATTCATTATTATTAAAGAAAATAAAAAACCATGTCATTTCCTCTTTCTGAAATTCAAAAATTCATAAAAATCTAAATATTGCTCCAAAAAATATAAAAAATAGATTACTTTTATTTTATTATCTTTTAATTTCTATCAAAATTTCACGCATTAATTCTTTTCAAAACCCAGAAAATTGAAAAAAAATCTTATAAAAATCAGAAAAAATTCTAAAAAATCCAAAAATTATCATTTCAGCTCATGTTTATAGATATTTTCTATATTTTAACATAAAAATAGTTGCCATGAGTTTTGGGCACTTAAAATATTTTTAAGTTGTAAATTACTCCAGGTTGTGCACTGTTTATCATTTCTTCCATGGTTTGATTTAAAAAAATATATAAAAATATCTGAAAATTCTTCAAAAATTCTCAAAATATTTTAAAGCCTTTAAAACCCAAAAATATTTTCTCTGGATTTTTCTGATTATTTTTGATATAATTGAAAAATACAAAAAGAGTGTGGCGAGTGTATTTCTTTCCTTGTGCATATTATTCATTATTTGAAATAAAAAAATGTGAAATTAGAATCACTAAAACTTTGAAACTCAGAAAAATAAAAAAATAGAAATAACAAATTAAAAAGAGAAAAAATCCACAAGAACCAAGGATAGTTTGCCTTTGAGATTCCTGTTTTTTTCACTTAATTGATTTTTTGTCGATTATTTGAATAACCCTCAGGAATTGTAGCCACCCTAAGTTCGATCCGGTCCGCTGTACAGGTAAATAACTAGCAAAAATTTCTCTTGCTCTACATTATTTTCTATAATTATTCTGCAGCGAGAGAAAAAAATTGTTTGTTTTTGGGGATAACGACGACTCGTATCATTAATTACCAACCCTCGAAGAGTTTCTTTGCTCAACACCTCTTGATACAAGTCCTCTGGATAGGAATAGAGATATTGAAGTGCCAGATAAGTTAGATCAAAGAGTAGACTTAACGAGATCGAGATAATAAGATAATAAAGACCTATGTCCTATGTTGTCATAATATAGGCACGCATCCTCAGACCGGAGGCATGTGTATTACTATATATCTTAGTGCATACATTAGGTAGACCTTTAGGTTGATGACCTACTTAAGGTCTACACACTGGTGAGCTAGTGTGCATACAAGGGCATACGAGTAATACGATACCTCAAAGGGATCACACAAGTTCACTACTGAACTGGAAGACATGAGCTCACTCACGAGATATTGGGACCAACCGAATTCCATAAATAATCGTCTTGCTTTGGAAGCATGATAGGATTTGTAGGAATGATATATGCTTTTGAGCATATGATCGATAAAAACTCCAAATAATCGAATGCGAAACTTAATGATAAACCCCAGAGAAGACAATTCAAATATGATCAAAACTTCATGTTTATTCAAGGTCGTTTGGTAAGGGTATTGGGAATACTCAGGGGTGTTGTGATCCTATCAATTATATAATCATGACGCTTCCATTGTGAGGGAGCAATGAAACATGTTTGGGTTTTAGTGACTCCACTCGGTAGATTGGTTATCCAATCTTAGTCCAAATGTTGGACATCGTTCTCTGAATGTGATTTGTACGCAGCGAGAAGATTATATATTTTATCTGAATTAATCACACATCTCTATGAGGTACTTTAAATCCCATCATCCAAGTCACTATACATGGATTATACAGTCGTCTTGTCCTTATCTCCAAGTACATGTGCGCATTATTTGGACATATGTGGAGAGATATCTAATATAATAAATTGGATTTAATTATCATGGACGCTCTGAATGTGATTTGTATGCAGTGAGAAGATTATATATTTAAAGGACATGGTTAGATCCTCAAGCGCATCACGGAAGCGTGAGCGTCGTATCGAATACGACGAGGAGCGACTAGTCGCACTAGTTGCTCGGTGCAGCGGAATTTAAAAAAAATTCATACGACGAAACCACATGATCCAAGAACACTTCTCGGATCATTTCGTCTAAACCACAAACAAGTAATAGGATTACCTCTTGAAGCTTGGTTGCGGTCAAGTCTCTAAACGAAGATACCTCCTGTCTCAAGTCCGATCCGACGGAGGAGACACATACGAGCGCGGGGATGAACCGCGTACTTCTCGCAATCCATGTTGATGATCCAAGCGGCGGATCTCCTGATCTCGACACACGACATCCGACATCTTCTTCACGAGCGAGGCGCACCGAAGTAGACGGAGATCCACGAGCAGACGATCGGGCAGCATAACGATGACGCTGCGGTGATGGAGACTTCTCTCTAGGTCATCCATGGTGGACGGCCATAAGAGAGGGAGATAGAGTAGACGTGTAGAGAGAAAGAGAGAGAGATGTGCTTCTCAAGCATTATGTGTAAAGAGAGAGCACGGGTATGCCTCTCTATTTATAGGGTTTTGGGATCCATGGATCTCAATCCATGGGACATATAAAATCAATGGATGAGATTGATTTATGTCTATCCAATGGTCAAGATTGTTTTTGGAAAAAGCCAACAACTTTAGATTAAAATATGTTTGACAAAATCAAATATAAATCAATCCTAAAATCACATAAATAAATAAGGAGAGAATATACATGGAGATTACATCTCCATGTACATTAAGGGGGGGGGGGGGCACCCATTCCATATAGGAATTGGGTGCCGCCCACCTCTTTCCTAAAGGAGGCAATCTCATGGATTTCCATGAGATTGCATGCCTCCTTGATTTTCTCTCTTATTTATTTCCAACAACTTTTTGTTGGGATTTTATTCATAAAAAAATAATTCACAATTATATTTGAGAATATTGCAATCTTGCCATTGGAAAATTGTGAATCATATTCACAACTCAAAACAACATATAATTTACATTTTTAATTAATTACACAATGTGTATCTAATACACATAATAATTAATTAACAAATATAAATTATAATTAGCTCTCTCTAATACATTACAAATCACATTTTTAATATATTATGAATAATTGGATATTACTATCCACATTATTCTTATCCATAATAATTAAATCACATTTAATTATATTGGATAACTTATTCTCTTGTGCTCAAATAATATGAATCACATTCACATTATTTATATCTTTGATAATCAAATCACATTTAATTATCTAAGATAACTTTCCTTATAATATGAATCAAATTCATATTATTCATGATAATTAAATCACATTTAATTATCCATTTTCTCGATGCTCGGATACATATATCAACAATAGAATTATCCATGAACTCTTTCAAGGATAATACGCTTTCTCCACAAATACTTGGAGATAAGGACAAGGCGATTGTATTGTTCTACGTATAGTGACATGGCCTCCCATAGATGCGGGCCTCCCATAGATGCTTGATTAAATCAAGACCGTAAATCTAATCTTCTCATTGTGTCTGAATCACATTCAGATCAATGTCCAACATTTGGACTAAGATCCGATTACTTCTCTAATGAGAGGAGTGACTAAAATCCAGACCTGTTTCATCACTCCCTAGGAATGGAAGCATCATGGTTATACAATCGTTTTTGATCACATCACCCTCAGGTATTCCTAATACATGTACATCATGCATACTGGAAGACTCAGAATAAACCCTATCTACTTCAGGGTTCTATCAGTAATATTCTCATTCGATCATTGGAAGTCGGTATCGATCATATACTTTCCAAAAACATATATCATACCTAGATCTTGATCATATATTTTCCAAAAGTATATATATATATATATATATCAAACCTACAAATTCAGTCAAGCTTCCAAAGAGAGACGACCATGCGCATGGAATTTGATTCTTCCCAACATCTCATGAGTGAGCTCATGTCTTCCGGTTCAGTAATTGAACCTGTATGATCCCTTTGAGAGATCGTATTACTCATATGCCCTTATATGCACACCAGCGCACCGGTGTATAGACCTTGATTAGGTCATCAACCTATTGGTCTGCTAAATGTACATACTCAAACATATAGTAACACTTCTGTCTCCGGTCAGAGGATGCGTGCCTGTATCGTGACAACATACGATATAGGACTTTGGTTATCTCGATCTCGTTAAGTCAACACTTTAACCTAACTAATCTGACACCTCCGAATCTCTATTCCTATGCAGAGGACCTGCATCAAGAGGTCGGTCAGATATCAGCCTAACTGAGATAGGATCGTCATCTCCTACTCTCGCTGGAGATCATCTCTTAACAATCATTTGACGGTGCTTGATGAGTCATCAATCTAACTCTTTAGATATTCATACAAGCACCAGTCTCTATGATTCAATAATTGAATCAACAGCTGTATGATCATCAAGATGGCCATGGTACATAACCCTAATTGTACTAAGGGACCAAATATGCAAATTATTCATTATTATTTCAGATCAGGGAATGATATTCGCAATAACATTTATTGCATAATGGCTCGCATTGGGCTCGTATGTCCAACAATCTCCCACTAGCCCAAAGAGCCATTAATGGGCTAATCATTTAAACCCACACTCATGTGACAATCATAGGCTATTAAGAAAATAGCTAGGTAAGTTGATCAGTCACTCTGTTCCCGCGAGACTACGCCAAGTCCTTTTACGACAATTGCATATCCCCAGTAACAGTGCTCTCATCTAATGCGAATGTTGCATCTCATGCAACCAATACTCAATTTTGTTAAAGCTATTATAGGGTCCTTGACACTATAGCTTAATATTTGTTATAACAAGTATTTCCATAATCTTTATCAGAATACCTTTATTCCTGGAGATCTCTATCTCCTAAGGTATCCACAGTTAAGACCTTTTAGATCACTATCTATAAAGTCTTAAGTACTTGAACATAAGACTTTGAGATCACTATCTCAAAAAATCTTATCATCTATGAAGATTTTGTTATTACTGCAATCAAGTATTTTATCTCCACAGTAGGATTAGTAACAGTTTACTACTCCCACTGCATTGGCAGATATCTGGTATTCGTACACATCCAGTATACACTCAGCTTCTCGTTACAAGTGCAAGCAGTTATAGCACTCACATCCTCAACTCTTTGAGGTGCTATCCCTTTAGATAGGTCAATACCATATCTTAAGGGAAGGAAGCCTTTCTTGAATTTTTTCCAGAAAATGGAATAAGTCTAAGGTGTATTACTAATGTGTTGGTCCCAATACCCTCTTCTCTTTGCTTATGAATGACTTCAGAAACTAAGATCTAAGGGGTATCCTTGAGATCATATCTCAATGTATGGGATAACCAGATTATAAAACACTTATTATTATCATCCTTAGATCATTCCAAATGATCAGGATAATATCTACATTTAGCACGATGAACACAATGGCACTCCCACTAAGCTTCACATGGTTCATCAAGATTCTATCTGAAATCATAACATTTATAATTTCATCAAATCTTATGTTCCAACTACAAGAAGCTTATTTGAGTCCAAAGATGGAGTTCTTTAGCTTGCAGACCTTGCTTTCTTCAACCACGAAGCCCTGGGGCTACTTCACATGAATATCCTCAGAGAGGTATTCATAGAGGAATGCAATCTTGACTCACATCATTAAGATGTCATAGTCAAGTTGTGTAGCTATAGTTAGCAATATTCAGATGGGTTAAAGCAAGGTCACTGGAGAGCAAGTCTCATCGCAAGCGATGTTTTCTCTTCGGTGTGTAGCTCATGGCTACGAAACGTGCTTTGAAGGTCTCTACCTTCTCATCAGGTTCCCTCTTTCTCTTGAAGATCCATTTACATCTTAATGGGTCTTACTCGTATAGGTGGATCCTCGAGGGTCCATATACAACACTTGTATATGAAGTCAACAATAGACTTTTATTGCTAACATCCATCTTTCCATGTCATGATCCTCATGAGTTTCATCACATGAAGTCCGATCATTTTCACATGGAATACATCCTCAAACTTATTTGAAGAAGTATTAGTGTTTCATCTTCAATTATTCTTTTATTTTCCGATTTCAGGAGCCTCATTATCTTCTCAAGATTAAATGAGTTCCTTTTTCTTCATTTTTATCTTGACTCTTAAGAGAGTCATCCTCTAAGAATCACATTCTCATAGATAATATCCTTTAAGAATCTCATGGTCATAAAGTAGGTATACAATACCATCCTTTATTTTCCTAATGAAGTAGCACTCTCTATTGCTAGATTCCAGCTTACGTGCATGGAACCTTATTAAGTATGTAATGTAGTCTCTACTACATATATACCTTGGGAACTAAGAGATAATTACGCTAGGATTAATCATTGATTAAATCATGTCACACATGATCAATTGTATCTTCCTACAACTCCATTGAGTTAAGGTTCATTAGGAGGATTGAGGTAGGAATGATATTCATATCTTCATAAGGTATTTCTTGAATTCATCTAATAGGTACATGCTACCTTGGTTAGATCGAATTCATTTCATCTTCCTTCAAACTTTGGTTCTAAACCAAAATTGCGAAATCTTTGAACATTTCAAAGTTTTCTAAGTGAAGAGAAGAAATCTCATATCACAAATAATCACTAATAGATATCACATATCCATAATGTTTATTCTGATATAGATGATTCACATACATCAATATGTATGAGATCTTGAATACCTTAACATCTTACACCTTTTCCAAAGAAGGGTGTATTGGACATTTTTACTTTGAATACAATATTCACAAGTACGTGAGATTTGAATCTTTAGACAATCTAAAGTTTCATGTCTTACTAGTCCATTGATCTCATCGACAGACATATGTCCAAAACTTGATGCCAGATCATTGTCAAATGATCTTTATCCTCCTATTGATCTTTAAAGGTTTAATTTTCAGTATTAGAAATCTTAGTGAATCATTCATTAATTTTCTAATTTAGTAGAGTCCACTACATTTTAGATTACTATCTGAAATATCTCCATCATAACTCTTTATGATAGATTTATTACAGAATTCATGTTTATATCCAACAATTAGAAATAAACAATGAGTGTATTCTAATATCTAGGTCATGGAGACATTCTCTAAGACTAAGGGCTCCCACTGAAAATATGAAGTCTATTGATCCAATGGAAATTGTTGCAACACTTACATCACTTTCAACATGGATGACCAATAAACCTTATGATCAAATTTCTAATATTATAATACATATGCAACCAATTGCAAGTGTCATTAGAAGATTGAGATACAATTATTAGTTACCTTATCAAATAAGTAAGTCAATTTCAATGATTATATGTAGGTTATTCTGATGTATTATCCGATTCCTTCTCTAAGGATTCTAGATAGATTTGATAGTCATACTATCAACACATCAACATATTGCAGTATTGGCATTCATCCAACTCTTTGGATGTCATATGGAAGTTACAAAAGTACAGTCAACTCTTTGATTATACTTCTTGCTTGGGTCCAACCCATGCTTCCACTGTGCTCCCTTTATCTATAAACAACCATTGCTTAAGACTAAGGACCTCTTATGTTAAATTAAAAAGAATTTAATGGAAGAGCATTTCGACATTTATACATGCTTCACCCAATTCATACAACATGAATATTATGAAGCTTCATGACTGACTAGAGTATAGACAATAGAATGATGACACTCATCATCTACGTCCATCTAAACTCTTAAAACATAGGTTCAGGTAGGTATTCAAACAATTTGAATACATCATCTCTTATAGAGCTACCATTCTACATGATGCAGAGAACCATGTCATTCATGATTGAATGTCAAGAGCACATATGTATGCCAGAATATCTTTATTAAGTTTATAAGGATTATTTGACAATTGTGATCATCATCGACATGTCACTTCCAAAGTACATTCGATGAGATCAAGACTTATAAAGACATACAAACCCTAGGGTTTTAGTCCTATTGTCTTGTCTAATTATCATTCCTCATTATCATGAGGAAACTTGCACATTGCAACCACATACATTGTGTGTCCAATTGCAAGTATAATATCTGGATCAAATGGTCCAATCCATGATATTTTACTGGTTATTATTGAGTATAATATTGAGTGGGTTTAATGAAGGATTATCTGAAATAAGTAATTTGCATAAATATATATTTTACTTTGATTTAGGAATTTTTATATCAAAGTTATATTGCAATGTCAACAATGAAAGTTCATTCCCTTAATCACTTTCAATGTAAGAGATATACTTACAATTATATCTCAAGCAAGATCTGGGATCTCCTTCCTTATCTTTATTGCATTCCAATAATATGAGAACCTACAACTCGGATAAAAAGAAGCGGGAACACATTCCGCCTTGCAAGTCCAACTTGCATCTTCCAATTCGGTCTTTAACACCCGGGCCCACCACCCCTAAGGTGATGTTGACATGTCATTAATTGAACCAACTGTCAACAAGAATACAACTCGGTATGTGCAATCCAATGTCGTCCCAATAATATGAGGACCCGATATTGGGGTCACTACGCATATGTCCTTACTCTTTCAAGAAGCGACGAGCCCGATCCAAATGAATCATATGCATGAGCTGTCACTTCGGACAGGCGTCTCCCACATATAATATCTGGTGACGAAACCCTTCGTCTTGACGGGAGACCGTGGATGTCACTTATGTGATCCTCCATATCTTATTCAAATTTAATTAATTACTATGAATCACATTCATATAATCAATTCTTCTAAGGGAATTATCAACTCTAGTCATATTAGAGTATTTTAATTGGACATAATTAATTCAATCATATTAAATTAATTATCAATCCAATTCAATCAATCAAACTTATTGTTATGCTTGAATATATATGGTATTATTCTCAAAGTACGTATTAATTCGTATTTTAATAATTAGAAAAATACAACTTAATCCCTCAGACATTATCCCGGCCCTATCAGTTGTCATGGCCAGTGCAGGCGAGAGTGGGACGAACCACATACGTTGCAACCCGCTACTCCAGCGATCTGCGGCTAGTCACCATATCCGTCTCGGGAAAGATAATGCCAAATTAATTAATTTGTACTTGAGATGATCATCGGTTCTTCAACCGAAATTATACCATATAGTAATCAAAACAATTTTTGATTATAAGGAAATTTGCTAGACAAATTCCCAATCCTATTCAAGCAAGGAGTTTGATGATTGTGTTTTCAATTATGATCTAGATCACTTCTAATCAATTAATTGGCTGAGGCCAAGTCAATTAAGGAAATGATCATTTTCCAATATTTCTCAAATATTTTCCATAATTATTTCTTGAAATTAAGAATTAATTTCATTAATTGACAATCACATGGTTCTTGATTAGGACTGTAATTTCAACAGTGACCCCTACTTACTAAAATTAGCATATCTCAATCATATTAAATCTAAATTAGACAAAATCAATTTTCATGGATTGATAATTTGATTTAGGACAGAACCCAAATGATGTTTCATGCATTTCGAGGCAAGTCTAAACAGTAATTAACATTTTAATCATGTTCAGATCTACAGTTCCCGCAACAGTGCATACATGTTCATTAAAACAATCATATCTCGAGCATACGAAATCCGATTTACGCAAACTCAGATCCTATGGTTTCCTTATTTAATGAGGAACAAAATTCAAATATTAAATTCGTGTTTAAATAATTTAAATAGTGCCGAATTTATTTACTAAACAGATCTGCAAAATCAAATGCGATAAAAACTTTCGCGACCTTAACGAACCCAAGTCGTCCTCAGTTTGTGAATCATATTCGAAACCGTCGAACTAAGGCTCTGATACCACTTAAAGGACATGGTTAGATCCTCAAGCGCATCACGGAAGCGTGAGCGTCGTATCGAATACGACGAGGAGCGACTAGTCGCACTAGTTGCTCGGTGCAGCGGAATTTAAAAAAAAAATCATACGACGAAACCACATGATCCAAGAACACTTCTCGGATCATTTCGTCTAAACCACAAACAAGTAATAGGATTACCTCTTGATGCGTGATTGCGATCAAGTCTCTAAACGAAGAGACCTCCTGTCTCAAGTTCGATCCGACGGAGGAGATGCTTGCGAGCGCGGGGATGAACCGCGTGCTTCTCGCAATCCATGTTGATGATCCAAGCGACGGATCTCCTGATCTCGACACACGAGATCCGACATCTTCTTCACGAGCGAGGCGCACTGAAGTAGACGGAGATCCACGAGCAGACGATCGGGCAGCATAACGATGACGTTGCGGTGATGGAGACTTCTCTCTAGGTCATCCATGATGGACGACCATGAGAGAGGGAGAGAGAGTAGACGTGTAGAGAGAAAGAGAGAGAGAGATGTGCTTCTCAAGCATTATGTGTAAAGAGAGAGCGTGGATATGCCTCTCTATTTATAGGGTTTTGGGATCCATGGATCTCAATCCATGGGACATATAAAATCAATGGATGAGATTGATTTATGTCAATCCAATGGTCAAGATTGTTGTTGGAAAAAGCCAACAACTTTAGATTAAAATATATTTGACAAAATCAAATATAAATCAATCCTAAAATCACATAAATAAATAAGGAGAGAATATACATGGAGATTACATCTCCATGTACATTAAGGGGGGACAGCCACCCATTCCATATAGGAATTGGGTGCTGCCCACCTCTTTCCTAAAGGAGGCAATCTCATGGATTTCCATTAGATTGCATGCCTCCTTGATTTTCTCTCTTATTTATTTCCAACAACTTTTTGTTGGATATTTATTCATCAAAAATAATTCACAATTATATTTGAGAAAATTGCAATCTTGCCATTGGAAAATTGTGAATCATATTCACAACTCAAAACAACATATAATTTACATTATCAATTAATTACACAATGTGTATCCGATACACATAATAATTAATTAACAAATATAAATTATAATTAGCTCTCTCTAATACATTATAAATCATATTTATAATATATTATGAATAATTGGATATTACTATCTATATTATTCTTATCCATAATAATTAAATCACATTTATATATATTGGATTTCTTATTCTCTTGTGCTCAAATAATATGAATCACATTCACATTATTTATATCTTTGATAATCAAATCACATTTAATTATCTAAGACAACTCTCCTTATAATATGAATCAAATTCATATTATTCATGATAATTAAATCACATTTAATTATCCATTTTCTCAATGCTCGGATACATATATCAACAATAGAATTATCCATGAACTCTTTCAAGGATAATGCGCTTTCTCTGCGAATACTTGGAGATAAGGACATGGTGATTGTATTGTTCCACGTATAGTGACATGGATATTGAGATCATATCTCAAATCCAGATCGCGGGCCTCCCATAGATGCTTGATTAAATCAAGACCGCAAATCTAATCTTCTCATTGCATCTGAATTACATTCTGATCAATGTCCAACATTTGAACTAAGATCCGATTACTTCTCTACTGAGAGGAGTGACTAAAATCCAGTCCCGTTTCATCACTCCCTAGGAATGGAAGCGTCATGGTTATACAATCGTTTATGATCACATTACCCTCAGGTATTCCTAATACATGCACATCCTGCATACTGGAAGACTCGGAATAAACCCGAAGTACTAGATCAACTTTACACTGTCTACTTCAGGGTTCTATCAGTAAGATTCTCATTCGATCATTGGAAGTCGGTATCGATCATATACTTTCCAAAAGCATATATCATACCTAGGTCTTGATCATATATTTTCCAAAAGTATATATATATATATATCAAACCTACAAATTCAGTCAAGCTTCCAAAGCGAGATGACCATGCACATGGAATTTGATTTTTCCCAACATCTCATGAGTGAGCTCATGTCTTCCGGTTCAGTAACTGAACCTATATGATCCCTTTGAGATATCGTATTACTCATATGCACTTATATGCACACCAGCGCGCTGGTGTATAGACCTTGATTAGGTCATCAACCTATTGGTCTGCTAAATGTACATACTCAAACATATAGTAACACATCTGTCTCCGGTGAGAGGATGCGTGCCTGTATTGTGACAACATACGATATAGGACTTTGGTTATCTCGATCTCGTTAAGTCAACACTTTGACCTAACTAATCTGACACCTCCGAATCTCTATTCCTATGCAGAGGACCTGCATCAAGAGGTCGGTCAGATATCAGCCTAACTGAGATAGGATTGCCATCTCCTACTCTGGGTGGAGATCATCTCTTAACAATCATTTGACGGTGCTTGATGAGTCCTCAATCTAACTCTTTAGATATTCATCCAAGCACCAGCCTCTATGATTCAATAATTGAATCAACAACTATATGATCATCAAGATGGCCATGGTACATAACCCTAATTGTACTAAGGGACCAAATATGCAAATTATTCATTCTTATTTCAGATAAGGGAATGATATTCGCAATAACATTTATGGCATAATGGCTTGTCGTGGGCTCGTATGTCCAACGATATTTTATCTGAATTAATCGGGCATCTCTAAGAGGTACTTTAGATCTCGTCATCCAAGTAACTATACATGGATTATACAGTCATCTTGTTCTTATCTCCAAGTATATGTGCGCATTATTTTGACATATGTGGAGAGGCGTCTAAGATAATTAAATTGGACTTAATTACCACAGACGAGATCAATGTAAATGACACTACCTACAATTATCATAAATATTGTGAATATGATTCATAATAGGGAAAAATGGGACGACCCCATGGGGATTGTTGACTTGGCTCCACCCGCCTCATTTTATTTGAAAAATAAATCCACAGAAATTCATACTATATCATTATATTATGTCATTCAAGTTTCGTGCGAAACAAAGACTTTTACGACCTCCATCCAGACAGACATTTTTTAACGGTTGCGAAATTATTGAAATCAATCCCGTATAGATGGAGGTTATATGAATCTCACTTTCACATTAAATTTGAATGATATAATACAAGAATAGAGTTATGAAAATCCATGGAAGTATCTAAAAAATAAAAAAGGAAAAAAATAGGATGAGGAGAGCCAAGTTAGCTTCCCATAGAGGCAATCCCATTTTATCATTTATAATATCATAAAGAGACTTAATTATAAATAGGATTTACAATTTACAAGTTAATATGTTGGATTCACATTATGCAATTAATGTGAATTGGATTCACGTCAAAATATAAATGTGATTTAAATTTGATATTGTATGGTTGAATGTGATTCATAATTATCAATGATTTGTTTACAACTGTCACGAGTAATTTACAAATTCTTTGGATATATTTTATTGACAAAAAAATCTATGAATAAAGATTTAAAGTAATAAGATTACATTAAAATGAGATTGGAGAGAGAAAATCTCTCTCCAATTTCACTGAGGACGTCACCCTTCTAACGAGGAAGGAGGAATCTCCTTTCCTCATTCTTAGAAGGTGGATGTCTTCTTTCTCTTTTTTCATGAGAGCAATTAAGTTTGATTGAATTAAATATTTTAAAGAATGTCTTTAACTTTTTCTTTTTAAAATTAATTATAATGTTACGAATTATTGCAACAAAATCTTGACCATTGATTTCAATTAGGAGTGCATCTCCACCATCCAATTTGTTATAAAAAAGAAAGGTGAACTATAACCTTCTCTTTTACACTATTAAGTTGAAACAAAAGGTGCAACATATCTCTCTCTCTACATGTCATCTCTCTCTCTTTCTACCATTGGTTACCGTCTGTCCTAGGGTTTGTAGACTGCCCCGTCGTCCTCGCGCTGTCGTTGTACTGCTGGACTGACTACTAGTGGATCTTTGCCTTCTTTTTCGCGTCGTGCTTGTAAAGGAGACATCGGATTTTGTGAGATGAAATCAGAAGTTTCATTGCCTGGATCATCAACTCATATTGCGGGAAGTACTTGTCTCATCCGTGTGCCCACATGTGCTCACTTCATTGGATCAGACTTGGGACATGAGCTCTCTTCGCTTAGGGACTCGTAGATCATGATCATGCTTCAATACGTAACCCTAATACCCATGTGTGATCTTGATGAAATGACATGGGAATGGTTCCCATGTCATGTGGCTTCATCAATAAATTTTAATTTATGCTGCCCCTTACAACTAGTATGACTAGTCGACCTAGATTGTATACGATGTGATCTCAATGCTTCCGTGATGCACGAAGCACAAACCCTCACCTTTATAAACTTTCTCCCACTAACTTTCGTGTAGATGCACCAACCTACAAAAGTTGCTACAAAATCATAAGATGAATGGTGTGATTAAACTTTATATACCATTGATATCAAGTTTGTTTTAGATCATACATTGATTCCTTTAATTAACATACTCGATTTTCCATACTCATAATTTTAGAATCTTAAGGTTGGTCAGTGTGGACATCAACTCTATTTTCTTTTCGTGACGTTCGACCACTTTTTAGAATCATCACATTTTATGGCTTTACAGAATGAGTTTGGATCTTTAGCAATTCTCAAGTCACGTTCGTGCTCAAGTGCATAGACTGTATAGCCATCAAAATGTGTAGGTCTTTTTGGGGTTTCAGGGTATCTTAATGCATCTTCTTGTGAACATAGTGCATTGGATCGTTTGTAAATTGTTCATTGATAATGGCATTAACAATTAATGTATGTTTTCGCTTCTCGATGTTTCATGTCATTATGTGGAGGTGAATCCGTAACTGGTCCAATCTGCAAGTTATGAGAGTAGGTGGAATCAATACTTTTACCCATATCTTAATTTCCACGTTTCTTGAATCTCAGTGATATTGTCATTCTCAGTTAAGTGATCATTGCCACTCTTGACAATTCTTGCACCATGGTTAGGCCGGTGTAAAATGTACCCCTTTGAATTTTCATGTTATTCAATGAAAAGATAACAAATTGTCCTTGAATCTAACTTATTCTCATGTGGATTATATATTCTAGCTCTCGCTTCCATGCATATGCAGGCGTCTCAAGATAGGTTTCCTATGTGTCCATAGTTCAAAAGATGACTTTCAAAACAGATTCACTAGGAACCTCATTGAGTATATACGTCGATGTTTTTAATGCATATATCCACAGTGAAAGAAAATAAGAATTATTATTTATCGTATCTAACCATTTCCATTAACGTACGATTTTGGCTTTTTACTAAAGCATTTTTGGGTGTTCCATGCATTATGTGGTGTGCACAAATACTCTTACTTTCAAGGAATTTCGCAAATGGGCTAGGATGTTGTCTTGTCTCTTTGTGTCTCCTAGAAGTTAACTACCATGGTCAGATCATACCACTTTTACTTTTTTCCTTGCTTGCCTTTCTACCTTAGTACTATAAATGTCTCAAGAGAATTTACTAGTTGAGTCATTTCATGCACGAGATAAAAATATCCGTACAATGTGAAATCATCTGCAAATGTAATAAAATATCTTCCCATCCCCATGATGATACGTCGAAAGGACTATAAATATCAATATCTATCAACTACGGGAGATCTGTAGCTACTATGGATGGGTTCTTTGATGGGTGTTTGCATTGCTTTCCCTTAATGCAATACATGCACAACTATAGATCAGTAAAATCTAATGAGGTAAAAAATCTCATTCACAGTAAGCATCAACATTATATCATTAATTATATGACCTTGCCTTTGATGCCATAAAAGGGAAGAATATTCGTCTACTACATTTCTTTTCATGCTCACATTGCATTCAACATAAAATAAAGAATCTATAAATATATTATCAATGTTAAAATGGTAAAAACAATTCTTCTAATCGTAAGGGTATTTTTTTTCAAACTTAGAAAATGATCAATTATAGATCTTAAAAGAAAAATCTAAATTATCTAACATACAAAATGAAATAAGACTCCTTGCACCTTCAGGAACATAAAGACATCCTTCCATATCAACTTGACATCCAATGAACATGATCAATCTATAAGCCCCAATTCTCTCCATTCATGCCCTCATCGTGTTTCCTCTGAGCAATTAGTGCTCATTTTTCTCTATGATGTGGATTGTATGGAATCTTTTAATATACGAGATACTTCGGCAGTTGCACCAAAATCTAACCACCAAGTATTATTAGAAATATCTACAATATTTGCTTCCAAGCAGAAACATAATGCATACATTGTTTTTAAACCAGCTTTCTATTTATAGTAATCTCTCTTAATGTGCTTGGACTTTTTGCATAAGAAACATTTGATTTCTTGATATTGATCCCATTTAACTTTGATGGGAGTCTTTCCTTTATTCTTTTTGCTTGGACTGCTTTTATTAATGCTAGTTCATGCTACAACCTCTTCACTAGCAATAAGACTCACCAAGTGTTCCTTTATCCTTTTTAATATTTCTTCTTCTTGAATGAGCATAGCCTTCCGTACCATAAAACTTCACTTGTCCTTCAATGTATTGTAGTTCACCTGAAACCACCCAAATTTAACATACAAGAAGGGAGTTTATAATAAATTATACTAGTAACGTCTCATTTACATCCATCCCCATAATCTTCAATTTTCGCTACAAAATTGAACATTTATGTTGCACGATCCATCAAGGAGCTAGACCGATGTAATTTCTTCGTGATCAACTTCCTCATTAATGTCCCAACAATAGACGTATTAGCTCCATCTAATAGTGAGTGTTCCTTCTTTTTTCTTCATGAATTCCTTAACATTATTTGTCGTTAGCATTAGTGGGTTGATATTCTCGACCATGGTTATTTTCATCAGTAGACAAAGCATGTTCAATCCCTCACAAACCTCCCAATACATCATTTCATCTCCTAACATTGTTCTCTGTAATGGCTTGTGATTTTAAGTCTTCACTAATGCACGACCTAAATTCATCACCCCCGAAATGGAATTGGATATACTTTGGCCAATCTGCATACTTGAGTCCAATGAACTTGACTATAGAGTTGTTCATGCAAACAAGATTATAACTTATGAAACCGTAAATGTCCTAACCCATTCCTATTTCCGATTGTCGGGATGACTATCATGGAGTATTTAGCATGATTTGCATCTAAATCATGGTTATTTGAATATGGATTCAAATACATACATGATTAGATCGCTTTGGTGCTTGACCATTGATCGAACTATATGATTTTGTTAATAAACTAAAAAATGCATGAAACATCTTTAAAAATACATATCGGTCAATCATCGAGCATCAAAACTCTGCCAAGATTCATAGATAGCTTCAAGTTAATTTTACTTTATGTTGCAGTCAAAGAATCAATTATTAATAAAAATAACTAAAAAATACGCAATTTAGCGTCGAGTGGTTACTTTGTTTATTTATCTTTTGCAAGCCCCAAGGTCGACACTCGTAAGAAAAAATACTACTGGGGTTCATATTAGTCAACAATGATTTACTTTCCAAGAGAGGTGATTTTTTTATTTTTATGCAAATATAATGCTTGTGAAAATGTAAATGAACTAGGTTCTAGAGGGAAAATTAATGGAACCTAGTCAGTTAAATTTAGTTCAAAATTAATCTTAATTAGACAAGAACTATTTTTATGAAAAACCTTGTGTAAGGAGAATTCAAAAACATATTTTCCCTGTTTTGGGAACTAAATGCATGCATGAAAAATCAATGATCATTGTAGAATTTTTTGCATATCTAAATAAATAGATTAACTTTGTCAGAACATGGAAATATGCAAAATGCAACTACTCCAGTTTTTTTTTGAAAATTTTGGGAAATATTTGAATTCATTTTGATTTCAATGAGAACATGTTTATTTTTTATAATTAAATGATAATAAATCCATAACACGGGCTTATGTCAATCCAAAATCATCCCGACTGCATCTTTTAACGATGAGTCCATGGGAACTTGAATTTGGCAAATAAATGCGGGTGGACTTAAATAAAAATCATTAATAAAAAACTCTCCACAATTTATTTTTGAACACGATGAGCATGTATTTGAGTTGAAATTTACATATGAAAGAGCATAAATACAAACAGTCACTATTTTTTTGAGAAATTTCTAGGGAAAAGATGATCTTATAAAAACAATTTGGCAAAATATCATTGTTTTTCACTCTTTGTTTTTTTTATAAAATCAATCAATAATTGAAAAATCATGAAAACAAAATGAATACACCTGCCAAATATATAATACGATTGTATAAACAGGATTAAAGTAAGAGATGCTATTTTTCTAAAATTGCAGTTGATTGGTTTGTATTGACACCGGTACATAGAGGGATCTTGTCCTTTTGTATGTTATGTAGTCACCATGATCATACTAATTGAGTTCATTTAAAGCATGTAATTCAATGTAAAAGCACGCCTAATGTTATTTTCTCATTATAAATGATCATATGAACTAAGTAGTGAAATGTATGAATAAATCCCACACATGATCGATATAAATATGAGATGATAACTGAGTTTGACCAAGTCCATGGATAAAAAAATAATTGAATTACAATGTCACATGTCGGTGGTTAGTGAGGTATTCGGAGTCACCTATGGTGGGTTTGTTAATTTGTTAAACCCACCAACCCTAGCCCTGTATTAGAGATCTCATGTCTCATTTTGTCCAGCACTGAATTTAGAAAAACAAGAGCCATTTTTCCAACTTTTCACCATCTAAGTCGGTCTTCACGTTTGGGGTTAAAAGAAGGAGAAAAATTGAAGGAAGATTCATAGTCTCTCATTACCATCACATCATCATCACATGTTATCGCTCACCGCAATATATTTCATGCGTCGTGGATGATGGTAACATGCTTAATCAATTATCACTTAACGATTCGTCATTTTTCCATAATAGTCATATATTGGATAACCAATAACCTATTTAATGTCATCATCATCTACCTTGTTTAGAATTTTACATAAACAAATGAGCAATTTATATTACCTTTGTTTTCAATCTTTACAATTTCATTGTGTTATACCTTTGGTTCTCCAACAATAATTTCATGGGGAATTACATCGAGTATCTGTCATGATAAATCTCTAGCCGAGACGAATGCGAGAAACAAGTTATCTTGTCACGTTAATCTTTTATAATAATGTATCTCTCACCTTTTAACAACTAAGTGCTCTTATTATATCAATTTCTTTAGAACACAAACATGTAACTAAAACAAGATATACAATAATTCCAAAAACATGTAGCATCTTATAAATCCCAAAATACTTTCAAATTCACCACCGCATTCATATTTAAAATCAGAATTAAAACAATATCCTCTCTCGTATATACATATAAACTTGTAATCAACATTATCTTTGCACTGTCTATCGTTGTAATATATGAAATTCAAGACTTCATTACTACCAAACATACAGTATAAAACACACAAAATTTAACAAAAAGATAAAAACATTGATAGGGTACGATATCGTTATATTTGATTTTAACGTTTTGGCTTAGGCTTCTGGTCCGTTATCGATGAAACTAACCATGACAAATGGGTGGGTTTAGATCCAATTGGACCCGTTAAAAACCACTCATGACGCTTAAGTCCAAATTGTCAAGTAGTTATCTCCCGCTCTTATAACCCACTCTGAAACTTCGTGTGTTTCCAATGTGGGACTATGTTTGGAGTTGATGTGTTACAACCTCCCCCACTTGTATTTGAAGGATATAGAGAATCCTCAGGCGCATCACGGAAGCGTGACGATCGTATCTCATACGATCGGGGCGACTAGTCGCACTAGTCGCGAGATGCAACGGAAATTAAAAATTTTTAAATCTAAAGATGAAACCACATGATCACGAGAACACTTCTCGGATCGTTTCATCAAACCACAAAGTATAAGGAATACCTCTTGGAGCGTGGTTGTGATCGCGAGATCCCAAACAAGAGATCTTCCTGTCTCAAGTCCGATCCATGAAGAACGCACTTGCGGGCACGATGATGAGTCGCATCCTTCCCCCAATCTTTGATGAAGATCCAAGCATCGAGTCCCCTGATTTTGTCAAACAAAATCCGTCGTCTTCCTCTAGAGCAAGTCACCCCAAAGAAGAAAGAGATCCACGAGTCGTCGAAGGCGAAGGCGAGAGTCTCTCCTTTCTCAACACAAGATGGACGGCCACCTTTTGGAGGAGAGAAAGAGAGAGGACGAGAATATGAGAGAGAGAGAGAGAGAGAGTTGTAGGCGTGTACAACTCTTCATCATGTGTGTCTCAAGAAAGGCTAGCCTAGCCCTCCTTTTATATTAGTTTAGGATCCAATGGATCTCAATCCATGGGATACATAGATCCAACGGCCATGCTTGGTCTATGTAAAATCAATGGATATGATTGTTGTTGGCATAAAATCAACAACATTAATTTATATTATATTAAATATATGTTAAATTATTATCAACACAATTTAATTAACATAAATTAATTTATTAAGATATAATATGATAACAAAAAAGAGAAGACAACAAACCTCCTAAAACATAGGAGGCGTCACCTATGACCAAGTCATGGGTGACGCCACCTTTGTTTTTGGTGGTGATTTTTGTCTCCTTTTTATTTATCTTATTATTTCTTAATAAATTGCAATAACTATTATTGCAATGATATCCACCAAATTAATTCCAAATTAATTTGTGAATATTTCAATCATGCCATTGTAGAAAATGTGAATCATATTCACATCCCAAACTAATTTGTAGATTACATTTCCAATTAATTACTTAATGTGAATCCAATTCACATATTAATAATTAACAAATGCTATTTATAATATTTCTCTCTTATATATTATAAATCATATTTATAATATATATGATTAATATGGATAGTGCTATCCACATTATTCATATCCATGATAATTAAATCACATTTAATCATCCTAGATCTCTTTTCTCATGTGCCATGAATCATATTCACGGTATTCATATCTTTGATAATTAAATCACATTTAACTATCTTACATATCTCTTCTTATAATATGAATCAAATTCATATTATTCATGATAATTAAATCATATTTAATTATCCATTTTCTCAATGCCTGGATACTAAATTCATCATAGGAATTATTCTTGAACTCCTTCAAGAATAACGTGCTTTCTCCGTAGATACTTAGAGATAAGGACAGGGCGATTGTATTGTTCCACGTATAGTGACATGGATATTGAGATCACATCTCAAATCCAGATCTCGGGCCTCTCATAGATGCTTGATTAAATCAAGACCACAAATCTAATCTTCTCATTGCATCTGAATCACATTCAGATCAATGTCCAACATTTGGACCAAGATCAGATTACTTATCTACTGAGAGGAGTCACTAAAATCCAGACCCGTTTCATCACTTCCTAGGATTGGAAGCGTCATGGTTATACAATCGTTTATGATCACATCACCCTCAGGTATTCCCAATACCTGCACATCCTGCATACTGGAAGACCCAGAATAAAACCCAAAGTATTAGATCAACTTTATATAGTCTACTTCTGGGTTTTATCAGTAAGTTCTCATTTTAATCATTGGGATTTGGTA
Source organism: Ottelia alismoides (assembly GCA_037367405.1). Taxonomy (NCBI): domain Eukaryota; kingdom Viridiplantae; phylum Streptophyta; class Magnoliopsida; order Alismatales; family Hydrocharitaceae; genus Ottelia; species Ottelia alismoides. The sequence goes on along the minus strand of JAZKJV010005384.1, from coordinate 53,889 downwards.
TCGATCATATACTTTCCAAAAGCATATATCATACCTAGGTCTTGATCATATACTTTCCAAAAATATATATCAAACCTACAAATTCAGTCAAGCTTCCAAAGGAGACGACCGTGCACGGAATTTGATTCTTCCCAATATCTCATGAGTGAGCTCATGTCTTCTGGTTCAGTAATGAACCTGTATGATCCCTTTGAGAGATCGTATTACTCATATGCCCTTATATGCACACCAGCGTGCCGGTGTATGGACCTTGATTAGGTCATCAACTTATTGGTCTGCCAAATGTACATACTCAGACATATAGTAACACATATGTCTCCGGTCTGAGGATGCGTGCCTGTATCGTGACAACATACGATATAGGACTTTGGTTATCTCGATCTCATTAAGTCAACCCACTGACCTAACTAATCTGACACCTTTGAATCACTATTCCTATGCAGAGGACCTGCATCAAGAGGTCGGTCAGATATCAGCCTATGTGAGAAAGGATTGCCATCTCCTACTCAGGCTGGAGATCACATCTTAACAATCATTTGACGGTGCTTGATGAGTCCTCAATCTAACTCTTTAGATATTCATCCAAGCAACAACCTCTTAAGATAATTGAATCAACAGCTGTATGATCATTAAGATAACCATGGTACATAACCCTAATTGTACAGAGGGACCTATTGTGTAAATTATTTATTCTTCATTTCAGATCATGGAATGATATTTGCAGTAACATTTATTGCATAATGGCTCGTCGTGGGCTCACATGTCCAACAATATTCACAACACTTTCGTTGCGACATGGCCCATCACTTATTCTCAGTGATAGTGGCAGCTGCATGTTCCTGGATTCGGTCCCTTCTGGCAACCTTTTCCACTATCAGAGAGAATTCGTCGTAACATCTTGAGCTTAGGTCTCTGATCCGTTATCAAGGAAAACTGCTCATCACAACTTATTAAATTCGGATCTAATTGGACCTGCTGACAATCAAACAAAATGCTTAAGCTCGAGTTGTCAAGTAGTTATTCCCCGCTCTTACAACCCACTCCGAAACTTTGTGTATTTCCGATGTGAGGACCAAGTTTAGAGTTGAGGTGTTACAATGATCGTGCACACTCAAGGAAGAGGAAGAAAATCTAAGATCATTGTTTGTTTAGTTCACTACAGTTCCCCTTCGTAGTTGCAATTTACAATGTATAACCTCTCGTGTATATTATTGTAGAGCTTTCAAGGCACTTTAAATGTACACGTGGCACTATGCACATACTTTAACTTTACCTTTCTCCTTTTTTTCTAATTACATAGTCAGATGTATGTACTTGTTTTATGATGTTGTGTTTGATGACTAAAGATGTGGACATTATGTTAATACCGCTTCCCCCATACCAATCCTTGTATGATCTTAGTAGTAGATGTCGCGAAGCAAACGATAGACGAACGCACATTATTTTAATAAAATAGATGCACATGCAATTGACGCTGAGCATGAAGCGGTCACTTGCATTTAACACATTCATAATCGTTCTACAATATCTATTAGATCGGGTAATTCGTTTGTAACTGAGAATAAAGACAGTAAATTAATGCAATTATTTTGATAATACACCAATTAACTATAAAATCTAATCAGCTTATTAAATGATAGATTAAAAACATACTTAGACCTTTTCCCTCAACACGTATAACTGTTTTAAAACTAATATTAATCTAACGTAAAATTATGTACCGCAACAAAAGGTTATTTTGCCGTGACTTTTAATCTCCTTGTGCACGATGTTGAACATAAAATCAATACACTTAAAATCCTTGGATTTGGTAGACCTTTACTGTTGGCAGAACAAGTATCAACAATTTCTAGCCAAAGACAAAATTGTCACCTTCATCGTCAAATTTACACAATCTGATGGAATTATGATTTTCTGTCAATGCAATCTTCGAGGAGGAGGTTAAAGTTGAGACAGATAAGAGATATCGTAGGAGGGACTCGAGATATTGCCACATCTTTATCAGAGGTGGGGCTCAAGGTTTTAACACAACCACGTGCGAGTTTTTAAAATTAGAGGACAATCTCGGGATCCGTGAGTCTGCGACATCGCAAAAGGGCCATGATGCATTAAAAAACAACTCATAAGTTTGCGGTATTAGGGGAGGGGCTCGAGATGCCGAGTGAATATCGTGGTGAATTGATGAACCGACTATAGAAGGAGATGTCACATGAGTTACAAGGATTTTTATTTGCTTGTGAGGAGATATTGGTTGTTGAGTTGGGATGGAAGAGTTAGTTATAGGGATGCAAATGGATCCGGATATCCAATGCTGCATCTATTATATATATTGATATTCCTATTGATTTTTATATAACTTGGGTATATATAACAAGTTGTTGTCCGCAAATAATTTGTACATGCATTTTAACATTTAAATATAATGGTAACAAAAATTTATGCCTTATGTCATCATACATAATATAATTATTACATAATAATTACACTACCTATATTTATTTCACATGTGAGCCATCTATTACATGTATAATTAAGCTAATTTATAGAGTATATTTGTTATTATTCACATATGATCTCTATCTACTTTATATTCATATCTAACAACATATGTATCCACAAACATGTTCATATTTTAGAGCGGATAAGGATATGCCATATATTTGTCTCTATCAATTCACATTGGTAGCTAAACAAACAAGGCAAGGATTTTCAAAAATTAAGATAATATTCACATGCATCAATAGAATCCATTCATATCACTTGCAAGGAATGTGTTGGCTCAAATCTGGTGTCTCGTTCATAGGGATGAAAACGATCAGATATGGATACGAATATAGGTGTTATCATATCCTTATCCTTTTTAATATTCAGATACAAATATAAATATGAATATCATACGAATGTGTAAAATACAAAATCATATCCTCAAAATACGAATACGAATGCAAAACGAATGTTGACAATTCATATATGAATATTTGACAAAAACGAATACGGATTCAAATACGAATGTTATAAATAACCTAATTTACTCAAAATCTATAAGAATACTAGGTTTAAAGTAAACTTCTATATATAACAAGTGCATTGACTATTTTGATAATGAAAGTTTAACACAACAAAATTATGTAGTAAAAGAAACTTACCAAATACCAAGCTTATTTGTTATAAGTGTGTATCTTCATCCATTATTAATATCGCACGCTCTTTACAACTTGAGAACCTGAAATTTAAGAAGATAACATGGCAAAATGACACGACATGGCCAACTAAAGAGCAATTCAGCTTGACATGGTCAAAAAAATCTAATTTGGCTCAACATGCTCATCTAATTCCAACTTGGCTCGACATGGCCATAACATGAACATACCTGAGATATAGTTCGGTGGGAGAATATAATCATATCAACCATGTGCATCATGTCACCTACAAATAGAGTCAAAATACCCAAACAAGTACTGCATATTTTTTTCAATAAGTCGTATAACAACCTAATTGTACTAGTTACTAAAACACAAAGTGAGATGGTATAGTCAAAAAGCAAATTATATAAATAAACTTGCTACATGTCAAATGTTAATAAAAGTATTTTGAAAAGTAAAAATATGTTTTCCACGGGATAAGGTCCATATGGACTACATCAAAATGAGCCATTCATAATTTCTACTTATATGTCTTCTCCTCGATACCTATGCAAAAAAAACAAGACGAAGAATAAAGTATATTAGGAAAAAAATATTGAATTGATACATTAAAAATGCAACAAAATGAACCATTCATTTACATTGATACATATAAAATACATTAACCATACCAGAATTCATCGTCCATGAAATTTGTCTCATACCCTTCCGCTTTATCCTTATCATTACTTGGTACTAAATGAATAAAAAGAAGTTATTAAATAAATTGATGAATAGCTTATTATCAATATATGTTAGAAGATCTTACTCGAAGGAGATGCTTCAAGCCGTGATGGAGTCTCAACCACTTCATTCATATCAATGAAAGTATCATCACCTACATCTATATGTACAACATCATGTGAGTTATGCATATTACGATTACAATAAAATGAGAACATTGAAAGTAATTGCTTACCTTTGAATTCACATTTCAACCAATCTTGGCTGCATATCAATGCCTCCACCATATCAGAATTCAGTCTGCTGCGGTATGCATCAACTACTCGGCCTCCAGTACTAAATGCAGATTCAGATGCAACAGTAGATACTGGAACTCCAAGAATATCCTTAGCTATTTTTCTAAGAAATGGAAATCTCCCGATATTCTGTTTCCACCATCCTAAAATATCAATTTTAAGTTCAGTTGTCTCCTTCCATCTCAAATACTTCTCTTCCAAATACTCATCCAACTCAGTTTTCAACGGTTGGGCATCTTCATCATCCATAAGCTGAGTAAATCTACTCTTTTTTTCTCTGGTGGATTACTAGGAGGAGTAGATATGGTATGTGACACAGTCGTTGGAGTCCCAGCAGAAGCATATGCTTGAAAAATATTGGTAATGTTGTCACGTAGTTCATCTACTTTTCTCATTCCATCGGATTGATATATGTCCTTGTAATAAAGGACATTTGCCTTCAATTTATACCGAGGATCCAAAATAGAAGCAACTGCAAGCAGTTGGTTGCACATATCCCAGTATTTGTCGAATTTCTTTTTCATTACAGTCGCCATTGAAACAATAATGGTATCACTACTCTTTAACCATTCAACAAAGAGTAACTGAATCTCATAGAACTCAACAAAAAAGATTGGATGTGACATAATTTGAACCAGACAACAACTCCATAGCATCATAGAAATGCTTTAGGCACTCCTCTAAAATTTTGATGTAGCCCCACTCATCATCACTTAATCCATGAATATAATTTACATCTCGAAATCCAAATCTTTTAAATACATCCTTATACTCCAAAGCTGTTGAGAGCATAAGATAAGTGGAGTTCCATCAACTGCAACAATCCAATGATAAAATTTTTTTTGGACCAAAATCAATCTGTTTTGCAGTCTCCATAAAATTTGCTTCCATCTGAGGTGAACACGTAACATATCTGATGCTCAATCGTAGTTTCTCTATCGACTTAGAGATCATCTTCAAGCCATCCTGAACAACAAGATTAATGATATGTGCTGCACAACGAACTTGAAAAAATAGACCATGGGAAATTAATGAATCTCCCAACCAAGTTTTGATAAGCTTCAGTGCAGCATCATTAGCCTTATCATTATCAATTGTGACCGTGAATAATTTCTGATCTATGTTCCACTCAAACATGCGAGATAAAAAATAGTTGCTAATATATGAACCTGTAGATCCATTCACATTGAAAAATTTGATGATTCTCTTTTGCAAGTTCCACAAATCATCAATGAAATGAGCGGTAATGCAAAGATAAGACTTGTTTTGTGTTGACGCTATCCATTTGTCCATGGTAAGTGAAATCCGAGAAGATAAGTTCTTAAAGACATGATATAGCTTTTTCTTCTCATCATTAAATACTGTCTTACACAGCTTCTCCATTGTTATGCGAGATGGAATCTTGTGCTGGGGACTGACGAGTCCGAAAATCGCTGCTTTAAAAAGTTGTTATTATCTTCGTGTGTGAAAAAAATAAATGTCGTTCGTTGTAGGCGGCGATCGGAAACAGTCAAGAAATAACCACAAATTTTTAATCAATTTTAATCCAGTGGTTTTGTGTTTATTTTACTTGGGCAAGTCCCAAGGTCGATCACAAGGAGGCAAAGGAACAACTTAGAATTATTTCTATCCAATTTTGTGTTCGGTTTTTGAGGCGGTCTTTTTTTTAGAATTTTTAATGCAAATGATGGATGCAAAATGCGGTTTTGGCCTATTTTAAGGACTAAAATGTAAATTTCGATCAAACAATGTCCGAAAAATATAAAACTTGGCCACAATGTAAAATATGATGAAATGAGTGCACTGCAATTTTTTTTTGGAATTTTTGGATGCAATATGAATTTTTTTATGAATTTTTAAATGCAAACAAAATGATTTTCTATATTTAATTATAATAAATATTAAACCTACTTATTTTCAAGATATAAAATTATCTAAATCTATCACTAGGTGATGGATCTCAGAAAAATCCTACCTCTCGAAAATGTGGGGTCTAATACCTATTAAAAATTAAATAATGAAATATGCAAAATGATTTTTACAAAGCAAATTATGCATGCAAATGCAAAGATTTTTGGACATGATGTTAAGCAAAATAAACTCTACAATGTATAATTTTTCGGGGATTTTTAGAGCAATGGTTAATCAACTATGAATTTCAGAGCATAAGATGGGCAAAATATGCTAATTTCTACCAAATAGTTAATTATTAATTAACCACTGACCACAGAAATACCCACAATATGTCAAACTGTAGAGAATTATATGAGGAACATCATGCAATTTTTTAATAAATAAAGTGGTGTAAAGTAGAGGTCTAAAAGTAATGGAGAACACATGGGTATAGATGTAAATAAAATAATAACAAAAATGCAGGCGAGACCTAACGTTAATTACCTATAAAATGGGGGACGAATCTGCAGTTGTACCAGGGGGTTACGTGTGGTGCACGTGACCTTCTGGATCTGGACTATAGTGCAAATAGGTGGAGCTCTGAAGGTCCCCTTACAATTTTCCCAAGGGGCACATGCGCGACACGTGACCCCTGGGCTGGCTGATGTAGTGCTGAACTGAACGCCGGGCCGCACGAGGGAGGGGGAGCAGGGCAGAGGAGGCCTCCGGCGAGGGTCTTCTGGCGTAGCTCCGGTGGCGAAGCGTTGACGAAGCTGCGTTGGCGGAGTTGAAGCTGATGGTCAATGTCGGTCGATGCAGCACGGCGGAGGAGTCGATGCTGGAGAAGGCTGTGGCGGATAGTTGTCGGCGTCGATGGTTGGAGCTCCTGAGGGCAGAAGCGGTGGGTGGCCGACACATGACCAGGGGTCGCCGGTGAAGTTGAGTCGTCGTGGAGGTGTAATCGTAGGCTTTGAAGGCGGTTGTCGATGGCGAAGGACCGGCGATGGCTCGACAAGCAGCTCGGAGCAGTCGCGAGTGATGGAGAAGTCGACGTGAGGCAGTTGCGTGAGGATGAAGATGATCGGGGCGGATATGAGGAGACGAAAGTCGAAGGGGGTTGGCGTTGGTCGTTGCTCTGAGCGGAGATGATGCTCGGAGCAACGTCGGAGAGAGGTAGAGAGAGAAATAGAGATATAGAGAGAGAGTACCTGGAGAGACTCAACGGCGGTGCCGGAGCGAGGCAGAGGCGCGGCGGAGGAAGTCCTCGTCTGCAACGAAGGTCATGGAGATCTTCGGATCTCGCCGGAGGAGAGGGAGATTCCGGGCTGTCACCACCGGGGCCTCTTGTCTAGTGCGATCGGCGGATGAAGTTTGGGGATGGCGTCGAGGGTTTTAAATAGGACATGAGGGAGGTGACCGGTGAGGAGATAAGGGCGGAGGAATCGGGGAAGGTGTTGGCGGCACGGGCGGTTGAAGTGAGGGTAGCGGAGGACCGATGCGGCGGCCGTTGCGGAGCGGTGGCGGTCGAAGCGAGGATCACAGGGGGACAGTTGGGGAAGACGCGCAGCGACCGTTCGATCGGCCACTGATCGAACGGCCATGGCGACGCCACGTGGCGGGGGGTGAGAGAGAGAGCGGCACGTGCGGAGCACGTGCCTGGGGGCACGTACGTCGCACGTGCGGGCACTTTTATTTTTTTTAAAAAAAACGAAAACTTAAAAGTCCAAAAACCGCTGACACGTGGCGACCTCTGGGGCTGCCACGTGTCAGCACCAGAAAATTCCGAAAATAAAAGATTTGTAAAATCAAAAAGAAATAGTAAATGACCTCAGATCGAAAAAGTTCCTTCACAAAAAATGCTCGTCTCGACGAGGTCTGCAACTTTCATGAAGACAATAAAGCCAAAATCGATCAAATGTAAAAAGTGAATTTTCGGGGTATCCTATGTACATAGAATACCTTGATTTTTGAATTTTCTATTTTTTTTGCCATTTTTAAACGCGATAAAAATCCGGAAAAATATGAAAAAATCAAAGATAAATAAAAGACACTTGATTCTATTTTTTTTGGATTTTTATTGATAAAGAAAGTATATACATAAAATATAGGTCAGAAAATCGCTAAAAATATACAATGTCCAAAAGAGGCCCACAACCCAATTTTCACATACGAGCTCCGATTCACTTGAACTTGGTCTTGTTTTGAAGGTAATTGAATGTGCATTAGTTCAAAAGTGAGTAGGATCAAATCGGACACTGGATGGGGAAGACATGTGCCTTTTAGTCTGAAAATCCTGAAACTAGGGTTTGGGTTTTTGGTCCACTTAACAGGGTTAGTGAATTTTTTATAATTTTTTATTTATTTTTATTAGTGATGTGTACACAGTGGATGTGGTTTTGGGTTATGCCGTGTCAGCATGGAGGAGTAAAAAATCTGAGAAATTAGGCTATTTACAGGTCAACTGTGGCTTGGATTTTTGGCTTCTTATTTTATGCAGAAATTAATGCTAAAATGCAATTCTTATGAAATCATGCATGAATGCTAATTATACAGAATAAATGCAGAAATGCTGTTGATTTTGAGGGACTTGAGCTTAATAAATAAGAAATAGAGTGATGAATCCGAGATTCATCATCTCCATATACTTAAACCATGCTCGTCCGTGAGCATCAATAAGAAATGCCATGAGGTAAAATGAGATTGGGTTCCATACCAAGATCATGAACTGAAGGTGAAAGTGAAACTAAACTTGACCTTTGGATTAATAGCGTGGCGGAACTTCGGTGAGACTTAGAATTTTAAAATCAATAGCCCTCAAGTTCTACACATCATTATCACAGTTTCGGCTCAGAAGTCATCTTAGATCAATCCTCTTCCCAAAGTATACCCTATGAACATTGAATAACCGACTCATGTGTGTGAAGGGTTTTAGCTCTTCCCATCCAGAATGCCGGACTACCATGCTCCTCTCCTCTCCAGTAACTCATCCTCGGGGAGTCATGTATTTCCTTCTAAGGTCTGTCGTGTTGTGTTCACAATCGAATGAGGGAGAAGATAGAAGAAAGAGAAAAGAACTGGAGGGTGGCCAGTGCAGTCACCTATCCTTGTGAAGATGGCCAGTGTAGCCGAGTCCCCACCAAGATCTGCAGGTTCTTGAAGCTTGAACCTTTTTGGTCGGATTTTATTTGGTAGTTGCTTCTTTGTATTTGGAATTTTTGGTGGTTCTGCTTGGATCTTGTTGTGCCCCTACGTATATAGAATCTTTTTGTTCCGTACATTTTTTGGGGTCTTAGAAAAAATTATGCCCAGCCGTCCATCCCTTTTCCGAAGCTTTATTTCAACCCGTACTCCGATTTTTAGATTTCCAAGCTACAAGAAAAGAGACTCACACAGTCTTCCAACATCCCCTCTGGGTTGAGCTAAGTGCATAGTGCGAGAGTGCGAATTAATTCCCTATTCCTGAGTTGTACCTAGAATGAAGAGACCAGGTTAGACACTAAGAGTCAAACTCTGTACATTGTCATGTGGAACTTAAAGAATTAAGTCAACAGATCTGAAGCTCTTAAAATCCTATTTCTCGATGAAGTTCCTCTGAAAATTAGGTGGATTAAGGTCAAGTCCAGACCACTCTTGGTTTCTACTCATAACTCGGTTCAGAACCCAATGACTTTTCACAGATGCACATGCATGTGATGTTGGATGAAGTGCAGATGTGTGCAATGCATACACATTTTTTTGAATTTTTTTTGGTTTTATTATTTTTTTCATTTTTGACATTTTATGCAAGGGATTTTTTATGGAATAAGAAGCCTTTTTTTTCAAAAATGTTGGGCACGGTTAGTGTTAGTGGAAAAAACTTTTTTTTGTGTGCTTATTTGTTGTTGTTTTTTCAAGTTAGTACCCACCCCGTAAATACATATAGACTTATGCGAAAGTACGAGATATGGGTAAAATATATACAAAGTATATACACAGACCCCCTATGCTTAGCGAGTGCTATGTCCTCAGAGCACAAGAAGCGGAAAGAAGACATAGCTCGGGCTAAGCGTAAGGGAGTGAAAATATAAAGAAAAATGAAGCGGTCGGGATATGTGAATGAGAAGAGTATAAACAGGTGGATGTTGGTTCCCCCTATACTTAGGCTTTGGTCCGCCTAAGTATGGAAGAAGGGTGGAGACGTAGCGATCGAGAGGAAGAGTGTGATCCGGGAAAATGATATATACATATGGCATCGGTCTTCCCCATACTTAGGCCTTGGCCTAAGTAGAGGAAGAAGTTGTACAAGGAGACCGATGCGGTCGGGAGGGAGGGTGGGAATGATCAGATAAATCTTCAATGTCCTCGCTCTGCGTGAAATAGATGACCTCAACTTGAACTGTCTGCTCTTTGGGTGATTCAATATATGGCTTCAGCATTTGTCCATTTACTGAGAAAGGTTGTGCATTATCTTTGAGTTCGGCAATATCCACGCTTCCATTGGTATGCACATCGATGACAATGTAGGGACCCGTCCATTTTGATTTTAGTTTCCCATGAAAAATCTTCAACCGAGCATTAAACAACCACACTTTCTATACAGGGACAAAGGTTTTATCTCGAATGTGTCTATCATACCATCTCTTGACCTTGTCCTTATAAATCACACTGTTGTCATATGCCCGATTTCGGATTTCAATTAGCTCATTCAGATTTAAGTCTCGACATAGTTTCCCAAGGTGACAACTCCAATTCAACTTTTTGATCGCCCACTCTGATTTGTGAATCAATTCTGCAGGCAAATGACATGACTTGCCATAAATCATCCGAAAAGGTGAAGTACCGAGTGGAGTCTTATAGGTTGTCTTGTAGGCCCATAGAACTTGGTCCAACAATTTCGACCAATTCTTCTTATCTAGACGAACCTAATTCTGAAGAATACCCTTCACCTCCCTATTAGAAACCTCTGCCAAGCCATTAGACTGTGGATGGTATGGGTTGGCTATTATGTGCTCAAATTTGTACTCCTTAGCCAAAGATCACATTTCTCTGTTCACAAAGTGGCTACATCCATCAGAAATCAAAACTTTTGGTATCCCAAACCTTGCAATTATATTATCTTTGATAAACTTACAGACGACTTTGATATCCGCGGTTCGGGTTGGAATAGCCTCTACCCATCTTGATATATAGTCAACTGCTAACAAGATGCACTCAAAACCATTGTTGTTGGGAAAGGGACCCATAAAATCAATCCCCCATGCATCGAAAACATCACAGAAAATCATTGGTTGCACGAGCATTTCATCTCTATATCCCATAGTCCCTCCCATTCTTTGACAAATTGGGCATGACCGTACAAATTCATTAGCATCCTGAAATAAGGTCCGCCAGTAAAATCCACATTGGAGTACCTTGTGCGTGGTTCTCTTTCCCGAATGGTGTCCTCCAGCCTCAAGAGAATGACAGTGTGTGAGGACATTCTGATATTCCTCCTGTGGAATACATCTTCTCCAGACACAATCTGGTCCTTCATAGAAAAGGAAAGGATCGTCCCAATGGTATTTTCTCGAATCTGACTTTAATCGATCAATCATTCTTTTGGTCCAACCAAATGGAACTTTCTTGGAGACAAGATAGTTCACTATGTCGGAATACCATGGGGTTGAATCAACGACGCAAACCGATTCGTCTGGAAAAGTCTCCTTAATTGGTCCGATATCAGGATGATCGTTTTGCTCGGTTCGGGAAAGGTGATCAGCAACAACATTCTTTATTCCAGGTTTATCCTTGATCTCCAAATTAAACTTCTGGATTAACAAGATCCATCTCAAAAGTCGTGCTTTGGCATCCTTCTTATCCATGAGATATCTAATTGTTGTGTGATCTGTGAAAATTGTCACCTTGGAGCCCAATATGTATGATCTGAATTTTTCAAGGGCCCAAACAACCACGAGCATTTCCTTTTCAGTAACTGTATAATTTCTCTGTGTAGAATCCAACACTTTGCCCGCGTAGTGAATCGCATAAGGAATTCCATCTCTTATTTGTCCGAGTACCGCTCCGACAGCAAAATCCGATGCATCAGTCATGATCTCGAAGGGAAGAGACCAGTTGGGAGCTTGTAATATCGGCGATTCACATATTTTCTTTTTCAGGAGCTCAAAGGCCTCTAGACACATGTGATTTACAATAAACTCGGTGTCTTTTCCTAAGAGCTCGGTCAATGGGCATGCGATCTTTGAAAAATCTGGAATAAACCTTCGATAAAATCCAACATGCCCTAAGAACGATCTCACTGACTTGACGTTGGTTGGTGGCTCAAGTTTCTTGATGACATCTACCTTGGCATGGTCAACCTCCATTCCCTTTTTGGAGATGGCGTGCCCCAAGACGATACCCTCAGTCACAATAAAGTGACTCTTCTCCCACGAGAGTACCAAATTAACCTCCCATCATCTCTGGAGAACTCGATCCAAGTGCACTAAACATGTATCAAATGAATCACCATGAGCCGAGAAGTCATCCATGAAGACTTCCAGGAAATCACCAACCATTTGGGCAAATACGGTAATCATGCACCGTTGAAATGTGCCTAGGGCATTGCAGAGCCCGAATGGCACGCTTAAATGCGTAAGTACCGAAGGGACATGTGAACGTGGTCTTTTCCTGATCCTCGAAAGCGATAGCTACTTGATTGTAGCCGGAGTACCCATCAAGAAAACAGAAGAATGCTTTCCTGCAAGTCTCTCCAATATTTGATCAATGAATGGCAGTGGAAAGTAATCTTTCTTGATCACAGCGTTCAGGCACCGGTAATCGACACAGACGCGCCACGACGTGGGTACGCGGGTCGCGATCTCTACCCCCTCCTCGTTGGTGACCATCTGGATTCCGACTTCTTTGAGACGACATGATAGGGGGGCTACCCACTTGGAGTCAGAAATAGGGTAAATAAATCCTGCTTTGCACCATTTCTCTATTTCTTTCTTCACCACTTCCCGAAGATTGGGGTTTAATCTTCTCTGAAATTCACGGTAAGGCCTTGCATTATCCTCAACATAAATTTGATGTGAGCAGAGAGCGGGGTTTATTCCTACGAGATCCGACACAGTCCAACCTATGGCTTTTCGATTTCGTTCAAGTACTTCGAGTAGTCTGGATTCCTGGTCCACGGTTAATGAGTAGCTAATGATCACAGGGAATTTTTCTTTGAGTCCATTGAGAAATGCATACTTCAGTGTGGGAGGTAGTGGCTTCAGCCTGTGGCAATTCTGAATCATCGATCAAGTCTGGCTGAATGACTTTTGCTTCTGGCTCAGTATCGATTGGCGGTGAATCACTGTGTGAGATGCTGGCCACCAATTCCGAAGAAAAGTGAGTCGTATCGCTAAAGTAGAATGGTAATTCTGCCAGAGCTGCGTCCGACTCGTCATCGAATATTTCTTGACCGTCCCAAAGGTGATGGGGTTGACAAATCCAAGAGGATTTCTATATCATCAAAGTGTAATAATCTTGGGGGTCTAGATATCTCGGAGACTGCATTGCGTATTATTTCTTATTCTGAGGAGTGTGCTCTCTATCTGTATGTTTGGCAGTTGGTCCCACGGCCCAGTGGTTCTGAGGAGATTGCATTCTGATGTTTCGGCATCTTCAGTTGTGGATTCGGGAGTCTGGCCTTTGCCACTTTGTTTGTTTCATCTCCAAGTCTACTTCTCCGCCTGGAGAACGGAATTTCATCTTGCCAGAACCGTAATCGAATACAGTCTTAGCGGTTCTTAAGAATGATCTTCCGAGAATGATTTGCAATTCCTTCCAATGATTCGGGGTCTCCATATCAAGGACAGTGAAGTCAACTTTGTATTCTGTACCCTCGATAATGATGATGACATTCTTCACTTCTCCCTTAGGTCTTTTAGTGGATTTATCAGCAAATTGGAGTAAAGATGATGATTTCTTTAGAGGGCCCAACTCCAATCTATAATATAAGGCTAAGGGTAGAAGATTTATGGAAGATCCATTGTCGAGAAGTGTGCGTGTGAATGCTATGTCGCCAATGCGACTCTCCACATAATAGGCGTCCAGATCCTCAGCTTTTCTTTCTTTGGTCGCGTTTGACTGGTGGCAACTGTCAAGATATGAGTCTCCACAAATTGACATGTTCTCTTTGTACGAGTCCTGGTGGGAGTGCATTTTGCCTTCAAGTATTTCTGAAAGGCTAGATTACCGGACACGTACTGATCAAAGGGTACTTTGACTGTTGATGTTTTGTTGGTAGAATTTTCATTACTGGATCATATTTGATGTTTTTCTTTTGTTTTCCTTTCTTTAGGGCATGGGGGAAAGGAATGGAAGCATTTGAGACAGGAGATAGAGGGTCAGAATCATAAATAAGAGCATCTTTATTAGACTTGGAGGTTTTTATTACAATCATAATAATCAAAATCAGGTTGCTGAAAAGGTGACAAAGGTATATATTTTGTAGCAACTAGAGGTTCAAGGTCTCTACAGACTCCATAGATACTTTCCCTTTATCTACTGCTGGGATCTTCGGGCATCCTTCATCTTCCTCCTCGGAAACATCCTCTGGTTGATCTTCCGAGTCTTTATGATCAGATTCCCTTGCCCGGTCAGGTACGACCACGATCCTTCCGCTCCTGAGTGACATGGCATTGATTTTGTCAAACGAAAGGATCTCATGTTCAGATGTGGAAAAATCTGAATAATATACCTGGTTATTATATTGAGATGAGTGAAATTTGTTCAAGCTATTGGGGTTAGCTTGAACTTGGGCGGGAATGGTTGTGGCTAGAGTTGTCTGCTCATCCTTCCAACGGGGCAAGCGGTTGACATCAACCCATAGATCTTGCAGCTCATTTCGGAAGTGGCGAAACTCTTCAAGCATTTGTCTCTGGATGTCGATCGATTCTTCTGGAGGTTTGGACGACTGAGCTGACTGTCTGGGGCTTGAGATTGCTGACGGTATTGCTGAGGTTGGTTCTGGCGATTGTAGGGTTGCTGCTGCTTCGGCTGTTGGAAAGATGTAGTGTGTTGTGGAGGAAATGGGGCATTATAGAAGGTGGGTGGACGTTGATAAGTCTGGCGGTCCCCCATATTACCCTGTCGGGTAGTGTCCTGGGTGTACCAGATGTCGTTTACTTCAAATGTCAGAGGCGGGGCTTCCTTGACTGTCTCAGTCGGTGGGGGCAGCTGTTGGGAAAATTGGGCATAAGATTGATCCTGAACCCATGGTTGTTGTTGTTCTGATCCTAGCTGCTCCTGGACATGGTGCACATGGTAGATCGGAACCGTTGGTGCAGTAGGTATCCCCATCTTGGACATCTTAGTAGTGGGCTCCTCCATCTGCTTTGGGAATTGAGAGATCCGATTGTCGATGTCGCTCATTCTCTTATCCACTATTGTCAATTTATCAGCAATAAAGTGCATGTTTGGAATTAAGTCCTCAGCTATTTCTGCAACCGTTTGCTTCCCGCCTTTGGCTTGAAGGGTGTTCAGGGAATCAGTGTATGCTCTACTGGGAATTTGAGGTCGGCTTGTTTCTGCCATCTGCTCCAATATTTTCCAGGCGGTCTCAGCTCCACATGATGTGTAATTCCCCTCCGCAGGAAGCACTAACTAACCCTTGAGTCTCGTGATTTGAGGCCAGAGTAGAGTGACTGGACTAGGATGTTGTTTTCCAGATCATGGCAGGGATATTTTTGTAGTAGGTCCTTAAACCCTATCCCACGTCTCACAGAGTGGTTTATTGGGCATCTGAGAGAAACTGGTGATGCGGGTCCTCATTTGATTGGTCCGGCTCAAGGGGTAGAATTTCTTCAGAAATAGGTTTTTGAACCTCTCATAAGTCGTCACAGTCACCCCCAAGTTTTTCACCCAGTAGTCTGCTTTCCCTTTCAAGGCGAAAGGTAGTGCAGTGAGACGAATGTAGTCTTGGCTGACTTGTGGGTGCCTCAGATTAGAACATATCAGCTCCAGGTCCCTCAAGAATTCATATGGCTCCTCAGTCGTATTACCATGGAATTGAGGTAATTGACTGATAAAATGTGGCTTTAGTTCATAGTGGATCTCTGGCTGTGGCGGCTGCAAATAATTCCACACTCTGTACTGTCCAGGGTTGTATGCGGCTTCCATTGGCAGTTCTTCCCTAGCATTCATGTGTTCTAGCTGCTCCCTCAGTAACTGTTATTGCTGCTCAGATGCAACCAGTCTTGCAAGAATCATCCGCATTGGATCTTCATTATGTTCATCTTCAGGGTCTTTCTTGTAAGACATCTTGGGTGGCATTTCTTTTTCTTCACCTTCATATATAAAGGGTTTGAGTTAATAGATTGGAAAGAATTGATGTAACAGTTATCCTCATTTTTTTTTGGTGAGAAAGAGACAGTGTGAGTCTGTCCTCCTTCTAGGAAGAAGAATGAATCGTAGGAACATGGTTCTTGGGAAGGGTTTCCCGGAGGCCAAGCAGGTCCAGAGTAAGAGTCTCTTTGGGCTTTTGAGATTGGAGAGTTTGTGGTAGAGAAAGAAGGGTTCGTAGAGTCCGACCAAGAATTACCACAATCTTACATTCTCGAGGTCAACAAGAGGTTTGCGGTTTATGATGTAGGCACAAATGTGCAGTATTCGCTGATGACTTACTTTCTACGTACAAACCAAACACAATACAAAGATTTCTTTCACCAACTAACTCAATGAAGGTCGTAAGAGTCCGGCCAATTATCTTGTCAGTTTTAATTGGTGAGAATTCAAGTCTTGCAAGCCGTTTAAACGAGCTGTTAGATTTTGGAGCTGGGCTCTATCCTAGTGTGCGTCTCTCTCCTCGCTGCAAGATGAAATCAAACAATGTCGGGGTTGCTCTCCCGCAGAAATTCTTGATTTTATGGGTTCTTAGGATCGGTTATATTAGCAGTCCCAATTTTTAATGAGGTGATCACTAAAAAAATTAGATGAGCACACATACACGTCTACCGTCCAGTCCCAATTTCCTTTTAAAATTATGTGATAAAACAAGGGGGAGGAGTTCGGGAAAAGCCGATGCACGTGAAAAATAATGATGTATGCTCAGTTAGAAGACTTACAGTGCCTCCTCGTAATCTCCATGTGGGATGCAATACAGAATTGAAAAATTTATTCTAAATGCGTGCAAGCCGATGAAAACTGCACATAAGCAGGAAGTTCTATTAGCGGGGAAGAATTGAGTTAAATTTGGCTAAGTTGAACGATCTAATGTGTGTCTCAGTTAAAGTACAGTGTGGCCTTAGATTCTACGAGCACAATAAAAAAATGAAAATGCTCTGAGAGCCGTATGTGCAGGTCTATCCTAATCGTCACTCAAGTCGGTCCCCACCCTCACCGGAGAGTGAAACAGCCACGACACACCACAAATAGAGTTCAATGTCTTTTTACACACGCGAGAGTCCAAACGGACACCGCTATAAATAAGCAGAAATTAAAATTTGCAGAAATTAAAATTTAGACTCTACATTCTCTCACGACTCGACTCAATCTTAAATTAATTGCGGTTTGTTCGGATGTCGGTGAAGATGCGTCGGTTTCTTGAAAAACTGCTCCACGTGCGCTGGGTACCTCGCAAGAAAAATAAGCGAGATAGTGTAAGAGAGTGACTCAAAAAATGATAAAATGAGAAAATAAATATAACAAAAAAAATTTTAGGATTAACAATGACAAACTCGGGGGTCAGACTACCCGAATGCGGAAAACCGAACAAAATTTTTCAAACACAAAACTAAGCCGTTTGCCTCCCCGGCAACGGCGCCATCTGAAGAGTCCGGAAATCGCTGCTTTAAAAAGTTGTTTTTATCTTCGTGTGTGAATATAATAAATGTCGTTCGTTGTAGGCGGCGATCGGAAACAGTCAAGAAATAACCACAAATTTTTAATCAATTTTAATCTAGTGGTTTTATGTTTATTTTACTTGAGCAAGTCCCAAGGTCGATCACAAGGAGGCAAAGGAACAACTTTAGAATTATTTCTATCCAATTTCGTGTTCGTCTTTCGAGGCGGTCTTTTTTTTTAGAATTTTAATGCAAATGATGGATGCAAAATGCGGTTTTGGCATATTTTAAGGACTAAAATGTAAATTTCGATCAAACAATGTCCGAAAAATATAAAACTTGGCCACAATGTAAAATATGATGAAATGAGTGCACTGCAATTTTTTTGGAATTTTTGGATACAATATGAATTTTTTTTATGAATTTTTAAATGCAAACAAAATGATTTTCCATATTTAATTATAATAAATATTAAACCTACTTATTTTCAAGATATAAAATTATTTAAGATCTATCACTCGGTGATGGATCTCAGAAAAATCCTAACTCTCGAAAATGTGGGGTCTAATACGTATTAAAAATTAAATAATGAAATATGAAAAATGATTTTTACAGAGCAAATTATGCATGTAAATGCAAAGATTTTTGGGCACAATGTTAAGCAAAATAAACTCTACAATGTACAATTTTTTAGGGATTTTTATAGCAATGGTTAATCAACTATGAATTTCAGAGCATAAGATGGGCAAGATATGCTAATTTCTACCAAATAGTTAATTATTAATTAATCATTGACCACAGAAATACCCACAGTATGTCAAACTGTAGAGAATTATATGAGGAACATCAGCAATTTTTTAATAAATAAAGTGATGTAAAAGTAGAGGTCTAAAAGTAATGGAGAACATAGGGGTATAGATGCAAATAAAATTATAACAAAAATGTAGGGGGACCTAACATTAATTACCTATAAAATGGGGGACGAATCTACAATTGTACCATGGGGTCACGTGTGATGCACGTGACCTTCTGGATCTGGACTATAGTGCAGATAGGTGGAGCTCTGAAGGTCCCCTAACAATTTGCCCAAGGGGCACGTGCGCGGCACGTGACCCCTGGGCTGGCTGATGTAGTACTGACGTCCCCCTCGGACGCACGTGCCTCATACGTGCGCGAGGGGTCTCGGGACTGAGCGCCTGGCCGCGCGAGGGAGGGGAGCAGGGCGGAGGAGGCCTCCGGCGAGGGTCTTCTGGCGTAGCTTCGGTGGCGGAGCGTTGACGAAGCTGCGTTGGCGGAGTTGAAGCTGATGGTCGATGTCGGTCGATGCAGCACGACGGAGGAGTCGATGCTGGAGAAGGCTGTGGCGGATAGTGGTCGACGTCGATGATTGGAGCTCCTGAGGGCGGAAGCGGTAGAAGGTTTGGCCGTCGTCGTTGGCCGACACACGGTCAGGGGTCGCCGGTGAAGTTGAGTCGTCGTGGAGGTGTAATCGTAGGCTTTGAAGGCGGTTGTCGATGGCGAAGGACTGGCGATGGCTCGACGAGCAGCTCGGAGCAGTCGCGAGTGATGGAGAAGTCGACGCGAGGCGGTTGCGTGAGGATGAAGATGATCTGGGCGGATATGAGGAGACGAAAGTCAAAGGGGGTTGGCGTTGGTCGTTGCTCTGAGCGGAGATGATGCTCGGAGCAACGTCGGAGAGATGTAGAGAGAGAAATAGAGATAGAGAGAGAGTACCTGGAGAGGCTCAACGGCGGTGCCGGAGCGAGGCAGAGGCGCGGCGGAGGAAGTCCTCGTCTGCAACGAAGGTCGTGGAGACCTTCGGATCTCGCCGGAGGAGAGGGAGATTCCGGGCTGTCACCACCGGGGCCCCTTGTCTTGTGCGATCGGCGGATGAAGTTCGAGGATGGCGTCGAGGGTTTTAAATAGGACATGACGGAGGCGGCCGGTAAGGAGATAAGGGCGAAGGAATCGGGGAAGGCGTTGGCGGCGCGGGCGGTTGAAGCGAGGATAGTGGAGGACCGGTGCGGCAGCCGTTGCGGAACGGTGGCGGTCGAAGCGAGGATCACGGGGGGACAGTTGGGGAAGATGCGCAGCGGCCGTTCGATCAGCCGCTGATCGAACGGCCGTGGCGAAGCCACGTGGCAGGGGGTGAGAGAGAGCGGCACGTGTGGAGCACGTGCCTGGGGGCACGTGCGAGCGCTTTTATTTAAAAAAAACGAAAACTTAAAAGTCCAAAAACCACGGACACGTGGCGGCCTCTGGGGCGGCCACGTGTCAGCACCAGAAAATTCCGAAAATAAAAGATTTGTAAAATCAAAAAGAAATAGTAAATGACCTCGGATCAAAAAAGTTCCTTCACGAAAAATGCTCGTCTCGACGAGATCTACAACTTTCATGAAGACTTCAAAGGCAAAATCAGTCAAATGTAAAAAGTGAATATTTAGGGTATCCTATGTACATAGAATACCTTGATTTTTGGGTTTTCTAATTTTTTGTCATTTTTAAACGCGATAAAAATCCGGAAAAATATGAAAAATCAAAGATAAATAAAAGACACTTGATTCTTTTTTTTGGATTTTTATTGATAAAGAAAGTATATACATGAAATATAGGTCAGAAAACCGCTAAAATATACAATGTCCAAAAGAGGCCCAAAACCCAACTTTCACATACGAGCTCCGATTCACTTGAACTTGGTCTTGCTTTGAAGGTAATTGAATGTGAATTAGTTCAAAAGTGAGTAGGATCAAATCAGACACTAGATGGGGAAGATATGTGGCTTTTAGTCTGAAAATCCTGAAACTAGGGTTTGGTTTTGGGTCCACTTAACAGGGTTAGTGAATTTTTTATAATTTTTATTTATTTTCTTAGTGATGTGTACATAGTGGATGTGTTTTGGGTTATGCGGTGTCAGCATGGAGGAGTAAAAAATCTGAGAAATTAGGCTATTTACAGGTCAAATGTGGCTTGGATTTTTGGCTTCTTTTTTTTATGCAGAAATTAATGCTAAAATGCAATTCTTATGAAACCATGCATGAATGCTAATTATACAGAATAAATACAGAAATGCTGTTGATTTTGAGGGACTTGAGCTTAACAAATGAGACCTAGAGTGATGAATCCGAGATTCATCAGGGACGAAGAGATAAAGCATATGCTCGAAAAGCAGAATGGCATACCATATTAAAAGGATATTCATGAACAATAATTGCTTTAGCAAGGAGCATCTGACTCTTTTCATCATCAAAAGTATAATTTGTAATTATGATGCTTCCATCTGATTTTAACATTGAAAGAATTTGTTGTTGACCATGCTCTATCTTAATTCTATTCGGACAACATTTCGAGTGATTAATCAGATGGGTTATTCCCATGCCCGAACCATGACGCAATTCTTTGGTGCACCTCTTGCATTTGGCATATGTCATATCATGCTCGGATGTCTTCCCATCTATTATCACTTGTTCTTTTTTAAAAATTCTATCAAAGTCCAACCACACATCCGAGGCGAGTTTTTTCTGCTTCTTAAGTTTAGGATTTGTATCTTTTTTCACAACATCATTACTTGAAATTTCAATGGATGGATCGATGCTCATTGTATCAAGAATAATCAAATATCTACACAAAAATAGATATATCATTTAAATGTGGTAATAAAGGAGATCACAGATTCACAATGCAACAAAAGTATAATTGGGCATAAACTAAATAGACCTTTATAATGTTTATTCTAATGACTACATGCAATAGGAAATAGATATGATCCTAACTAGTGTATAAGTTTATTCATGCCATGTAATATATATATGTAGAAATCGGTCTTCAACTAAGCATGTGCATATTTGATAAAAAAGAATAAAGGCTACCTTCACATCATGCCTTAAGTCCATCTGATTAAATCTTACTGTGTAAACTTCAACTTATTTACGATCAATATCGTCAAAGTAATTGAAATAAAACAAGACTGAGCCAAATATAGCAAAACATGAGAATATTACCACATCAATTCCCCATAGAAACCGTCATATTCCACGTAGCAAACACGTCCAGCCAATATACATAGAATCCCCATTGGGTTTTTCAGGAGATTTGCACAAGAGAAAAAAAATAGGAGTTGTAGGAAGTTACCACATCCAGCGATGTGTCGGCATCGCGACGACTTGGCTACAGAGGAGGCAGCGTCAGCGATGTTGCGATGAGAGAAGGAAGTGACGCCATGGAGTTGGGCGGTGCTGTTTCCGTCGATGATGGGGGAGGCCAGCGGCGTCGACGCGGGGAGAATAGGAAGGGGGTAATCCGTAATCGGGATAGGAAATTAGGGATTTTGGGGAGGCCGACGGTGTCGACACAAGGAGAAGAGGAAGTGGGGAAATATGTGGGATGTTAAATATTGGATTAATTATTAAGACACCCTTTAATTTCAAGTGGGTTATCTTGTTAAGATACCCTCTGAGTTAATACTATTATACATGTTACTTATTGAATTATAAAAAACGAATACTGGCATTCGTATTCGTTTAAAAAAAACATTCGCATTCATATTCGTATTCGCAAAAATTTAGGATCTTAAGTTCGTATTCGTATTCATATTCGTCGGATGTTGGTTTATAACATTCGTATTCGCATTCGTATTCGTCAGAGATAAACAAATAACATCCATATACACCATTTTACGAATGCGAATATGAACGAATGCGGATATATTTGTATTCGTTTTCATCCCTACTCGTTCCTGTATAATGGTCGGATGACCGCGTGGTCAAGAACCGCTGCCGGCGGTTACACGACTGACGGTTATGGAGGTCAGGTCTCTCGGAAGACCTAACCATGGGCGTGGGGGGAGGGCGGACTTGGCGAGGAGGCTTTACGAGGAGGAGAGACATCATATGAGAACACCCCTAGTTAAGGTAGCCCTCTTCCATCCACGCTATCTCGTTCTCTCTCGAATCAAGTAGCGGACAACATACTTTGATGCTTGAATGGTATCAGAGCACTCCTTGATCCATGTCACAATCAACTCCTTGTGCCACTGTTGATCGTTGCCTTGGACGTCGATCTCCACCCTTTCCATGCGGAGGTTATCGTACCACCACCGCTAGAGCACTTCTTTCTCCCATCTAGAAACCCTCGACGACATATCCAAAAAATGACAAGCAAAACCATTGCCGTCGAGGTGGGAAAATTTGAGTACATTAGCAATACTGATCATGAACTATGGAGTAGAAAGATCTACTTTAGCCGACTACACTGTAGCATGCACTCCATTATTGATAAACTTAGCCCTACCTTAGACGTGAATACAACCACTGAGGAAATCAAGTCCCGTGAATAGTGGAATAAAATAGATAATATGGCTAGGAGCTTTATGCTGACCCACTTGGAGTTGAACTTGATTCGGGTCTTTGAGAACTACGAATTGGTATATGAGATCTGGACTGCTGTTAAAGAAAATTTATCACTCCAGGTCGGAAGCGAGCATCCGTCTTCTTCTACACAAGTATAGCTCGTGTGGAATGAAGGAATCTGAAAGCATCCTCGAGCACATGAACAATATGGTTGTGATGACTAAGGATCTAGCATCCGTTGAATGCACGATTTCAGAGAGGATGCAAATATCAACCATTCTATGAAGTCTTCCACCTTCATTCAACATGATTTTACATTCTCGAGGATGGACAATAACATTGTCATATGCTCGAAGTAGGAGGACACCATTCTGAAAGAATGACAGGGAAAGCATTGTAGTGTGGCCTTTGGTTGCCAACACTATTCAAGGATGTTGCAGCTTATGTAAGGGTTGCATCAACTATTAGAAAATAGGAGGAACCCTCAGTTCCAAAGGTTCGATGCCACTCAAGTTCATCCAAATTTCAAATGTATGATGCTTCTGGAATTGTTTTTATGGACCCATTTTCTAACAATCAAGGATTTGAATACATTCTACTTATCATTGATTATGTGAGTCACCGGGTGGTGGCAATTCTGCCCGATCCGCTAGTACCCATACCATTTGTCTCTTTTTTAAGGACAATATTAAAGAGTGTGATGGACCTACTTGCACAACTGGCGCTTGAGCATGACCTCTTGAAGCGAAGATCCAAAGTCGAGATCTTTTAGGCCGAGAAGAAGAAGAAGGAACAAATGTGGCACACACAAAGAAAATACTAAGACATGCCAAAGTGAATTTCAAAGGAAAAGGTGGGAAATACCCACGTGCCTCCTGCTATGGTTGCAACAAATTTGACCATTTCAAGGTCAATTGCCCCAACAAGAAGAAGTTAGGAAATTCTAAAATGCTTGAAAATAAAGGCAAAAAGAAAATTGAATTCACGGTTGTCCCGGAGTGCAACTCTATAGTCATGGACTATGACGGTGGTGGATTGACTTTGGTGCAACTCGCCATAGTGCCAAGACAAAGGAGGAGTTAGTGGACTTCAAGGACCTGAAGAAATGTGAATAGGGGATCTTCACGGGGAACATCAACTGCTTGGATGTCAAATGTATCATGACATACATCTTGAATTGGGTGACAATATAATGGTATTTCAAGATGTACTATACGCTTTAAGAATACATAGGAACCTCGTACTTGTTCCAGTTTGCTCAAGAATATTTTGAATTTAATTTTTATAATAAACATGTATCCACATGAAAGAATAAAAAGGTCTATGCCATGAAAAATTTTGTACCCGAGTATGGCATGTTCTGTCTTCCTGTAATAAGTTATAGTGAATTAATAAATATGGATAGGGCTTCTGAGTACTCACTGTGTGTATTTATCGGATTACGATTTATGACACATGAGACTGGATCATCGAGAAAATTCCAAAATGGATGAAATGACTAAATATGATCTTTTCCCTAAAATTATGGGTGCAAGGACATTGCCTTGTGAACACTGTCTGACCGGTAAAATGATGAAAAAATCCTTCTCGATGGGAAATCGTTCAAAAGAACTATTAGGTTTGATCCATTCAGACATATGTGGATCATTATGCATCACTACACACATAAATAAGGAATACTTCATAACATTTATTTACAACTACTTTAAGTTCTCTTGTGTCTATCTCTTTGAAAGAAGGTAAAAGTCTTCGAAAAATCCAAGAGATACAGAACATAAGTAAAGATAAAATTGAGAAAACCATTTAAGATCCGTAGGACTGATAGAGATGGAGAATATACCTCAAAAGATCTTGAAGAATACTGCATTCAAGCAT
The DNA here is from genome assembly GCA_037367405.1 of Ottelia alismoides. Taxonomy (NCBI): domain Eukaryota; kingdom Viridiplantae; phylum Streptophyta; class Magnoliopsida; order Alismatales; family Hydrocharitaceae; genus Ottelia; species Ottelia alismoides. The sequence continues at coordinate 28,825 of JAZKJV010005384.1, read as the reverse complement.
GCATTTGTGGGCAGACCACGATGCCTCATACACCATGATAAAATGGTGCAGCTGAAGAAAGAATAGAACACTGATGAATGCAGTTAGGTGTATGTTGTCACAATCATGTCTCTCAAAGAATTTTTGGGGAGAAGTAGTATTGCTTGCTAACTACACACATAATTAGATTCCCACCAAATCAGTAGAATCAACGTCATATGGAATTTGGAATGGTAGGAAATCTAAGTTGGGTCATCTTTGAAAATGAGGATGTGTTGCACATGTCTTGGTACCGAGTCAGCTTAGAGACAATCTAGACTTTTATGACATTAAAGTGTATTTTTTTGGATACAACGAACAATCTAAAGGATACAGATTTTTCCATGAATCTAAAGGCATGATCGAAGTCATACAACTTCCCTTGATATTCATTAAGAGAAGGAACACGAAGCAAATGAATCAGATTCTCTACTGTCATACAAGACAATGAAGATGACTTGGAGATAAGACAAGAATTGGTAGATTATACTAATCATCCATATATATAGAATAAACCTATGCTTAAAAATGATCCTTTAGAGGAAGCGAGTGTACCCACAGAACCTACGGGTATAATCGGCAATAAGAGACCCAGAACATACCCCACATGGATGGAAGATTATCATTTCTATGGATGTACAGTGTCGTGTTACAACGTAGACAAGGATGTATAAGATTGTACATATCACATATCCTTCAACGAAGCAATGGATTCGAATGAGTTGGGATCATGGACGGTCGCCATGAGGGATGAGTCTGACTCAATTGAACGAAATGGTGTATGGGAGTTATGTGATTTGTCAGAAGGTGTGCATTCTACAGGATGTACGCGGGTATTTAAGAAAAACTAACAAGATGATGGCATTGTTGATAAATACAAAGAAAGATTAGTTGCCTAGGGATATACTTAGCAGCTGGAATTGACTTTCAGAAAACCTACTTTCTGATAGCTAAGTTTGCATTAATTAGAATGATCTTAGCTATACTCGCACATATGGATTTGGAATTATTTTGAATGATTGTGAAAACAAACTTCATTGATGAAGAATTGATAGAGAGGATTTATATGCGACAACCTGATGGATTTCAGGTGGAAGGTTAAGTGAAAAAAGTTTATAAGTTAAGAAAGCCATTATATGATTTAAAACAATCTTCGCAGTAACGATTTCTCTAATTTCATAAGAAATTTATTCAATTTAGATTTATTGCAACTAACTTGGATAATTATGTATATGTCATGAAGAGTGGGAACAAGTTTGCTATATGTCATTGTATGCAGATGACATTCTACGCACGGGTAATGACGTAGGAATGCTAAATGAAATAAAAAAGAAATTGAACAGTGAATTTGAGATGGAAGACATAGATGAAACATCCTATATTTTAGGAATTTAGATTATAACAGACAAAGATTCAATGGCATTTAGTCCCAGTCAAGAAAAATGCTTGTATACTGTATTAGAGAGATTTGGACTGTAGAATTGTACTTCAACTCCTACACCGGTTGTGCTTGGAAAGTGAGGATCAATATCTTGGAACGTGACATAAATCTTTAGAAGTTCCACATGCACAGGCAGTGGGAAGTTTGATGCATGCAACGGTGTGCACTCGTCATGATTGGGATTATCCAGTTAGCTTAGTGTAGATATCAAAGTAATCCCCAACATACTTTGATGTTGTAGGATTTTTCTATATCTGAAAGGAACCGTGTATCTGAAACTAATGTATCAAGTCGAATCACTTGAGGTAGTAGGATACTTTAATGCAGATTTCAGAGGGGATATGAGTGATATGAAATGCACATCAGGTTACCTTTTCATGTTTGATGGAGCAGTCGTTTCTTTGGAAAGGAAGAAACAAGGATGTGTATCTAGACATACACAAGAAGTAAATACATTGCATGTAGCATGACCACCACTCATGCAGTTTGGATTAAATGTTTTATGAAAAACTTAAGCTTGAATTGGTTAAAGATCCAATTGAAATGTATTATGAAAATCAAGCTGCAAATAAGCTTGATCAACAGTGGGACTAATAGTTCTAAGGAAAATACATCGAAATCCGACATGACTATATACAAGATATAGTGGTAAAATAAGAAATTATCGTTACTTATATACCTACAAGCTATATGTTAGCTGATTCTCTAATCAAGAGAATAATAGCTAGCACCTACATTAAAATATTGGTTTAATGGAACTTATGAATGTACACGTCAAGGAAGATATTTTTCATGCATAATGATCCTCATTGTAGGTATCTCCATACACAACACGAATAGTGGGAGTGTAATTGACTTGACCACTACGGTCAAGTGGGGGATATCAAATGCTCCAATAACCACGTGATTTAGGACCGTTGTCGGCGGTTACACGACAGACGGTTACGGAATTCGGGTCTCTCGTGGGCGTGGGGAGCGGACAAACTTGACGAGGGGGCTTTACAAGCTCTATAAAAGGTCGATCTCCACTAAGAGGAGTGACATCATCTGAGAACAACCCTCGCTAAGGACCCGTTTTGGTTACTGGGATACCCCGGTGTATTCCCTCCAGACCTGGGTTGGAAATCTATCACAAATCAAGGTTATATCACATCATATTCCTTATTCCAACCCTCTCCCAACCCTCATAATTATCCGAACACCTACTATTCACAAGTGGATACCCCAACCCACACCATCCCACTAACCAAACAAGCCTAAGGACCCGTTCGTTTGGAGGTTACCCCCCACTTTTGGTGGGTTACTCTCCAAAACCCCTATTTCTAATCCACTAGTGGGGTCCACTCTCTTTCCATCAAAAAATATATATTATACTATCATATCATCTAAAAATCATAAAATACTCAACTTCTACTCCTTATTCCAAACTTTAATATAATCACATCACAACAACTACCTACTTTTAGAATTTCAAGACAATCATATCATAATAACTACATACTTTTTCAAATTTCAATACAATCACATCACACAAACCCTCCCAACCCTTAACCCACCAACCAAACACTAAGGGCCCGTTCGGTTCGGGAATAAGCAGGAATAAGGATGGAGAATAAGTAGAATAAGGGTCTATTCTTTGTTCGGCTGGAGGATAGGAATAATGAGAATAAGGTGAAATAAATGTAGGTAAGGTGTGATAAAGATAAGAATAAGAGTGAAATAAGATGGAATAATGGGGAATAGTCGTACCACTGGGAATCGTGTCGGGAGGAGAATTGGCCCCTTATTTCAGGGCTTATTCTCCTACCAAACAGGGCGACACAAAAACGTGTTCTCCTCCCACAGATAACCCACGAACCAAACGCATCATAAGGGAACCTTCTTCCATCCCCACCATCTCGTTCTCTCTCGAAGCATACCTCGATGCTTGAATGCCAAAAGATATCATATAATTCAAGTTCACTCTATATGGTCTTCTAGTCGGGTAACAATTAAATTCAATTAGCATGGACATCCTATATGCAATTAGTTTTTTTTTTTGTGAACATCATGCAAAAATAAAACAAAGAAAGAGGGGAGGGTACATGCGAATTTCCAGTGCAACTTAAACTACTCTTTTCCGGACATCCCCGTGGAAACCTACCCAAGCAAAAAGCGTCCACGGAGAAAAAAAGAACAAAATATAATACATTTGAGAGGGGGAGAGAGAGGGAGAGAGCGAGCTGTGGTCTTCCAAAGCCGTGGCATATTCTCTCGTCCGATTCTCGTCTCCAACTGCCGCAATCAAACACATTAAAACGGTGCTCGATGGCCACATCTCTCTTCCAAATCCGACGCTCTCCTCTCCTTTCCGAAGGATCTCAGGTCTGTTTCACTTTCCCCATCCCTGAAATCGTCGATGCACCTCGATCTGCTGCTTTTTTCTCCTTTCCCACGGTTACCCATTTCTCAAGATTGCATCTTTCCCCTTGAAATCGTGTTTTTTCGTAGTAAAAATCACATTTTCCTCGGATTTTTGGTTTCAGGTTTTGGGTACCTCTTATTTCTTAGTTCATTTTTTGTTGGCTTCACGATGTTCTTAAGTAATGTCTCGTCGGTGGCGTGACTTGAAAGGATGTTTGCATGACTTTAACATGCTGAGATTATACTGTTTTCTCCCTTTTCAGGGTTAATTTGCTACTCTGACTATTGTCTCCCTGTTGAAATTTCAGTGCATTCTTTTAAGGATTTCTTCTTAATAGGTTTTTCTGATCGCTGCGGGGTCAGTATTTGGTCTTATAACTGATTTTGTACTCCCTTTTTGGCGGTACCCTTATTTTTTTTCTCAATGAAATTTGTGAAATGGAGGTGACTTATCCTCGGGTATCCTTTCATCAGTAGTTGGTAATTCAATGAACATTGTCAATTTGTGAATTGTATCTCCTAAAAGCTTCATCAATTATGTCACTTTTGAATCTGTGCAGTGATTTAATTAATACTTTTGCGCATCTACGCTGCTATCAGTTGAATTTGATGCATTTTTCTATTAAAAGTTTACCCAATTGCAATTCCGTAGCCACATTGCTTAGTTTATTTCCCTAGCCAGCTTTATACAGCTCCATCAATGCCACCCATTTCTACTTTTATATTCTTTATTTTTTGCCGATATTCTTATTTGTTATTATTGTTGAGTCGGCTAAGAGAGGGCGAGGAAGGCCCAAGAAATGTTGGAATGAGTTTATATAAAGGGATCTCAGTTTTTTGGATCTAAGTCTGAGATTGACCCAAGATAGATCTGAATGAAGGCAAAGAATCCATGTTGCTGACCCTACTTAGTGGGAAAAGGCTTTGTTGTTGTTGTATTCTTACTTGTTATTACCATTTACCATGAAAAGGAAGTATATGTTACTACCAGTTTCTCAAATGTGATTCTTGAAGGATTACTTATAGAGAAGTATTGAACACGAGCACTGACTTTGAAATGGATGACATACTACAGGTATTCCTTTAAACACTCACAAGATGTCAAGGTGCTAGCTCTTCTCGTGTTTCTTGCAGAGGACACACAATGGGCGAGTTTGGTGCTTAGATTTTTTATCTGTGTACTTAAAGTAGCCAAGAAATAAAGTTAATATTCCCCGCCACCAGTAATTAAGAAAGTAGTTCCTTTTAGAATTTCTTCAAGTGTTGATGGACGGCGTGCCATCACCTTATGGATCTGGAAAGTATCCAATCTCTAAAAAGATATCATCCAGAATTTCACAAAAAGATTTGTGGACAGTTGCACGAGAAGGGTCTCTCTCCGAACTTGAATCAGCTTTAGTATTACTGAAAAAAAATGGTGGAAATATTGATGCAAGGAATGCTTGTGGGCTAACCCCTCTTCACATTGCAACATGGCGAAATCATGTGCCAATAGTTAAGAGGCTAACTGCTGCTGGTGCTGATCCCAACACAAGGGTATGATGCTTAACTCTATTCTTTTTTCATTCCCATATTCTTTTAGTTTGTTGTATATGTATTTGTTCAAGTTCTGTGGAAGCGAGTAGTTAGATTGCCAATACTCTAATGACTTTTTTCTATCCTTGCAACTAACATGCCGGATCAATGACTAATCAGACTTAATATCCTGGTGGTGGAATTGACTTGTGCATATAACTCTTCAGGATGGGGAATGTGGCTGGAGCAGTCTCCATAGGGCCCTCCATTTTGGTCATCTTGCTGTTGCCAGTGTTCTTCTTCAATCTGGTGCTTCCTTGACAGTGGAGGACTCAAAATATAGGATCCCTGCCGATCTTATATCAGGACCAGTGTTGCTTGCAACGGGAACTATACCTGATTCCAGTAATTTTTGTACTCATTTACTCTCAATGATTATTCACATAGGTGCATGAAAAGTTAATCTCAGAAATTGTTCCTAGAGTATATTATCTTGACAAAAAAAAATATCTTTGTCCGTCACTGTTCAGTTTCCACTGAGGTATTTAGTTGGGGCAGCGGCACTAATTACCAACTTGGAACTGGAAATGCTCATATTCAAAAACTTCCCTGCAAAGTTGATTCACTTCAAGGTTTCTACACTAAAATAATAGCTGCTGCAAAGTTCCACAGTGTAGCAGTAGGAGCCAGTGGGGAGCTGTATACCTGGGGGTATGGGAGAGGTGGTCGCCTCGGGCATCCGGATTTCGATATTCATAGGTAAAATACCCTTAACTGTGGTTGGAGCTTGATTGCAATGAATTTGGTGGTATCTTTGTTATTTGTGCATATGAGGACAACTAATCATCTATATCCTTATTTTGGTTATTGTTAGTTTTTCACTTGCATTTAAATGCTAGGGCTTCATTTCAAGGGAATGCAACCAATCCTTGCAATTTTTATCTTGTTAATAACATATGGTGTTCATCAAGTCCTATGATCCCTCCCCCCTCCCAACCCACCTTTTTATAATAATATTTTTGTTTGGAGGCATTGATTGCATGTTGCCAACATGGCTTTACACGGGAGGAGTGGTTTCGGCCTTGCCTTTTATGTCGTTAATTTCTATCCTTCCCATTTCAAATTAACTACTGCTTTGAGGCTATACTTTTATTCATAAAAGGATAAATTTTGAATTAGACCATTTCCAGCAAGGTATTGATTGTTTCCTGTTAACTAAAAGCAAACTAAAGGTCACGAACTGACTCATTCGATTAACATAAAAGGAGATATTGGACAGAGTAATAGTGACATCCAATAACTTCCCTACTTGGCAGCAGTACTGCTTTGCATCCATGTAAATAGGCGAATCTTCGTATAACCTATCATTGGAGTCTATATGGATAGATGCCGGCTTTCCTTTTAGTGTCTTAGTTTATAGTAAAAGATCTGTAACATTCTTTCTAGAAAGAAACATTTCACTAGTATTTTAGCAACTTCAATGGTCATGAAGTAGCGCACTTCCCCCTAAATCCTTTGTGACAAAGTGCTTTGTAAGATATTCTTATGTTGGGTAGGACCAACCGAGACAACTCACTCCGCAACCAATGCATGTCTGTAGGAGTTTTCGATGGTAGGCACAACTCAAGTAAGATATGGGATTTAGGATCTAGTTTTCAGCTCAAACTGTAGTCGGACCTATGACTACCTTCTGTTTTTATCCATATATGGGGCAAGTCGGTAAGAATACCATTTTACTGACCACATTCCGGAACTCTCCTCATAAAACCAATACGAGTGACAGACTCTAGTGATCGGTTCTCATTACCCACTCCCGTTAATCTTATGATGAAAAGAGAAGACCAAACTACCAAACACGTATCTCGGAGGAGCGATGTCTCATGACAACTCAATAAGCATATCGAGGCGGCATCGAGAACTACACGTCACTCAACCAACACAACTGGGGTCACGACCATTTAGCCTTCTACCCAGGGACCCAAGGTTGCTAGACCAACCTTTGTGGTCACTAACTCCAACTATCCAAGCAATATGGGAAAACTACACCGTGTGCCATAATCCTCAACACGGGCGAACACCTCAACCATGGAGACTACCAAAACCCCAAGCACGCGAGGCAAGGGTTCTAACCGCGACACTACCCTATGTCATATAATCATCATAGATTCAAAGTACTCGGATATGGAGTTAGATAATATATTGATTGTTGAGATATTACATATTGTCTCTTTTATATATTCTCTATTCTTTCCATCTTCATTATGTAATTTTTCCAACCGCTCTCTCCTCTATATAAGAGAACCCTAGGGCCCCTGAATAAGCAACTTATTATTTTTCCAACATGGTATCAAAGCAAGTCCTAAACCGGAATTCTCATACCCCAAAACACTCCCCAAAATCCTAACCCTACCTGCCTCCTTCTCTCTCCTTGCACGTCGTGTGCAACAACCTCCATCGAAGGACCCCCGGTGAATCGGTGATGTTGCCTAGCAGCAGCCCACGTCCCGAGCACCCCCGCCCCCCTTCACGATGCAGTAGCCCTTATAGGGACCCTCAACGCTTCTGTGGACTTCCGATTGGTCCCAGCCCAGCACCGTCGACCCTTGGGGGTCCCCGCCGATCGTCGCTAGCCCAACCCAACCACATGCATACCTCCACTGGTTCTGTCGATTGTTGCTAGCTACCATAGCAACCATCCGCAACTCTCCTAATATATTTCAGTCGTGTCCAACATACGGAAACGGTCTGTTTTTTTTACAGAAAAACGTGATTTCAGAACTCTTAATAACTTTTTTCGGTTCTAGCGCGGATCGGGGATTGATGAGGATGGTTGTATGAGTCTACATGTACAACCAATCTTCTATATGGTTGTGTAGACTCGCTCGGATCAGTCTACTTCTGATGCAATTATTTCTAAATTGACAGGTCGAATCAAATTGAAGCAAATTGCTGATTTGTGGTTTTTCAAAATTAGGTTTTCTGTCCCTAATTGACCAGGTTTATTTATTAGTCTATTTTTATTTACGTTAAATAAATTGAGATTGATTGTAATCTCAATATTTATGGTAGATTAAATTACGTTAGCGAGTCAATTAAAGTCGGTTAGAGTCAACTAGGATTTTATTTGATTTGATGTTATCTTCTTTCTATTTTTGTAGCGCTACCTCTCCTACATAAAGAAGATGGTAGTCATATGTTTAGGCAGTTCATAACTATGAAAAATTGAGATTTATCTTTCGTTGTCTCACTCTTTCTCTTTCTATTCATGCGATCTCCACGATTCGTCTCTAAAATCCCGCACAACCGACACGTTCTTCTCTTTTTACTCTCTCTAAATTTCTTCCACCAAATGAATTTTCCACCATCAAATATTTCTTTTCCACAGTTGGATTTTTTTATCTGCATCAACTTCCCTAGTCGAATTTTGTTTAGAAGTTTTTTAAATCATGTCATAAAACAAGGGTGGCGTCTTTTCTTCATCCGACGCCTTCAAGAGCTCGACGCCCATTGTGAAGATGGATGTGACCAACTACGAGTTCTGATCCATGCAATTTATGACCCTCATGTAGTATAATAACAAGGAACACATTCTGACAGAGCTTGAGCCGACGGAGAAGACCGGGGACAATGCTTCCTGGAAGCAAGATGACACGTATACATGTATTTATCTCAATACAGAGATTGGCAATGATATTATGACCAACCCACCATCAAGGCGATGTGCGGAGTAGTAATCTTCCCAGTTTTGACAACAACAACAACAACAACAACAACAACAAAGCCTTTTCCCACAATTAAGTAGGGTCGGCTACATGGATTCTTCGCCTCCATTTAGATCTATCTTGGGTCAATCCCGGGCTTATATCCACAAAACAAAGATCCCTTCGTATGGTCTCTTTCCAACACTTCTTACGCCATCCCCGCCCTCTCTTAGCCGGCTCAACATCCCAACACTCGCATCTCCTAACGGGTGCATCAGCTTATCTTCTTTGCAAATGACCAAACCATCTTAAGCGGTTTTCTCGCATCTTATCCTCGATCGGAGCAACACCAACTTTCTTTCTGATTGTATCATTCCGAATCCGATCTTTAGGTGTGTGTCCACACATCCACCTTAGCATTTTCATTTCTGCTACAACCATTCTCTGCACATGTCTATGGTTCACAGGCCAACATTCAGATCCATAGAGCATAGCAGGTCTCACGGCTGCTTTGTAAAACTTTCCTTTAATTTTTAAAGGAATTTTCTTATCACAGAGAACAACAGAGGCTCCTCTCCACTTTAGCCAGCCTGCATTTATTCTATTAGTAACATCTCCATCAATTTCCTTATCATGTTGCAAAATAGATCACATATATCTAAAAGAATCTCTCTTCTGAATATTATCATCACCAATCTTCACCTCAATTCCTTCATCATTGCTTCCATCAAAGGTGCACTCCATATATTCTGTCTTAGCCCTACTTATACGAAATCCTTTACTCTCCAACTCATGTCTCCAGACCTCGAGCTTCTCATTTACTCCATCTCTAGTATCGTCAATCAACACAATATCATCAGCAAATAACATACACCAAGGTAACTCATCCTGAATGTGACTTGTCAACTCGTCCATAATCAAAGTAAAAAGAAATGGACTCAAAGCTGAACCTTGATGTAAACCAATGTTGATGTCAAAATAGCCAGTCTTCCCAGACGGTATCCTTACTCAAGATAAAGCCCTATCATACATGTCCTTTATGAGGTTAATATATAGGACATGCACTTGTCTCTTCTCCAAAACTCTCCACAATATCTCTCGTGGGACAGAATCATAAGCCTTCTCCAAATCAATAAAGATCATATGGAGGTTCTTCCTTTTAGCTCTATAAATCTCCATTGTTCTCCTCAGCAAATGGATGGCTTCAATAGTTGAATGACTTGGCATGAATCCGAATTGATTTTCTTTGACGTTGGAAACTTGCTCAACCTTCTCTCGATCACACGTTCCCAAAATTTCGTAGTGCGACTCATCAGCTTGATACCTCTATAATTTGGACAATTTAGAATGTCTCCTTTATTTTTATAAAGAGGCAACACGATACTTTTCCTTTAATCTTCAGGCATTTTCTCGCTTCGCCAAATAACATTTAATAGATTCGTAAGCCAAGTCAAACCGCTCTCACCTATAACTTGCCATACTTCTACAAGGATGTCATCCGCTTCTACACCTTTCCCAGAAACACATGGCATCCCGAACAAAATGGCAGTCAATCTCTATGTGCTTGGTTCTTCCATGGAACACATGACTCATGGAAATGTAAGTAGCTGATTTATTGTCACATTATAGTGGAATAGGTGTGGTGACCACAATGCCAAGTTCTTGTAGAAAAGTTAATAGCCACATGATCTCACAAGTTGCTTGAGCCATTGCTCTGTATTCTGCTTCTACACTAGACCCGGATACAATCGTCTGTTTCTTGCTTCTCCAAGTGACAAGATTTCCTCCAATCATTATAGCATATCGTGTGGTGGAGCGTTGATTCTCTGGTGAACTTGCATAATCAGCATCAACATATGCAATAACGTTAGTGTATTCGTTTGCCTGGTAAAAGAGACCACATCTTGGAGATTCCTTCAAGTATCGAAGTATCTGAAGAATGTCCTGCCAGTGACTGTAACAAGGTTGCTCCATGTGTTGGTTAGCTCTGCTTAATGCATAAGAGATATCTGGTCTGTTAACAGTGAAGGTAGAGGAGTTTGCCAACCAGGCTCCTTTATTGAGTAACATCTTCGAAGATAGGACCGGATGGCGTGGAGTGTTTCTTCGGGTTTGCCAGAATACCCGAAGGCTTGCATCCAAGTAGCCCGACTTTAGCAAGGATGTCCAGGCAGTATTTTCTCTGAGAGAGATGAAGACCTTCTGTAGTGCGTAGTACTTCTATGCCCTAGAAATAGCGTAATGGACCAAGGTCCTTAGTGACAAACACTTTCTGGAGAAAGGTCTTGATTTCTAGAATCCCTTTATCATCATCACCTGTGACAACCATATCATCTACATAGACAACTAGTATAACGGTATCGCTTGTTCGTCTTCTGACGAACACATAATAGTAAGAGGTTGTTCTCTGAAAGCCAAGAGTGCTGATTTCTGTAGTGAGTCTGCCAATCCATGCCCTTGGGCTTTGTGTCAGGCCATAATATTGCTTTGTGAAGTCGACATACATACCCCCTCGACCTCATACCTCGGAGGTTGCATCATGTAGACTTCTTCATCAAGATCTCCGTATATAAAGGCATTGTTCACATCTAGTTGGAAGATGGGCCATGATTTATTAGTGGCTACAGAAAGGATAGTTCTGATAGAGCCGATTCGTGCAACTGGTGAGAATGTCTCAAAGTAATCTACACCATATGTCTGCGTAAAGCCTTTAGCCACAGGGCAAGCTTTCAATCTTTCAAATGTCCCATCGGTATTTGTTTGGTCGTGAAGACGCATCTGCATGCGACGGGTCTAGTCCCTTCAGGGCATCACACTAGATCCCATGCCCCTCTTGAAGTAAGAGCCTCTCCATCTCTTCATTCATGGCATTGCGCCAACCTGAATCTTGCAAAGCACTGTGATGGTTGCTCGGTATAGAAATGGTCATAAGAGCATCTGCATATCTTTTGTCAGTTGCTGATAAACTAACAGTAGAAGTGAAATGAGACATAGGATGAAGTGTACACTGCCTCTTACTTCTGCATAGAGCAATGGGAAGCTCCTCAGGATCATTCAGGATAGTAGTGGAGGGGACACTTGAAGTAGGCATATAATCCTACAATAATGGCATAAGTAAGGGAACATCTGGGGTATTGGTTTTTTGTTTTCTCTTATAGACAATGGGTGGAGTTGGGAGATCAAGAGGAATATCGGTAACTGGTTATGTGAAGAAACTTATCTGCTAAAAAAAGGTTACATCTGCATATATATAATAACGACGTCCGGTTGGATCATAGCACCTGTAACCTTTTTAAGCAAGAGAATAACCAAGAAAAACACATTTAATTGCACGAGGAGAGAGTGTCAGTAGGATGAAAGTTATGAACAAATGCAATACATCCTAAAATTAGCAAGGGTAGCGGAAAAGGTAACTCATTTGGGTAGAGTAGTGAGAATGGGGTGGATCCACTCAGGGATACGGAAGGAACCCTGTTTATACGATGGACAACAATCAAAACAACATCCCCCAAAAGGTTTTGGGAACTTTCATCTGGGCGAGGAGGGATTGGGCAATATTTAGCAGGTGTCTGAGTTTTCTTTCTGCGACCCCGTTTCGTTGTGAAGTGTAAGGACATGATGTTTGGTGAATGCAAGACCTTAAATGTCGGTTTCGGTCACCATTTCAGTGACTAACCGAAACGGAATTCCGGTGGAATTTCGGCCGAATTTCGATCGAAATTTCGATCATTTCGATCATTTTTTGTACTAGGACCCCCATATTTCAGTCATTTCGGCCATTTCGGTCGAATTTCGATTTCGGCTGGATATCGATATTTGATAGAAATTCGACCGAATTTCGCTGAAATTTGAGGCCACGGGTGAATGGTGCCCTGGGATGCTAAGAAAGTTTTTTGATCATGTTAAGTAAATTCCAACGCGTTATTTGAGCAAAAAATCTGAATACCAGAAGAGAAAACATTCTTGACATAATGAAAGAAATTCTTAATAATATTGTTAATCTCCGATCGCTCTTTTAACAAATAGACCCATGATGAACGACTGTAGTCATCAACAAAGACAACGAAGTACTTATGTCCACTCAGAGTACGGACCGGACATAGTCCCCAAATATCACAATGGACTAATGAAAAAAGAACTTTGTGTCGAGGTTCTGAACGAGCAGGGAAGGATGCTCGATGATGTTTCCTGAACTGACACGCCTCACACTCAAAGAGCTTGACCGTAGAAAGTTCGAGAAACATTAAAGAGAGAGTTTTGACGGAAGGATGACCGAGGCGAAGATGCCAAAGAACAAGATCAGTAGATATAGATGCAACACCAACAAAAGTAGAGTCATAGGGGATATCAAAATAATATAGGCCGTTCTCATGTCCCCCACCAAAAATCTGTTTCGTCTGGATGTCCTGAAAATAACAACAAAATTCATCAAATATCACACGACAGCTAAATTCCTGGCATGCCTTATGAACAGATGAGAGGCTAAGTGGAAAATCAGGAGCACGGTGCACATTAGTAAGGCGGAGATTGGAGGAGAACTCTATAGTCCCCACTGTAGTGATAGGGGATTGTGCTTTATTAGCAACCCGAACAGTCCTCATGATAGAGGAAGGGTGTGCGAAGGGGAGAAGACTACCTTCTCCTGTCAGATGGGTAGATGCACTAGAATCAATGATACATGCAGAACTGGATGCAGAAGCAACATTGGCAAGTGTACCTGAGGTGGTGGCTAGATTCGTAGTCGGAGCAGAGGAACAAGTGTCAGCAAAATTCTGTAACAACTAACGTAGACGAGCATACCCAGATGCAGGTAATGTTTCTGTAATATCACATGGACCCTTGTATGAGGAAGTCTCATAGGCACTGTTGGCATTAGTAGGCATGCCAAACTTTGCCCAACATCGTTCAGAGGGATGATTCCAGCGTCCGCAGTGAGTGCGTACCGGATAGCGAGCGGTGGTAGGATCTCGTCCGCGTCCGTGGTCATGTCAGCATCTAGTTTCTCAACCACGTCTACGGCTAGAGTCACGACCGCGTCCTCCCTGGTAGTTGGGTCGTCCCCTAGCAATATGGGCAGTAGTCTCTGTAGATAATTGAGGAGAGGGATAATCAAGTTCCTGCAGTCGATCATATATGGTCTCAATAGTAGGTAGTGTTGCAGCAGTCAGAAGCTGGTCTTTTACAAACTTGTATCGCGGATGGAGTCCTGATAGAAAACAATATACTTGCCATTCTGCTCGTTCGCCAACCTGTTTATCACGACAAGCAAGCTGAAAAATAAGGACTTTCTCAAACAAGCCTGTGAGGAGTCTGTAGTACTCGACTAGAGATGTATCGCCCTGATTTGCTGACCAAATCCTTGTGTAGATGTCCGAGAGCCTGGATTTGGTAGTCTTTTTGGAGTAGGTATTTTCAAGGACCTCCTACATCACTTTTGCGGTTTCCTCGTAAAGAAGGTTGGAGGCTATATTTGGGTCGACACTGTTGGTCAACCAAGTAATCACCTGGCAGTTGTCGACGTACCATGTTTCAGTCTTATTCCGTCTCCTTGGGCAAATCTTTAGCAAGAACAAAGATCTTTCGCTGACCACTGATAAACACTTTGAAGGATCTAGACCATAAAACATAGTTCTCGGAGCCCTTGAGTTCGATAGAAGTGCCCTGTAGCATCATTGAAGAAGAAGAGTACTGTGGCTTGGGTTTCGCAGATGCCATGGTGGTCGTAAAGATCAAAACAAAACGTGATCTAGATAGTCCTTGTGGATTCACGCGTTATGTAGACCTAGCAAGACATTGATTCAATAACCCGACAGTAGTAGAAAGAGCGCATGACTGGTTTGGTACGGCTGAGTCGCGTGCTAGTCCTCTAGAAGCAGAGCAGGAGCAGATCTGGGAGGTTCATGTGTGGCGTAGATCTGGCATGATAGGGGAGATTCACGCCGCTAGACCGCTAAGGCAGCCAGGAGCGTAGATCGGTGGAGATCTGCGGAGTTTGCTTAGGGAAGATTATGTGGAGATCACTAGGGCATAAAGTAGGAGGTAGCAAGGAAGGAACCTAGGGAAGGTTCCCACCGCTAGGGGCGCAGGGGCAATGAGGGAGTCCTGCGACAAGGAGTCCTCGCACGTGAGGGCAGGGAGGCCTGCGACAGGGAGTCCGCTGGTAGGGAGCGATCGACAGGGAGTTCTGCGGTAGGTGGGACACACGTGCGATCGACAGGGAGCGTAGATCTCACGCGCGTGCGATCGGCAGGTGGGACGCACGTAAGAGTCACATGGCGGGGGGGGGGGGGAGTCTCGCGCAGGAAGATGCTTGAGGGAGGGGCCTCACCCGCGATCGATCAAGGCTGGACGAAGCACCTGAGGAAGAGGTGCCTCACGCGTGAGGAGGAGCCACTCAAGGCAGCACGGGGCTGCTGGTTTGGCGTCTCAAGGCGGCGCGGGGCTGGTTGTTGGGGAGGGGAGAAAATTAGGTCAGAACTTCGGTCTAGGATCGCTGCTCTGATACCATGTTGAGAGGGATAAAAGAATGAAAGAGCGTGCTTTATTTTAGAGGTCTAGGGTCCCTTATATAGGACAAAATCCTAGAGAGCTCAAAGGAAAAAATACATAAGTGCCCCTAGTGGGGGTTACAATGATAAAATTAGAACCGAATGTTTTATATATTACTAACACACTCCATAAATTCTTCGCATGAATATGCAAGTTAAGTCTTTAGATCTCCCCCAACATCTCACAACCCATTTGGTCAGGAGTACTTTATTCATATACTCAAGCATATGTACACCCATGCTACCTGCACCCTTTGGTTTTGTCACCGTTTCCTAATCAACAAGATGTATACCTCCCTTATCTTGCTTTTCTGCCCAAAAGAACCTCTCTCATACCCTCCATCCTTATCCTCACACCTACGGGAAGCAGTCTCGTGGAGCAGAAAAAAAAATGGGATGGCTAATAAGACATGTTTTAGGAGCACCAACTTACCCCCTCTAGACAATGCTCAGCTAGCTTGCTTTCCATTTTGTCGAGGACCGGTTTCCAATCAGAGGATTGAAATTGTCCATTTTTTTGAAGTCTGCAAGGTAGGGGGAAGCACTCGGTGGTGCCCGCCCCATCAAAATATATTTAAAATAGCAAAAGGTTACATCACACGGTAACAACACCCCAAAACACAAAACACAAAAAGATCATTACATCATCCACTCATCTACCAGTCTCCTTGTAAATCACTCGACATTTTCTTTGTAAAATCTTTGGCCCGAGAAAACCAAGTCATTTCTGCCACGCCAAACCGCCCACAGAATAGCCATGGGGAAGAGCCGCTCCCTTCTTGATCTCGCCCTATTCTCATACACCGAATTCCAGAAAGCCTGGAACTCATCGGTCCGGCACCAAAGAATCCCCGCCTCCTGCCATATTTGCGATATTACAGGGCATGTAAAAAAAGGTGTTCCACTGATTCGATTGCTTTGTCACATATTAAGCATTTGTCCGCAATGATGCCCAGGAGCTTTACGCACCGATCACGTGTCATCAGCCTTTTGCGCCTAAGGAGCCACAACAATATCCCAACACGCTCAGGAAGATTAAGGGCCCAAATAGAAGCATAGTCCCTGTTTAGCACCTCCGAGGTCGCCGGCGACGGTCTGGAGATGGCACCATAGGCGCCCTTAATCGAGAAGCTCCCCTCCTTCCAACGCCAGTGATCTCTACCCCCAATAGGGGCACCCACCTTCCCCACAGCGTCAAGCAGCGCCAAGAAATCCTCAAATCTCCGATCCGAGAAGTTAGCGGAGAAAGCAGGCCACCAAGACCCATCAAACCAGCAGTCCGCCACCGAACAGAGCTTATCATCCGCCAATGCAAATAACCGCGGAAAACGAGAGCAAAGTGCTCCCGCCCCCGACCAGTCATCGCCCCAAAAAGCGAAGGAGTCCCCCCTTCCAAGAACTGGCCTGAAGAGATTAATATTTTTTACAAATGTCTTCACCACGCCCCTCCAGAAAGGCGTTATTGCCGCAAGGTTGAGCAGCTGCGACTGGGGCGCGCCCTTCACCCCGTAGATGCTTAGAACCATTAAGCAAACAAGATCATCACCCGGACCCCATACCCTACTAGCCCATTTAACCAAAAGCGCCTCATTCACCTGCTCAAGAGATCTACCCCAAACCTTCCCAATCCTTTCTCCGTACGACATCCTCCCAACCAACTAGATAGACCCCACCGCGCCCACTAGTAACGTTGCCCCATGATCAAAATCGTTATTCTTTTTGTCCATTCACTAGGGGGAGGCCTAAGTGTGTAACATGGAGTGTCCCACGTGGGCACCCCATGATCAAAATCGTTATTCTTTTGGGATGTATAAGGACATGATGTTTGGTGGATGATTCCATGTACAACTAAAAAGGACTTTAGGATTTGTCGCAAAATTCAAGCATATTATCACTATGAATATATTTGACATGAAGATCCTAATCATTCTTTATTTCCATCAAGAACTTGTCATAATTGTGCCCGCTTTGAATCTTGATTTCATAAGAAAAACGCAAATTACCTTAGCAAATTCATCAATATAGTAGGGTGAAATCGATGTCCAGAATGATTTGGAGCACAACTAGGCCCCTAAACATAAAAATGTACAAGCTTAACATAAACCTAGCAATATGACCATGATGACTTGGAAAGGAATTCCTACGATATTTTCCAACTTATCATGCTTCACACTTAATGGTCTAGTGGTAGTACAGTGTGTCTATCACACAAAAGACCAGTGTTCAAATCCCACTCTTGCAGGGGTTGCGTTAGGTAGTCGACGACCATCGTAAAAAATAGTCGAATCTTTTAACATGGATTTGAACAAGAATCCATGTAGCCGACCCTACTGATAGTGGGAGAAGGCTTAGTACATTTTTGTCATGCTTCACACCGGAAGGATGTAGATGCATAATTTGAGGTAGAATTCTTCTCATTTTTAGTAGATGACTTGGAAAGGAATTCCTACGATGTTTTCCAAGTTGACATGCTTCACACTAGAAGGATACGACTGCATAATTTGAGGTAGAATTCTTCTCATTTTCAGCAGATGGAGATAACTAAGATGAAGGTGCCATGATTAGGTAAACGAACAACCTGTATATGTGGACACATGGCCGACAAAGGGAGACGACATCTGGTGATATGCAACCTCATCTTCACAGGGCACAACCAATCACCCGATCGATTGGCGTATGAAAGATGACTCGTCAAATATGTAGAAGTTTACATATGTGTCTACTTGATGTCATACCCTCTTTTCCCTACTAAAAGTTTTTTGTGTGTCTAAAAAAGGGGAAACATGCTATGGTTTTCGCCACAAATATATTTCAAAAAGAAGAAAAGTCACAAAAAGACTTATAGTAGTCAAGTCTCAAGGAGTCTTATAATGTAAAATTACGTTTTCGCAATAGAAATGATGCAAATAAAAGAGTACGTCATTTCTAGCTAACCAAATAGCCTAGATCGTAGCAATCGACTGAAGAATGTCCTCTCTAGTTCGTTGTTTTGCCTGAATCATAGATTTCCAAAACAAGTTCGATGTCTGAAGATTCAGCCAGTTCATGCTAATTTCCTCCCAAATTGGTGCTGTCTTCGCATAGTAAAGGAATAGATGTTCCGCCATCTCAATATGCAATTCGCAAAGGGGGCATCTGTTGGAGATATCCGTAAAGAGTCGCATGATGGTCCCTAGTCATAATATGCCTTCTCCTCATCAGCCACATAAAAAAGCCAATTCTCCCTGAAGTTGAAGCTCCCAAATGAAGTTGCAATCATGAACAAAAACGTATGTCCTTGGAGGTAGCGACACAGAAATAGCTCTGTAAGCCTTTTTCACTGAGAAGGAATTATCTTCCAATCCCAGTGATCTCGTCCATCGATATGTCTGTCTATCTGTCTTAGGGATTCTAGAGGGAGGAAATCCTCTAAGCATTGATTAGAGAAATCCGTTAAGAAAGAAGACATCCAATTGTCGTAAATTCAACAATCTGACACTCGTGCATCTCAGTTAGCAGCCAAAGCAAAGAGACAAGGGAATCTGGTGGAAAAGGCTCCCTCTCCTGTCCAGTTGTCCTTCCAAAAAAGTTAGCAGCCAAAGCAAAGAGACAAGGGAATCTGGTGGAAAAGGCTCCCTCTCCTGTCCAGTTGTCCTTCCAAAAAGTGAAGGAATTGCCATTCCCTAAAAAAAGTTGGCTCAACTATTATGCTCTTTACTGATTCTAGAAATCGAAAGTCAACTCATAGGAAATTCAAGAGCTAAAATAATATTGTTCAAATATATAGGGGCAACTTAAACATCTCTTTGACTGGTAATTGAGGTCTGTCTCTCATCTGCCACTAAGATGGTTCATCCAGGTGTAACATCACAAAGCAAAAAACAAAGAAAATTGATTTCTGTTGCTGGAAGTATGTCACGATGTACCAAAAAGCTATCATCCAATCAGATAGATTTGCTAAATCTGGCAAGTAAAGCATTGCGATGTATACTAAAGGATCAACAAATGCTACAATGTTTGCAGAGGTGGTGCATGCTGTATGTAATGCTCCTGAAGTGGGTGATGCTTGTTGAGATGTTATTCCATGCTGTTTCAGCCATTGAATCAGATCCTCATACTCTGCGCGAAATATAATGAAAGTAGAATCATCATGCTTTGTGGACATCGCATGGTGGGCATTTGAGGGTTTCCCACGCTTCCCCCAACATCGATCCTCTGTGTGGCTAATACAACCATAGAAAGTGCATTGAGGTCTAACTGTTAGAGTAAAACTCTTCGTTGTTATTCCACATAGCCCTAGGGTCTCTTATATAGAGAGAAACCCTTCAGTAAATTACATAGATAGACATGAGGAAAATAAGAAATACGAAAAGGTACATCATGACATAACGTAAGCCTCTACACTCCCCCTCAAAATGGAGCATAGATATCTATCATGCTCAACTTGGAATAACATTTCTGGAAAGCTCCTCTGAGCAACGGCTTGGTAAATATATCAGCAGTCTGGTCCTCAGAATTGACATGTGACGTGGAAATAAAGCCCTTCTGGATCATGTCTCTAGTGTACTGACAATCTACTTCGATATGTTTCGTTTTTTCATGAAACGCTGGATTATTGGCAATGAACAACGCTGCTTGATTGTCACACTGAAGCTTCATGGGTAAAGAGACATTCACATTCAAGTCTTCCAAGACTGCTCGAACCCACATCATTTCTGTGCTTGCTTGTGCCATGGCCCTATATTCAGATTCAGCACTCGATCTTGCCACAACAGTTTGTTTCTTGCTTTTCCAAGAAACCAGAGAGCTTCCTATAAAGATAGCAAAACCTGAAGTAGACTTACGATCTTTTGGGCACCCTGCATAGTCTGCATCTGCACAAGCGGAAGTGGACAAATCTGTGTCCTTTCTGAATAGCAAACCTGAGCCTGGAGAAGATTTTAGATATCTCAGTATCATGTATAGTGCTTCCATATGGACTTGCCTAGGCCGCTCCATAAATTGACTCACACGGCTTACAACAAAAGCAATATCAGGTCTAGTTATGGTGATGTACAGAAGCTTACCCACCATCTCTCTGTATCTTCTTTTGTCCACCTCTTCAGTATCATTGTCATACAAATTCATATTTGGGTCCATAGGGGTGCTCGAGTCGATGGTCTGCACCCAATCATTCCTGTTTCAACAAGCAAGTCTGTAACATACTTCCTCTGGGTCATCACCATCCCTTGTGCATTTCTTGCAAATTCTATCCCCAGAAAGTATCGTATGGTACCCAGATCCTTCGTAACAAACTGACTGCCCAAGAGGGCTTTAGTCATCTCGACTCCCTGAGCATCATCTCCTGTAACCAGAATATCATCAACATATATCATGACAACAACTGTACCTCTGAGAGTCTTCTGAATAAACAACGAATGGTCCGCATTTGATCTCTTGAACCCCTGTCGTTCAATCAACTGAGATAGCTTTTGGAACCATGCCCTTGGACTTTGTTTAAGGCCATAAATCGCCTTATGAAGTCTACACACCATGTGAGTCTACACCTCAGCAGTAAAACCTGGTGGCTGCTGCATGTAGACTTCCTCCTGTAGGTCTCCATACAGAAACGCATTCTTGACATCAAACTGAAAAATGGGCCATTCTCGTACCACAGCTACGGATAAAAGGATGCGAAGCGTCGAGTGGCGAGCCACTGGTGAAAATGTGTCCAAGTACTCGACGCCATATGTTTGGGTAAAGCCGCGTGCAACGAGTCTTGCCTTGTATCGATCAAGACGACCATCTGCATGATATTTAACTGTGAACACCCATTTGCAACTAACCACAGACGCACCTGATGGAATAGGAACCAGGGTCCAAGTCCCTCTAGACTGTAAAGCACGCATCTCTTCCTCCATAGCCAACTTCCCGCACTCAATCTTCATGGCCTCCTGATAAGTCCGTGGTATCTTCACTGAAGAAACAGCTGCTGCAAACCTCTGGAAATCACCAGTAAGACGATGAAAGGATATCTGAGATGCAAGAGGATAGGACACACATTTCCTCTTCGGCCTTCGAAGTTCAATAGGAATATCAATATCATTATCCACTGTACTAACTGGGGGATCCGCTTCCTATAGCAAAGAGTCCTGCACTGGTACGTTATCTAACCCATCATTAGCAGCCGTATCGGAGCATACCTGAGGCGTGGTGGTGGTTGACTTGTAGCTTGAGCAGGCCCTGACCGTCGTGTGTAGAACTTAGGGAATGGTGGAATGGGATAATAGTGAGGTAGTGGTGGTGGTGGTGGTGGCGTAGTTGATACGGGTTGACCCATATTTGGAGGTGGAGGAAAATAGAGATGATTATCTGAAGGCGTGGAGGAATATAACAATCAATCACCTGCAGGGGAGAAGTACATAATATGCTCAAAAAATGTAACATGTGCACTCACATAGTACTTGTCGTTGATTTGATCATAACATCGATAGCCCTTTTGTGTCCTTGAGTAACCTACAAAGACACACTTAACAGTTCTAGGAGAGAGCTTGTCAAGTCCCGGAGACAAACGGTGAACAAAGGCAACTGTACCAGATACACGAGGAGTAAGTGAAAATAAGTCCTTATCCGGAAAGAGAACATAAATTGGAGATTTTTCCCCAAGAACCGAAGAAGGCATGCGATTGACCAGATTGCATGCTGTAAGTATAACATCTCCCCAAAAAGCCAACGGCGCACAACTCTGAATAAGTAATGTTCGTGCAATATCAAGAAAGTGACGATGTTTCCTTTCGGCAACACCATTTTGTTGTGATGTGTAGGCGCAGGAGGTTTGGTGAATAATGCCTTTAGATGAAAGGAAGTGAGAGAGAGAACGAGGACAGAATTCCAAAGCATTATCTGTGCGTACATATTTAACACTAGATGAAAAAACATTCTGCACTTCATTGATAAGATTCTTGATAACACTCCCTGCTTCAGATTTATTCTTAAGTAGAAAAGTCCAAGAGACGCAAGAAAAATCATCAACCACAACCAGATAAAACCTGTGTCCCTGATGATCAGGGACACGACTAGGACCCCAAATATCTATATGAAATAACTCAAACGGGGAGCTACTGCTCCGACTCTGACGACTTGGGAAGCTAGAACGATGGTGCTTCCCTAACTGACAAGCTTCGCAACGAAATGATGAATTGGAAGAGATCTGAGGCAGGAGGTGACACATTTTCTGAAGTGGCAGGTGACCAAACCGAAGATGCCACGTATACGGTGAAACCGATCCCTGTAAGTGAAGAGAGACACCAGCAAAGGAATTCCGGACCAGACGATATAAGCCATTATGCTCAGAGCCACAACCAATCACCCTGCCCGTTAGTATGTCCTGAAAAATAAGAGATGATGGGTCAAATATAGCACGACAATGCATGTCTTTTGTAATCTGACTAATTGATAATAAATTCATTGAAAATTCAGGTGCATGTAGAACATTCTGTAGGTGCATGGAGGGTGTCAAAGAGATCTCCCCCTGTCCAACAATAGGGGAATGAGTGCCATCAGCTATAAGCACAGAGCGACCTGAAGAGATATCCCTGTAGGGCTCAAGTTTGTCTTTGTCACGACAAAGATGATGGGTGGCTCCAGAATCGACAATCCAACTAGATAGATCATGGAACGGACGAGCGACAGTAGTACTACCTGAGGTACTGGCAGCAGAGGTACTGGCTGATGCCGATGCTGCAACATCTGAGGTACTCGCAGCATCCGATGATGACTGTGGCATAATGTGACGAAGTCTCGCCACAAGCTCCTCGAACCTGTGATCTGGAGTAGACGCTGAAGAAGGCTGAAGATGTTCAGCTACATGTGCCGAAGGTGGAAACCCATGCTTGGAATAGCATGTGTCCTCTGAGTGACCAGTGCGATGACAATACGAGCACGTCCTTGGAATATGGCCTCCACGGCCACGTGTACCACGGCCACGAAAAGAAGACGAACCTCCTCTCCCACGTGATACTGCCATCGTCGAAGGAGGTGGAGTAGATGTGCTGTTCAAAACAGGGATACGACTGAGCCTCCTGTAGACTTCGTCCATAGGAGGAATAGTAGCATTGGCAAGGATCTGGGAGCGGGCGCCTCGTACTCAGGATCGAGAGCGGCAAGTAAAACTCCCACCATGGTAGCATTGCGGAAAATCTTCTGTTGTTCAGGAGTGGCTGTGAGCAGGATGGTACTGTATAACTTCTCGAACATTCCTCGCAGTGACGTGTACAGAGAGTGAAGTGGCCGTCCATTCTGTTTCATTGTGAAAATATCATGCTGTAGCTGCAGCATCTTAGTCTCGTTCCGCACCTGAGAATATGTAATAGCAAGAATATCCCACATCGCCTTGGCGGTGGGCTGATGGAGGACGTCATTGGCAATCTCCATCGAAAGCGTCCCTGATAGCCAGACCTTGGCATACGCATCGTCAGCCTCCCAGGAGGCATATATCCCCGTCTTCTCTGCCGGTTCATCTTCGGTAAGAATGTGCTTCTTACCACCTGAATTCATCAAACTCATGAACTGCATCGACCACAACTCATAATTTGTCCCGTCCATTTTGACGATTGGCGTCGAACCCTTAAAGGCACCTATGGAGGGCATATCAACCTTTTGTTCTGACATATCGTCGGAGCAGAAGACTTAGGGATGATAGACACAAGAACTGGTGTCTACAAAGATCCGATTGGATTTAAGTGCATATGTAGACTTTATGCACTTCAACCCATGTATGAATCGGCGCCGAGCGGAGAAGGAGAAGCCCTGAGAGGTACTTCGTCGGCGGTTGGAGAACCCGCGAGCAGGGGCGGGTGAGGGTGGCGGGGTTACCCTCGGCGGCGGGGAAGAGCGGGTGAGGACGGGAGGCTGAGGCCTCGACGACTAGGGTGGGCAACGACCGAAAGAAGGAGGGACGACCGAAAGGAGGGGCGGCGGCGGGAGGGGGGGCAGGTGGAGGAGAAACCCTAGATTTGGGTTTTGGCTCTGATACCATGTTAGAGTAAAACTCTTCGTTGTTATTCCACATAGCCCTAGGGTCTCTTATATAGAGAGAAACCCTCGGGTAAATTACATAGATAGACATGAGGAAAATAAGAAATACGAAAAGGTACATCATGACATAACGTAAACCTCTACACTAACATGCTAGGGCGTATTACAACTACAACATCTGCCTCAGAAGAAGGTTCCACAATGTCTGCTGGATGAGATAGCCATGTCGGATATGTTCTCAACCCATTGCTCTACAGGATTAGAGATGGACAACATGCTCAATCTCCAGGCTTCTTCTATAGAATGGTCTCAAATGCAATAATCATCAGTGTCCAAACGGCCTAATATGTAGGTTTCAAGCCTCCAAGAAATAGTTCGATCACCAATTGAGATCTGAAGGCAGTTTGAGTCTCACAATTGCAGACATGCATGTACAAATTCGATCTTTGAAAATTGGAGTTCAATATCAAATAGTATTGGACCAGAGGCCGATCATTTTCCTTGTTTTTGGAACATGTCAACATAGATTTGAAGAACGTTAGCATAATTCTCCTCTGAATATGTCTGTCAAAGACTATCCTACACGTACTTGGTTGTCTTGTAGCGGATAACATCATTTGCGATACACTAGACAACTATTTATAATCCATGCTTTAACCATAGCATTGTCCTTCCATGTTGCATTCATGTTGGTTTTCTCCCTTGGTTCCTCATCGGTGATAATGTGCTTTTTGTCGTGTCCATGAATCACATTCAGAAGTGACTGAGACCATATCACATAGTTCCCACCATCCAACTTGGCGATTTTAAGAGTATATACTCATTTTTCATTTTTTCTACCAATTTAAGAGATTTTACTTTAAAACTAACTAGCTGGACATTTGTTTTTGGGATTTTATCACTTGTGCTCCTCCAAGATATCGCAATATCAGTTATGCCCCTATCTTTTTGGTAATATCAGTTGTGTCCCTCACTTCTTTCTCCGTCATCAGTTGTGCCCTTCCATCACATTGACCGTCAAAAAATTGAAATAACCATAGTTTACTCAAATCATGGTGTGGTTAATAGGGGTATTATGGTCAGAATAAAATCAAATGAGAAGGTGCGGGCTAGCGGCAGGGGCCGGGGGAGGTGTGTGGCTGCGGTAGGAGGTCGGCTTCACGACATGGCTACGGGTGGCGGTGCGGGGCAGGGGGGAGGGGGAGCAGTGGGGCGGCACCGGGGAGGGGAGGAGGTGCGGGGGGGGGGGGGGGGGGGGAGGGGGAAGAGGTGCGGGGGGGGGGGGGGGAGGGGGAGGAGGTGCGGGGCTTGGAGGGGTCGCAACCCAGGGGGGAGGGGGAACAAGGGGCGGCGCCAGGAAGGGGAGGAGGTGCAGGGCTGGGAGGGGCCGCAACCCAGGGGGGAGGCGAAGCAGGGGGGCGACGCTAGGGAAGGGAGGAGGTGCGGGGGTGGGTGGTGGAGGAGGTGCGGGGAGCAGGGGGGCGGCGCCGGGGAGGGGAGGAGGTGTGGGGGGGAGGAGGTGCGGGGCTGGGAGGGGCCGTAGCCCAGGGGGGAGGGGGAGCAGGGGGCGGCGCCGGGGAGGGGAGGAGGTGCGGGGGGAGGAGGTGTAGGGCCGGGGAGGGGCCGCAGCCCAGGGGGGAGGGGGAGCAGGGGGGCGGCGCCGGGGAGGGGAGGAGGTGCGGGGCTTGGAGGGGCCGCAGCCCAGGGGGGAGGGGGAGCAGGGGGCGGCACCGGGGAGAGGAGGTGCGGGGCTGGGAGGGGTGCAACCCAGGAGGAGGGGGAGCAGGGGGCGGCGCCGGGGATGGGAGGGGGCGGCGGGCTGGGAGGAGGTGCGGGGGGGAGGAGGTGCGGCGCGGGGCTGGGCGGTGGGCTGGGAGGAGGTGCGGGGAGCTCAGGGCGGAACTGGGCGACGCGGGACAGGGGCGGAGAGGGAGGAGGAGGAAGAGGATGGGAAGAGGAGGAAGAAGAGGATGAGGAAGAGGGTATAAAATGACCACATAACCTTTATTTTTAAAATTAATTCCGCTTATGCCCTCAAAGTTAACGTCCTTTTGCACTGTGGATGGACGGTCATAAAATAGCAAGAAGTGAGGGGCACAACTGATATTACCAAAAAGATAGGGGCATAACTGATATTGCGATATCTCGGAGGGGCACAAGTGATAAAATCCCTTGTTTTTTACAAGACTCACAGTTTTTAAGGGATTTTACGTTAAAATTAACTAGTTGGATATTTGTTTTTTTAACAGGACTGACAGTTTTTAAGGGATTTTACTTTAAAATTAACTAGTTGGACATTTGTTTTTTAACAAGACAGTTTGTAGTTGCTGTTAATTTGGGTTTTGTTAAGAGTGTGCCAATACGAAGCAAACAAAAGATGTGGGATATTATAAATTTAATGCATAATAATATTATGTAGCTTGCCATGATTTGACAACACACTAACTACTGGTAAGTTACAACAGTGGTCAGGCTGCTGTCATCACTCCTCGCCAAGTGACAATGGGTTTGGGATCGAAGCATGTGAAGGCTGTTGCAGTTGCAAAGCATCATACCATCATTGCAGTAGACAATGGCGAAGTTTTCACCTGGGGATCAAACAGAGGTAATTATTAATCTGCATATATATGCATTTTAGTTGAAGGAAAGCCTTGGGGCAGTGCCTAAATTTATCACTATGTAACTAAGAGGTCTTGATTTGAGTCCTGGAGACCGCCTCTTGTAAAAAGGACTGGATAGGGCTGTGTACAACAGCTCCATGGTGGTCTGACCATTCCTTGGAATCCAGATAGATAGAACTTGTGCACCGGTCCATCCGTCTTATTAATCTGCCTGCTAGTTTGCTTGTTCCAAGCTAATTTCCTTGAGCTTTTGTTGCTTGGTTTTTTAGCGCTAAATTTGGGTTTTGTCAAAATACTATTGAACAAGTTAGACAGGTTCCCCCTTGGCAAAGGGCATCTGTACATGTATCATGGGAGGATTCATCGTAGACATCTTTCGATACTTCTGTGTTTGAATAACACATTTATGAAGAATTTCAACTTTCTGGATTAGCATCAGTTTTTTGTCTATTTGTCTGACTGATATAAGTTTTTGAATCAATATTGGTGGTAATTTGATTTTTCTCCATCCTTTTTTGCCACCATGCTTTTGACAACTGCGGGTTTTTGTAAACTGCATGCAGAGGGGCAACTTGGTTATACTTCTTGTGACACACAACCAACTCCAAGGCGCGTGAGTTCCCTTAGATCTAAAATCATTGCTGTTGCTGCGGCAAACAAGCATTCTGCTGCTGTAGCTGATACTGGAGAAGTTTTAACATGGGGCTGCAACAAGGAAGGGCAACTTGGATATGGCACCTCCAATTCAGCTTCAAATTACACTCCCCGTGTGGTGGACTATTTAAAGGGCAAATCATTTTTAAAAATATCAGCAGCAAAGTTCCATACAATCGGCTTGACAAATGAAGGAGAGGTAGTACCATCATGCCAAATTTGGGATTAAGTTTATTGGTGACCACTTGAACAGTATCAAGTCCTGAACTAATCATTTTATTCTGTGTTAGAATAAATCTCGAAGTATTTACTGCTAGTTTATTGCTGTGCCAGGAATTTGGGGATGGAAGGTGGAGAGAGGAGCACGACTGGCCTCACGGGGTGAGGGATGAATGGAAATGAGTGGGGCGGATGCTCACAAAATTAGAAGATGGGGAAATGAGAGTCAAACTCCAATTTTCTATGCTATACAACTTATTTTTACGGAAGCATACTAGTCCCTTAATATAGGACATGGTGGATATACATAGAAATTTAAAAAGGCCAGTCCATAAAGAGTTATTCTTGATGGGATCCCAAAAGACCCCTAATTTAAATAAACTTACTAGATCTATTAGCAAGGTCATTTTTTGTGGTTGTTTAGAGGAGGATACCTTTTGACAAGGACCTATCGAGCCAAGATTTTATGTAACAATGATGTTACTTCCCTAGCTGTGTCAAAGCTCCAGAGGATGCTGATCGTGTCTTCTTCCTCTACTGTCCAAGCTCCCAAGAGGTATGACAAACCATAGCAACATACCACTTGGATCCCTGGAGTACTATTTCCTTTTGGACTTCCATTGGATCAGCTTGCTCCACCTCCCAGATTGATTGATTGTCACCCCAGCAATCTTGTGAGCGATTTGGCTTGCTTGTAATATGGTTATCTTA